>CM075975.1:4227731-4868327 GCA_038048745.1 Coluber constrictor foxii
TTTTCGCTGGCATCGAGCCTTGGATAAAAAAAAGGAAAATACAATTAAGATCAAGGGAGGTCCTAATACCTCTCTAGAAAGCCTTAGTAAGACCACACCTAGAATCCTGCATCCAGTTTTGGTCACCATATTATAAAAAAGATGTGGAGACTCTAGAAAGAGTGCAGAGAAGAGCAAGCAGGATGATGAGGGGACTAAACAGATGATGAACGGTTGCAGGAACTGAGCCTGGCTAGTCTAGTGAAGAGAAGGACCAGGGGAGACAGGAGAGCATCTTCCAATATTTGAGGGGCTGCCCAGAGAGGAGGAAGGGGGTCAAGCTATTCTCCAAAGCACCTGAAAGCCAGAGAAGGAAGAATGGATGAAAACTGACCAAGGAGAAATTCAACCTGGAAATAAGGAGAGATTTTCTGACACTGAAAACAATTAACCAAAGTTGCTTTCGGAAGTTGTGGAAACTTCATCACTGGAGGCTTTCAAGAAGAGACTGGACGGCCACCTGTCAGAAATGGTGGAGGGTTTCCTGCTTGGGTGGAGGATTGGACTGAACAGGGGTCCCCAACCTTTTGGGCCTCAGGGACCACTAAATTGATAATTTTAAATCCCACAGACCATTATTATGATCTGCCTAATTACCAGCTGGGTGGGTGTGGCTAGGTGGTCATGTGACTGGGTGAGCATGGGCAACTCGATGTCACTCATGTCAAGAGGCACCTTGCCAGCCTCTACTTGCCCCTCCCCTCCCAGCCCCTCCTCGCCTGCCTGCCCGGGCTCCTTAGGGCCCCAACAGGAAGCAGTTGTTAGAGCTAAGCAGCCCCCAGGAGAAAGAGCTGGGGAAACAGCTCAGTTCAAATTGGATCTGACCGAGAAGGAGGCTCAGCAGAAGCACCTCACTGAGGACTAGGAGCATAGGCTTTCCAAGCAGAGGGAAGACCTGCAGGAGTGCAAGGCCAGGTGCTGGTGCCTGGAGGCTCAGTGGGCTGAGATGGTCAGCTAGTTCGAGGCCATGATGCAGTCCCACTGGAACGAGGCCCTCCGGCTCTTCCCTCCAGCCTTTGCCCAAAGCCCCACACCAGGAGGCTGAAGCAGACCCCGAGTCAGAATTTCTGCCCCCCTTTGACCCACAGAAGAAGACCCCGAAGGGAGAGACTCTCTGCAGCAACACAAGCGTTCATTGCACGTATCCAGCCCAGGGACCGTAGTTTGAGGACCCCTGATTTAGTGCAATATTAAAAAATGCAAATAATTTTTCTGCGGACCACCCAAATTTTCTCACGGACTACCAGTTGGTGACTGCTGGACTAGAAGACCCCCAAGGGAGCCTGAGTGGCGTAGGAGGCTAATGCCTCCTACTAAGGCAGCATTTAACATTCGGCTGTCTGCAATTACTGCAAGTTCGAATCTCGCCAGGCTCAAGGTCGACTCAGCTTTCCATCCTTTCTAAGGTAGGTAAATTGAGGACCCAGTTTGTGGGGGCAATAAGCTGACTTTGTATAAATACACAAAAAGTATGAAGGCTATTGCTTAACACATTGTAAGCCACCCTGAGTCTCCGGAGAAGGGCGGCATAGAAATCTAATTTAAAAAAAAAAAAAAGGTCCCTTCCAACTGTTAATCTGTAATCTGAAAGCTTGCACCTTTTAATCATTGAACCAGTTGGGTTGCTCGATTGAGTGACTGCCATAGAGATATGCAGTTTCTGGTGGCAAGCAGTTCCACTGGCTAATTGTTTTCACTGTTAGGAAATTTCTCCTTAGTTCCAGGTTTCTACTCTCTTGTTTAGTTTCTGTCTATTGTTTCTTGTCTTTCCTTCTGGTGCTTTGGAAATTAGGTTGACCCTCCCCTCTTCTTTGGGGCAGCCCCTGAGATATTGGGACACTGTTATCACGCCCCCCCTGGTCCTTTTTCTCTCTAGCTAAATCTAGCCAACCCTAAGTTCCTGCAGCCGTTCTTCCTACGTTTTAGTCTCTAGGCCTTTGATCGTTTTACTTGCTCTTCTTTGCATTTCTTCCAAAGTCTCAACATCTTTTTTTGTAATGTGACCAAAACTGGATGCCGTATTCCAGCTGTGCCAGTAGTGAAATCCATTTTTTTTAACTACCAGTTCTGTGGGTGTGGCTTGGTGGGAATGGTGTGGCTGGGTGGGTGTGGCAGGGGAAGGATACTGCAAAATCTCCATTTCCTTCCCACTCCAGGGGAAGGATACTGCAAAATCTCCATTCCCACCCCAGTCTGGGGCCAGCCAGAGGTGGCATTTGCCGGTTCTCCGAACTGTTCAAAATTTCCGCTACCGGTTCTCCAGAACCCGTCAGAACCTGCTGGATTTCCCCCCTGAGCTGTGGCCTTATTACGGATTGATAAAGTGGTACTAATACTTCATGCGATTTTGATTCATCTCATCTAACCCAGCTTGGCTCCCTTCCTTTGTCCTTCTAGCCTGTATCGGTAGTCGGTCTTTTTCCTCACTGGAGCTGAATTTGGCGAGATCTATAGTCTGTCAACTTTGGCTTCTGAAAGGATCGGGGAACTCAAGGCTGGTGACACCTGTGGGGGAAGGGCTTCAGCCGTTCCACCCACCCCCACCTGGGCCATACTCACTTGTTGACGTTGTGCTTGAGTGTCTCCAGCTGCTGACGTTCGGGTGCCGTAATCATTTCCTCAATCTCCTGCAGCTGCGCCTGCTCAGCCCCCGTGGCCTGGACCGAGGCGAGGATGGCCTCCACCCTCTGGCTCTTCTCCAGCAGACGCCTGCCACGGGAGAAGAGTCTCGTGACCTCGCTTGAAACACAGGAGACCGCGAGGCCAAGGGCCAGGTGACTTCAGCAGATGTCGATGTTTAATGACCCCATAATAATCCCTTGTGGGGTGGAGTCTGGGCAACTGAATGGAGCTGAGTGTTTAAAGGCTGGATGCCTTTCCTGTTGCAAATGCGGAGTTATATTCAGCAGATAAATTCTCATGGTGCCCAGAGAGAGAAATATCTGCCTCTACCTAGGATTGAACTCACAGCCTCCTGAGAGTGAGGCCAGAGCTCTACCTCTACGCCACCGCACTACGCGACTTCAACAGATGCTCCAGAGATTCAAAATATTTCATGAGAAACTTTGACTTTGCTTTTGTCGATCAGATAGATTTGTCTTTATATAAACAGCTAGTTATAGCTGTCTTTATATAAACGGCTGTTTATATAAGAGCCTGGTGGCGCAGTCGACTAAGTGCTGTTAAAATAGCACTTAGTTGCCAGCTGCCTGCAATTACTGCAAGTTCGAATCTCACCAGGCTCAAGGTTGACTCAGCCTTCCATCCTTTCAAGGTAGATAAAATGAGGACCCGGATTGTGGGGGGCAATAAGCTGACTTTGTATAAAAAAGAACACCGCTTGGGGGGGCCGAAAGCCCTACTAAACAGGTATATTACAAAAGTATGAAGGCTATTGCTTAATGCATTGGAAGCCGCCCTGAGTCTCCGGAGAAGGGTGGCATATAAATCAAACCAATAAATAAATAAATAAATAAAATATACTAATGGGTAAAAGCAAAACGTTGAGGCTGGAGTGTTTCTATCTTGTACTGTGCTAAAAGAGTTGGAAGTCAATGTCTTTTTTTTTCTTTTCCCCCTTGTACCTCACACTTTCTTTTCCCCTCTCTTTCTCCTTCCCCTAATTTCCTTTGAATTTTTTTTAATTAGATTTATATGCCGCCCTTCTCCGAAGACTCAGGGCGGCTTACAATGCATTAAGCAATAGCCTTCATATTTTGGTATATTTTTATACAAAGTCAGCTTATTGCCCCCACAAACTGGGTCCTCAATTTACCTACCTTAGAAAGGATGGAAGGCTGAGTCAACCTTGAGCCTCGAACTGGTGTAATTGCAGACAGCTGGATGCTAATAACAGGCTATTCAGTCGGTTGAGCTATCTGAGGCTCTATATTTTATATATTAAACTAGCTGGATATCCGTGCTCTGCTACGAAACTATGCAATAGGGCTTGATAAATCGACACTTACAGCTTGAAAATTAATGAGTAGTTACAATTGGCTTCTCCTCTCCCCTTCTCCCCCTCAGCCTTGCCCCACAGAAACATCTCCTATCCTATCCCGTCTCTCCAGAGTTACTTTCAAGTTGGGAGGGGGAGTAGAACGTCTAACTAATTAGCATCAGAGCGTGTTATAATAATATAGGAAATACTAATGCTCTGATGGTCATTTCGAAAAATCTTTTCTTAGTGAGCACCAAGAAGCCAAGAGGAACATACATGGCAAATTTCAAGTTTGTAGACTTTATGGTTCTGGAGGTTTCATGACTATGGCGTGAGCGGTTTTCGCTTTTATATATATTTTAAAATATATATAAATTAAAAGGAAGAAACAGCTGCGATCACACATTGCTCCTAGAAGCACGAAGCCGAAAACACCAGTCTGAAGATGATGAATGAGACTTCGTCGAAATGTCGCCAAGACACTTCCAATTTTACGCGGGAGAAAACCCGAATAACCAAAGACCTACATACAAACACCCCAGTGTACCAGTTCTCCCCAGCTGTCTCTGTCTCACTTATGGATGGAAAACTCTTTAAGGTTTCAACCATCATCACACAGAATTGGGTTCAAAGGGTTGAATTGCACCCCCAGGACTCCCCACTCACCGGTTCTCCTTGGTCTCGTGGAGTCGTCGTTCTATTAGGTTGGCCACACACTGAAAGGGAGGGAAAATAGAGGCTGCCATGAGTGCAGTCTGGCTTAAGAGAAGTTTAAAAAAAGAGACAGGTAAAAATGTATATTTGATTATCCATGTAATAACTGTAGCTAGAACTGTGTTTGCACAAAATTGGAAAAGCGAAGCGATCCCTACAGAGGAGAATGCGATTAGGAAAATACTAGAATATGCAGAAATGAACAGGTTAACGCTGGCAATTAAAGAGAAAGAACAAACCGAATATTATACTATATGGGAGTTATTTTATCGATGGTTAGAGAACAAATGTAAAAGTTAGAAAGAAAAATAGATGAGTGACATTTAGAAAATGCATTAATAGAGTAAAATAAATTAAGAAGAGGAGTGTCATAGTATTAGATATTTAATTGTTTTGGTAATAAGCTAAGAACAGATTAAATAATGAATATGGCTGTAAACTTTTAACTGTTATTGCACAAAATATTTGTACCCATGCGACACACTGTTTAATGAAAGATGGACTGTTTGTATTAAAAGAACATAATTTCTTTTTTACAAAACAAAAAAATTGATAGGTAAAGGTTCCCCTCGCACATACATGCTAGTCGTTCCTGACTCTAGGGGGCGGTGCTCATCTCCGTTTCAAAGCCAAAGAGCCAGCGCTGTCCGAAGACGTCTCTGTGGTCATGTGCCAGCATGATTCAACACCAAAGGCGCACGGAAGGCTGTTCCCTTCCCACCAAAGGTGGTCTCTATTTTTCTACTTGCATTTTTTACCTGCTTTCAAACTGCTAGGTTGGCAGAAGCTGGGACGAGGAATGGGAGCTCACCCCATTACGCGGTATTAGGGATTCAAACCGCTGAACTGCCGACCTAGCTCAGTGTCTTAGCCACTGAGCCACCGTGTCCCCTAAAAAGGGAGATAGTGGGATGCAAACCTTGTAACAACGCTGGAGGAGCAGCCGGGCGGACGAGAGAGTATTGACTGTGTACAAGTAGAAAGTCCGGGAAGGGGCGTGATCTGGAGTTTTGGGGATCTCCTGCGTTGGGGAAGGAAAGCAAAGCCAGATATAAGAGATTAAATTTGCTAGTATTGATACATCACGACAGGTAGTCCTCGACTTACAAAAGTTCATTTAGTGGCCATTCAAAGTTACAACGGCGCTGAAAAACGGGACTTATGACCGTATCTCACATTTACACCCAGCAGTGGTGGTGTTGTGGTCCCGTCCTCTGAGCCTATCCCATTGGAGGAAGGAAGCTCTGAGCATGAGGAAGAGGAGCCAGCCAGATCTCCCAGCCCCCCCCCCCCCCTCTGGCACCGTCTCAGGTGCCAGCTGAAAGAGAGCAAAGTAGTGGGGAAACAGGTGTCTCAGATGAGAGTGAGGGAGAGACGTCATTCCTGGACGCACGCCAAAGAAGGCGAGATAAGCGCTTACAGCAGCTGAGGAGACGTACGAGGGAATAGACCTGAGTCACTGGATTTGAGTCACAGGACCAATGAGTCACTGGACCACACCCAGAGACTATATAAGACAGGGTGGTGGTTAATGATCTCTGTGACGAACAATAACTCAATCTGGTAGTCATTGGAGCTAAAAGAACGGATTTTGGTAAAGCTACGTATGTGATTTTCTTTCTGTGAACTATTAAAACCCTTGGCAGACGGTGTGCATATCGCTGCCAAGTTAGAGATAAGAACTGTGGAGTGTGCCAAGTGCTTCTTTAACCCTCGACTGGCTGTGTTTTTGTGGGTATCTGTAGAGGGGGACAGATCAGGTGGAGCAATGGTTAGAATGTAGCACTGCAAATGGACTCTGCCCACAGAGCCTGGAGTTCAATCCTCATCATCTCAAGGTTGACTTAGCCTTCTGTCCTTCCGAGGTCAGTAAAATGAGGATCCAGATTGTTGGGGGCAATAGGATGATTTTGTAACCGCTTAGAGAGTGATAAAGCACTGTAAAGCGGTATATAAGTGCAATTGCAATTGCTATTGCCCTTCCTTCCTTCCTTCCTTCCTTCCTTCTTTCTCTCCCTCCCTTTCTCTTTCCTTCCTTCTGTTGTGGCCCGTCAGCGGCCTGTACGGATTGTAGCTGATTCTGACAGCGAGGAGGCTGGTGTGGTGCTGTGCCAGCAGCCTGTGCAGCTGGCACTCGAGTCGGACAGTGAGGAGGCTGGAGAAGAGGTGGTGCCAGAGGCGGGGATTCAGCCAGGGCCTTCAGAACCTCCAGAAGCTCCCATAAGTGAAGAGGAAGAAGAGGAGGAGCCTCTTCTCGATGCACGGGCGTGCAGAGCTGCCAAAAGGCAGGAGTGGCTCCTCAGGAGGAGGTCTCCTCGAGAGTAAGGCTTGGGGCTAATTGGCCACTCCGCCTATTTAAGGAGGAACGCCAACTGAAGCAATTTGCAGGGAACAACTTTAGTTCATTCTCCTCCGCGTCTGGATTCTCTGCAAATTGCTTCTGGGCTTTCTGCCAACCTTAGTAAGATTGTGATTACTTTATCTTTGGTTTCTCGTAGGCTGTTAAAGAAGTTTATTAAAAGCCTTCGTTTGGAAAAGACTGAGTTATTTTAGTAAATTTAAGTTTTGTACAAACTTTGTGTGTGCTGTGTGCTTTGCGGTCCGTAGCTGGGGCAGAACAGCGACAGCTCGTGTTCCTTCCCTCCCTCCCTTTCCATCCTTGCTTCCTGGGATTAGAATGCAGCATTGAATGATAATTCTGCCCACTGTCAGCAGTTCAATCCCTACTGGCTCAAGGTTGACTCAGCCTTCCGTCCTTCCGAGGTGGGTAAAATGAGGACCCAGATTGTTGGAGGGCAAGAGGCTGACTCTGTAAACCGCTTAGAGAGGGCGGTGAAGCACTGTGAAGCGGTATATAAGTGCTCTTGCTCTATTGACTCCTAAAAGTTGCCCCAATAAAAGCAGCATCCCTTTTAGGCCCCGCATGCAATTCCTACCTGGGAATCCATGGCAGAACCCATGCTCTCCTATTCACGACAAGGGGCGCTGGCCTTCACTCAAGAATCCCCTGGCCAACCTGCAGCCTGAGAAGGCCTGCAAGGAATCTCACCCCCCATTACTGGCTTGCCTCAATTTCCAGGCAAAGCCTCTCGCAGCTTGGCCTCCGTGCTGGGCGATACGGGGAAAGCAGGTACCTGCAGAGCGACGATATTGGCCGACAACATTTTATACATCATTTCTTTGGCTTCTTTGGCTGGGATCATGGCGAAGTCCTCGATCTGCTTCTGTTCCAGGTGCCTCTTTCTTAATAGAAGGCGGAAAATCCGGGCACAGCGGGACCCAAATCTGTATCCAGGAGGAAAGTGGAGAAGAGGCTGTTCTGAGTAGGGCGGCGAAAAAATTAATGAACCCGTTGTCTCCTATACTGGAAACTTTCATGTAAGCTGGAGAACAGGTATAGTTCTTGTTCTCTCTCTCTCTTTCTCTCTCTCTCTCTCTCCCCCTCCCTCTCTCTTTCTCACACACATACTTGCACTTTTCCCTTCCAACTACCTCTTGCCAGTCATATCCATCTGGCCCACTAGAATGGGGAGGCAAGAAATGTTGTGGGTTGCATCTCCTAAGAAGATCCATCTGGATGAGCCCAGAAGAAGGGCGCTCCGGACTATAAGACGTACCTACCTTTTTTTGGTGAGGAAAGGAGAAGAAAAAGGAATCTGCCTCTGCCTCTGAGCAATTTGGCCTCCTTGCAGCAAACAGCAAACAGCCTGCTTTACTTTCAGTTTCGTTTTCAGCATAGCTTGATTAGCACAAGGAGAGAAAAAAAAAATCTGCTCCCAGCAATTTACCTCCTTGCAGCAAGCAGCAGAGGCCCTGCAAAACAGCTGAGAGCAAAGCGGCTGAGAGTCGGGAGGCCGATCCAATCAACTTCTGCTAATTAGGCTGTGCTGAAGCTGAAAGGAGCTGTTTTTTCCCTTGCTGCTTGCTGCAAGGAAGCCAGCCATGAGCCAGCCTTCTACCGCATAGCTCCCAACGATTGGTAAGATCCCACAGAGTCGGTCTCCTCTGGGTCCCGTCAGCTAAACAATGTTGCCTGGCGGGCCCACGGGGGAGGGCCTTCTCTGTGGCTGCCCCGGCTCTCTGGAACCAATTACCCCCTGAGGTCTGGACTGCCCCCACCCTAGTGGCCTTCCAGAAAGCGGTGAAGACCTGGCTCTTCTGGCAGGCCTGGGGCCGTTGATCTCACTACGGTGAGATCTCACTAGAGTGATCTTGCAAGACCCGGCCATAAATTGGAATGTATAGGTTTCAATGTTATTTTTAAACTTTTGTATGGGATATTGTTTGCATTGTTTTATTCTTTGTTGTTAGCCGCCTAGAGTCCCTAGAGAGTTGGGCGGCATAAAAATGCGACAAATAAATAAATAAATAAATAAGCAAACAAACAAACTAATTAATTAATTAATTAATTGCTGGGAGGCAGAGGCCAAAGGGTGGGAGCAGTGGGTGGGTGTGGCTATATTCGGTGTATAAGCCATACCTAAATTTTCACCCCCTTTTAGGGGAGGGGGTAAAGGTGCGTCTTATACTCTGAAAAATACGGTACTTGTGTGCTGGTTGGATTGCTGCAAACTCTAACAGGTTTTGCAGAATCTCCAACTGCTTGAACGAACTGAAATCTACCGAACGAGAATCTTTGGAGACCAAAAGAAAAAGAAGGCGAGAGGACATACGAGACAGGCTGCCTGGATATTGGGGAGCCTGTTTTTCAATTTTTCTGAAAAAATTGAATCAAACAACAACAACAAAAACGCACGGAAGAGCTTTCCGGCGTGGAAAGATCCGTAAAAGAGACCTCGTTTTACCTTTCCTGCACAATGGATTCCAGCGTCGCGGTGGCGAGAGAGGCCAGGCCCTTATGAAGATCTGTTTGGAAGAAAAGTTAGGGAAAAGATGCCGCAAGAAGGACCCTCACCCTCTGGATTGGCTGAAGTTTAAAAGAGCCAGCAGAAACTCAAGGAGCGTCTGCTCCCTTGCTCAGTACTAGCTTCACCCTCAAAGCATAGGAGAGTCCAAATGCAGGGAGTCTTCAACTTAGGACCATTCGCTCAGATACTTTTGGAAATCATGGGGATGCTGAGTGAATGAAGGGATGTAGGAACTCTGAAGTTAGGGCTGTTGTTGTGCCCCCACAGTCACATGATCAAAATATGGGTGCTAGGAAGCCTGCCCACACGATTGCATAGGTCAGTGATGGCTAAGCTTTTTGCCATTGAGTGCCGGAGGGGGGGGGGCGAGGGGGTTTCGCGTGTGCATGCATGCCCACACCCATAATTCTATGCGTCCCGCCCTTATGCACGTGCGACCACCCCTCCCCCCAGCTCCTGGCACGCGATGGCCCGGTAGGCCCGTTTTTCTTTCTCACCTGGTTCCAGATCCTCTCTATGCATCTGGGGAGGGCGAAAACAGCCTTCCCCACCCCCTCGGAGGCCTGAAACAGCCCGTTTCCCAACTTCCAGTTGGACAGGAAGTGACTTTTTTTAATTTTTTTTTTAAATTTTAATTTTAATTTATATGCCGCCCTTCTCCGGAGACTCAGAGCGGCTTACAATGCGTTAAGCAATAGCCTTCATACTTTTGTATATTTATATTTATACAAAGTCAGCTTATTGCCCCCAACAAACTGGGTCCTCAATTTACCCACCTTAGAAAGGATGGAAAGCTGAGTCGACCTTGAGCCTGCCTGGGATAGAACTCGCAAGTAAACTAGCAGCTGGATCTTAAATGCTGCCTTTGTAGGAGGCATTACTCCCCTACGCTACTCAGGCTCTTTTTGCTCTCCCCAGCCTCCAGAGCCTCTCTAGGAGCTGAGCTGGTGTGCCCACTGATATGGTTGCGTGCCACCTGTGGCACAGGTTCGCCATCATGGGCATAGGCCCTTCAAACTCGCCCTACCTGCCTCTCTCCGCCTGCATCCCATAGCTCCACTATTCCAGTTGACCTTCCCTGTCTTATTGCAAGAGCCTTCCCTCCCTCTCCCCCCAACGCCCCATGGAGGACCATTTTCCTTGAGGGCTATTCTGGGGTGGGTGTGAGTAGATGTGCAAAGAGCCAGAGAGAGCAGCCAAGAAGATCCAGAGCCAAATAGGAAGAAAGGCTACTGGTCTTTATTCCACACTCCCTCTTCTCTCCCCGAGCAGCCCACCGCAGCGGGCTCTTTCCAATACAGGTCGTCCTCGACTTACGACCGCAACGGAGCCCAGAATTGATGTTGCCAAAAGGGAGAAATGTATTAATAACGGGGTTTGCTCCGTTTGACGACTTTTCTCGCCATCTTTTGTTAAGGGAATCGCTGCGGTTGTTAAATAGGCAATACGGTTGTTAAATGAATCTGGCTCCCCCTCCCCTTGACTTTGCTCTTCGCAAAGGTCACAAGAGAGAATCAGGTAACTCAGGGAGGCTGCCACCGTCATAAATGTGAATGTCAAGCATCTAAATGTAAATTGGGAGACACCTCGGGGATGCTGCAAATTGGGGGTCGTAAGTATGAAAAACGGTCACAGATCACTTTGTTTCACGCCGGACAGTCACTAAATGAACTGTTGTAAGTTGAGGATTACATGTATACTTCTGGCAAATACAAACAGCCAGGAGTCTTTCTTTGCTAGATGACTGAGTGGGATGGTTGACATATCCCACCTTGCCTTCTTGCGTGATTACCCAGGTGGCCCCCTTTGGATTCTGAGCAGGGCCCTCGTGACGCAGAAAGGCGCCCAAAGGATACTGATCACATACATCCCTCCGCCGCTGTCGCCCGATTTCCCAACGAACTCCAGCTGCGGAAAGAATAAAAGACTTGGAGATAAAAGTCCCAGGTCTGAATTAAGGGAAATCCAAAAGACGCAACAATTCCTGAAGCACTTGTAAGCCTTTAGAAAATTTGATTTTCTTACCGGGTCATCTGCTAGCAAGGTTAAGTACTGATCAAGAATCTGCTTGGAGATGTTGTAACCCGTCGGAAGTAATCGGAATATCTTTAAAAAAAAAGAAAAAAGAAAAGAAAAAGAAAAGATGGAGAGGAAGATGAGCTTCTTGGAGGAGAAGCGAAACGTCTTTAAAGAAAAACAAGGAAGTGCAGCTGCCTCTTGGGAAAAAAATAGCATCTTTGGGGTTCACTCCATTTGCCTCCCTGAATGGAAATCAAGAGCCTTGGTGGCGCAGCAGATTAAAGTGCTGTTAAGTAACACCAGCTGCCTGCAATGACTGCAAGTTCAAATCTCACCAGGCTCAAGGTTGACTCAGCCTTCCATGAGGACCCGGATTGTGGGGGCAATAAGCTGACTTTGTATAAAAAAGAACACCGCTTGGGGGGGGGGGGGCGAAAGCCCTACTAAGCAGGTATATACAAAAGTATGAAGGCTATTGCTTAATGCATTGTAAGCCGCCCTGAGTCTCCTGAAAAGGGCGGCATATAAATTGAACCAATAAATAAATAAATAAGTAAATAAATGTGATCGTGAGAACACCACAACATTCTTTAAGTGTGAAAAACGGCTGCCACAGGACTATAACTGTAGGGAGGATTGTATTGGCACAAAATTGGAAAGCAGAGAAAATCTCTACGGTAATTAAGAAAATATTGGAATGTGCAGAAATGAGTAGATTAACATTAGCAGTGAAAGAAAAATCGGAGTATTTTAAGGTGGGGGGCAATTTTATCGATGGTTAGGGAAGAGTATAAATGAAAATTAATATAATTTAAAAATTCTGGGGAAAAATGTTGCAATGAATTGAACGAAGATGTAAAAGCAAGATAGAAACATAGAAAGAAAAATGGGGAGAAAGGAGGCATACAATGAATTTTATTTTTTTTAAAATTAGATTTATATGCCGCCCTTCTCCGGAGACTCAGGGTGGCTTACAATGCGTTAAGCAATAGCCTTCATACTTTTGTATATTTTTATACAAAGTCAGCTTATTGTCCCCACAAACTGGGTCCTGAATTTACCTACCTTAGAAAGGATGGAAGGCTGAGTCAACCTTGAGCCTCAAACTTGCAATAATTGCAGACAGCTGAATGTTAATAACAGGCTATTTAGTCTGTTGAGGTATCTGGGCTCCTATTTATTTATTGGTTCAATTTATATGTCACCCTTCTCCGGAGACTCAGGGCGGCTTACAATGCGTGAAGCAATAGCCTTCATACTTTTGTATATTTTATACAAAGTCAGCTTATTGTCCCCACAGACTGGGTCCTCAATTTACCTACCTTAATTAATATAAATTAATATAAACGTAAGAAATTTGGAAAGAATGTTGTAATAAATTAAATGAAAATATAAAGCTATGATAGAAATATAGTAAGAAAATGATGGAGGAGGAAATAGAGAACAACAAAATATGTACTCGGATGATACACTGAATGATTAATGATGCATTGTTTGTTTAAAAAAACTTTAAAAAAAAGTCTGGTCACTGAGGACTAGCGGCATGGCTTTTATCTCTCGGGAGTTTCGGCTGAACCCCACCTCCTCTGGCCGTACAATTAAACCCACAACTTAGTAGTTCAAATGGTGGCTCACCTCATTGGAAGAGAGAGGCTGGGTGTAAGGGGCATTAGAAGAGGTTGTGACTTCACTCATTCGCAACATAGTCCGGACAATTTCGCTACTGGTCTGTAGATGGAGGCAGAAGAAAAGTTAGGAGGTTTAACAAAGGCCATTCCTTTGTCAATCAATCAGAATAGAGCTGGGAGGGACCAGGGAGGCCTTCTAGTCCAACCCCCAGCTCAAGCAAGGGACCCTATATCATTTCAGACAGGTGGCTGTTCAGTCTCTTCTTCAAAACTTCCAGTGTTGGAGCATTTACAACTTCTAGTGGCCAGCTGTTCCACTGGTTAATTGTTCTCACAGTCACGAAGTTTCTCCTTAATTTCAGGTTGCTTCTCTCCTTCATCAGTTTCCATCCATTGTTTCTTGTCCTGGTGCTTTGGTGAATAGCTTGACTCTTTCTTCTTTGTGGAAGCCCCTCAAATACTGGATTTCTACTATCATGTCACCCCTAGTCCTTCTTTTCTCTAGCCAAACCCAAATCCTGCCAATGGTTCATCCTACGTTTTAGTCTCCGGGACTTTAATCATCTTAGTTACTTTTTCCAAAGTCTCAACATCTTTTTTGTAATCCGCATCATCAGCATCATCTTTTAACAGCCCTGTAATCCCTTGCTGGGCGGAGCAGAGTATTTAATGGCCGGATGCGGTCCCTGTTGCCAGTGGGGAGTTTTGTTCATCAGATATATTCTCATGGAGTCCAGAGAGAGAGAAATATCTGCCTCTACCTAGGTGTTGTGACTCCAACTCTCGAGCCTGTATTATCAGAGGGAGAAGACTCTGAAAGTGAAGGAGAGGAGTTGGCAAGGCTCCCTCTCTAGGACCCTCCTCTCTGGCAATGCCTCGGGTGTCCTCCGAAGGCCAAGAGATAGGCCAGGGGCCAAGCACTTCTGAGCAGCCGCAGTTGGACAGTGATGAAGATGAGTCTTGGCTGCACCCCTGACAGCGTCGCAGAGATAAGTGCACGCAGCAGAGGAAGAGGCGTGCCAGAGATTAAGCTGTGTCACTGGACCACACCCCACAGGGGATAAAAGGGGGTGTGGTGGCCATTCAAGCTCTGTGACGAGCAAAAACTGACAGTTAAGAAACCTCTCTGCGTTGCTGGATTTTTTGTATTCTCCTAACTTTCTTGGACTGAATCTGACTAATCTTTTAGCTTCTGTGGATTTGCTTTGATGTTTCGGAGGGAGGAGAAAAACCTCCCTTTGTAAGTAAAGGCTGTTGGAAGGCAGCCACTGGGTTGCTGCCAATTCTGTTATCAAAGGAATTCTTGTCTGCTGGTTTATTTAACTCTTGGCCGACTGTGGGTGTGCGTGTGTGAGACAGGGACAGAACACTAGGATCGAACTCACAGCCTCCTGATTGTGAGGCGAAAGCGCCACCTCTAGGCCACCACACCACTCCTAACATCTTTTTTTGTAATGTGGTGATCAAAAGCGGATGCAGTAATCCAGGTGTAGCCTTAACGGAGGTTTTATAAAGCGGCACTAATACTTCACATGATTTTGATTCTATGCCTGTTTGATTTTGGATTGGATTGGATTGGATTTGGTCTATTCCACATCACAGGGTAGGTAAAGGCAGGTGTGACCGATCCAGCCATGATTAGGCAGACAATGTCAAAGAAAAGCAGCCAGTCCTTAGCACCAGTGATCGGGAGGGAGGGAGTCCTGTGTGAGTTGGCTTGGCTTGGTGGCAGCAGTGTCTCAGATAGAAAGTCCCTACAGAGAGTGGTGGGGACAGCCGAGATGATCATAGGAAGCTTGCTTCCCGTTATTTATTTAATAAGTACTGAACAATTTGAGGAAGATGCTACTCACCTGGTCCATCCTGTTGGCCACAGCACTGACAATTGCTTGATCCCGGAAGTGCTGATGGAAACGGTCGATGTTGACTTGCCAGAAGATTCCACTGTCCGCAGAAGGCTGAAATGGACCAAGTGGGGATTAAAAAGCAGAATCTCTACTTTGGAATATTCTGAGGAGACATGGGAGTCAGGATCAGCATCAGGGCAACCCGAGACCTCTGAGGGGGAAGAGGGAATGGAGTTGGCAGAGAGAGAGAGAGAGACAGAGGCAGAGTCTGGGCCGTCTGTCAGCCTCAGATGGAGAGTCAACAGCTCCCAGATCTGGAGGTGGCTGATGAGGAAGAGGAGGAGGAGCTGGGTCCAGTGCCTGATGCGCAGAAGGCAGAGGAGAGGAGAGCAGTGGAAATCTATGGGCCGGTCCATGGGATGGAAGAGCCACCGCTGCTAGCAAAGCCCTGACCTAGCGCTGGAGATAAAAGGCAAGGGGCAGAGATGAATAGATGTGGCAGACAACTATTCATCTCCCTATCAGATGGACTTGTTAGCCTGTGGTGAGAAACTTTTTGCCAGCGCTCCTAATAAAGGAATCATTGCTTCAACTACAGAGGATTTGTCGTGTTTGGGGAGCTGGATCAGAACAGTGGCCCACCACCAAGCTGTGGCCTATTCAGAACTGGGACATGCGGGGAAGCAGGCCGGCGCTTCACTCATGCGAGTGACAAGCCGGTGCATACACACACACACACATACACACCACTCAACTTGCAGTCAAGCTGCATGCACACATGCATGCAAGCCTGCGCACCGCTCGCGCTCCAGCCCGCCTCTTACGCAGCCCAGTTTCCCTCTCCACCCCCAGCCGAGATGCCAAGCCGCAAAGGTCTGGGACCACTGCTTTATAGGATGGTTCCTTCTGCCCTCTGCCACTAGAATCTGATCTGGCATCTGCGTTCTACTGCCCAGTTGTTCTCCCATCTTAAGTTGTCCTGGAAGCAGAGGCCATGCTACCTCTTCGCTTTCGGTGTCTTGCTTGAGTCGCTTTCCTCCTCTTTCACCGTCCTCCTTGGCGTTATCCGAATGCTTCCGCTTTCCCTTTCCTGTTGGCCGAAAGAGAAAATGTATTTCTTCAAACGTGTCTCTTCCTTCCCTCCCCCAGGATAGATCTGCATCTGTTGATCTCAGGTGAAATTCCTACATTCCGGGGGCCAGAAATGATTCCTTCCAGATTTGATTTGATTTCATTCTATTCTTTTCCTGTTTCTGTTTCTGTTTCATTCTATTCTATATATTCTCCTATTCTATATATTAGAGAGGGATGCAGTGGCTCAGTGGCTAAGACGCTGAGCTTGTCGATCGAAAGGGTCGGCAGTTCAGCGGTTCGAATCCCTAGTGCCGCGTAACGGGGTGAGCTCCCATTACTTATCCCAGCTTCTGCCAACCTAGCAGTTCAAAAGCATGTAAAAAATGCAAGTAGAAAAATAGGGACCACCTTTGGTGGGAAGGGAACAGCGTTCCATGTGCCTTTGGCGTTGAGCCATGCCAGCCACAGGACTACGGAGACATCTTCGGACAGCGTTGGCTCTTTGGCTTAGAAACGGAGATGAACAACACCCCCTACAGTCGGGAACGATTAGCACATATGTGCCAGGGGAATCTTTAGCTTTACCTTATTCTATATATTACTCTACTATTATTCTATTCCATTCTAATTTCATTCTTCTCCTCAAACAAGTTGGTTTCTTCCCACTTCTAAAATATTATGAGAGGCTCTAAATGCCAGTTTAAATTGGTTTAATTCCAGCATCGCATGCTATTGAAACGACTTAGCTCCTCACCGATGAGGTTCAGCTTCGGAACAGCATACATTTCCTTCTCATTAAAGGCCAACGCAGGGGTGGGAGAAGGCCGTGCTTCGGTCGACTCCGGACCTTCGGGCGGCGAAGGGCATCTCTGAACAAAATGCGTATCTGCCAGGCATGTAAAGGTGGCAGAGACTTCGCTGTAATCCATTGTTTTCCCATCTGCGGAGAAAGACATGAGAAAAACCCTTTTCGTGGTGGCCTTCGCAAGCTGCGTTTTCCCCAGCAGAGAAACCCACCAGATCCACTCGCCTTCCATGGTCTCGGTCAGCCGGTCAGCCACCTTCTTCACTACGGCACTCATCGTCATTTTACCGTTGAGCAGCAACTCCTCCACAATCAGTTCCCCCGTGTCGCTATAGAGAGTTTTAGCGGTGTAGATGTACCGGGGATACCGAAGGATCCGCAGCATTCGGCTGCACTGGGCTTCATACTCTACTTGGCCCCGTTTCTGTTGTTGGAATATCACCAAGTTGTGCTGGATGAGGACACAGAGCGCTTTCCGGACCTGTGTAAAGGTAGAGGGAAGGAAACGTAATATCTACTTCTCTCCAGTGTTGGCAGTGGAGTCAGACACTGAGGAGGTTGGGGAGAAACGTGGGCCAGTCCTGGGGGCTGGGGAAAGCTCGGGCGAGGGCTCTGCCTCGGAGGCAGAGAGGGAGCGAGACAGCAGTGAGGCAGAGGAACAGCTGGAGCCCGTTCCCAGCGTGCGCATGTGCAGAGCTACCAGAAGACAAGAACAACTCAGAAAGCAGGGAGTAAAAGCCACACCTTGGAGGTGATTGGCCCCTCCCATAGGAAACAAAAGAGGAGCAAATGTGGGAGGGGGCTTTTGCAGGAAACAATTTGTTCGGTCGGTCGGAGTGGAAAGTTCTGTCTGTGACTCTGAGAGACTCTGTGCCAAGTTTGGCCTTGTGCTGTGTTTGGAAACTAGTTACCTGGCAGCTTTCCAAGCGAGATAAGGTCTGTGTTGATAAACATTCCTCTGAAAGACTGTTTGGACAGGCCTTGCTGACTGTGAATGAAAGGAATTCACAGTCGTGTAAATAAAAGGGGTTTTGCCAAGAATCTGCTTCCTGCTTTTTAAGGGAGCCTAAGTCAGGACAAATGCAGCCAGGTCACGTCTGTGCCAACCACAGCAAGATTGCAACGTCTATGGAGATTCTCAGTCGTCCAAGACATGGTTATCCCAAAGGTGATTTTTCAATGGCCTCCTGAAAAAGCACCTTTGGGACAATTGTGACTTGAATGACCGAGAATCTCTACAGGCTTTTAGCTATGCAATTTGGGATGAACACCCTTGGAATGGTGTGGGAGAAGGAACGGATTTCCAGAAAAAAATTGAAGACTACAGGAACCGTTTGCACTACTCAGGTGACTCTGAGGACACAGAGAAACCTCCAAGTGGCCTCAAGGACCCTCTAAAAGGATGCAAATGACCAGCTGTCTGCAAGGAGTACAAAAATCCTTCCGTTCTCCACCATCCAGTCAGAGCTGAAGAAGCTTCTTGGATGAGAAGTGAAACGTCTTCAAAGAAAAAACCAGAAGGTCCAGTTGCCTCTTGAAAAAAAAACACCAGTGGGACCTGGACGACTGAGAATCTCCATAGACATCTATTCTGCCTGATCGATTTGGTGTCTTCCAATTCTTGTTTTTGGTCCTTCCCCTCAGAACTGCAAGAGCCTGGATAGCACAACAGGCTAAAAGCAGACTAAAGCCTGTTATTAACATCCAGCTGTCTGCAATTACACCAGTTCGAATCTCCCCAGGCTCAAGGTGGACTCAGCCTTCCATCCTTTCTAAGGTAGGTAAATTGAGGACCCAGTTTGTGGGGGCAATAAGCTGACTTTGTATAAAATATACAAAAGTATGAAGGCTATTGCTTGGCGCATTGTAAGCTGCCCTGAGTCTCCAGAGAAGGGCGGCATATAAATCAAATTGGGCCTGGTGGCTCAGCAGACTAATGCATTGTAATTAACTCCAGCTGTCTGCAATTACTGTAAGTTCAAATCGCACCAGGCTCAAGGTGGACTCAGCCTTCCATCCTTTCTAAGGTAGGTAAATTGAGGACCCAGTTTGTAGGGGCAATAAGCTGACTTTGTATAAAATATACAAAAGTATGAAGGCTATTGCTTCACGCATTGTAAGCCGCCCTGAGTCTCCGGAGAAGAGCGGCATATAAATCTAATTTTTTTAAAAAAATATCTTCGTTCCCAAAACCTTACAATAGCCTTGTATTGTGAAGTAATACAATGTGAAATAAAATATAGCTAATCCTGTATTGAATGGCTGAGGAAAAGAATGGCTTGTTGAAAACCATTAACTGATTCTATGGTTCTCTAAACCAGGGGGCAGAGGCCCTCTACTCCCGGATTTGTGGCCCAATACCAGGCTGTTCGGAACTGGGCATGCGGAAGTGTGTGCAGCTCCATTTGTAAGAGTGGCGGGCACATGTGCCTGCCGCTTGTTCAAATGAAGGTGCGTGGAACCAACCCCTCTCCGCATCTCACTGCCCGCTGAACCACAAAGTCAGAAAAATTGGGGACTGCTACTAAAGCTAGGGCAAATCTAGATAGCTTGCTAAAAAGCAGAGTCATCACCCCGCCAACAAAAGTGCATCTAGTCAAGGCGATGGTTTTCCCAGTTGCAATGGATGGCTGTGAAAGTTGGACCCTAAGGAAGGCTGAGCGCCCGAGAATGGAGGCCTTTGAACTCTGGTACTGGAGAAGGCTCCTGCGAGTCCCTTGGACTGCAAGGACATTCAACCGGTCAGTCCTAGAGGAGATCAACCCTGACTGCTCTGTAGAAGGCCAGTTCCTGAAGAGGAAACTCAAATCCTTTGGTCACTGAATGAGAAGGAAGGACTCCCTGGGGAAGAGCCCAATGGTGGGAACGATGGAGGGCAAAAGGAGAAGAAGGGGACGGCAAAGAACGAGGTGGCTGGATGGAGTCACTGAAGCAATCGGCATGAGCTTAAATGGACTCCGGGGGATGCTAGAGGACAGGAAGGCCTGGAAGAACATGGTCCATGGGGTCAAAAAGGGTCGGACACGACTTCGCAACTACCAACAATAACAACTCTAAACCAACTTTTGAAGCCTCTTGGAATCCTTAATTCTACTCAGGATTGATGAGCGTGAGGGAGAACATCAGCTGGAACCATGGATACTTAAATTAGATTATTATACCAAAAAATATATATATATACCTGATCAAGCGACATGCCTGTGTTTTGGGAAATCATCCATAATGTCTGTCCGCCCATTCGGATGAGCTGCATTCCAACCTTTTCCACAATTTCTCCAAAATGTTCAGAGAGCAGGAGAGAACAAAGTTTGATTTCAGCCTGGGTCATCTTGCTGGAGAACGATTTCGGTAGGTATAACTGACGGCAATAAAATCTGTAAATTACTCCAAATCGGTAAACAACTCCAGTGAGGATTTCAGGGTCCAAAACGAGAATTAAGACTCCACCCGTTCAGTATATGTCACCAGCTCTGCATCTGAAGAGAGAAAGGTTTTACACATTCAGAGTCTAATTGGTGCAACTATTCAGTAGGACCCTGGGCTAAACTTCCCCTGATTTTTTGTTGGATCTCAAGGATAGAGGAGGAAGTTACTGTTTCAGTACAAGCCCATAAATGTCTATTTACAACAGGTAGTCTTCAAGTTACGACCACAATTGAGCCCAAAATTTATATTGCTAAGTGAGATATTTGTTAAGTGAGCTTTTGCCTCATTTTACGAACTTTTCTCGCCATGGTTGTTAAATGAATCATTGTAATTAGTAACAGGATTGTTAAGTGAATCTGGCTTCATTCATTCATATCCTGGACATAAATTGTTTCAACTCCTACACTCAAAACGACGCTATAGAGCACTGCACACCAGAACAACTAGACACAAGGACAGTTTTTCCCCGAACGCCATCACTCTGCTAAACAAGTAATTCCCACAACACTGTCAAATAATTTACTAAGACTGTATTGCTATTATTCTTCTCATCCTTACTAGTACCTATCTCTTCCCACTTATGACTATACCCATGTTGCTTGTATCTTTCCATTTATATTGTTTTTATTTGTTTCCTATTAAGATTTGATAGCTTATTAGTAACCTTGACTATAACTAAGTGTTGTTTTTTTTATTCTTGATGAATGTATTTTATTCTCCATATGTGCACTGGGAGCATATACACCAAAGACAAATTCCTTGTGTGTCCAATCACATTTGGCCAATAAGGAATTCTATTCTATCTGGCTTCCCCATTGAGGAAGGGGAACAAAAAAGGGATCAGGTGATTTGTCATAAATATAAACCAGTTGCCAAGCATCCGAATGTAAATCATGAGGCCATGGGGATGCTGCAATGGTGGTAAGTGTGAAAAACAATCCTAAATCTCTTTTTTTCAGTGCTGTTGTAACTTTGAAGGGTCACTAAATGAATCCTTGTAAGTCGAGGGCTGACCTGTACAGTACTGTGCAAAAGTGTGTGTAGGCAGGTGTGCAAAAATGCTGCAAATTGAATGTGTTAGGTTGACATCTTCAGTTGGCACATTAGGTTACAATGGAGCTTCAGCTCAGCAAAGGCTGAGTCAGGTTACACTCTGTACATGCTCTAATCCAGTGATGGCAAACCTTTTTGGTACCAAGTGCCCAAACTGAAATGTGCATGCATGCGTGTGTGCTGGAGCGCCAGAAATCTGAAGACCAGCTGGCCAGTGCATGCATGCCTGTTTTTTTGGCTGTTTTTGGCCATTTTTCGGGCTGTTTTGGGGCCATTTTTCGGGCTGTTTTCAGGCCATTTTCTGGCACCCCGGCAAAAGTCCATCTGATGACAGCACACATGCCATAGGTTCATCATCACGGCTCTAAGGCTTTCAAATGCTTTCAGAAAGAGATAGTTTATTTTTATCGATTAACAAAATAGAAAACGAATGAAAATAAGTAGCCCAATTACGAACAATAAGGAAGAGAATGTTTTCTCCTCCTTCCTTTTCTATCAGAAATGCCACCCAGGGACACCCCCCCTTCCGACCCACAGCCCCCCCCCTCTTCCAGCCCTACAGAGCGCCCCCCCCACCTTTACAGCTAGTCCTCGATTTACGGCCACAATGGGAGCTTGACATTTCCGTCGCTAAGTGAGACATTAAGCGAATTTTGCCCCATTTTTCGACCTTTTCTGCCAAAATTCTTAAGTGAATCCGTGCCGTTGTTCAGTTACTCACACGGTCGTTAAGCGAATCTGGCTGCCTTCTCCCATTGACTTTGCTGGTCAGACGGTCCTCCCTTCACCCCGCTAAAAAAAAAAAGGATCACGTGACTCTAGGCCACAGCAGCCGTCGTAACTATGAGTCACTTGCCCAGCATCTGAATTTTGATCACGCGACCACGTAAGTGTGGGGGAAAACGGTCCGAAAAGTCCCCCCCCTTTTTTTTCCCAGTGCCGTGCTCGCTTCGAACACGGTCACTAAACGAACTGCCGTAAACCGAGGATTCCTTAGAGTCACCTTCTCCTCGGTTTTTTTCCTCTCCTTAGCCGGAGACATTCAACGTGCAGACGAGGGAAGAGGGGGGGAAAAAATCCCCCCACGCTTCTTTTTTCCCCGCTTCTTGAAGGTTTCTCCACCTAGGCCTCAAGCCCTTTCCTCGGTCCCCATGGAAACGGAGCTCCCCCCACCATCCCTCGCCGGAAGCGCCTTCTCGCCTTCTGGCCAATCGCCGGCCTCGGCTCCTCCCTCCCTGGGGTCGACAAGGCCCGGAAGCGGTGCGCGGCTAGAGCGTCCCACCCGGCTTTGCCGCTGGCCGCTCTAGGCCCGCGTCTCTCTGTGGCCGCGGCGTCGGCCCAGCGGCTCTGTTTCGCTTTTCCAAGCCCGGCGGAGGCTTCGACGGGGCGGGAGGATGGCGGAGGCCTCTTCGGCTGCCGCGACGGCCGCCGTCTCCCAGCACCGCTTCTTTTGCCACAGCTGCAAGGGCGAGGTCAGCCCAAAGCTGCCGGTGAGCGCAGGGACCCCCCCCCTCGCGAAAGACCTGGGAGGGGGGGGAGGGGCGACCCGGGTTCGTGGGGGGGGGAGGGGAAGGCTGCAACCCCCCCTTGCAAACCGAATGGAGGGGCGATGGGGCAGCGAAATCCCCCCCCCCAAATCCCGCTCGCTGTGCCCCAGGCTTGGGGGGGGCACAAGCCCCTTTCCCCAACCTGGCGCCCCCTCCCCCCCAGATTTGGGGTGGGGGTGGGGGGATATCCAAAGAATCCGAAGGCGGCATCAGCAGCTTGGGAAAGGCCGAGTTTTATAACATTGTAGCAGAAAAAACAGGGTGGGAAGGGGTCCTGGAGGTCATCTAGTCCGACCCCCCCTCCTTGATGAAGCAGGAAAGGATCCATGCAGGTAAGTCCTCGACTTACGACCACCGGTTTTGGTGGGGGGGGGAGAGATAGGAGACACGTTTCTCTTGCTAAGCGAGACCTCTGCTGAGTTGAGTTCGGCCCCGGCTTTACGACCTTTCCTTGCCTCATTTTGTTAAAGCGAATCGGCGGTGTCGGTCACCTTCGGTCGCTAAGTGAAATCCGGCTTCGTCGTTTGACTTGGCTTGTTTGACTTGGTTGTGGCCAGATTTGGGGTGCAGAGGGGGGGGTGCTGAAGTGGGGAGCGGGGCCCATCCAAGGTATCCGAAGGCACCAACAGCAACAGCAGCGTGGGAAAGGCGGAGTTTTATAACATATAGCCAAATCGCAGGGTGGGAAGGGAGCTTGGAGGTCATCTAGTCCGACCCCCTTGTTGAAGCAGCAAAGGCTCCATACAGGTAAGTCCTCGACTTACGAACATCACCAGCAAAAAAAAAAAAAACCCTCCGAAACGTTTCTGTTGCTCTAAGCGAGACCTCTGCTAAGTTGAGTTCGGCCCCTGCTTTATGACCTTCCTTTGCCTTGTTCGTTAAAGCAAATCCCCGCCGTTGGTCATTAAGTGAAATCTGGCTTCCTCGTTTGATTTGTCTTGGTTGTGCCCAGATTTGGAGGGGGGGAGTCCAAGGAATCCGAAGGCGGTAGCGGTTGCAGCAGCTTGAGAAAGACGGAGTTTTATAACATACAGCAGAATAACAGGGTGGGAAGGTACCTCGGAGGTCATCTAATCTGACCCCCTTGTTGAAGCAGGGAGGCTCCAGACCGGTAAGTCCTTGACTTATGACCACCCAGTGGGGGGGAGAAGGCCCCCAATATTTCTGTTGCTAAGCGAGACCTCTGCTGAAATTGAGTTCAGCCCCCGCTTTACGACCTTTCCTTGCCTCGTTTGTTAAAGCAAATCCCCACTGTTGGTCGCTAAGTGAAGTCTGGCTTCCTCGTTGACTTGGCTTGGTTGCCCAAAGGAGATCGGGTGATCCCAGGATGCGCTGCCACCGTCGTAAACGGGAGTTTGCGTTTGCCAAGTGTCTGAATTTTGATTGCGTGACGGGGATGCTGTTAAAAGTGGTGAAAAAAATGGTCGCATTTTTTTTCCAGGGCCGTTGTGTCTTTGAATGGTTACTAAGCAAACTGTTGTTAAGTCAAGGACTACCTGTAGCAGAGTTGGGAGGGACCTTTGAGGTCTTGTAGTCCCACCCCCTGTTGAAGCAGGGGACTTTATACTACTACTCTGAACCAATGGCTCTTCCGTCTCTTTTTGAAAAACCGTTCTTGAAGTACAATTGCAGGAATTGAGTATGGATCATCATCATCCCCATTCTAGCCATGGTCTATCCCAGGGGTCTGCCACCTTAAGCACTCAAAAGAGCCATTTGGACCCGTTTCCCACAGAAAAGAAAACACCGGGAGCCACAAAACCCTTCCCATGCCTGACTATTTCTTGAGCGGCCACAAAACTAGCAAATGTAGTTGAATTAAATGTTCTGTTTTCTTCTGAAACTTTTCTTTTCTTGGATTTATCCATGGTTGGCCTACCGGGGGTTGAAAAGCTCAATAAATTGCGTGCCGGCTGGTGTCGTACATTGGCGGTTGTGATGCATATTTTGAGTGACAGGGAGCCGCAGCAGAGGGGTGAAAGAGCCACATACGGCTCCCGAGCCACAGATTGCTGACCCCTGGTCTATCCGAGCAGGATGAAGGCCTCTTCTGTATATTTCCAACCAATACAGTTCCTGGGTTTTTCTTTGCCAATTGGGCCTACCCTACTTGCTGATGTCATCGATCCCTCTTGCAAATAAATTCTTTCCAAATCAGATAATGGGATTGTCTGGATTTGTTTCCTCATTTTGTCTCTCTCATAGTTGAGGTCTACCTATGATGACAATTACAGGCGTCTCTCATCTTTTTAAGTGGGAGAACTTGCACAATGGGTGGCTGACTAAATACTTTTTTGCCCCACTGTATATATGTGTGTGTGTGTGTGTGTGTTATGTATGTGTGTATGTATATTACAAACTATTCTAAAAATACCAGGTATATTAGTAAAAAAAGAAGCAGACATACTGCGAACTCCGGAACTTAAATAAAGGGAACACAAGCAGAAGACATCCGAGATCTGAATGAATGAAATAGCCTTATTAAATACTTTGTTCATTATATACAGTAGTTTTGTGTTCCCTTTAGTTGTTTGAGCAGTGTATAAACAGTATAGCAGTTTGAGTTTAGTTGTTTAGTTTAGTTGTTTTTAGTATATATATACTGCTCAAACAACTTTAGTTGTTTGAGCAGTGTATGTATGTATGTATGTATGTATGTGTGTGTGTATATATATATATATATATATATATATATATATATATATATATATATATATATATATATATGTGTGTGTGTGTGTTTTCTGAGGTTTTCGCAGGTATTTGTATGTAGATCTTTGGTTATTCGGGTCTTCTCCCGCGTAGAATTGGAAGTATCTTGGCGATGTTTCGACGAAGTCTCATTCGTCATCTTCAGGCTGGTGTTCTCGGCTTCGTTCTTCCAGGAGCAATTGCAATGCAACACTAAAATCTGTTTGCAGCCATAATGAGGAGAAAAGCCCAGAATGTAGTGAATTGTGATTTCACTCAGTAGTGGTTCCAAAAGATCTCAGTTATGTAGGAAAAACCTGGCTTAAAAAGAAGAACACACATTAACCTACAAAAATAAGAAAATAGATATCTATATCTATATATCTATATATCTATATCTATATCTATATCTATATCTATATCTATATCTATATCTATATCTATATCTATATCTAATCTATCTATCTATCTATCTATCTATCTATCTATCTATCTATCTATCTATATGCATACGTTTATTGTATTGTATTTCAGTTCTTGTTAGTTGCTCTGAATTTTATTGGACAGATGGACTGTTGTAAGACGGTTGTAAGACAAGGACTACCACAGAGGTTTTCCCATCAAGAGAAGAAATAGACTAACAAATTGTCCACTTGTCCCTTCCTGGATGGTCAGCCTCCCCCAATATGATAACGTCTGTGTTTGTTGGATGTCACAACAGCATTTAACAGGCATTGTAGTTCGACGTATTCGGTTGAGCGTCGAAGTGGGGGAACTCGTATCGGTAGCTTTTCCGCCTGTGGTGTCAAGGACTGCGGACATGGGAAACGCTCGAACACAGGGTCCATTTCCAAAATAACCTGAGCACTTTTTAGTGGGACGTTGAATGATAACAGGGAGGTGGGGAACTTAATTCTGTGGTGGCGCAACAGTTAGAATGCAGGACTGCAGGCTAACTCTGTCCACTGTCAACAGTTTGATCCTGACCGGCTCAAGGTGGACTCAGCCTTCCATCCTTCCGAGGTGGGTAAAATGAGGACCCAGATTGTTGGGGGGCAAGAGGCTGAGTCTGTAAACTGCTTAGAGAGGGCTGTGAAGCACCGTGAAGCGGTATATAAGTCTTAAGTGCTCATTCTATTTCTATTTCTATTTCTTCTATTTCTATTTCTATTTCTATTGCCATGATGGTGCATTGATAGAATGCAGTATTGCAGGCTAATTCTGCTGACTGCCAGCAGTTCGAATCTCACCGATTCCAGGTTGACTCAGCCTTCCATCCTTCCAATCTCAGTTTAAATGAGGACCCAGATTGTTGGGGGCAGGAGGCTGACACTCTAAACCGCTTAAAGAGGGCTGTAGAAGCACTGTAAAGTGGTATATAAATCTAAATGCTCTTGCTATTCTATTTTATTCTATTCTTATTCTACTATTCTATTCTCTATTTTACATTCTATATATTCTATTCTCTATTTTACATTCTATACAATTCTATTCCTATTTTCTATTCTATTCCATTCTATTCTATTCTATGTTCTACTCTACATTTTATTCTATATTTTGTTCTATATTTTATTCCCTGTTTTATTTTACATTCTATATTCTATTCTATTCCATATTTATTATTCTATCCTATTCCTATTCCTTCTAATTCTATTATATTCTACATTCTGTTCTATTCCATTCCATTCCCATTCACTGTGAAGCTATTGCTGTGGCTATTAATTGCATCTTTTTCAGGCCAAGCCGACAGATTCTGCCTTGCTCTAAAATCTATACCTGCTTTGTTCTCCGTGAAGGATATTCTTGGAAAAAGAAATGACCCAGGAGTCTTTCTTTGCTAATTAAAACTAAGTGGGATGGGTGACAGGTGGTTATTATCGGCTGAAATCTTATGGCCTCATTTCTTTCTTTCTTTCTTGGCAGGAATACACATGTCCCCGATGTGAATCTGGCTTTATTGAAGAAGTAACAGATGATTCCAGGTATCTTCCATTTCCTGACAAGCAACAGCAAGATGTCCTTATATATATATATATATATCTCCTCTTCTTTTGAAGGGTTTTTCAACCTTGGCAAATTTAAAATATGGGCAATTCTGGGAGTTGAAATCCAGGAACAGGTAATCCGTGGCTTACAGCCACATTTGAGCCCATTTGAGCCCATTCGCTTGTTGCTAAGTGAAACACTTTGCTAAGTGAATGTTGCTTCGTTTTATGACTTTGTGTGGCTAAGTGAATCGCCGCAGTTGTTCATTAAGTAACACGGTTATTAAGTGAATCTGGCTTCTCCTTTGACTTTAATGGTCAGAAGGTCACAGAAGGGGATGACATGATCCCCGGACCTAAATTTAGAAGAGGAAAACAAAAACAAAACAAAAAAGTTTTGGCCTCTGCGTGCCCCATTTTTGAGGCTTTTTTTTTGGCCTGTTTTTGAGGGTTTTTTCACCCTGTTTTTCAGGGTTTTTTCAG
The DNA here is from genome assembly GCA_038048745.1 of Coluber constrictor foxii. Classification (NCBI taxonomy): domain Eukaryota; kingdom Metazoa; phylum Chordata; class Lepidosauria; order Squamata; family Colubridae; genus Coluber; species Coluber constrictor. The sequence continues at coordinate 4,255,851 of CM075975.1, forward strand.
TCCGTTTTGAGAGTTTTTTCGGCCCATTTTTGAGGGTTTTTTCACCCTGTTTTTGAGGGGTTGTTTTGGCTTTTTTGGCCTGTTTTTGAGGCTTTTTTGGCCCGTTTTTGAGGCTTTTTTGGCCCATTTTTTGGCCCGTTTTTGAGGCTTTTTTCAGCTTGTTTTTGAGGCTTTTTGGCCCGTTCTCAAGGCTTTGTTCTGCTTGTTTTTTTCCAAACAACAGGCTGAAACAAGCCGGAAAAACGGGCTGAAAAAAGCTTCAAAAACAGGCTGAAAAAAGGCCCAAAAATGGGGTGTGCGGAAGCTATAAAAACGGCCAGCGGGTGTGCGGGGCTTCAGCAATATTCGATCTATAAGACAAACAAACATTTTCACCGCCTTTTGGGAGACAAAGAAGCGCATCTTACAATCCGAAAAATACGGTATTTTAATTTTCCTCATTCACTTTTCATTCTGTCCCTCCTTTGGCATCCTTTCTTTCACGATTCTCTTCCACCGTTTCTAACGATATTCGTCTAACTCTCGTCCTGTGGCGAGTTGGCCTTGGCGAGGTATCCTAGACCCCCTATTAGTTCGCTCCCTGGTAAGTTGGTGACCAGGAAGGTGGGAATTTCTGGGAGTTGAAGTCCACTTATCTTAAATGTTGCCAAGGTTGGAAATCCTTTTAAGTCCCGGTGTTCTTCTCCAACCTGTTTTCTCTCTCTCTCTCTCTCTAGTTTTTTAGAAGGCAACAGCAGCGGCAACGATGAAAGTCCTTCCACCCCATTTGCAGAGGTGAGTTTTCCTGTTTTGTTTTTTTTTTGCCTTCAACTTTCTACAGCTTTGTCAGGGAGGGGTCTCTGTCTATCTCCCCCCAGCCCTGGAACTACTTTGGACTGGTTTGGGGTGTGGCTGTTTTTAGGGGACATAGATTTCAGGAGGACCCCTAGTTTGAAAACGGCACGGGTGTGAAAAGAAGCTCATTGGACATTTGAGGAAGTATAACCCTCAGTGGGATGCTTAAAATACTAGATAAAGTTTTGGATCATTTTCCTCAATAAAGCAGTCAACAAACACCGATAATGCTCGTGATATGAGCCACCCGTGTGCAGCAGGTGCCAAAAAAGCCAACACAGTTCTGGGCTGCATAAACAGGGATAGAATCAAGATCACGTGAAGTATTAATACCACTTTATAAGGCCTTGGTAAGGCCACACTTGGAATACAGCATCCAGTTTTGCTCACCACGATGTAAAAAAGACATGGAGACTCTAGAAAGAGTGCAGAGAAGAGCAATAAAGAGGATTAGAAGGCTAAAACATACGAAGAATGGTTGCTGAGGAACTGAGTACGTCTAGTCTAGTGAAAAGAAGGACTAGGGGAGACATGATAGCAGTCTTCTAATATCTTGGGGGCTTCCATAAAGAAGAAGGAGTCAAAGTATTCTCCAAAGCCCCTGAAGATAGAACAAGAAGCAATGGGTGGAAACTAAGCAAGGAGAGAAGCAATTTAGAACTAAGGAGAAATTTCCTGACAGTGAAAACAATTTATCAGTGGAACAACTTGCCTTCAGAAGTTGTAAATGCTCCAACACTGGAAATTTTTAAGAAGATGTTGGATAACCATTGGTCTGAAGTGGTGTAGGGTTTCCTGCCTAAGCAGGGAGTTGGACTAGAAAACCTCCAAGGTCCTTTCCAACTCTGTTATTCTATTCTATTCAACTTATGACAGGTTGTTTAGTGACTATTAAAAGTTATGACGGAGTCCTTCAAAAGGGACTTATTCTGGTGACAATAGGTGCTTGGAACCGGTCCCCCTGCTTCGCTACAAAATTAATGAGTAGTTACGATCGGCTTCTCCTCTCCCCTTCTCTCCTTCAGGCTTGCCCACAGATGCCTCCCCTATCCTATCCCCTGGTTGCTGCTGTGAAAGTAAAACTGAAACTGAAACTCCTCTCCTCTGCTTGTGTTTTGCATTTGGAACAGTTTTCTTTTCAGGTGGGGAGTGGGGAGTAGAACTCCTTAGCATCAGAGGGTGTTAATCTATAATATAGGAAATACTAATGCTCTGATGGTCATTTCGAAAAATTCTTTCTTAGCGAGCACCTAGAAGCCAAGAGGAACATATATGGCAAATGTCAAGTGTGTAGGCTTTACGGTTCTGGAGATTTTGTGATGATGCGTGAGTGGTATTTCACTTTTATATATATATAGATTTTTAGCAAAGGCCATATGAGTAGCATCTTTAAGCAAAGAAGGGGCTGACTCTTGGCCTTTGCAAATGCATTGCAAGTCAGACTAAGTATAGCATTGGATCCAAGACATTTTATATTTAGATGGGTGACTGGTTACCCCAAGATGCTATTGTGTGAGACAAGCTTTTGAGCGGGCAGATGCTGGAAGAGGGAAGCTATTCGGAGCTTTCCCGACCATCTCAGCTGCCCGTCTGCCTCTCGCTACCCCTCAGCCAGGGCATTGCTGGCCCTCCCTCCTGTTTTGGGGCCAAGCCTGGCAGGGACCACCGAACCAGCCAGGTGTGACACATGCTTCCGCAGGAGGTAAGCGTCCTATTCTGGCCTCTGCTGGAGCGTGAGGCAATTGTCCTGCGTGAATAGAGGCTGCCTGTCTCCAGACTGGGCTTGTCCCTTTCTTTGGAGGCTGAGTTTGCAGACCTCCGTGGGATGCCCAGGTGGGTGGGTGGCTGGTCGGTGGCTTTATGTGTTGGCATAAACCAATTGATGCTTCCTATGTTGTGAGAACCCAGGCAATGGGGTTAATTCAGTAAGCTGAGTCTCTTCACCGGGGTTTAGAGGGTTGTGAAGATGCTGCTGGCAAAGAACAGAAGTAGAGTAGAGTAGAGTAGAGTAGAGTAGAGTAGAGTAGAGTAGAGTAGAGTAGAGTAGAGTAGAGTAGAGTAGAATAGAATAGAATAGAATAGAATAGAATAGAATAGAATAGAATAGAATAGAATAGAATAGAATAGAATAGAATAGAAAATAGAATAGAATAGAATAGAATAGAATAGAATAGAATAGAATAATGGAATGGAGAATAGAGTAGAGTAGAGTAGAATAGAATAATGGAATGGAGAAGAGAGGAGAGGAGGGGAGAGGAGAGGAGAGGAGAGTAGAATTGAATTGAATTGAATTAGAATAGAAATAGAAGTAGAAGTAGAAATAATAGAAATAGAAATGTATTGAATTGAATTAGAATGCAGAATAGAATAGTAGACTAGAATAGAATAGAATGTAAAATATAGAATAGAATAAAATGTTAAAGGTAGAATAGAAAATAGAAAATATAGAATAAAATGTTAAATATAGAATAGTTGAATAGAATAATAGAATAGAATGTAAAAAATAGAATAGAATAAAAAAGAATAAAATGTAAAATATAGAATAGAATAGAACATAAAAAATAGAATAGAATAGAATATTAAATATAGAATAGAATACAAACTAGAAAATATAGAATAAATGTAAAATATAGAATAGAATAATATAGAATAGAATGTAAAATATAGAATAGAATAATAGAATAGAATGTAAAGAATAGAATAGAATAAAGTGTTAAATATAGAATAGAATAGAAAATATAGAATAAAATGCAAAATATAGAGTAGAATAATATAGAATAGAATGTAAAATATAGAATGGAACTTGAAAAATAGAATAGAATGTAAAATATAGGATAGAATAAAATGTTAAACATAGAATAGAAAATATAGAATGAAATGTAAAATATAGAATAGAATAGAATAGAATAATAACTTACTACTTTGTACAATAATCAGCATACAATAAAATGAAATTCCGTTGCATCCAGCTCTCAAAGGGTTACCGCTTCCAGTATACCCGACATATCCATGACAGAAGAAAGAAATAACTACAGAATTCTGCCCATGCCCACATCTACGATAATTATATTAGCGGCCTGAGCTCACGCAGCCGCTTTGGTCTGAACGTTATAATTAGTCCTTGGATGTTTCTTCTGCTGTGCTCGGGAATTGCTCGCGTGGCCTGATGCTATCTTTGACAGGCTGACTCACGCATATCCTCCTTCCGTGTCCTCTTGAATTTCGCCTTTTGAATCTCTTATTTAAAATACCTTTTACAATCCTCTCAGATGGATCTGAATGGCTCTTGGGCCCACTAGAGCGGTCAGCACTCTTGATGTGGCTGCCCACATTTGTGCCAAAGCCAGCCGGGTCACGTGAGTGGCAGAATGTCACAGTTTGGGGTTTTATAAGGTGTGTCAAAGGATGAAGGCACCTCTCCAAATCAGCCGTGGACCCCGGCAAAAGTGGCTGTAGCTTTGGTGACCGCCTGAGTGGATTACAGGTAGTCCTCGATTTACAATCACAACGGAGCCTGAAATTTCCGTTGCTAAGTGAGGCATTGGTTCCGTGGGTTTTTGCCTCCCATTTTACGACCTTCCTTGCCACTGTCGTTAAGTGAATCACTGCAGTTGATAAGTTAGTGGCATGGTTGTTAAGTGAATTTGGCTTCCCCATGGCTGGTCAAAAGATCTCAAAAGGGCATCCCGTGACTCTGGGAAACACCATCATAAATAGGAACCAGTTGCCAAGTGTTTGAATTTTGATCCTGTGATGGTGGGGATGCTGCAGCGGTCATTCGGGCTATAAGACTCACCTTTTTGTCTCCCAAAAGGGGGCGAAAATGGCTGTGCGTCTTATAGCCTGAATATTACTGAAACCCTGCCAGCCATTTTTTTCGCCTCCGCACACCCTGTTTTCAGGCCTTTTTTCAGCCTTTTTCAGGCATTTTTGGACCCATTTTCGAGGCTTTTTCAGTCTGTTTTTGAGGCTTTTTCGGCCCATTTTCAGGGCTTTTTTTGGCTTAGTTTTGAGGCCTTTTTTGGCCCATTTTTTCCAAAAGAAAGCCTGAAAAAAGCCTCAAAAATGGGCCAAACCCCCAAAAACAGGCTGAAAAAAGCCTCAAAAACGGGCTGAAAAAAGCCTCGAAAACAGGCCGAAAAAGCCTTGGAAACTGGCTGAAAAAAGCCCTGAAAATGGCCCCCCTAAAGCCTTGGAAACGGGCTGAAAAAAGCCTCAAATACGGGCTGGAAAAAGCCACAAAAATGACCCCCCAAAAACCTTGAAAACGGGCTGAAAAAAACACCAAAAATGACCCCAAAAAGCCTTGAAAACGGGCTCAAAAAAGCCTCAAATACGGGCCAGAAAAAGCCTTGAAAACAGGCCGAAAAAAACCTTGAAATCAGGCTGAAAAAAGCCTGGAAAAGGCCTGAAAAAAGGTAGGACAAAACTTTTTTTTTGTTGTTTTCCTCTTCTAAATTTAGGTGTGTCTTATAGTCCGAAAAATACAGTATGTATGTAAGCTACGATGTCTTGGTCCCTCTGGGAGTTCTGGCTCAGAGCAATTCAGATGTTTGGGTCTGTAGGCCGTTCTTTTAAAGCTGGTTCCCCCCCCCCCCCACCCACACACACACACCTCCATCTGTTGATTCTGAATTTAGCCCTCGGGCTCAGCTTGTCAAGCCACCGTCACTCTTGACCTCAAGCCAGCCGCTTTCCCTCAGCTCATCTTTCATTTGAACTCAACTGGCTCAGCCGTTTCATGTTGTCTCGGTCACAAAAGGGGGGACGTCCCTGGCCCTCCCAGCTCCCCTTAGGCTGACTCTTGAGTCTGGTTGAGCCAGGATCAGTCAATCAGAATACAACTGGAAGGGACCCGGGAGGTCTTCTAGTCCAACCCCTGCTTAAGCAGAAGACCCTATACCCATGTTGGTGAAACTATGGAACACGTGCCAGAGGTGGCATGTGGAGCCATATCTGTGGGCTCCCGAGCATTGCCTAGCTCAGCTCCAGCGCACATGCGTGCTCTGGCCAACTGATTTTTAGGCCTTCCCGGCCCACAGGAAGTTGGGAAATGGGCCTCCGGAGGGCCTCCAGTGGGGTGGGGAAGGCCATTTTCGCCCTCCCCAGGCTCCAAGAAAGGCTCTGGAGCCTGGGGAAAGCGAAGTTGGGAAATGGGCTGTTTATGGCGGCGGAGGGGGGATGGCCATGGTTGCCCTCTCCAGGCTCCAAGAAAGTCTCTGGAGCCTGGGGAGGGTGAAAAAACGGGCCCACCAGTAACCTTTTTGCCATTGCGTGCCAAAAGCGGGGGGAAGTGCTGGGGGTTGCGCACACGGGCACGGGAGATCGGGGCATTGAATTATGGGTGTGGGCACACACGCGTGCGACACCCCCCCTGCCGGTGCTTTTGGCACACGACAGCAAAACATTTAGCTATCTCTGCCCTATACCATTCCAGACAAGTAGTTGCCCAGTCTCTTCTTTAAAACCTCCAGTGTTGAAGTACTCACAACTTCCGGTGGCAAGCTGTTCCACTGGTTAATTGTCCTCACTGTTAACCAGTTAACTCCTGAATTCCAGGTTGCTTCTCTCTTTGATCAGTTTCCATTTATTGTTTCTTAACTTACTTTCTGGTGCTCTGGAGAATAATTGGACTCCCCTCTTCTTTGGGACAGCCCCTCAGATTCTGGAATACTGCTATCATGTCTCCCCTCGTCCTTCTTTTCAATAAATTAAACATACCCAATTCCTGCAACCGTTCGTCGTATGTTTTTGTCTCCAGGCCCTTAATCGTCTTAGTTGCTCTTCTTTGCACTTTTTCCAAAGTTTCAGCATTTTGATTTTGATTTTGTAACGTGGTGAAAAGTCAGGAAGCTTCTTGGCCAAGTAGGGCCCAATCAGTTGGAGGCAGCCTTCTCGCTCCATCCATGGTCAAAGAACCACTGCCAGACTCATTAGCTAGCTGGGGAAAGGCTGTTTTCTACAGGACGCCCAACCAAATTGAGGAAAAGGATGGGACACAACAACGGTCGTAAGTATGAACCAGTTGCCAAACCTCTGAATTTTGATCACACGATCATAGGGCTAGTACAAAGGTCATAAGCGTGAAAAACGGTCAAGTCACTTTTTTCATTGCTGTTGTAATTTTGAACAATCACTAAATGAACTGTTGTAGGGTGTAGGTAGAGTATCCCAAGGATGCTTGGGATACTCTGAAAAATAAGATAATAAAAGCCCAAACAAAAACAATACCACGGAGAAAGAAAAACAAGAGACTCCAGGCAAGAGCAGCATGGCTGCACAAAGAACTCTCTGACAAGCTGAGGGGACCAACAGGACAGGTACAGATAGTCCTTGACTTACGACCACAACAACAGCACCACAATAACAACACCAACAACACTGTTGTAGGGTATGGTGCGGTGGCCTAGAGGTGGAGCTCTCGCCTCATAATCGGGAGGCTGTGAGTTCAATCCTAGGTAGAGGCAGATATTTCTCACTCTGGGCACAATGAGAATATATCTGCTGAACAAAACTCTGCATTGGCGACAGGAAGGGCATCCGGCCAGTAAACACTCTGCTAGCTCTATTCAATTGCCCAGACTCCACCCCGCAAAGGGATTATGGGGTCGTTAAAAGATGATGACTAATTAAACTATTGTAAGTCAAGGACTACCTATACTAGAATTCACCATAATGCAGGCAAAAGTAACTAGTGTTTTAGCCTTTAAGGGAGCCGACTTCAACAAGCTAAGAGAGTGCCTAGGAAGATTCTGTGGATGGAAAACAGTGAGAAAAACAATACAGGATGCGTGGGATACTCTGAAAAATAAGATAATAAAAGCCCAAACAAAAACAATACCACAGAGAAAGAAAAACAAGAGACTCCAGGCAAGAGCAGCATGGGCGCACAGAGAGTTGTCTGACAAGTTGAGGGACCAACGGGACAGGTACAGATAGTTCTTGACTTACGACCACGACAACACACTTATGTGGTTAAGTGAGAAATTCGTTAAGCGGGTTCTGCTCCATTTTGTGACTTTTCTGGCCACATTTCTTAAGTGAATCCCTGCTGTTGATAAGTTGGTCACCCGGATTCCACCACTGACTTTGCTCGTCGGAAGGTCACAAAAGGGGATCATGTGACACTGCGACCGTCATAAATACGACTCCGTTGTCAAGGGCCTGAATTTTGGTTACTTGGGGGATGCTGCAACAGTGGTGACTGTGAAAAACGGTCACTTTTTTTCAGTGCCGTTTTAGGGTCGCTAAAATGAACTTACCTGTATAAAAATTGCTTTCTGGTAAAAGAAAAATGTGCTTTCCCCTCAGGTGGAGTTTTCGTTGTGCCTCTACGCCGGTTCTGATTCTTTTCCTAAACTTTCCGTCTCCCTTCCCTCAGTTCTGGGACCAGCTGGATCGTTCCATGGTCTTTCCATTCCTGAGCAGCTCTCTGGACCACAACGGCAGGGATAACGAGAGGGGCCACCAAGCCCATGCGGACCTTTGGGGACCAAGCCGACCCCCGCGACTGCCCATGGCCCGGAGGTACCGGCCCCGCCTCAGCACACGGCCAGATCGGTCGCCGGCCATCGAAGGGTAAGAACCGAAGGGGCAAGTCCAGCTCTCTGTGAGGAAGAGAAAGGGGTCTGTCCAGCTTGTCAGAGAAAGGGGGTTATTTCCCCGAGTGAAGGTTTAAAAAAAGGGCCAGTAGAGGGAGTCCTCAACTTAACGGCCATTTATTGAGCCCAAGATTTCTATTGCTAAGTGAAACATTTGTGAAGTGAATTTTGAAACCCGTTTGATGACTTTTCTCAACCACATTGGTTAAGTGAATCGCTGCCATTGTTCAATTAGTAACACGGTTTTGTTAAGTGAATATGGCTTCCCCAGTGTTGTGGCCCGTACGTGGCCTGTGCGGCTGATGGCTGATTCGGACAGCAAGGAGGCTGGTGTGGTGCTGCGCCAGCAGCCTGTGCAGCTGGCACTCGAGTTGGACAATGAGGAGGCTGGAGAAGTTGTGATGCCGGAGGTGAGGGATTCAGCCAGGGCCTTCAGAACCTCCAGAAGCTCCTTTAAGTGAAGAGGACGAAGAGGAAGAGCCTCTTCTCGATGCATGGGCACGCAGAGCTGCCAAAAGGCAGGAGTGGTTCCTCAAGAGGAGGTCTCCTCAAGAGTAAGGCTTGGGGTTAATTGGCCACTCCCTTAGCCTATTTAAGGAGGAATGCCAACTGAAGCCATTTGCAGGGAACAACTTCGTTCACCCTCCTTCGCAACTTGATCTAAGTTCTCTGCAAATTGCTTCTGGGCTTTCTGCCAACCATAGTAAAATTAAGAATATTTATTCTTTGGATTCTTGCAGGCTGTTAAGAAAGTTCATTAACAGCCTTTGTTTGAAAAAGAAACCCAATTTAAGTTAGTAAAACTAAGGTTTGTACAGATTTTGTGTGTGCTGCGTTCTTTGGGGTCCGTAGCTGAAGCAGATCACCTGTTGACTTTGCTTCCCAGAAGGTCTGTTTTAGAACAAATGAGCCGGAAGGAACCTTGGGGGTCTTTCTAGTCCAGCCCCCCTACTCAAGCAAAAGGTCGAAAAAGGGGATCACGTGACCCTGGGGACACTGCAGCCATCATACATATGAACCAGTTGCCAACTCTCTGAATTTTGAATCGCGTGACCGTGGGGATTGCTGCGGAGGTTGTAACGGTGGAAAGCGGTCCTAAGCCCCTTTTCAGTGCTCTTGTGACTTTGAACGGTCACTAAATGAACCGTTGTAAGTCGAGGACAACCTGTAGTTTTCATAATGAACCCACCTGGGTTCAGATAGCCAGATCAGCATGGGGCAACCAATATTGGTCGCCGTGCCCTTTGCCCAAAGAAGGGGTATTGCTTCCTGAATCTCTTAAGATGAACTTGTTCGGCTGCCAGTGTTCTGATCTAGGCTTCCCCAAACCACTAAGCAGACTCTTTGCCCAATAAAAAAAACCCTTTTTATTAAGTTACTGTGAATTCTTCTCATTCACATACAACAAAGTCTTTCAAGGGTGAATTTACAGTCACAGACCTTGGAGAGCTGCCAGGCCAATATCTTCAAAACTTGGCAAAGCATCTCGGAGAGTCACAAACCAATTAGGCGAACTAATTGTCTCCTGCAAACTCCCCTCCCCTTTCACTCCTCTTTTATTCCCTCTGGGAGGGGCCATTCATCGTCCATCTGTGGCTTTACTCCTGAGTCGACCCTTGTTCTTTAGCTGTTCCCTTCGTCTGGCAACTCTGCGCATGCGCACACTGGGAACAGGCTCCAGCTGTTTTTCTGCCTCACTGATATCCGACTCCAAAGGCAGCTGATAACTTTCAGATGGCCCTGGCCCACTCTCTGCCTCCGACACAGAGCTCTCATCAGAGCCTTCCCCAGACTCCAGGACTGGAGTCCAAGGTTCCTCCCCAACCTCCTCACTGTCTGAATCTGCTGCCAGCTCCGCTGGCGGGCCACAACAGCTAATAAACATCTTTGTGGTATCAGCAGATAGGCTTCCTCTCAGCCAGGTAGCAACCTCTGTGAATACCGCTGCTTCTTTCTTACCTGTGACTTTTTCCTCTGTTGTTCCTATCTGATAAATCACACCCCCGGAGCAGAATAATTCAGCAGATCTTCGCTGGCTTCTTTGCAAATTCAGCAGTTCCTGGATCGCCGCCTCCGTCTTTCTCCTGGTGAGTGACATCTAACTCCTGGCGACCTTCAGTGCTTGGATTAAGACGTGGGGTGAATATGTGTTGTTCTGGGACTCTGATCGGGGGACCTGTTCAAGCCGCTTTTCGGCTCAGACCCTAGGAAGGGAGGACTGTAAGCTTCAAGAGGGAAGACGCTTTGAATCTCAGGCAGGTAATTTCCCTCTCCTCTTCGTCTCCGAGTCTTCGGTCCTGCTCCAGGACTGGCTTTGCAGAATGGGCCAACTCACCACGGCCAGCTTGCCGTGGCCCATTCCACAACCAACTCACCACAGGAATAACTCGCTGCGAGACAATTGAACAATTCAATTATTTAACAATATTTTTTCTCGCCTCACAATCAGGAGGCTGTGGGTTCGATCCTAGGTAGAGGCAGATATTTCTCTCTCTCTCGGCATGATGAGAATATATCTGTTGAAGAAAACTCCGCACTGGCAACATGAAGGGCATCCGGCCAGTAAACACTCAGCTAGCTCCATTCAGTTGCCCAAACTCCACCCCGCAAGGGATTATGGGGTTGTTAAATGATGATGATTTCATTTTGTCCCTCCTTCGGCATCCTTTCTTTCATGATTCTGATCGCTATTTCTTGATATTAGCGTGACTCTTGTCCCGCAGTGAGTTGTCCTGTGATGAGTTGGCCATGGTGCGTAATCGTAGACCCAGAACGGAAGGTCTGGAAGCTTGTTTTGGCTCATCAGTTAAGAATCTTCAGCATAAAGATTTAGAACAATTAGAAGAGATTTATGCCAGACCAGCTTGGTGAAACAGAAAGGCCTTAAGTGCACGACGGAAAGTACAAAGATCTGGGATCATTCGTATCCCTGGGGGTAACCTGTTTGAGAGAAGATGGCTTGAATCTCAGCCAGACGATTCCCCTTCCTCTTTATCTCCGGGTCTTTGGTCCTGCTCCAGGCCTGGCTTTGAATCTGGCCAACCTCCCCTATTTCCACAACTCCTGCCTCCTAGTTATCCTTGGAGAATTGTGCTGACCATTGCAGTTGACCCCTTCCTCCTGGGACCCGGAACTTCTCCTAGTGTTTTCCTGACTAGGCGTTGCAGAAAATGATGGCTTGCGGGGGGATGGCAGCCAAGAGGGCTGGAAGTTCCTTGTCCACCATATGGGGTTTGTAAGTAGAGGGAGGGAAAGCAGCTCTTTCCCCCAGGCCCCTCGGTTGAGCTCCCTTTTCTTTCACTCCCTCCAGGGGAGGCATGCAGGGCAGGCTGCACTCTAGCTTTGGGGACTACGCGTGGGACCAGAGCGGCCTCGATGCTGTCTTGACCCAGGTAAAAGCACCGCCCAGCGGGCCCCGGACGAGGCTGCCCTTCTCCTCCGGCAGGGGCACCTGTGGGGCACCTGTCCTGACACCTGGGGCAGTGCTGGGCCTTCTCTTCCCTTGCCACATGGTCTCCCTTTTGTTTCTCCACATCCCCTCAGCCGGCCCGTCTCTCTCGCTGGCCATTGCAAAAGGGAACTTACATCATTTGGAGCTCAGCGCCAAAAGCAGACTCACACCGACTAGCACACAGGCTAGATCTGTGATGGCGAACCTATGGCACAGCCCTGTCTGTGGGCACGTGTGCCGTCACCACCTGCTCACCGGAAAACAGCCTGAAAACAGCCTGGAAAACAGCCAAAAAAACAGACTGTTTTCCAGGCTGTTTCTGGGCCATTTTTCAGGCCAAAAAGGGCCCCAAAAAACAGCCAGAAAACGGCCTGGAAAATGGCCAAAAAACAGACCAGTTTCCAGGTCAAAAACAGCTTCCGGCATCAACTTCCGGTGTGGAAGTTGGCAAACAGGCCGTTTCTCACCTCCGAGGGAGTGGGGGAGGCTGTTTTCACCCTCCCCAGACTCCTAGAGAGGCTCTGGAGACTGGGGACAATAAAAAACAGGCCTTCCGGTCTCGTTAGCAAATAGACCATTTCTGGCCTCCAGGGGGGTGGGGGAGAGGCCGTTTTCGCCCTCCCCAGGCTCCAAGAAAGGCTCTGGAGGCAGGTGAGGGAGTAAAACGGATCTACCGGGCCATTACGTGCCAGTAGCAGGGGGACTGCATGCGTGGGGGTGGGGCACATCAAATTATGGGTGTGGGCACGCGCGCATGTGACCCCCCCCCCCCTCCTGGCATACAATGGCAAAAAGGTTACCCATCACTATGCTAAGCCATGGGTATCCCAACATGCGCGCACATACAGACACATGATAAAACACACCTGTGTTTCACCAAAAATAAGACCCTATCTTATATTTTTTTGAACCCCAAAATAAGCGCTTGGCCTTATTTTCAGGGAGATCTTACTATTTTGGGGCGCGGGGAGCAAGACGGGGCTCCTCTTGTCATCTTACCTGATTTCCAGCTCTGTCTCCCTAACCCTAACCAGAGAAAATGGCGGGGACCGGCTGCCCATGCGTTTAATGTTTTTGGGGAGGGCTTATTTTCGACGGGGGTCTTATTTTAGCGCATGCGCTCAGAAGCCGGATTGGGCTTATTATCCGGGGAGGTCTTATTTTTGGGAAAACAGGGTAGTTAAGGTGAAGCTAACAAAGCTATACACGTTGTGGACTAGTTCATGAGCCAGATAAGTAGGTTGTGTAAATGCAGATACTGAAACAAGTGGCCTGATCGACACTTGACGCTGGCACACAGTGTTGATTTTTAATTTGGCATGGTATACAGACCCACCTACTTGGGTTTGGTATCCTTATTGTGTCAATCAATCCACTCTGATTGTTCAAATAACTAAAGCCATTTGGCTTAATGTCGGCCTTTAAGACAATCTGTGTCATCGCAGGCTTTTTAAGATCAGGTCTTAAAAAGATGGCCGCCAATCAAATTCCTCTGAAATACAGCTAGTCCTCGACTTACGACCACAATGAGCCCATATTTGTCTAAGTGAGAAATTCGTTAAGTGAATTTTGCCCTGTTTTTTTTTTTTACTTTTCTTGCCAAATTTAAGCAAATCACTGCGATCCTTAAATTAGTCACACAGTTGTTAAGTGAACCTGGCTTCCCCACCGCCACTAACTTTGCTTGTCAGAAGGTCCCAAAAGGAGACCACGTCACCACCACCATCACCCCCCGGGGACACTGCAACCGTCACAAATGTGAGTTGGTTATCAAGCCTCCGAATGTTAATCACGTGACCCTGCAGTGGATCATAAGTGTGAAAAATGGTCGTAAGTCATATTTTTCGGTGCCGTTGTAACTTTTGAACGTTCACTGAGTGGACTGTGGTAAGTCGAGGACCACCTGTACAGTTTTGATCTGCTGGGAATAACAGCGAGGGGATGTTGGTTCAGCCGGAAGTACTCTGAGAGTCTTTGTCTGGTTAACGTCCTGGAAGAGCTGCATAGGCCAGTGGTGGCGAACTTTTTTGCCATCACGTGTCAGGAGCGGGGGGGGAAGGTCATGTATGTGCCCCTGCGCATGCACGCGTGACCCTCCTCCCCTCCCCTCCCCACTCCTGGCACGTGATGGCCCGTTTTTCTCCCCAAGCTCCAGAGCCTTTCTAGGAGCCTGGGGAGGGCAAAAACAGCCATCCCCAACCCCCCGGGGGCCCTCTGGAGGCAGGAAATGTCCTGTTTGCCAACTTCCGGTCCCACCAGGCTCCTAGAAAGGCTCTAGAGGCTGGGGAAGAACAAAAAACGGGCCTTCCGGTCCCACTGGAAGTTGGCAAATGGGCCATTCCCTGCCTCCAGGGGATGGTTGGGGTGGGGAAGGCCATTTTCACTCTCCCCAAGCTCCTAGAAAGGCACAGCAGGCTGAGGAGAGAGAAAAACAGGCCTTCCCCACCACCATCCCAGGCTTTCCGGAGGCAGGAAACAGCCTGTTTCCCTACTTCCAGTGGGCCCAGAAGGCCCGAAAATTAGCTGGCGTGCCAGAGCTGAGCTCGCTTGCCCTCCAACATGGCTACGCGTGCCACCTGTTGCATCCGTGCCATAGGTTCACCATCACGGGCGTAGGCCCTCTTAGGATTTTGAGTGCAGTGCTGCCGTAGAGTCCTACTGACCGTTGAGACCCGAAGAACTGGAAGCAAAGGTGTTTTTTTTCAAGAGACAAGTGGACTTCCTTGTTTATCTCTGAAGACATTTCACTTCTCATCCAAGAAGCTTCTTCAGCTCTGACTTGGATGGTGGAGAATGGAAGGATTGATCCTCCTTGCAGACAACTGGTCATTTGCATCCTTTGAGAGAGCCGTTGAGGCCACTTGGAGATTTACCTCCGATAAATGGGTCTTTCCACACCCCATTTGCACTTGCCCCAGCTTCGGATTTCCAGAGAATGTGACACACACCAAGCTTCGCAAACACTATTTAATTCCAAACAAACCCCTTTCAAGAATGCAGGCTTCCCGTGCAAACGGTCCTTATCAAAGTTATTAAGAACAGAGTCCGACAAAGGTTGGCAATCAGCCTAGAAAACCAGATATGAGAAGTCGCTCGCTCTCCAAGATGCTCTGTAGTAATGAGACGTTGTTTCTAGCAAGAAAGCACTAGCTGTGTGCGACTTAAATAGGCTAAGGGAGTGGCCAATTGTCCTCAAGCCCTACTCTCGAGTAGATCTCCTCCTCCTCCTGAGTAACCACTCCTGCCTTTTGGCAGCCCTGCGTGCTCGAGCATTGAGGAGAGGCTCCTCCACTTCACTCTCTCCACTGGAAGGAGCCTCTGGAGGTTCTGAAGGCCCTGGCTGAGTCTCTGCCTTTGGCATCACATCCTCTTCAGCCTCCTCGCTGTCTAACGCGAGCGCCGGCTGCACAGGCTGCTGGCGCAACACTACACCAGCCTCCTCGTCGTTGGGATCAGCCACGATCCGCGCAGGCCGCTGGCGGCCCCCAACAACTACTCAGGTGGCCCTG
The DNA here is from genome assembly GCA_038048745.1 of Coluber constrictor foxii. Lineage (NCBI taxonomy): Eukaryota > Metazoa > Chordata > Lepidosauria > Squamata > Colubridae > Coluber > Coluber constrictor. The sequence goes on from CM075975.1 coordinate 4,271,246, forward strand.
AGGACACAGAAAAACCTCCCAGTGGCCTCAACGACCCTCTAAAAGGATGCAAATGACCAGCTGTCTGCAAGGAGGATCAATCCTTCCGTTCCCCACCATCCAGTCAGAGCGGAAGAAGCTTCTGGGATGAGAAGCGAAACATCTTCAAAGAAAAAACCAGAAACTCCAATTGCCTCTTGAAAAAAAAGCACCTTTGGGACAACCTTGAAGGACTTGAGAATCTCCATAGACTTCCTGCCTTCTGAAGGAACGGGCATTTTTTTAAAGCTTTCGGCAAGTGATTCTCATGCAGGTGTGCTGGGAGGGGCCCTCCACCTGTCCTCTTCGGGTGCAGGGAAGGGTGCCTTCCATCTACTTTGCAATGGTCAGCACCTCAGCCTTAAGGCCTCTCCTCTTGGGTTACCACCACCTCCTCTCTTGCAGCTTATGGGACACTTGGAAAATACAGGGCCTCCCCCAGCGGAGAAGGAGAAAATTTCTTCCCTCCCGACAGTGACCGTCACTCAGGAACAAGTGGGTGAGTTCCTGTTTTTGTCAGTTTTTTGGGCTTCTCCGGAGCCAGTTTGACAAGCCTTTCCTTTCCTCTCCTCTCCTCTCTTTTCTTTCCTCTTTCCTTTCTTCTTTCCTTTCCTTTCCTCTTTCCTTTCTCCTTTCCTTTCCTCTCCTGTCCTTTCCTTTCCTCCTCTTCTCTCCTCTCCTCTCCTCTCCTCTTTCCTTTCTTCTTTCCTTTCTTCTTTCCTTTCCTTCCCTTTCCTTTCCTCATCCCTCTTTCCTTTCCTCTCCTCTCCTTTCCTTTCCTCCTCTTCTCTTCTCTCCTCTCCTCTTTCCTTTCTTCTTTCCTTTCCTTTCCTTCCCTTCCCTTCCCTCTTTCCTTCCTCCTTTCCTTTCCTCATTCCTCTTTCCTTTCCTCTCCTCTTTCCTCTCCTTTTTCCTTTTTCCTTTCCTTTTTCTTTTCCTCTTTCCTCTTTCCTCTTTCCTCTCCTCTCCCCTCTCCTCTCCTCTCTTTTCTTTCCTCTTTCCTTTCTTCTTTCCTTTCCTTTCCTCTTTCCTTTCTCCTTTCCTTTCCTCTCCTGTCCTTTCCTCCTCTTCTCTCCTCTCCTCTCCTCTTTCCTTTCTTCTTTCCTTTCCTTCCCTTTCCTTTCCTCATCCCTCTTTCCTTTCCTCTCCTCTCCTTTCCTTTCCTCCTCTTCTCTTCTCTCCTCTCCTCTTTCCTTTCTTCTTTCCTTTCCTTCCCTTCCCTTCCCTCTTTCCTCTTTCCTTCCTCCTTTCCTTTCCTCATTCCTCTTTCCTCTCCTCTTTCCTCTCCTTTTTCCTTTCTCCTTTCCTTTTTCTTTTCCTCTTTCCTCTTTCCTCTTTCCTCCCCTCTCCCCTCCCCTCTCCTCTCCCCTTTCCTTTCCTTTCCTTTCCTTTCCTTTCCTTTCCTTTCCTTTCCTTTCCTTTTCCTTCCCTTCCCTTCCCCTTTCCCCTTTCCCCTTTCCCCTTTCTTCTTTCCTCTCCTGCCCTGCCCTGCCCTGCCCTCTTTTCTTTTCCCTCTCTTTCTTCTTTTATTTTTCGTCCCACCAGCGTGTGATAGAAGGCACCAGTCATTTTCTGGGAGGGGTCTTAAGCAGGGGTGTCAAACTCGATTTCATTGAGAGCTACATCAGAGTTGTGTTTGAGCTTGGGTGGGCAGGATAACCATGGCCAGTTCGATGTCACTCATGTTGGCGGTGCCTGTGGTGGCCCGAGTGCTCTGCCAGCAAAAAACGGGCTCCCAAGCTCCATTTTCGGCTGCGACGGCCTCCTGCAACCCTCTGACAGCGAAAACAGAGCTCGGGAGGGCCGAAAACAGCCTTTGCAAGGTCCGTTATCCCTGGCAGAGGCACTGCAGGCCGGTCCTTCGATGTTTCCAGGGTAGCCCCACAGGCCAGATCTGCCCCCTGGGCCTTGAGTTTGATACCCATGATCTTAAGGGCAACTCTAAGGCTGCATTTCAAAGGAAGTCGGAGCTTAGGTCTCTTTGAGGAAAAAAACACCCCAAGTGCCGATTGCTAAATTTTATCTCTCATGTATGACAGTCCAAGCTCTTTTGCTCTCATCGCCTCCTGATCCCCTTCGTCCTTTTCCTTTCCGTATCTTTTTTTTTCTTCTTTTGGGATGCTTTTCTGTCTCTTTGCTTTTCCTGGGAGTTACAACTCCAAAGCCACATCGTTCCCTCTGCTTCCCACCAACTTTCGCTTTCGTCTCTTTAGCAGCCGGCATCCTTTTGGTGCCATCCTTGCTCTGCTTAAATGCCTCGGCCCCTGAAACTTTTCCGTTTTCTGTTGATCTCTTTTTGCTTTTGAAACCCCCTCCTGCTGGCACTAACTTTTCCACCACCACCACCCCTTCCCACAGATACGGGTTTGGAGTGTCCCGTGTGCAAAGAAGACTACACCGTGGCCGAGCAGGTCCGGCAACTTCCGTGCAATCACTATTTCCATAGCAGCTGCATTGTGCCATGGCTGGAACTGGTGAGTCTCTGCACGGGCAGATGGGATGGGTGGGGGGCGTTATCCCTGGCTCTGGGGCAGGAAATCTGAGGCGCCACCACAGCAAATAGAAATAACACTTAAGACTTATATACCGTTTCACAGTGCTTTTACAGCCCCTCTCTAAGCGGTTTACAGAGTCAGCATATTTGCCTCCCAACAATCTGGGTTCTCACCTCGGAAGGATGGAAGGCTGAGTCGACTTTGAGCTGGTTGGGATTGAACTACTGGCAGTGGGCAGAGTTAGCCTGCAATACTGCATTCTAACGGAGGGAGAGAGGGAGGGAGGGAGGAAGGAAGGAAGGAAGGAAGCACTTAGACTTATATACCACTTCACAGTGCTTTATAGCCCCCGTTAAGTGGTTTCAGAGTCAGCCTATTGCCCCCTCCCCCCAACAGTCTGGGTCCTCATTTTACCCACTTCAGAAGGACGGAAGCCTTAGTCAACTTGAGCCAAGATTGAACTGTTGGCAGTCGGCAGACTCAGCCTACAATACTGCATTCTAACTACTGTGCAACCAGGGCTCCTTCCTTCCTTCCTTCCTTCCTTCCCTCCCTCCCTCCCTCTGCAATAGCCCTTTGATTTATATACCGCTTCACAGTGCTTTCCAGCCCTCTCTAAGCAGTTTACAGAGTCAGCCTCTTGCCCCCAACAATCTGGGTCCCCATTTTATCGACCTCGGAAGGACGGAAAGCTGAGTCAACCTTGAGCCTGGTGAGATTTGAACTGCCAAACTGCAGGCAGGCAGGCAGAAGTTAGCCTGCAGTACCACTGCGCCACAGCGGCTCTGTATCTGAACCACTAAGAAGCCACCAGGAGAGAATATCCTTCCTCCCAGGGGGGGAATTTGGTTTTCGGTCCCAGATGCTCACCCGCGTGCTTGTTTTTCCTTCTCCTTTCGCCAGCACGACACATGTCCCGTGTGCCGGAAGAGCCTGAACGGGGAGGACTCCGCTCAGCGAGCCGCGAACACGGAGGCCTCCACTAGCAACTCCTTTAGTAGCCCGAGCCACCTGCATGACCGATGGACTTTCTGAAGGCCTCATCCCCCAGGGCCGCTGGGGGAGAGAGAGCGAGAGAAGGGCAAAGCGAGGAGCCCGTTGCCTTCTTGGCTACAGATGTAAATTGTATGATAACTCAACCACACAAAGCGAGTAGCGAGAAGAGAGAAAGCGGGCCCAAGCGGCCTTTCCCCCCACCCCCCTCCCCATCGAAGCCCGGGCCCCCCCTCTTCTGAAAAATGGCCACCGAGGAAACACCTCTTGAAGCTTCAGGTCCGGAGAGGCCACGTTAGTGCTTGCAGGGTGGGAGTGGCGTCTATTAAAGCTTGTGGACTTTTTTCCCCCCTCTGATATCTGTACTGATTGCTGGCTGTCCACCTTAGTGTCCTTTTCTGGACGTGGACAAGGGAACACAAAAGCTCAAGAGAGCCTTTCGGGCTTTAAAACATGGCATGGTTGGCAGGGGCTGGTGAGGGCTCCCTCTGCGTTTGGCCGATGGGTGTCTTGGGTTCAGAAGGGGGGGGGAGGAGAAGGGAAGCCCCCTCCCCCCGCCCTCCCCTCACTCCAGGTTTCTGTGGAAGCAAACGGGCCACGCTTCTCCGAGCGAGGAAGGTGTTGCTGTGGCTGGATTCCTTTGCTCGAACTGAAATATCCACTGGTCCAGCTCGATTCCTTGCTGTCAAACAGACTCCATTTGTCTTTCACGGCAGAAATAATTTTTGTCAGGTATTCCTCCATATCGAAAACGCGAATACCATTACTTAAAATATCAAGAAGAACGCGACTTGTCTCTTTTTTTCTCTCTCTTCCCCCCGCATCCCCCTACTCTTCAACTTTCATACGTCGCCGTTGTTTTCTCCTCAGCTTGTAAACCTCTCGATCGGGTGAAATCCAGCAGGTTCTGACAGGTTCTGGAGAACCGGTAGTGGAAATTTTGAGCAGTTCGGAGAACCGGCAAATACCACCTCTGGCTGGCCCCAGACTGGGGTGGGAATGGAGATGTTGCAGTATCCTTCCCATGGAGTGGGGAGGGAATGGAGATTTTACAATATCCTTCCCCCAGGAGTGGGGTGGGAATGGGGATTTTGCAATATCCTTCCCCTGGGGAGGGAATGAGGATTTTGCAGTATCCTTCCCCTGGAGTGGGGTGGAAATGGAGATTTTGCAGTATCCTTCCCCCAGGAGTGGGGAGGGAATGGGGATTGTGTAGTATCCTTCTGCCATGCCCACCAAGCCATGCCCACTGAAACGGCAGTAAAAAATAATTCACCACTGCTCTTGATCGTGTCCGAACTTCATTCCTACCCCACCCCCCAACCGAGGAGGAGAAAAAAAACCCTCTCCTTAAAAATCAGCCAAAATCAGTGTTTCGCCTTTCAAGAGCAGGAAAGTGAGACGGGCAAGGTGAGTGAGCCAGGTCAAGGTTGCCAAGAGAAAAAGGATTAAACAAAAAAAAGAAAACCCCACACACAAGACAAGGAAAGAAAGAAGCATCATTGGCAGCTTCACAGTTGTTTAAAAAGTGTGCCTTTTGCTATCAAATAAAGTCTTTAATAAGAAACGACGAGACAGTGAAGGTAATTTTTGGCAGGACGTTTAACCGAGATGTGTAGGGCAAGGCTGGCAAGGCTCAAACTTCGCAGGTAAGGCTCATGGAGGCTGGGTCAGGCCATTTGAAACAGAATCAAGAGTGCAGTAGATTGCCCACCTGGCAGCATCGGCGTTGGAAGGCAAGGCCGCCTCCAGCCCCAGTGCCATTAAGAGCCCCTTGTGGCCAAAGGGGCCTTTAAGACCCAGAGGAAGTTGCAAAAATCCTTCGTTGCCCTAGAACTCTCCCCAAGTCTTGGTTACCCATGGAGGTTTCTCTCTACAGGACGTGCCAGTTCAGAAAGATGCAGAGATCTGCCCGCTACCCCTTCCAAGTCTTTTCATTTGGCTGCAGACTTCACTGGGGAGGAAGAAGCTGCCGTTGAGAAGAGCTGGCAGTAGATTCGGGCAGTGAGGAGGTTGGGGAGGAACATGGGCCAGTCCTGGAGCCTGGGGAGGGCTCTGACGAGGGCTCTGCGTTGGAGTCAGAGAGAGGGCCAGGGCCGTATACCAGTTATCAGCTGCCTTCGGAGTCAGACATCAGTGAGGCAGAAGAACAGCTGGAGCCTGTTCCCAGTGTGCGCATGCGCAGAGTTGCCAGATGAAGGGAACAGCTAAAGAACAAGGGTCGACTCAGGAGTAAGGCCACAGGTGGACGATGAATGGCCCCTCCCAGAGGGAATAAAAGAGGAGTGAAAGGGGAGGGGAGTTTGCAGGAGACAATTAGTTCATTCCCGCATTCTTGCCAAGTATGCGGTGTCTGAAAGATATTGGCATAGGAATTCGCTGTCAATTAAATAAAAGGGGTTTATCGGGACGAGGACTCGCCTTTATGCTGCTGAGGAAGCCTAGGTCAGAGCAGGAAATTGGGAGGTTGCAATTCCCCTTATTCTGCATTGGCTGAGGTTTATGGGAGTTGGAGTCCAGCCACAAGGCTCCTCATTCACTTTTGATTACGACTTGAGAGGAAGTCTGCCTTCACTCCCATTTCTGTTGTTCTAGGCCGCCTCCTAGCTGTGATCTCACGTGATCTCCCAAGCGCTTGTTAACTTTCAGAAGTTCTGGATTTGGAGAGCCAATTGTTTAGCCAAAAGGGGGGACGGGACGCAACTACCACCACCCTGGGTTTTTTGCTAACATTGGGCGACTAGAGCTTAACCCTCTTTCCACACAATGCTCTTTTTTTTTTTAAAGACTTTCCCGATTTATAAAATTGTTCAGTCTTCCGTAGGACGAAAACCACCCGTCGTCACAGCTTTCTCTTGGGAGTAAAAATCCAAATTCAGCCAATTTCCCAAACAGGCAGTCCCAGCAGCAGCTTCCGGTGCCATGTGGCAGCATTGCAAATGCCAGACTGAACCCCAAAATATCTTCCTCTTGGGGTGGGGGAAAAAAAAGCATCTGGGATAAAAGATTTCCATGTGGGGGAAATGTGTGACCCGCTTAAAAATCCACCCGCTTGATTATCTGTCGTCTTCCGTCCGCAAATCTTGCAGGCAAAGGTGGCTTGAATCACCTGAATATATCAGTTCTGGCGATATTTAGACGGGCGTCTATCGAAATACACCAAAGGGGAGAGGAGGTTGTGCTTTCTTATTCCTGAATTTCAAAGACGCTGCCGTAAGATTTTGAGGCAATTCTTGCGGAGAAGCCTGAACGTCTTTGGTTCGAAGGTGGTTAGGACAGAAAAATTATAACTCCCCTTTTGGGTTTTAACCCACAGATGCTCCTCCTTGGGCGAAGAGTCTTTGTCCGACTGACTCTGTTTTATTCTTCTTTTTCATCTTCCCCAGGCTTTTTGTGTATAAAAAATCCAACCTGGGGTTGGGATGAAGAAGGTGAAAGTAGAAAAAAAGATTATTACACTGCAGAGAATTGAAGGTTTAAATTCTTTCGGTTCTGAAGTTTCAAAATTCAACCGCAACTCAAATTTTAAGCTTTGTTTCCCTTTTCAGCTCTAGCAGCTAAGTGGGAAAATGTTTGTGAATTATTTGCTAAGAAAAGTTTTTATTCCCACTTGTAGGAATGTGGAGGGGTGCGGTGGCTCAGCGGCTAAGATGCTGAGGTTGTCAATCGAAAGGTCGACAGTTCAGCGGTTGAAATCCCTAGTGCCGCGTAACGGGGTGAGCTCCCGTGACTTGTCCCAGCTTCTGCCAACCTAGCAGTTCGAAAGCAGGTAAAAAATGCAAGTAGAAAAACAGGGACCCCTTTGGTGGGAAGGGAACAGCGTTCCGTGCGCCTTTGGCGTTGAGTCATGCCGGCCACAGGACCACGGAGATGTTTCCAGACAGTGCTGGCTCTTCGGCTTTGAAACGGAGTTGAGCACTGCCCCCTAGAGTCAGGAACGACTAGCACATATGTGCGAGGGGAACCTTTACCTTTACCTAGGAGTGTGGAATGGCATTTTCCCACATTCTCTCAAATTTAGACTCTTTAATTTTTCAGGACCTGTGGTAAATTAAATGCACAATTAACACAGGTAAGTCCTTGACTTACAAGAGTTCATTTAGTGTCCCATTCAAAATTACAATGGCACTGAAAAAAGTGACTTATGATTGCTCTTCATACGACCGTTGCAGCAGCCCCAAAGCCACACGATCAAAATCCAGACCCTTGGCAATTGACTCGTGTTTATGACGGTTGCAAAGGGTCTTGCTGATCACTTTTTCTGAAGCAAAGTCAGTGGGGATGCCAGATTCACGTAACAACCGGATCAATAATATAATAACTACAGTGATTCACTTAACAGCAGTGGTGGTATTTGTTGTAGTCCGCCAGCAGCCTGCGGAGCTGACGGCGGAGTCCGACAGTGAGGAGGCTGGGGAGGAAGATGGGTTAATCTGGGAGGGTGAAAATGGCCTCCCCAGGCTCCGGAGGCCCTCTGGAGGCCAGAAATGGCCCGTTTTTCCGGTAGGCCTGTTTTTTGCCCTCACTGAGCCTCTGCGCACACCCTGCACTTACCTGCATCCAAAACGGGCCGGGGTGGGGTGGGGTGGACGGAGCCAACCAGGAGTGGGATTTAGGGGTTCTCCGAACTGCACAGAAACTTAGCTAGAGGTTCTCCTGAGAACCCCCAGCAGCCCACCCCTGCCCACTGTCCATATCCAAGTGGTGGCAAGCCTTGAGAAATCGGCAGCCTGCAATTTTTCTGTACAGGTAGTCCTCGGCTTACGACCACAATTGAGCCCAGAATTTATATTGCTATGTGAGAAAACTGTGAAGTGAGTTTTGACCAGTTTTACAACTTTTCTTGTCTTGCGTTTCTTCAGTGAATCACTGCAGTTCTTAAATTAGTCACGCGGTTGTTAAGTGAATCTGGCTTCCCCATTGACTTAGCTTGTCACAAAAAGTGACCCTGTCATAAATATGAACCAGTTGCCAAGCGTCTTTGAGCTTTGATCATGTGATCATGGGATGCAGCAACGGTCATAAGTGTGAAAAATGGCCACGTCGCTTTTTCCAGTGCCGTTGCAAATTACAAACAGTCACTACGTGAACCGTTGTAAGTCAGGGACTAGGACTACCTGTATTCACAACAGACCCCTTTCCTCAGTGCAGAAACTGCAACTGCAGCGGAACATATTTGAGCTCAGTTGGAGTCTGAGCTCAAAACTGAATTCGATATGATTTAATTTCAGGATTGTTAAAATAAAACAGCCACCTGTAATTTTAATCAATAAAATTTCACTCTAAAGTAAATGCAATGAGTGTGATGAATTAATCTGGATGTACTTAATAGCTTTCAATCCTCCTGTTATTGCTCCTTATTTTCAACCGTTGTCCTAGCTGGAAGGCAGATAGGGTCATTTATACCTTTACAGAGTCAATTACAGATTTGAGGGGTGTCCCAAGATCCCCCAATCCAGGGGTCCCCAACCTTTCGGACCTCAGGGACCACTAAATTCATAATTTTAAATCTCACAGACCACTAATATGATCTGCCTAATGACCGGCTGGGTGGGTGTGGCTTAGGTCGTCATGTGACTGGGTGGGCATGGCCAACTCAATGTCACTCACGTTGACAGACACCTTGCCAATCTCTACTCACCCCTCCCCTCCCAGCCCCTCCTCGCCTGCCCGCCCGAGCTCCTTAGGGCCCCAACAGGAAGCAGTTGTTGGAGCTAAGCAGCGGCCAGGAGAAAAAGTTAGCAAAACAGCTCAGTTCAAATTGGATCTGACCGAGAAGGAGGCTCAGCAGAAGCACCTCACTGGGGACTACGAACATAGGCTTTGCAAGCACCCCCACTCATTACAGAAACCCAAAACCAAGTATCCCCGAGAGACGCCTGTCTGTGTGGATCCCATCAGAGACTTACCTTCCATAAGAAGACGATGACCACGGTTAGCAGCAGAAGTCCGCCAAGGATGCTGCCAATCAGAATCCAGAGGGAAAGAGGGACCAGTTTGGACTGGATAATCTCCAAGACAACCTGCAGGGAGACCAAACTCCTGAGGAGGCCATGATTCTGAAGACCTTCGCGCTAGTAGCACTTATAGACCACTTCACGGTGCATTATAGCCCTCTCTAAGCAATTTACACAATCAGCCAGGTATTGGGACAATCCCAGCCAGGTGAGGGGGGAAGGATCAAGAGTGAAGCTTGTCACTGCGTTTTTGTATTTACCAGCAGAGCTATTATTTCTGAACTGTCAGACTTACCGTAGTTTGCCAAATTCCTTATCAGTATCTACTGCGCATGTACACATTCTTTTACTTTTTCTGAAAACTTTCCTTTGTTCTCTAGCCAGGGAAGTTCATGGCTGGGAAAGCTTCCAAGATGTAACTAATTAGATTAGATAAGATTTTTCTTTTTCTTTACAATAAATATGAGTTTAATTAGAAGATGTATTCCGGTTTTATTGATCAAAGTATACACAAGGAGAACATCACGATCCAACTCAAAATGAGGGCAATTACCCCACGCAAGGTAACGGGGCTGATTGCCACTCTGACAAAGCTAACCTCGAGTCCTTGTGCAGCCACAAGGCACATAAGCCTGACCCACACCCCCACACACCCCATCTGTTTGTTTCCAAGGGAAGGCAAGGCTACGAGAAAGGAGTCAATTTGAACCTTCCACATGTGGAACTGGCTGCTTGCGCCTATTCTGACCAAGAGCACGAAGCGGATTCCTTGTCCCGATAAAAATCCCTTTTTATTAACTTACTGTGAATTCCTCTCATTCACATCCAACAAAGTCTTTCAAGGGAGAATTTACAGTTACAGAAGTTATCTGGTTTGGGGAACTGCCAGGCTGATATCTTCAAAACTTGGCAAGGAGTCACAAATCCAATTAAGCGAATTAATTGTCTCCTGCAAACTTTCCTTCCTTTCACTCATCTTTATTCCCTATGGGAGGGGCCATTCACCTTTCACCTGTGGCTTTACTCCTGAGTCGTCCCTTGTTCTTTAGCTGTTCCCTTCGTCTGGTAACTCTGTGCATGCGCACACTGGGAACAGGCTCCAGCTATTCCTCTGACTCAATGTTGTCTGATTACAAAGGCAGCTGACAATTGTCAGATGGCCCTGGCCCCCTCTCTGCCTCCGATGCAGAGCCTTCATCAAAGCCTTCCCCAGATTCCAGGACTGGCCCATGTTCCTCCCCAACCTCCTCACTGTCTGAGTCTGCCACCAGCTCCGCTGGCGGGCCACAACAACGCTGGACACTAGGCCCTGTGTCAGTCCCATGTCTTACCTGGCGCTGGTGAGCAGCTTTTGGTAGAAGAAACAGGTTGTCTTCTTCTTGGACGTTCAGGGTGATGCTACTGATTATCTTCACTGTCTTGAATTTAGCCTAGATCCACAAAATGAAGTGTGATGAGGGTCTCACAAAATTAAGGGCGCGTCCTTATAGCAATAACACTTAGACTTATATACCATTCACAGTGCTTTTACAGCCCTCTCTAAGCGGTTCACAGAATCAGCCTCTTTCCCCCAACAATCTGGGTCCTCATTTTACCCACCTCAGAAGGACGGAAGGCTGAGTTGACCTTGTGCCAGTCAGGATCAAACTCCTGACTGTGGACAGAGTCAGCCTGCAATACTGCATTCTAACTACTGTGCCACCACAGCTCTTTTCTGGAATATCTATGCCATTTCTTTCCAATATAAATAACAAACTATGTTGTTGAAATCCTAAAGTCAGGATCGAGCTGCTGGAAATGGGCAGAGTTAACTGCAATACTGCATTCTAACAGAAAGGAAGGGAGGGAGGGAGGGAGGAAGGGAGGAAGGAAAGAAGGGAAGGAGGGAGGGAGGAAGGAGGGAAGGAAAGAAGGGTGGGAGGGAGGGAGGAAGGAAAGAAGGGAAGGAGGGAGGAAGGAGGGAAGGAAAGAAGGAAGGGAGGGAGGAAGGAGGGAAGGAGAGAAGGAAGGGAGGGAGGGAGGAAGGAGGGAAGGAAAGAAGGAGGGAGGGAGGGAAGGAAGGGAGGGAGGAAGGAAGGAAAGAAGGGAAGGAGGGAGGAAGAAGGGAAAGAAAGAAGGAAGGGAGGGAGGGGGGGAGGAAGGAAAGGGAAGGAAGGAGGAAAGAGGGAAGGAAAGAAGGAAGGGAGGGAGGGAGGAGGGGAGGAAAGAAGGAGGGAGGGAGGGAGGAAGGGAAGGAAAGAAGGAGGGAGGGAGGGAGGGAGGGAAGGAAGGAAGGAAGGTCACAATCACAGGATTGTGGGATGCCTAGCAACTGTTTGTAGCTGTGCATGTATTGCCAAGCACCCAGATCGCAATCCTGTCGGATCCAAGAAAAGTGATTAAAAAATAAGAGAGCGTGCTTAATTCCAAAACAGTGGCATTCAAAACTATGGAATGCAATTAGGCCCGTGATGGCGAACCTATGGCACGCGTGCCAGAAGTGGCACGCAGAGCCATCTCTCTGGGCACGCAAGCCATCGCCCATTGCTGTTTTGGGCTCTGATGCACCGCCCAGCTGGTCTTCACATGTGCATGCGCACCGGCCACCTGCCAGTTTCTGGCATGCACGCGCACGCAAAGACTAGCTGGCCGGTGCGTATGCGCATGCTGGAAACTGGAAGATCATCTTCCCAGAGCGCGCATGCCAGAAACCGAAAGACTAGATGGCTGGTGTGCATGCATGCGCCGGAAACCTGAAATGCAGCCACCCAGCGCAAACCTGCGCGCCAGATCAGCAGCTCTTCTGCTTTCTAGCACGCACGCTCCCATTTTGGCACTCAGTGCCGAAAAGGTTCGCCAACACTGAATTAGGCCATAACACAAAGGATACAAAAATTAAATTAATTAAATCCTTAAACTAAAATCCAAGAAACAGTCCTTGTAGCAGACTGTTTCCCCCTCCACCTCCCCCCCCCAGGAGACCCCTATGGGGACCTCCAAGGAGACCCCCAAGGAGACCTGCCTTTATTGTTTTTATAAATAGGTCAAGGGGAGGGGGAACATACCTAATGCTTTTTCCTCCTCCTGTTTTCCCCACAACATCAACTTTGCGAGGCGGGCTGAGAAAGAGGGGCTGGCCTAAAGTCAGTTAGCTGATTTTCATGCCTAAGGCAGAACTAGAACTCATAGTCTCATAGTGATTGGCTCAAAGTCACCCAGCTGGTTTTATTGGTTCGATTTATATGCCGCCCTTCTCCGGAGACTCAGGGCGGCTTACAATGCATTAAGCAATAGCCTTCATACTTTTCTATATACCTGCTTAGTAGGGCTTTTGCCCCCCCCCAGCGGTGTTCTTTTTTTTCATACAAAGTCAGCTTATTGCCCCCACAATCCGGGTCCTCATTTTACCCACCTCGGAAGGATGGAAGGCTGAGTCAACCTTGAGCCTGGTGAGATTCAAACTCGCAGTAATTGAAGGCAGCTGGCAGCTAAGTGCTATTTAACAGCACTTTAGTTCACTGCTGCACCAGGCACCTGGTTTTAATGCATAGAATCGGGACTAGAACTCACAGTCTCCTGGTGATTGGCCCAAAGTACCCAGCTGGCTTTTATGTCTAAGGTGGAACTAGAACCACAGTCTTTGGTGACTGGACCAAAGTCACCCTGCTGGTTTTCATACCTAAATCGGAACTAGAACTCACAGTCTCCTGGTGATTGACCCTCCTTGGAGATCTGCCAAGGAGACCAATTTCATTTTCTCTCTATTTCTTTCTTTTCACGATGTGTATTTATGCAACACCCTGAACTTTCTTACAGTGGTTTACAGAATAAACTAGGGGTCCCCATCAGCCATTTGGAACTGGGCCGCAGAAGCGCACTCACCCACACAGGCGAGCATGCCTGCCGCTTGTGCAAATGGAGCTGCGTGAGTGCGTGCGTGCGTGCATGTGCTTACCAGCCACTCATGCAGAACCATCAGGGCTCTCTTAAGAGCATTATGGGCCCTGGGCAAAGCTGTGTACTGGTTTAGCTCTGCAGACTAAAGCACCATAATTAACATCCAGCTGTCTGCAATTACACCAGTTCGAATCTCACCAGGCTCAGGGTCGACTCAGCCTTCCATCCTTTCTAAGGTGGGTAAATGAAGGACCCAGTTCCTGGGGGCAATAAGCTGACTTTGTATAAACATACAAAAGTATGAAGGCTATTGCTTAGCGCCTTGTAAACCGCCCTGAGTCTTTGGAGAAGGGCGGCATATAAATCAAATTTTAAAAAAAAAACCTACCCACAGGAATAAAAATGTAAATGGCCGATGAAACTAAACATATATTTATTTTATCGGCACTTCCAACAAATAAATTTGTAATAAATACATACATTAAATACATTGTTGCTGCATTTATATGATACAAGGTGCATTGAAGGGTTCACATACACAGATTAGTATGTTCGTGGGGCTCCACGGGAAAGCGCCCATCGGGCCCACGCCTTAAGACAGCGCTGAGAACCATTCCCTCTCCCACCCTCACCAGTCCGGAAAGTTGGAAAGAATAAACCGCAACTAGCTAAGACAGGGCACATAACTCAGTGACAAAGTTTGCCCAACATATGAAAACCACAACTCTGCAAAGCTTCAGTAGCTTCACAGGCTGTGCTAATAAAGCCACGGATGGTTGAGATCAAAGAGAAAAATTACTCGCTTGCTTCACACACACATAAACACACACAAGGCAGGAGGCACTGCGGCGGCACTCACCTTCCGGAAAAACTCGTTCCGGATGGCTCTGAGCAAATGGATGGTGACTTCGGAGCTCCTCTCGAGACGCTGCAGCTGGCAAGTCACGACTTGGCAGCCGGCGTTGGTGCAATTCTGCAGGGGAGGAAAGGAGTTGGGGCTTTAACCAGAAGTGGGCTGCTGCGGGTTCGGGAGAACCTCTAGCTAAGATTCTGTGCAGTTCAGAGAACCCTCAAATCTGATTCCTGGCTGATCCTGCCCGCCCCTCCCCTCCCAGAAGTCCTTACGTGGCCCGTTTTGGATGCAAGTAAGTGCGGGGCACACACAGAAACAAAAATGGACCTACCAGAAATTCGGGAAGAAAAGGGCCCATTTCCAGCCTCCAGAGGGCCTCTAGAGCCTGGGGAGGCCATTTTCACCCTCCCAGAGGCTCGAGAAAAGCCTCTGGAGCCTGGGGAGGGCAAAAACACCCCCTCCCCCACCGTGGTGCAGGAGGCTGACTAGGCCACGCCCACCATGGCCACACCCACCCAGCAACCGGGCAGAGAACCCTTTGCTAAAACATTTCACCCCTGGACTTACCACTCTGTCTGTGTGTGCCAATTCTTCTGGGTGCAGTGGAATCACACTATTAGCCGATCCAAACTCGGTATGATTTGGCAAGCTGCAGGTCACCTTAAGAATTTAAAAGAATGAAGCATCAAATCACTGCTTGGACTGCAATTTCCCCCCGGAATTGAGTGTTGGGTTATTTTTGTAACGTTTCAAAAGAATTTTCTGGAAACTGTTTCTGGTTAAGAATCATTTCAAAAATGCTGCCAATTGTGAACATCCAGATTGGACTCTGGCTCCTCTTTTCTTTAGTTGAGGGGTAAAGAAAAAGAAAGTGTAGCCAGGGAATTCTGGGAGTTGAAATCCAGACTGTCATGGCCCCATCAGTTCAGAGGAGGAGTTGTAACCAGGACCGTATGACATGTCTACCTTGGCATGTTTAGAGAGGTCAAGGGCTGAGGACGATGCTGTCCCAAGTCCCTCGGGCATTTGGGGAGGTGGTCAACCAGATGGGGAGCTGCCTAACCACACAAACACAGGGGAGGATTGGCTGCCGACAGGCTGTGGGGCTGATAGGTAGCCGATCCCCTCTAATGAGAAACACTTGATCCGATGGCACAGAGAGCAGAGCGGAGGCAAGCTCAAAGGAGGTCTGTGAGGCTGCTCGGGAGGAGGTCGCCTGCCCCTCCTTATAAGGAATACCTGGTGTGGGTTGACTTAACCCTGGTGTGGGTTGTGAATAATTGTTTGCTTTGGCATACACTCCCCCGCCTTGACGCTTGTTTCTGCCTATGCCTTTGCCTTGTGGACCTGCCTTTTCCAGTGTGGGCCAATAGTGGGTTTCACTTACCTTCGCTACTGGTTTGGAACTGTGAGCGTGCATTTGTGCGCGCTTTCCTCACACGTGGGGCTTCTGTGCATGCTCAGAACCTTCTGCACATGCGCAGAGCATCTGTGATGACATCTGGAAGAGTGGGCGGAGCCTCCTGCTGCCACCGCTACTTGTTTTCCCGAACCGGGGCGAACAAGTAGAAATCCGCCACTGGTGTGGACTTTTCTTTTGCCTTGTGGACCTGCTTCGCCCCATGGACCTTGACCCCGTGAGCTCGCACCTTGTCTTTCAACTTTCTCTCTCTGCTTTCGCAAATTGGTTTTGTTACTTTTATACTGGCTTTTGTCGGTGGACTGTGGGTGGTTTCCTTCCGGGAAATTAGAGCTGGAACCTTACAGCCATTGTAGGGCCGTTTGTTGTGGAAGTTAACCGAACAATAAAGGACTCTATTGAAGCCTGCCTCTGCCTAGGCAAACTGGGTCATAACCAGTGGTAGGATTCAGCCGGTTCGGGAGAATCGGATGCTAATTTTACATCTGGTTCACCGAACCGGTAGTTCCAAGAACTGGCTGGCCCCGTCCACCCCGCCCCTCCCAGGAGTCTCCATGCGGCCCGTTTTCAATGCCAGGTAAGTGCAAGGCTTGCACAGAGGTCCTGGGAGGGTGAAAAATGAGCCTTTCAGAAGTTCCGGAGTCTAGAAATGGGCCTGTTTTCAGCCTCTGGAGGGCCTCTGGAGCCTGGGGGAGGCTGTTTTCACCTTCCCGGAGGCTTGAGGAAAACCTCCGGAGCTTGGGGCGGGCAAACCCCCCACCGTGGTACAGGAGGCTGAGTAGACTATGCCCACCATGGCCATGCCCACCCAGCAACTGGGCAGAGAACTGGTTGCTAAAATTTTTGAATCCCACCCCTCTGGTCATGTTCTGGCCCATCAGCGGCCTGAGCAGATTGTAGCTGATTCCGACAACAAGGAGGCTGGTGTGGTGCTCCGCCAGCAACCTGTGCAGCTGGCGCTTGAGTTGGACAATGAGGAGGCTGGAGAAGATGTGGTGACAGAGGCGGGGATTCAGCCAGGACCTTCAGAACCTCCAGAAGCTCCCATAAGTGAAGAGGAAGAAGAGGAGGAGCCTCTTCTCAATGTAGAGCGTGCATTGCTGCCAAAAGGCAGGAGTGGCTCCTCAGGAGGAAGTCTCCTCGAGAGTAAGGCTTGGGGCTAATTGGCCACTCCCCTAGCCTATTTAAGGAAGGACGATGACTGAGGCAATTTGCAGGGAACAACTTCATTCATATTCCTTCGCGTCTTGATTCCAGAAATGTCTGATCGGCTCTTGCTCCTTTCTTGTCAGTTTTCCTGCAGATTGCTTCTGGGCATTCTGCCAACTACAGTAAGATTACGGTTATGTGAAATACTGTGCTTCAGAATTGAGTTATTATTCATTGGATTCTTGTCGGCTGTTCATGAAATTAAATGAACAGCCCTTGTTCAGAAAAGACTGATTTTAACTGTACTTGTGTTTGAACAACTACTAAGAAAGCTCATTAGTAGTCCTTAATTAGTAAACTAAGGTTTGTACGGATGTTGTGTGTGCTGCGTTCTTTGGGGTCCATAGCTGGAACAGAACAGGTCATAACACAGATATCTTTAAGCCAGCAAGGCTGAGAAACCTTGGTTGCGGAGTTGTGGCTGACCTGAGAAGAGAATTGCTGGGACGTGGGAACTGACTCATAAGTGAAATTAAGCCACTTACATTATCCGCAAGGATGCGAGTCACCCAGAGGAATTCCCTCCCTTGATAGCCAGTGGCAGGAAACGCCATCCGGAGTGACAGATTGGACACTGCGTAACAGGCAAGATTTTGTATCTGTAAGAACAAGAAAATCAAAAAAAAATTTTAAAATGTGGATGTGAACATTCTGGGGTATTTCCACCCTACCCAAAAAGCATTTTAATTTCTCCTTTGGGAGAAGGTTGGCGGTTCGAATCCCTAGTACAAGTCTCCTGCGTGAGGAGGTTCCGTTCCAACTCTGTTACTGTCACCTGTAAAATCTTCAAACTGTGCACAGAGAAAGCGCATGATGTACAGGTAGCCTTCGACTTACGACCAACGATCGAGCCCCAAATTTCTGTCACTAAGTGAGACATTTGTGAAGTGAGTTTTGCTCCATTTTACGACTGTCCTTGTCACCGTTGTTAAGTGAATCAATGCAAGGTGTTTAAGTTAGTGACACGGTTGTTAAGTGAACCTGGCTTCCCCCTTGACTTGGCTGGTCAGAAGATTACAAAGGGAGATCACGTGACCTGGGGACACTGCCACCGTCACAAGTATAAGTCAGTTGCCAAGTGGTTTCTGATCACATGACCACGGGGACGTAGCAACGGTCGTAAGCCACTTTTTTTGTGTGTCGTCGTAACTTCGAACCATCACTAAATGAACTGTTGTAAATTGAGGATTACCACGACTCAGCATTTTCTCCCAGAGAACTTCCCAATAGATCAGTCAAAAGATTTATTGTTGGTTCCCTAATAAGTGTGAAACAACAACAAAAAAAAGGAAAAAGGGATTGGTAGGGAAGAAGGAAAAAAAAGCAGAGACAGATCCTTAAAGTTGAATTGTGGTTCTCGTAGGAACTAAGCTGAGATTTTAAAAAATGAGAGGAAAAAAAGACAGCAGCAGCAGGTTAACGGATTAACAGAGTTGGAAGGGACCTTGGAGGTCATCTAGCCCAACCCCCTGTCTAAGTAGGAGACCCTACACCATTTCTGACAGATGGCAGTCCAGTCTCTTCTTGAAAGCTTCCAGGGATGAAGCTCCCACAACTTCTGAAGGAAACTTCTGTTCCATGGATTGATTGTTCTCACTGTCAGAAAGTTCCTCCTTATTTCTAGGTTGAATCTCTCCTGGATCAGTTTCCATCCATTGTTCCTTGTCTGGCCTTCGGGTGCCTTGGAAAATAGCTTGACCCCCTTCCTCCTCTCTGGGGCAGCCCCTCAAATACTGGAAGATGCTCTCCTGTCTCCCCTGGTCCTTCTCTTCACTACACTAGCCAGGCATAGTTCCTGCAACCGTTCATCATATGCTTTAGGTTCATTGTATGTTTTAGTTGTTCTATTTTTCTTCTCTTTTTTTGTTCCTGCAGCCGACAGAAAATGGGACAACTCACCAGGGCCAATTCGCCATGGAACAACATGCTGCAGGCCAATTCAACATCCCAACTTAATGATTTCAATTAATTACAAAAACATTTTACTTTTTCGTCATTCACATTTCATTCTGTCCCTCCTTTGGTGTCCTTTCTTTCATGATTCTATTCCCACTATTTCTTCAATATTAGCCTCATTTCTATCCTGTTGTGAGTTGGCCATGGAGAGGAGAGTTGGCCGTGGAGGGTTGGGCATGGAGAGTTGGGCGTGGAGAGTTGGGCATGGAGAGTTGGGCATGGAGAGCTGGGCATAGAGAGTTGGCCATGGAGGGTTGAGTGTGGAGAGTTGGCCATGAAGCGTTGTCCATGGAGAGTTGGCCGTGGAGAGTTGGCCATGGAAAGTTGGCCATGAAGAGTTGGCCATGAAGAGTTGGCAGTGGAGAGTTGGCCATGGAGAGTTGGCCATGGAGAGTTGGCCGTGGAGAGTTGTCCATGGAGAGTTGGCCATGAAGAGTTGTCCGTGGAGAGTTGAAAGGGGCTGCACCTGGGTCCAAGGCTCCAGTGCTGGATCCTGTACCCCCCCCATCCCCCCACCCCTGGCAGAAGCACTGAACCAAAGTTGGCCATTCCTCCCAGGGTCTTGCTCCTTCTTTTCCACATCTTTACTTTGATGGATGTCCGAAACTCTGGGCTCATGTCGCTTGGGAAGGTCCCCACAGGATGTACTTCATAGCGGTTCAGGGTAGATTCACTAAAAGAAAACATGGAAAAACCTAAATCGGAGACATCCTTTGAGTTGGAAGTTCAGAATACAGGTAGCCAGTGGTGGGATTCAGATAATTTAACAACCGGTTCTCTGCCCCAATGACCAGCTGGGTGGACAACATGCTGGGTGTGACTAAGGGGTTTGACAGGCAGCACTCGGCCTCCTGCACCCACCTGGGAGCAAAAATGGGTTGCCAGGGGGGCACTGCCCCCTCGCGCTCCGTTTTGGGCCTAGTAGCATTCCCTGCAGCCTCCTGGGAGCAAAAACAGGCTGCAGGGGGACCGTGCTGGACCCTCCCGCACCCCATTTTGTGCCTAGTAGGCCTCCCTGCACTTACCTGGAAGTCAAAATGGGGCGTGTGGGGACTTCTGGAAGGGGCGGGGCAGGGTGGGGCCAACCAGCAATTTTAACAACCGGTTCGGCCGAAGTGGTGCGAACCGGTTGAATCCACCACTGCAGGTAGCTCTCCACTTATGATCACAATAGAGCCCCAAATTTACGTGGTAAGTGACACATTAATTAAGTGAGTTTTGCTCCGTTTTACGACCTTCCCTGCCGCAGGTGTTAAGCGAATCACTGCAGTTCTTCAGTTAGTAACATGGTTGTTAAGTGAATCTGCCTCCCCTAGTAAAGTCACAAAAAGGGGTCACCAGGGCACCGCGATCGTCATAAACATGAGTCAGTTGTCAAGTGCCCTGGATGTAGATCACATGATCATAGGGGAAATGCTACAACGGTCATAAGATCAAAAATGGGTCTAAGTCACTATCAGGGCCGTTATCACTTCAAACAGTCACTAAATCAGTGTTTCTCAACCTTGGAAGCTTGAAGATGGGTGGACTTCAACTCCCAGAATCCTCCAGCCAGCGCTGCTGGCTGGGGGATTCTGAGAGTTGAAGTCCACCCATCTTCAAGCTCCCAAGGTTGAGAAACACTGCACTAAATGAACTGTTATAATTCGCGGACTATCTGTAGTCCATTTTAGCCTCCCAAATCAGTTCTGAATGATTATTTTAATTGTTTGTTATACACCATTCAACAGTGGTGTGCTCTTGGACAAACACAACAAATAATGAACCCAGCTGGTCAGCAACATGGCCATTTGGCTGTAGGCCTGACTTGCTTGGGATATCTTCCCATCCCTAACAGGGACACAAAGACACACACCCACACACACACACCCACACACACACACAGACACACACACACAGATAGAGGGACTCACCTGGTCAGGAAGAGGTCAGGTTCATAAGAGACGAAGGCGGTGGGCTGGGCCGTATTGTCCGTCAACGTTTGGTTCAACTCACTGCTGTCACTGCACAGCAGAAAGGAAGAAGATGATGTTGTGACCTAAGCATTCCCAAGACCATGAAGTCCCGACAAAAAAAACCCAATTTATTAAGTGACTGTGAATTTCTCTCATTCACATCCAGCAAAGTCTTTCAAGGGAGAATTTACAGTCACAGATCTTATCTGGTTTGGAGAGCTGCCAGGCCGATATCTTCAAAACTTGGCAAGGAGTCACAACAGTTAAGCAAACTAATCGTCTCCTGCAAACTCCACTCCCCTTTTGCTCCTCTTTATTCCCCTGGGAGGGGCCATTCATTGTCCACCTGTGGCTTTACTCCTGAGTCGACCCTTGTTCTTTAGCTGTTCCCTTCGTCTGGCAACTCTGCGCATGCGCACACTGGGAACAGGCTCCAGCTGTTCTTCTGCCTCACTGATGTCCGACTCCGAAGGCAGCTGATAACTGTCAGATGGCCCTGGCCCCCTCTCTGCCTCCGATGCAGAGCCCTCATCAGAGCCTTCCCCAGACTCCAGGACTGGCCCATGTTCCTCCCCAACCTCCTCACTGTCCGAATCTGCTGCCAGCTCTACTGGCTGCTGGCGGGCCACAACTGAATGGTTTTGAATGAGTTGATGAGTTGAACATGAGTTGAAGGCCCTTCTCATGATGGGCTTTTCACAATCAAAAGACTCAAATATTGAATTCCAGGTACAGGTAGTCCTCAACGTACGACCACCATTTGGGCCCAACATTTACGTTGCGAAGCGAGAAATGTGTTAAGTGAGTTTTGCCCCATTTCACGACTTTTACTTCCCACATTTGTTAAGGGAATCACTGCGATTATTCAGTTAGCAACACGGTTGTTAAATGAATCTGGCTTCCCCCACTGACTTTGCTCGTCAAAAGGTCACAAAAAGGGGATCACACGACCCCAGGATACTGTGACCGTCATAAAAGTGAGTTAGTTGTCAAGCATCCAAATGTAAACCATGTGGACTATGGGGATGCTGCAACGGTCGTAAGTGTGAAAATGGTCATAAGTCACTTTTTTCAGTCCCTTTGTGTTGTGGCCCATCAGCGGCCTGTGCAGATTGTAGCTGATTCTGACAATGAGGAGGCTGGTGTGGTGCTGCGCCAGCAGCCTGTGCAGCTAGTGCTTGAGTCAGAGAGTGAGGAGGCTGGAGAAGAGGTGATGCCAGAGGCGGGGATTCAGCCAGGGCCTTCAGAACCTCCAGAAGCTCCTTCAAGTGAAGAGGATGAAGAGGAGGAACCTCTTCTTGATGCACGGGTGCACAGAGCTGCCAAAAGGCAGAAGTGGCTCCTCAGGAGGAGGTTTCCTGGAAAGTAAGGCTTGGGGCTAATTGGCCACTCCCTTAGCCTATTTAAGGAGGAATGCCACTTGCAGCAAGCTATAGAGAACAACTTTAGTTCACTCTCCTTCGCGTCTGGATTCTCTGCAAAATTGTTCCTGGGCTTTCTGCCAACTCTAGTAAGACTGTGATTAGCTTATCTTAGAATTCTGGTAGGCTGTTAAGACAGTTTATTAACAGCCTTTGGTTGATAAAGACTAAGTTATTTGAGTAAAATAAGCTTTGTATAGAGTTTGTGTGTGCTTCGTTCTTTGGGTCCGTAACTGGGGCAGAACACTTTGTAATGTTGAATGGTCACTAAATGAACTGTTGTAAGTTGAGGACTACCTGCATCTCCCCTTCAGGACTAGTTTATTTTATCCTTCCCAACATTTTGCCATGAAGTGCAGATAGGCTTCCTTAATCCCCCAGCCCCAGTTCTCACCTGCTGGCTGTAAGCTTCACCTGCACTTTGTTCAGAAGGGAGGAGCAGCTGAATTCGAACTCAAGGGCAAAGGCCACCTGCGAAGGAAAGTGAATAACAGAATAACAGAGTTGGAAGGGACCTTGGAGGTCTTCTAGTCCAACCCCCTGCTCAAAAAATAGACCCTATACCCGTGATGGCGAACCTATGGCATGCAGCGCCCTCTCTGTGGGCACGTGAGCCGTCGCCTCAGTTCAGCTCCGCTATGCATGTGCGCGCACCTCCCGCCAGCCAGCTGGTGTTTGGTCTCTGCCGCAAATGTGCGGGGGCGTGTAGGGGATCGCATGTGCATGCGGGAGGGCGTATGGGGAGGGTGCATGCAAGGGGCCATGCACCCATGCACGGGGTTTGGGGCGCATGCTCAGGAGCTGCACACGCATTGCATTTTGGGGGTTCGGGCACGCACGCATTTGCACGCACACATGCGCGCTTTGGGCACTCAGTCCAGAAAAAGTTAGCCCTGTACAATTTGAGAGAAGTGGCTGTCCAATCTCCTTTTGAAAGCCTCCAGTGATGGAGCACCCACAACTTCTGGTGGCAAGCAGTTCCATTGGTTAATTGTCCTCACTGTCAAGAAGTTTCTCCTTAATTCCAGGTTGCTTCTTTCCTTGGTTAGTTTTCACCCCCTGCTTCGTCTCCTGCCCTCAGGTGCTTTGGAGAATAATTAGACCCCCCCCCCCTCCTCTTTGTGGCAGCCTCTCAATTCCTGGAAGATGCTATCACGTCTCCCCGAAGTTTTCAGGTGGAAACTACGAAGGACCAGGGGCTGGTTTAAAAAGGGCAGGAGAGCTGTCGCTGCGAGAGAGCACTACAACTAGTCCTTGACTTACGACTAACTGCAAAAAAGGGAGTTACGAACCGGTTCCAAAGTTCCAATTGTAGCTCCCCTCTGATCACTGTGACACTTTGGGTGGTCAGCCACACACAGCTACATTTGCAGCCGTTGGCAGCATCCCTGCAGTCACGGGACACCTTTTACGACCGTTTTGAAAAAAACCACACTGTAGCCAAGAACGGGTCACTTAAACCCCCGCGGCATTCTCACTTGATGCCCTTGGCATTTGTGGGGGTGTCAGTCAGGTTACTGACCCCGTTTACAATCATCATGACCTACAGCCCTAATGAGCATGGATTGTATAAGTGGCCATTGTTTACCGAGTTGTGTTTAGTGCATCATGTGATTTTTTAAAGCCGACATATGTGCAGGGATGGTTCCGGAAGGCCGGAAATGGACCTCCGGAGGGCCTCCGGAGCCTGGGGAGGCAGTTTTCGCCCTTCTCGAGGCTCGAAGAAAGTCCCCAGAGCAGGGGTTACCAACCTTTCGGACCTCAGGGACCACTTAATACAAAATTTTAAATCCTGCAGACCACTAATGTGATCTACCTAATGACTGGGTGGGTGGGTGTGGCTAGGTGGTCATGTGACTGGGTGGGCATGGCCAACCCCTTGCCTCCCTGCCTGGGCTCCTTAGGGCCCCAACAGGAATCAGTTGTTGGAGCTAAGCAGCCACCAGGAGAAAGAGTTGGCGAAACAGCTCAGTTCAAATTGGATCTGGCCAAGAAGGAGGCTCAGCAGAAGCACCTCACTGGGGACTACGAACAGAGGCTTTCCAAGCAGAGGGAAGACCTGTGGGAGTGCAAGGCCAGGTATGGGCACCTGGAGGCTCAGCGGACTGAGATGGTCAGCCAGTTCCAGGCCATGAGGCAGCCCAACTGGAACGAGGCCCTCTGGCTCTTCGTCACCAGCGGCTCTTCCCTCCAGCCTTTGCCCAGAGCCCCACACCAGGAGGCTGAAGCAGACCCCAAATCAGAATTTCTCCGACCCACACAAAAAGACCCCGAAGGGGGAGACTCTCTGCAGCAACACAAACGATCATTGAACATATCCGTCCCAGGGGCCGTAGTTTGAGGATTTAGTGCAATATAAAAAATGCAAATAATTTTTCTGCGGACCACCAGTTGGTGACCATTGCTCCAGAGTCCGAGGAGGGCAAAAACGCCCCCTCCCCTGTGGTGCAGGAAGCTGACTAGGCCACGCCCACCATGGCCATGCCCATCCAGCAACTGGGCAGAGGACCCCCTGCTAAGATTTTTGAAGCCCACCCCTGCATGCGTGTCTTTTGACCCCTAAATTGAGAGGCCTCCAACCAACATCGCCAGACTCTCTATCGCAGGGGTCCCCCATCCCTGGGCCGCAGCTCAGTACTAGGCCGTGGTCCGTTTAGAAGCAGTGGCTGGCTGGCATACGCGCAACATAGCTTGAGTTGCAAGCTATGGTGGGCTGGCGGCGTGCAGACAAGTGAGGAAAGGCAGGCCGCTGCTTCCACAATCCAGTCCACCCCCCCTCTCCTCTTGACGGGCCACAAAGCCGTAAAGATTGGCGATCTCTGCTCTAGCAGGTCTATGTTGGCTCACCTTTGCCGAGGACCGGAAGACGGGATACCCCACGCTGCACACGCGTGTCTGAGAGGAAGAAACTGAGCACTCTATTTTCACGGGGTTCTCACCCTGTGGGGAGGAAGGAAGAAGGGCTAGAATAATCTGATTTGGGCATCAGGGGAAGTTTTGGGCAGTGCTTCTTTTCATTGATTTTATCTCGTTATTTTACAATGAGCCGTAACGGCACAGTTGTCAGGATTCCAAGTAACACACCCAACGAAAGGAGACTCTGAGGCTAGGAGTTCCTCAAAGTTCCATTTTATTAGAGATGTCATATTGGCCTCCAGGGCTGACAACGGTGGTTACAATGCATATTGCAGGCTGATTCTGCCGGCTGCCAGCAGTTCGATCCTGACCGGCTCAAGGTTGACTTAGCCCTCCATCATCCTTCTGAGGTCGGTAAAATGAGGACCCAGATTGCTGGGGGCAATAGGCTGACTCTGTAAACTGCTTAGAGAGGGCTTTGAAGTGGGATGTAAGTCTAAGTACTTGTCCTGTCCTGTCCTGTCCTGTCCTGTCTCATCTCGTCTCGTCTCATCCCGTCCCGTCCCGTCCCGTCCCATCCCATCCCATCGCCATGCTGGAGCAGTGGTTACAATGCATTATTGCAGGCTAATTTTGCCCTCTGCTAGCAGTTTGATCCTGACTGGCTCAAGGTTGACTCAGCCTTCCATCATCCCTTCAAAGTCGGTAAAATGAGGACCCATATTGTTGGGAGTAAAATGCTGACTCTGTAAACTGCTTAGAGAGGGCTGTAAGGCACTGTGAAGCAGTATATAAGTCTAGGTGCTATTGCTATTTTCCTTCCTTCCTTCCTTCCTTCCTTCCTTCCTTCCTTCCTTCCTTCCTTCCTTCCTTCCTTCCTCCCTCCCTCCCTCCCTCCCTCCCTCCCTCCTTCCTTCCCTCTCTCCCTTCTTCCCTCCTTCCTTCCTTCCTTCTTTTCTTCTTTCTTTCCATCTCAGTGGTTAGAATACACCATTTCAGGCTAATTATGCCGACTGCCAGGAGTTCGATCCTGACCAGCTCAAGGTTGACTTAGCCTTCCATCATCCTTCCAAAGTTGGTAAAATGAGGACCTAGATTGTTGGGGGTAAAATGCTGACTCTGTAAACCACTTAGAGAGGGCTGTAAAAGCACTGTGAAGTGGCATATAAGTCTAAGTGCTCCTGCTATTTATTTCTAATTTCCATGTTCCTGAAAATACAATCCCAAGCCAACTCTCCGTAACTAGGCTCACCACACCAAGTTAAACTGTTGCTTAACCATAAAAGAAACACAACTTGCAGGGGGAAACCCAGCAAGTTACTGTTGTGGTCCGCCAGCAGCCTGCAGAGCTGGCAGCAAAGTCGGACAGTGATGAGGCTGAGGAAGAACAGGGGCCAGTCCTGGAGGCTGGGGAAGGCCCGGATGAGGACTCTGCGTCGGAGGCAGAAATGGGGCCAAGGCCATCAGGGAGTGAGGTGTGGACTTCAGACCCTCCAGAAGCTGACAATAGAGAGGCAGAGGAACAGGAGGAGCCTGTACCTAGTGCACGTATGAGAAGAGCTGCCAGAAGGCAGGAACAGCTAAAGCAAAGAGGACGACTCGGGAGTAAGGCCAGGAGATGATTGGCCCCTTCCATAAGGCTTAAAAGACCAGCAACGGCTCTTGGCCTCTTTGCCAGAAAACAACCATTGAGAGAATTGCTTCTTGTTTGGCTGTAGTTATTTCTTCTGTTCCTGAACTGTGGCCAAGAAAAGCTTTTGGCAGTTTGCCTAATTATCCCAATGTTAGAGATAAACTAAAGACTGGTGTTTTGAGGACTTTGCTTTCATTTCATTTAGAATATGCTGAGAATGAGTTAATTCTCAGCTGTTTTAGTAAAATCTGTTTGGTTTTTTTGGAACTGTTTTGCATTTAATATCAACTACCTGGGCCTGGGTCACAACAGTTAGACTCTGTCAAAGTTTGCCAATTGCAGGGCTGAACCCGTTTCTAAAATCTTGCTTCTACGGTAAGTAATGAAATGGTCAAGGAATGGTTAAAAAAAATAGTTGGGATTTAATTTTAATGATTGAACAAACTAAATAGATCTTCTGGGACTTCAGTTATTAGAGGCAAACTTCTTGGTATATGTAAATAACCGAAGTCATCACTTTCAAGAAATTTTCGAGCACTTCCAGCCTCTTTAGAAAACCCATCTGTGGAAATTAGAGTCCTCCCATGGACAACCCTGCTTTGGTTAAAGCCACCATACCTTCAGACCAAGGCTGGAGAAGTGGAGATTTCTGGAAAACCAGATCTGGAGAGTGGTGTTGTAGGCATTTTCTTTCTTGTTCTCCAGAAGGACGTCAATCACCATCTTCCGCTTCCCTTTACGGATGACATGAGGCGTCTGCCTGGAAATGAGGAATATCGACGACAACCACGTGACTTGCAAGAAGAGAAGGAGGGTCCCAGCTTTGGCTTACAGGCAGAGAGAGAGGGCTTAAATATTCACTAGTCTCTAGCCCAGAGGTCCCCAACCTTTGCAGCTTGGAGGCTCGGCTGGGGGGAGGCGGGAGAGGGGTACTGGGCCACATGGATGGGGGCCGGTGCATGCATGTGCATGCAGCCCTTGCACGAGTGGCGGGTTGGCGCACATGCATGCAGCTTGATGTGCATTAGCAGTTTGCCGGCTGCATGTGTGCCGGCAAACTGTCCACTGGCTGGCTACTCATACAAGTTGAGCTGCGTGTGCTCCAGCCAGCTTTTCACGCTGCCCGGTTCAGAATAGGCCAGTGTTCTCACCTAGGCTTCCTAAGAAAGTATAAATCACAATTTTAGTCCCAAAAAAACCTCTTTTATTAAGATGGCTGTGAATGATGGTCATTCACAGCCTGTAATGATTCACAAACAGTCTGTGCAGATTCCAACAGAAGTCTGCTCGAGTTGACACAGTCTTTCAGGATAATGTGGATAAGCACCCACCTTTATCTCCCTTGAAACGCTGCCGGAGACCTAATTTCTAATTAGTTTTGCAAGGCCAAATGGAGCACAGAGTCAAACAGGACTTCTCAGAACTTGAATTGACTATATGAACTAATTGCTTCCTGCAAAGGCTCACCTCTGTTTGCTCCTCTTTTATGTCTTATGGGAGGCACTGATCATCTCCAATCCTTACTCCCGAGTTGCCCCTTTTTTCCTTAATTGTTCTTGCCTTCTGGCAGCTCTGTGCATGTGCACACTGGGCACAGGCTCACACTGTTCTTCTGCCTCGCTGATGTCAGATTCCGGATACTCTGGAGGCAGTACATAACTACCAGATGGCCCTGGCCCCCTCTCTGCCTCCAATGCAGAGCCCTTGTACGAGCCTTCTCCAGATTCCAAGACTGGTCCAACCCAGTGAGGAGGTTGGGTTCCTCCCCAACCTCCTCACTGTCCAATTCTGCTGCCAGCTCTGCAGGCCGCCAGCAGACCACAACAGCCAGGGCCCAGTCGTGGGCTGCAGGCCAGGGGGCGTGTTGGGGACCCTGCTCTAGCCAAGCTGTCCTTCTCTCAATCTTTAAGACTAACATGGGTGACAAGGTTCTAGGTCTGATCACGGACGACCAACCGATCGCCTAAATTCCGTGGAACCCTACAGACTTCCAAGAAGTGTTATCGAAGACATCTTGCCGTTAATATTCCAATTTGGTTTTAGTTAGTGGTTTTTAAGTTGTGCCTGGTTGGTGGAATCCCAGAATCCTACAGCCACTTAAGGCACCAAGTTGAAATCCTTGCTCAGTCAAGAGCAACTTTTTTTAAAAAAAATCACCATTAAATGTCTGCCTGACTTGCAAGATATTCTTGGTTCAGATCCTTACCTGGATCCGCTGATATCCATCTCAGCTTGTAGCACCAGATCTGTTACACACTCATCGTCCTCACCGCAGTCTTTGAAAAAGGGGATCTGGAAAAACAGCCAGCTGATTGGTTCAGAACAGTTTTTGCCAGGGGTGAAATCCAGCAGGTTCTGACAGGTTCTGGAGAACCGGTAGCGGAAGTTTTGAGCAGTTCGGAGAACCGGCAAATGCCATCTTTGGCTGGCCCCAGTGTGGGGAGGGAATGGGGATTTTGCAGTATCCTTCCCCTGCTACGCCCACCAAGCCATACCACACCCACAGAACCGGTAATAAATACATTTGTATTTCATCACTGGTTTTTCCCTGCCCCTTCTTAAAAGTTAAGTTTCTGATTCTGAGATATGAGCAATGTCTGAATTAGGAGTGGCTCAAACCAGGAGTGATGGATCAGGCTTTTTTCTTAGTCTTCATCCTTCTTTATCACTAACAGAACTATTACTAACCTTAGGTAACCATGACTAATTGCTTGAAAATGCTATTCAAGGTACGTTGAAATGATTGCTTAGGTATTGAACAATGAAGACTATGAAAGGACAATCCGTCTTTCTTTCAGTTTGAGCCTGCTGTATATGTCATCTTGAAGTCTCTGTCAGTGTGGTGGCTCAGTGGTTAGAATGTGGTATTGCAGGCTAATTCTGCCGACTGACTCTGTAAAACCGCTTAGAGAGAGTTGTGAACCACTGTGAAGCGCTATATGAGCCTAAGTGCTATTGCTTCCTTCCTTCCTTCCTTCCCTCCCTCCCTCCCTCCCAGCGGTTAGAATGTAGCATTGCAGACTAATTCTGCCACTGCCAGCAATTCGATCGTGACTGCCTCAAGGTTGCCTTCCATCCTTCTGAGGTCAATAAAATGAGGACCCAGATTGTTGGGGGCAAGAGGCCGACTCTGTAAACTGCTTAGAGAGGGTTGCAAAGCGCTGTGAAGTGATATAGTCTAAGTGCTATTGCTATTTTCCTTCCTTCCTTCCTTCCTCCCTCCTTCTCTTCCATCCTTTCGAGATCGGTAAAATAAGGACCGAGATTGTTGGGGGCAAGAGGCTGACTCTGCAAACTGCTTAGAGAGGGCTGTAAAGCACTGTAAAGCGGTATATAAGTCTAAATGGTATTGCTATCTGAGAAAGGAAAGTCCAGTTTACCTTTTGGCTTTGAAGCTTTCATATTCACTATATTTTCCTGTTTTCAAACCCCAAGGTTTCCTACCAGACCTGCTCACAAGACTTCAGATTTATTCCAGATTTATTCCAGAAGCTCAGGTGTTGCAAAAATACTCTTAATTGCGAGCAGTTGAACTATTTCTAGTATTTCTATTATAATAGCTTAATATTTCTCAACCTTAGGTAAAGGTAAAGGTTCCCGTCGCACATGTGTGCTAGCTGTTCCCGGCTCTAGGGGGCGGTGCTCATCTCCGTTTCAAAGCCGAAGAGCCAGCGCTGTCCGAAGACGTCTCCGTGATCACGTGGCCAGCATGGCTCAATGCCAAAGGTGCACAGAACACTGTTCCCTTCTCACCAAAGGAGGTCCCTATTTTTCTACTTGCATTTTTTATCTGCTTTCGAACTGCTAGGTTGGCATAAGCTGAGACAAGTCACGGGAGCTGTGTGTGACTATCGCATGGCTATTTCACTTACTAGTTTCTTAACAGTGGTGGGCAGTTTCTCATCCAGGACAGGCCCAGGCAGCTCAGTTTCACTCAGGGCAAACTTCATGGTGATGGTGACCGGCCGGAGATAATCTGAGGTGTCCTGCAGTGGAGAAATAGACTTGAGTTGCCTGATCATCAGAGGCTTTTAAAAGAATTTTTTTCTGCAGCCTCAAAGTTGTAGAAAAAATGCTTTTAAAAGTTAAAAAAAAATGTTGGCCACGCCCACCTATCACATTACCCCCACCCCCACCAAACCATCCCCACAAAATAAGCCATGCCCACAGAACCGGTAGTAAAAAATTTTAGAACCCACCCCTGCCATGCATGTTAAAATTTCCTATAAATTTGTGCTTGTGGCAAATATCTGTGGCTCGTGTGTAGGATGAGGGTGGAGATTTGTTCTCCGAGCTTGTAGGTTGTTGGTTACCAGGTTAGGTAACATTTATTTATTTATTTATTTATTTATTTATTTATTTATTTATTTATTTATTTATTTATTTATTGGTTCGATTTATATGCCGCCCTTCTCCAGAGACTTAAGAGTATCTGGAGATAACATCTTCAGCAGAATTTAAGGGATGTCAATTTTGATGTTCTTCTGCTTATAAGCAAGAGAGGGATTAAACTGGTTCGGACCGGTTCAGGCAACCGGATGTTAATTTTAATCTGGTTTGCCGAACTGGCAGCTGCAAGGACTGGTGATCCCGCCCAACCCACCCCTTCCAGGAGTCTCCACGCAGCCCATTTTGGATGCCAGATAAGTACAGGACCCTCACGGATGCTCTTGGAGAGCGAAAAACTGGCCTACTATAAGTTCCGGAAGTTTGGAAATGGCTTGCCTCCCATAGTCCTCTCATGGATTTTTATCTCTATCTGCATCTGCTTCTTGTCTGTTCAACGCAGGTATGATCTATTCAATCTATGATTAGGATTCTTCAGCTAAGGAAGAAATCCCTTTCATTTGAAAGAAAGCAATCTGAAGACAGGTGGCTGCAGCAGACGCATCAGGGATGAAATGCTACCGGTTCGCTCCGGTTCGGGCAAACCGGTAATGATAAAAACAACCGGTTCAGGCGAATCAGTAGTAAAAAAAAGCTACCGGATCGGTCAAACCGGTAGTTAAAAAAAGCTACGATGCAACAATCAGCTGTGCTGCGCGGTTTAGCTTCGCTCAAAAGCAGGATTACCTGCTTTCGAGCGAAGATAAACAGTGCGGTATAGCTGATTCCCCACTTGCTGTTCTACTTAACCTTCCCAAGCCTCCTTTTGGCTCGTACAAGCCAATCGGTAGCAAACCAGTTTGGATTTCACCACTGAGACACATGGTATGTTCACAGTCCCTCTTTAGACAACCAACCAGGCCTTTGAACCAACCACGTCCCATGGGTCAGAGAGAAACTCATCCCACACTCACAATGACGTGGAAGCGAGCAGTTGAGCACGCCGTCCTGCCCACGGTGGCCCGGGTTCTCTTCTGCAGCAGCTTTTGAGAGCTGCTATCAAAGACCGCTCTCGTGCCAAACTTCCTGTCATCCAGAGAGACGTTGTATCTTATGCCTAGGATCAAGTGATAAAGAGAGAGTGGTGCGGTGGCCTAGAGGTGGAGCTCTCGCCTCACAATCAGGACGCTGTGAGTTCAATCCTAGGTAGAGGCAGATATTTCTCTCTCTGGGCACCATGAGAATATATTTGCTGAACAAAAACTCCGCATTGGTGACAGGAAAGGCATCTGGCCAGTAAACACTCAGCTCCATTCAGTTGCCCAGACTCCACCCCCCGCAAGGGATTATTATGGGATTGTTAAATGAAGATCATGATCAAATAACAAAGAGTTTCTTTAGGTTGGATAGGTCCCGGTGGGCCAGACACAGCTGCTTAAATCCTGTTGCAGCCTGTCCAGAAATTACACAATCAAAACATTGCTTTTTAAAAAAACAGATTTTTCATCCATTCCTCTCCATCATTCCCTTGGCCAGGTGCCCCCAACCGGGGATGAGATTCAGATTCAGTTTGGGCGAACGGATGTTAATTTTAATCTGGTTCACCAAACTGGTTGTTCCAAGGACTGGCTGACCCTGCCCACCCCTCCCCTCCCAGGATTCTTCATGCGGCCCATTTTGGATGCCGGATAAATGCAGGGCAAGTGCGGAGGCTCTGGGAGGGTGAAAAATGGGCCTACTGGAAGTCCAGAAACAGGCCTGTTTCCAGCCTCTGGAGAGCCTCCAGTGCCCAGGGGAGGCTGTTTTCGCTCTCCTGGAGGCTCGAGGAAAGCCTCCCCCCCCCCATGTTGCAGGAGGCCAAATAGACTATGCCCCCTTGGTCATGCCCCCCAGCAACCAGGCAGCGAACAATCCCACCCCTGCCCCCAAGGCTGTGCCCAACCTTGGTTCAAGTCACGTAACCACGAGGTGGACAGTATGAGAAACGCTTGAACTTCTGGTTTGGGAGGCACTTACTCAAGTGGCTGTCCCGGGGACCCAGAGACCGCGAAGACACGCTGAAGCAGAAGTTGGCTGTCACGCAGAGGGATTCCTTCCCGTTTCTCTGGCAGTTTTTCTGGATCACGTTGATGGAGGGAGGGTTGACTGAGATGGAGGCATTGATCTGCACGATTCTCCTGGATCTGATTCATTGCCAACAAATATGATTGTAACCACAAAAGACATACCGGCCTTCACAACCTAATGTAATTGAGCACAATCTATGCTATATTACTGCCGTAGAGCGGTGTGTAACTTTGAACCAAATGGACTGTTGTAAATTGAGGATTACTTGTGTTTTAATTTTTGTCCTTCACATTTCATTTCTGTCCCTCCTTTGGCATCCTTTCTTTAATGATTCTATTCCATTATTTCTTTGATATTAGTGTAATTCTTGTCACGTGGTGAGTTGTCCTGTAGCGAGTTGGCCACAGTGAGTTATCATAGACCCGTGATGGCGAACCTATGGCACACGTGCCAGAGGTGGCACACAGAGCCCTCTTTCTGGGCATGTGTGTGGGTGCTGGAGCGTGGGAAAACAGCCTGAAAACAGCCCGAAAAATGGCCAAAACTGGCCAAAAAACAGGCAATTGTGGGGCTGTTTTCTGGGCCGTTTTCTGGCCATTTTCCTGGCCGTTTTTGGGCCATTTTCAAGCTGTTTTGGGGGTCATTTTTCAGGCCATTTTCAGGCCATTTTGGGGCTGTTTTGGGGGCCATTTTCAGGCTGTTTTTCAGGCCATTTTGGGGCCATTTTTGAGGCTGTTTTTCGGCCCAGAAAATGGCCTGAAAACGGTGAAAAAAATGGTGGAAAAAAAGGCATGCTCATGCCAGTTAATTGGTCTTTAGGTTTCCGGTGCTCCGATGTGCGAGTTCCGGTTTGGGCACTCAGTGCCGAAAAGATTCACCATCACTGTCATAAATTCATTTCAAGAGATTTGGAGGTTTGGCCTCAAGACCAAAAAGGTGGCTGAGCTCTCCTTTCATGGATAAGAAGCTTCTTCTGCGTTCCAAACAATGCCTGAGACTTTCCCGAAAAGCAAGGAATCTGCCCACACCTCCCTTGCAAAGATTCTGCTGGGCACCAGCATTCCCCGTTTCTCACCCAACCCTCTGAATGGGATTAGTCTTTCTTGGTCTTCCTTCCAGCCCCTCACCTTAAAACCACTGCAGCATCCTGAGCCCCCACAGCCAGATCCACCAGGCCGTCCCCATCCATGTCGATCTGCCCATCCAAGCTGCGGCCGAAATAGCGAAGGCCCAAGCGAAGTGCTGCAGATTCGATGCGCTGCCAGGGAAGAAAGCAACCATTTTGGGGGTGGGAGAAAACAGCCTTAGGCTCTCATGGCTGCCTTTTTTTTTTTTGCCTGCATTTCCAAAGCTGAGGACTCTGGGCCAGTGGTGAGATTCAGCCAGTTTGCACCTATTCAGGAGAACTGGTGGTTAACTTTCTAAGCAGTTCAGAGAAGCGGTTGTTGGAAGAAATCTCCTTTTGTTTTTTTCCACTTTACAGGGCTAATCCTGTAAGGAATTACAACATTCTGGTGTTGTTTCTAGCCTAATCTTTATTGTCCTGCTTACAGAAACTGCCTCTCTGGTTAGCCCTTGTTACATTGTAACAGCTAAGGCGAAGTGCCCATCAACGTGAGTGACGGGAGATGGCCTATTTTGCTCTGGATGGCTGGTCCTCACGAGGAGACAGCAGGACCATGCTGATGGAATTGGCCATCTTGCTCAAAATCGAGGCGGAGACTTTTAAAGGACACTAAACCTCATTTTCTAATGACTTTTTTGAAAATGCCAAAAGCCATTAGAGCAGGGATGAAATCCAACAGGTTTCACAGGTTCTGGAGAACCGGTAGCGGAAATTTTGAGTAGTTTGGAGAACCGGCAAATACCACCTCGGCTGGCCCCAGAGTGGGCTGGGAATGGGGATTTTGCAGTATCCTTCCCCTGGAGTGGGGGGGGAACGGGAATTTTGTAGTATCCTTCCCCTGAAGTGGGGAGAGAATGGGGATTTTGCAGTATCCTTCCCCTGGAGCAGGGAGGGAATGGGGATTTTGCAGTATCCTTCCCCTGCCATGACCACCAAGCCATACCACGACCACCAAGCCACGCCCACAGAACTGGTAGTAAAAAAATTTGGATTTCACCACTGCATTAGAGACTTTTAGAGGTTTGAAAAGCCTTCATCAGATAAGTTTATCTTCACTTCTCAAGAAAAAATAATTTTAAGCTTAAGAAGTGAAAGAATTTGAAATAAACATTAAAAAAAACCCCAAGTAATATATTTTGATCTTAGAAAGTTATAAACAGTTATAAACCAAGTTAATAACCTGGTTGTTAAGTGAATCTGGCTTCTCCATTGACTTGGCTTATCAGAAGTTCTCAAAAAGGGACTCAAACGGCCCCAGGACATTGCAACCATCATAAGAGCCTTGGTGGCACAGTGGACTAAATTGCTGCTGTTAAAGTAGCACTTAGCTGTCAGCTGCCTGCAATTACTGCAAGTTCAAATCTCACCAGGCTCAAGGTTGACTCAGACTTCCATCCTTTCGAGGTAGGTAAAATGAGGACCCGGATTGTGGGGGCAATAAGCTGACTTTGTATAAAAAAAGAACACCGCTTAGCGGGGGCCGAAAGCCCTACTAAGCAGGTATATAGAAAAGTATGAAGGCTATTGCTTAATGCATTGTAAGCCGCCCTGAGTCTTCAGAGAAGGGCGGCATGTATAAATTGAAATAATAACAATAATAATAATAATAATAATAATAATAATAATAATAATAATAATAATAATAAATGAGTCACTTGACAAGCATCTGAATTTTGATTATGCGACCACGGGGTTGCTTGCAAAGGTCGCAAATGTGAAAATTGGTCATAAGTCACGCTATTCAGTGCCATTGTAACTTTGAATGGCCACTAAACGAATTGTTGTAGGTCAAGGACTACCTGTACTGTACAGAATTATGGAAATTGAATTCACTCCATTCAACCAAGTTGGAAGGCTTTTGTAAGATACATGACATTGAATTAAAAATCATATTAAAGGAAAAGTAGAAATTGAACTTTTAAAGGATGGCGTGGCTCAGTGGCTAAGACGCTGAGCTTGTCGATCGAAAGGTCGGCAGTTCAGCGGTTCGGATCCCTGGCGCCACGTAACGGGGTGAGCTCATGTGACTTGTCCCAGCTTCTGCCAACCTAGCAGTTTGAAAGCAGGTAAAAAATGCAAGTAGGAAAATAGGGACCCCCTTTGGTGGGAAGGGAACAGCGTTCCGTGCGCCTTTGGCGTTGAGTCATGCCAGCCACATGACCACGGAGACATCTTCGGACAGCGCTGGCTCTTCGGCTTTGAAACGGAGATGAGCACCGCCCCCTAGAGGCAGGAACGACTAGCACGTATGTACGAGGGGAACCTTTACCTTTACAATTGAAACTAGGCAATGCTTTCCGCTCACTAACCTGTTTGAAACGCGGTAATACAGTTGTACGGTAGCCGTGGTACAAGTAGACTGCCCCCTGGTGGTTGTCTTCCAAGGGAGCACCCACAACTACATCGTTAAAACCGTCATGATTAAGATCCGGGACCGCCAGTATGGCATAGCCAAAGCGAGCATCCTGAGGTTTGGGGTCAGGAAGGAGGGTCCCATTGAAAGTCAGGAGTGACTTCAAAACAGAGAACAGGAGAGAGAAAGAGAGAGAGAGAGAAAGAAGGGCTTATTAAAAGTAAATACAAAATAAAATAAAAGTAAATAGAAAAAGTAAATTCTTTTCGTATGTCTGCATCTGCTCCTATCAGGAAATAAATTGTTCTTGCACTGCCAGACAGACATTGAGATTGGTTATGGGTGAGCAACCACAAGGTGAAAAAAAGAAATATTTCACTTTGTACAGCAGTTTTATTTATTATTTATTTTAAAAATAAATAATTTATTATTTATTTTAACTCACTCATGGTGACTCTGGGTGTCTATGGAGATTCTCAGCCCTCCAGGTTTTTAGTTGTCCCAAAGGTGCTATTTTTTCAAGAGGAAACTGGACTCCCTGGTTTTTCTTTGAAGATGTTTCGCTTCTCATCCCAGAAGCTTCTTCAACTCTGACTTCAGCTCTGACTCTCCCCACCATCCAGTCAGAGCGGAAGAAGCTTCTGGGATGAGAAGCGAAACGTCTTCAATGAAAAACCAGAAAGTCCAGTTGCCTCTTGAAAAAAGCACCTTAGGGTGACTCTGGGTGCCTTACTGAAATAAAACCCCAATACAAACTCCGATAAACCCCTGCCCTGCAACAGCACTCACCTGGCCAACCCTGTAAAGGTAAACGCACCCTATCTCTTTGTTCTGTGGGCCCAGGTACATGGGGGCAGCCACCAGCAAGATATCTGTGATGCCATCGCCATTCACGTCCACGGGGCAAACTTCGCTGCCAAAGTAGGATCCGATCTGCAGGAAACAGGAAGACTATGTCAACCCTAGGCCAGGGGTCTGCAACCTTAAACACTCAAAGAGCCATTTGGACCCGTTTCCCACAGAAAAGAAAACACCGGGAGCCACAAAACCCTTCCTGTGCCTGACTATTCCTTGAGCGGCCACAAAACTAGCATACGTAGTTGAATTAAATGTTCTGTTTTCTTCTGAAACTTTTCTTTTCTTGGATTTATTCATGGTTGGCCTACCGGGGGTTGAAAAGCTCAATAAATCACGTGCCGGCAGGTGTTGCACATAGCCAGTTGTGATGCATATTTTGAATGACAGGGCGCTGCAGCAGAGGGGTGAAAGAGCCACATGTGGCTCCAGAGCCACAGATTGCTGACCCCTGCCCTAGGCAGATTCACACGTTTTCTTGCCACGGTTAAATTAATAACACAGTTGAGTAAGTGAATCTGGCTTCCCCGTTGACTTTAGTTGTCAGAAGGTCGCAAAAGGGGAATCCTGTGATCCCAGGACATGGCCACCGTCATAAGTATGAACCAGTTGTCAAATATCCAAATGTAAATCACGCAACCCTGGGGGAGGCTACAACGGCCGTAAGTGTGAAAGAGGGTTATGTGTCACCTTTTTCAGTGCCGTTGTAAGTTCCGTCACTAAGCAAACTGTTGTAAGACGAGGACGATCTGTATTCAGCAGCCAGAAAATCAGACACATACACGATACACTCACACAACTTTAATGCAAACACACACACACACACACACAGGGGCAGGGGTGGGCTGCTGGGGGTTCGCGGGGGTTCTGGAGAACCTCTAGTTAGGGTTCTGTCCAGTTCGGAGAATCCCCAAATCCCACTCCTGGCTGGCCCCGCCCTGCCCTGCCCTGCCCCGCCCACCCCTCCTCTCCCCTCCCAGGAGTCCCCATGCAGCCCATTTTAGATACAGGTAAGTGGAGGGCGGAGGCTCAGGGTGGGCGGGCCTATTGGAAGATTGGGAAGGCCGGAAATAGGCCAGTTTCCAGCCTCCAGAGGGCCTCTGGAGCCTGGGGAGGCTATTTTCGCCCTCCTGGAGGCTCGAGAAACACCTCCGGAGCCCGGGGAGGGCAACCCCCAAACACCATGGTGCAGGAGCCTGACTAGGCCACGCCCACCGAGCAACCGGGCAGATTAGCTCGTCCTACTTCTGTTTTAAACGGTTTCTGCTAAAAAAAGATGCGATGAATGACATTTGCATTTTGCGAGTGTCTTACTTGGTCTCCTGTCAGGGCCTGAGAGATGGACACATCGCCATCTCCATCCATCTCAAAGAGGATAACTTTCCCCTTGTGCTGGAAACGGGGGGCGCTGGCCAGATAAAGCCTTCGGCCACTCCGGAGTCTGATTGAAGAGACAGCATAGCCTGAGAAAGGGAAAGAAGAAAGAAAACGACAAAATTAAAAAATTCTGGACAGAATATCAAACAATGCGTGCATGTGCACCGGGCGGTGTGGTAAATACTGTTGTTATCTCAAGAAAGTCGGCAAACCGCTCTGGGTAAACAACGTATACACAAGGTCTTAATCTCATCAGGACAGTAAGACAGGATATCTGGCAGAAACCCTAAACCTTATCTCAAATATGCAAGACCCTGAGCATTGTCTGAGGACCCTCACGTAGGCATTGCTTGTTACAGGAAACATGAGAGGAACACGAGAGGTCCACGTGAAAATCATGAGCTTTCTTTAGCCAATGAGAACAAGTAAATGTTTTGCCATGCAGTTGTAAAATGACAATAAAAGGGAGCCTTCTGGATGGAGTCAGGGTGCAGGGTGCCTTGTGCCTTGTGCCTTCACCAAGGTGCCTTCTCACCAAGCTGCCCTCACCAAGGTGCCCTCTCACCAAGGAGCCTTCCCATGAACCATCGTTCCTGCCTACGCGTCTTTGTTCATCAAATCAACAGAGCGGCTGCTCTTCTGCTTTCCGGCGCTCCCTCGTGCGTAAAGACCACATTGCCAGTGCACCGGAACCCCAGAAGAGCAATGGGCAACGGCTCACGTACCCAGAGAGATGGTTCTTTGTGCCACTTCCGGCACGCGTGCCATAAGTTTGCCATCACAGTGATAGCAGAATTTCAGTATTTGAGGGATTGCCACAAAGTGGAGTTGAGATCAACTTATTTTCCAAAGCACCAGAAGGCAAGAGAAGAAACAACAGATGGAAACTAATCAAAAGGAGAGGAGCAACCTGGAATGAAGGAAAAAAATCCTGACAGGGAGGACAATTAACCAGTGGAATGGGTGCTCCATCACTGGAGGCTTTTAAGAAGAGACCGGACAGTAACTTGTCTGAAATGGTCTAGGGCAGGGGCCACCAACCTTTCGGACCTCAGGGACTACTAAATTCATAATTTTAAATCCTGCGGACCACTAATATGATCTGCCTAATGACCGGCTGGATGGGCGTGGTTAGATAGATGTGTGACTGGGTGGGCATGGCCAACTCGATTTCACTCATGTCGAGGGTGCCTTGCCGGCCTCTACTCGCCCCTTCCCTCCCCGCCCACCCTCGCCTGCCCACCCGGGCTCCTTAGGGCCTCAACAGGAAGCAGTTCCTGGAGCTAAGCAGCCACCAGGAGAAAGAGTTGGCAAAACAGCTCAGTTCAAATTGGATCTGGCCGAGAAGGAAGCTCAGCAGAAGCACCTCACTGAGGACTAGGAGCATAGGCTTTCCAAGCAGAGGGAAACCTGTGGGAGTGCAAGGCCAGGTATCAGCGCCTGGAGGCTCAGCAGGCTGAGATGGTCAGCCAGTTCCAGGCCATGATGCAGTCCCACTGGAACGAGGCCCTCCGGTTCTTTGCCACCAGTGGCGCTTCCCTCCAGCCTTTGTCCAAAGCCCCACACCAGGAGGCCGAAGCAGACCCCAAGTCAGAATTTCTCCCCCCCCCTCCGACCCACACAAAAAGACCCCGAAGGGGGAGACTCTCTGCAGCAACACAAACGTTCATTGCACATATCTGTCCCAGGGGCCGTACTTTGAGGACCCCTGATTTAGTGCAATGTAAACAATGCAAACAATTTTTCTGCGGACCACCAAAAAGGTTAGGTTAGCTCACACCTTCGTCCTGACCTTCTGCCGTTTTCCTTACCCAGATAGGCTGCGTGGTTATTCAGCTTTCGCGGGAACTCTCTTGCAAAAGCTTCCCGGGGAGGGATGATCCGTCCCGACCGGCCCTCCTTGAGCACGGCCCCGTCCCAGTCGTAGGCTCCCACCATCCCAAAGAGGATTCCGTCCTGCCAGGAGAGAAGCAGCACAATAGCAATAGCACTTAGACTTACATGCCACTTCACTGTGCTTTTACAGC
Organism: Coluber constrictor foxii; assembly: GCA_038048745.1. Lineage (NCBI taxonomy): Eukaryota > Metazoa > Chordata > Lepidosauria > Squamata > Colubridae > Coluber > Coluber constrictor. The sequence goes on from CM075975.1 coordinate 4,312,019, forward strand.
CTTCTCTAAGCGGTTTACAGAGTTAGCCTCTTGCCCCCCAACAATCTGGGTCCTCATTTTACCCACCTCGGAAGGATGGAATGTTGAGTCAACCTGGAGCCAGTCAGGATTGAACTGCTGGCAGTCGGTAGTGTCAGCCTGCAATCCTGCATTCTAACCACTGGGAAGGAAGGAAGGAAGGAAGGAAGGAAGGAAGGAAGGAAGGAAGGAAGGAAGGAAGGAAGGAAGGAAGGAAGGAAGGAAGGAAGGAAGGAAGGAAGGAAGGAAGGAATCAGGAAGGATAGATGGATAGATGGATGGATGGATGGATGGATGGATGAAAGGAAGGAAGGAAATAAAAAGGAAGGAAACAGGAAGGGTAGATGGATGGAAGGATGGAAGGAAGGAAGAAAGGAAATGAAAAGAAAGGAAACAAGAAGGATGGATGGATGGAAGGAAGGATGGATGGATAGAAGGAAGGAAGGAAATGAAAAGGAAGGAAACAGGAAGGATAGATGGATGGATGGATGGATGGATGGATGGATGGATGGATGGATGGATGGATGGATGGATAGATGGAAGGAAGGAAGGAAGGAAGGGCAATAGCACTTAGACTTATATACCGCTTCACAGTGCTTCACAGCCCTCTCTAAGCTGTTTACAGAGTCAGCCTGTTGAGAGTGTGGAAGGATGAGTCAACTTTGAACTGGTGAGACTCAATCTGCCAAATTGCAGTCAGCCAGCAGTCAGCAGAAGCCGTGTGCAGTACCGCGTTCTAACCACTATGCCATCACTGGACACCTCAACCGTCCAGGCACTCAACATACTCAAAGCGAAGGGCAACCCAAAGGCTGCCTCGCTTCCAGATTGTTGTAAGCCTCATGGAGTCCTCCGTACGCGAGTCGGATGGCTGTATGCATTTGCTTTATTGAAGTTTATACAAATAGCAATAGCACTCAGATTGATATACCACTTCACCAGTGGTGAAATCCAATTTTTTTTTACTACCAGTTCTGTGGGTTCTGTGAGTGTGGCTTGGTGGGTGTGGCTGGGTGTGGTATGGCTTGGTGGGCGTGGCAGGGAAAGGATATTGCACAATCCCCATTCCCACCCCTACTCTGGGGCCAGCCAGAGGTGGTATTTGCCGGTTCTCCGAACTACTCAAAATTTCCACTACTAGTTCTCCAGAACCTGTCAGAACCTGCTGGATTTTACCTCTGCCCCACTCCCTCCCCACTCCTAGGGGAAGGATACTGCAAAATCCCTACTCCCTCCCCACTCCTGGGGGAAGGATACTGCAAAATCTCCATTCCCACCCCACTCTGGGGCCAGCCAGAGGTGATCTTTGCCGGTTCTCCGAACTACTCAAAATTTCCGCCACCGCTTCTCCAGAACCTGTCAGAACCTGCTGGATTTTACCTCTGCACTTCACATTTGAAAACGAGAGGAGCCCGATTTGTCTCTTACCTCCAGCAGGTGAGTGGAGAAGCCAACCTGCGACATTTCCAGCTCAAAAGAGTTATACTCGCGGGTCCCTGTTTAAAAAAAAAGGGGGGGGGAGGGAAATGTCACCTTCTTGATACCAACACATTACTCAATCAATCAGTCAATCAGAATAGAGTTGGAAGGGACCCTGGAAGACTTTTAGTCCAACCCCCTGGTCAACCAGGAGACCCGATATTCATGATGGTGATCTCTCTGTGGGCACGCATGCAGTCCCCAGCTGCTCTTCTGGTCTTGCTAGCTGGTCTTCGCAGGCACTGGAGCAACGGAAAACGGACTGAAAGTGGCCCGAAAAAATGACCCCCAAATGGCCTGTTTTTCAGGCCATTTTCAGCCTGAAAAACAGTCACAGATGCCCTGGTCACTTCACAGCTTGACGACTGCAATGTACTTTACATGGGTCTCCCCGTTCCCCTTAAAAGATGTGGAGCAACCAAGAGGATTAGGGGACTGGAGGATAAAATATAGGAAGAACTATTGCAGGAACTGGGTATGTCTAGTTTAATGAAGAGAAGGACTAGGGGAGACAGGATAGCAGTGTTCCAGTATCTCAGGGACTGCCCCAAAGAAGTGGGAGTCAAGCTATTCTTCAAAGCACCCGAGAGCAGGACAAGAAGCAATGGGTGGAAAGTAATCAAGGAGAGAAGCAACTTAGAACTAAGGAGAAATTTCCTGACAGTGAGAACAGTTAATCAGTGGAACAACTTGCCTCCAGAAGTTGTAAATGCTCCAACACTGGATGTTTTTAAGAAGATGCTGGATAACCATTTGTCTGAAGTGGTGTAGAGTTTCCTGCCTAAGCAGGGGGTTGGACTTGAAGACCTCCAAGGTCCCATCCATCTCTCCTCTCCTCTCCTCTCCTCTCCTCTCCTCTCCTCTCCTGTCCTCTCCTCCATTATTTTCTTCAATCAGAATTACTAGAATTGCAACTATGCTGGACTTACATATACCCCAGCAATGGTTACTTACCCTGACAGAATGACAGAGTTGGAAGGGACCTTGGAGGTCTTCTAGTCCAACCCCCAGCTCAGGCAGAAGACACCATTTCAGACAAAAGGGTTCCATGTCCCTCCCCCAATTGCTACCTTCAAGGCTGAAGATCCGATCGCCTAAGGAGTCCACAATGTCGTTGAGGGCCGCCTCATCCGTCACATTGAAGAAGTACTTTTCGTCGGGGTCACTGGCAATGTATTTGATTTCGTTGATGAATGAGTTGGGGTCTTTCTTCCGGCGGATATAGTGGCCCAAAACCTGGGGGGATGGGGTGGGAGAAACAGAGACTTCGTTTTAGGATATCTGATGGCAAAACACCATGACACTATGACACCGGAAGGCAAGGCAAGAAACAACGGATGGAAACTCCTCAAGGAGAGAAGCAACCTGGAATTAAGGAGAAACTTCCTAACAGTGAGAAAATATAACCAGTGGAACAGCTTGTCACCAGAAGTCGTGGGTGCTCTATCACTGATGGTCTTTAAGAAGAGACTGGACAGCCATTTGTCTGGGATGGTATAGGGCAGTGATGGCTAACCTTTTTGCCATCCTGTGCCAAAAGCAGGGGGAGAGCGGTGGGGTCACACGCACGCGTGCCCACATCCATAATTCTATGCGACCCAGCCCCCCCGTGTTTCCCCCCGCTTTTGACATGTGATGGCACAGTGGGCCTGGTAGGCCCGTTTTTTGCTCTCCCCAGGCTCCAGAGCCTTTCTAGGAGCCTGGGGAGGGCAAAAACAGCCTTCCCCATCCCCCCAGAGGCCCTCTGGAGGCCAGAAACAGTGTGTTTCCTGACTTCTGGTGGGCCCAGAAGGCCTGAAAATCAGCTGGCTGGTGCATGCATGCGTGTCGGAGCTGAGCTCGCGTGCCCACCGATATGGCTCTGCGTGCCACCTGTGGCACCCGTGCCATAGGTTCGCCATCATGGGTATAGGGTCTCCTGTTTGAGCAGGGGTTGGAATGGAAGACCTCAAAGGTCCCTTCCAGCTCTATTCCGATTGATTGATTGATTGATTGATTGAAGCTGCCCAAGGGAAGCCAGGCACATGGGCCAGGTGCAGGGAGAGCACCCAAGAAAAACAAGCCACAGTTACTATGATTTTTTCCCAAAGGATACGACCAGCGTATTTCCCCAAGCACCAAGATGGTCTCCGAATCAGTCAAGGATGCCTCACAAATAAGCAAATCAAAGGGATGGATGACCAATTCATCTTGATTGATTGAGAGGGAAGTACAATTATTAAGTTATATGCCCAGCTGAGTGGCAGAACCGAGATAATCCTGGTCAAACAAGCTAACAAGGATTGGGCCTGCTCAGTCCTCAAAAGTTCACCAGGAAATCCAGGTTGATAGGTTGGACTGCGAAATAAATAAGGACACCCACGGTTGTGAGCCAGGCCCAAATAAGTAGCAGGAAAATCAGTCCATGAAAAAAACAAACAAACTTTATTCGAACAGCTGAGAATGACTTCATTCCCAGCATCGTTCAACTAAATTAAAGCCAATTCCTCCCAACACAAATTCCTCAGTCCTATCGCAAACCTTGGTCCAATTAGGCAAACTGCCAAAGGCCTTTCTTGGCAAACGTTCAGAAGTCACAGATACAAAAATAAATGCAAGACGTAGACGAAGAAGAAGACGAAGCTACCAATGTTGTTTTCCGGCAAAACCCAAAAACCATTGCTGGTCTGTTTTAAGCATTATGGGAGGGGCCAATCATTTCTTGGCCTTACTCCCGAGTCGTCCTCTTTGCTTGAGCTGCTCTTGCCTTCTGGCAGCTCTTCTCATGCGTGCATTAGGAACAGGCTCCTCCTGTTCCTCTGTCTCACTCCTATCAGGCTCTGGAGGCTCCGGAGTCTGCACCTCACTCCCCGATGGCCCTGGCCCCATCACTGCCTCCGATGCAGAGTCCTCACCCAGGCCTTCCCCAGCCTCCAGGACTGGCCCCTGTTCTTCCTCAGCCTCATCGCTGTCCGACTCCACTGCCAGCTCCGCAGGCTGCTGGCGGACCACAACACCCCCACCATCACCCCAAGATCTCATTTTTATTTATTCTTGTGTAACCCCAACTCGAATTGGAACCCCGAATTATTCTTCTGACAATGCTTTTCCTTTTTCTTTTTCTTTTTTAATTTTTAAAAATGCTAATTAAACACAGATACTTTCTACATGGTGCGTTCTTCCGGATCCAAGATACCTGATGTTGAAGTTATGTTAACCTAAGAAAGTGTCGCTCAAAAATCTGGCAAGAATAAACACAATTTAATTTAAAACGATATTGAAATTCTCTCCCCCTTGCTCACGTACAGAGAGACACCCACAGCCTGTGTGTTCGTCCAGGGGTGGGATTCAAAAATTTTAGAAACTGGTTCTCTGCCCAGTTGTTGGGTGGTTGTGACCATGGCGGGTGTGGCCTACTCGGCCTCCTGCACCACAGTGGGGGGCAGGGCATTTTCACCCTCCCCAAGCCCCAGAAGCTTTCCTCGAGCCTCCAGGAGGGCGAAAATAGCCTCCCCGAAGCTCCGGAGGCCCTCCGGAGCCTGGAAACGGGCCCATTTCTCGCCTTCTGAAACTTCCAGGAGGCCCATTTTTCCCCCTCCCAGAACCTCCGTGTGGGTGCTGAACTTACTTGGCATCCAAAATGGGCTGCGTGGAGACTCCTGGGAAGGACAGGGCGGGGTGAGTTGGGCCAGCCAGTCCTTGCAATTACCAGTTCAGCAAACCAGGTGTAAAATTAGCATCTGGTTTGCCTGAATCAGTCAGAACCGGCTGAATCCCACCCCTATGTTTCGTCCCTCCATCTGCTGACACACTTACCGCAATGGCATAACGCGTCACGTTACGTTCCTCGCACTCTTCCAGAGCGTCTTTAAGTTCCTCCCCATCGTGGGACTCCCCATCGGTGAGCACGATCATCAGCTTGGTAGCGCCTTCTCTGCCGCCTCTTTCCGGACTGAAGGCCTCCGTACTGCGGGAACAAGCCAGAAAGAAACCACGACTTTGGGAAAACGTTCTTCTCCCTGACAAAGCCATGCCCTGATCCTGGCCTAGAGCTTAGATCTCATAAAGCCACAGGTCTGGTTTACCGAATGTGACGAGTTGCCTTGGTAAAATTTGGACAATGTTGGTTGCGTTGAAATTACGCTGGTGTGAGAAAGCCTTATACCGATTAGTTCCCCATTAATTAATCAAAGCATGAGTTTCTTGTAGCAAAGGAGAGGAAATCTCAGGTGGAAACTGCGGTATTTTTCAAACTATAAGATGCACCAGATCATAAGATGCACGTTAGATTTAGAGGAGGAAAACAAAACAAAACAAAAATCAGTGATCAGCAGTGATGGCAGACGGTGGCGGCATTTGGCAGCGACAGCAATGCCTGCCAACTAGAACAGCTGATTGATGGTATTCCAGGAGGCCGATCCAACCGCCAATCAGCTGCCTGGCAGTGAAGGCTCTAGTATTCCCCGGCGGCAGCGGCAGTGAAAGGCTGCCGCCGCACCAAACCCCCGCAGCAATATTCGCTCTATAAGACCCACAGACATTTCCACCTACTTTTCTTTGGGTGGGGAGAAAGTGAGTCTTATAGTGCGAAAAATACAGTACCTTTATGCATGCATGTAATTTCACAATTTTGAATCTTTGTACAAACTTATCTTTCAAAAATTGCACTTCTGCACATTTGATAATGCAGTTTCAAATTTTTAGCTCTATCTGTCTGTCTGTCTGTCTGTCTGTCTATCTATCTATCTATCTATCTATCTATCATCTATCCTGTTTCCTCAAAAATAAAACCTCCCCTGATAATAAGCCCAATCAAACTTTTGACAGCATGTGCTAAAATAAGCCTCCCCTGGAAATAAGCCCTCCCCGAAAATATTTAAACACAGAGCTGAAAATCAGGTAAGACGGCAAGAGGAGCCCCATCTTGCTCCATGCACCCCAAAATAAGACCTCCCCGATAATAAGGCCAAGCACTTATTTCAGGGTTCAAAAAATATAAGACAGGGTCTTATTTTGGGGGAAACATGGTATCTAACCTATCCATCCATCCATCTATCTCTATCATCTATCTATCTATCTATCTATCTATCTATCTATCTATCTATCTATCTATCTATCTATCTCTATCTATCTATCTATCTATCCATCCATCCATCCATCCATCCATCCATCCATCCATCCATCCATCCATCCATCCATCTATCTATCTATCTATCTATCTATCTATCTATCATCTGTCTCCATCCATCATTTATCCAGTCAGTCAGCCAGCCAGCCAGCCATCCGTCTGTCCATCCGTCCATCCATCCATCCATCCATCCATCCATCTATCTATCCTGTTTCCCCCAAAATAAAACCTCCCCTGATAATAAGCCCAATCGGGCTTTTGATGGCATGTGCTAAAATAAACCTCCACCCAAAAATAAGCCCTCCCCAAAAATATTTAAACGCAGAGTTGGAAATCAGGTAAGATGGCAAGAGGAGCCCCGTCTTGCTCCATGAGCCCCAAAATAATAAGAATACCCCAAAAATAGGGCCAAGCGCTTATTTTGGGGATCAAAAAAATATAAGACAGAGTCTTATTTTGGGGAAAACATGGTATCTAAGCTATCATTCCTTCCATCTCTCTCTCTCTATCTCTCTCTCTATCTATCTCTCTCTCTATCTCTCTCTATCTCTATTTTTATTATCTATCTATCTATCTATCTTATTAACTGCCCATCTTCCTCACAGAGGGGCTATATAGTATGAAAAGGTCTATGGTCAATATTAATGAAGGAAGGAAGAAGTAAGTTTTCTATTGGAAAATTGCTTGTGGAAGCCTTGTATATTGGGCAAAATCCAAGAACTTCTTGGAGGAGAAGCAAAAATCAGAAAGTCCAGTTGCCTCTTGAGAAAAGCACCTTTGGGACAACCAGGACCTGGATGACGGAGAATCTCCACAGACATTCCTGCCTTCCCTTTCGCCTCTCACCACCTACCAGGCCTTGTGGATGGCAGAAGCCGTCCGAGTTTCGAGTCCTTCTTGCCGGCTGATATTTTGGGCAGCTTCGATGACCTCCTCTGCCGTCTTGTAATCCTTCAGGGTCCATTCATGAACTGCAACTTCACTGTACTGCAAGACTCCAACCTGTGAGGCCAAGAGGAGGACCAGGGGTGAAATTCAGCAGGTTCTGACAGGTTCTGGAGAACTGGTAGCGGAAATTTTGAGTAGTTTGGAGTACCGGCAAATACCACCTCTGGCTGGCCCTAGAGTGGGCTGGGAATGAAGATTTTGCAATAACCTTCCCCTGGAGTGGAGACGGAATGGAGGTTTTACATTATCCTTCCCCCTGGAGTAGGGTGGGAATGGAGATTTTGCAATATCCTTCCCACTGGATTTTGCAATATCCTTCCCCTGGAGTGGGGCGGGAATGGAGGTTTTGCAGTATCTTGCAACCGAAAGAGGTGAGCGGTGACTGGTCGGGCCAAGGAGAGGTAATTACTACCGGTTCAGCAAATTGATGCCCATAATCACTAGCGGTTCTCCCAAACCGGTCTGAACCGGTAGGATTTCACCCCTGATTTTAAACCTTAAAAGAACCACAACAAGCAATAAAAAAAGCAAAATCTGGACTTTGATATGGCCCAAGGGCTAATCAATCAATCAGTAAAGATTGAGATTGAAATAGCAAGCAAAACTCACCTGGATCTGCTCTGGGTCAATGAAAAATTTGCTGAGAATGTTGCTCAGGAAATTCTGCACTTCGTACCATGGATAAATGCTGTTGGAGCCATCCAGGACAATCACGATGTCCATGTAGGTTGAACATCCTGCGCGAAGGTTAGAGAGCAAAAGTCAGGCTGTGGCAAAGAAGGAATTCCCAAGAGTACAGGTAGTCCTTGACTTACAACAGTTTGTTTAGTGACCATTTGGAGTTACAATGGCCCTGAAAAAAAGTGATGTCACCATTTTTCATACTTATGACCATTGTAGCATCCCCATGGTCGTGTGATTTACGGTACTTTCGAATGCTCGGCCTCCGACTCACATTTATGACGGTCGCAGTGTCCTGTGGTCATGAGATGCTCTTTTGCGACCTTCGGACAAGCAAAGTCAACGGGGAAGCCAGATTCACTTAACAACCATGTGTTATTCATTTAACAACGGCAGTGATTCGCTTAACAAATGTAGCGAGAAAAGTCATAAAATGTCACTTAACAAATTTCTCACTTAACGACATAAATGTGGTGTTCAATTGTGCTTGTAAGTTGAGGACTATCTGCATATGCAACAAAGTCCCTAAACTTTCAATCCTAAACAACATTTGGCTCTCCCTCCTCTCTTCCCCAGCACATCACCCAAATTAGGAAATCAATATTTAATGTTTATTAGATTTATATCTCGCCTTTCTGTGGAAAGCTGAAGAGGGCCAACACAATACTCCTGCTGCTATTTGTTTCTCTAAACTTCTTGAGATGGACATCCATTGGACATCCATGATTGAGGAGGGTTTTTTGTGTGACATGCAAGCTGTCATCTCAAATCCAGACAACCAATTTGGAATATCTGTGCCCGAAGGAGCCTTGTTGAATACCACATGGCCTTTATGCCAGCCTTCCCCTCTGCTGGTGCTCTTTGAAAGTGGGGGATTATGACTCACTTCAGCCCCAGACCATGCTGGTTGGGGCTGATAAGGATTGTCATCCATATATTTGTCCTTGCGTAGATCTTTCAGCATGTCCATTGATGTTGTAAGAAGAATGTTCTGTTTGAAATTCATCATCTTTTAATGACCCGATAATTCCTTGCGGGGTGGAGTCTGGGCAACTGAATGGAGCTGAGTGTTTACTGGCCAGATGCCCTTCCTGTCACTAATGCGGAGTTATACTCATTGTGCCCAGAGAGAGAAATATCTGCCTCTGCTTAAGTGTTGTGGTAGAGCCTGGAGTCTGGGGAAAGCTTGGACAATGGCTCTGCATCGGAGGCAGAGAGGGGGCCAAGGCTATCTGGTAGTTTTTTGCTGCCTCCTGAGTCTCCGGAGGCTGACATCACCAAGGCAGAAGAACAGCAGGAGCCTGTGCCCAGTGTGCGCATGCGCAGAGCTGCCAGAAGACAGGAAAGATTAAGGAAACAGGGTCGACTCAGGAATAAGGCTTGGAGACGATTTGGCCCCTCCCATAAGACATAAAAGGGAAGTGAATGGGACGTGAGCTTTTGCAGGAAGCAATTAATTCATCTGGCCAATTCAAGATTTGAAAATTCTGTTTGTGACTCTGTGCCAAGTTTGGCCTTGTCCTGCATCTGGAAATTAGCTCTCTGGCAGCGTTCCACATGAGATAGGTGGGTGTTGACAACCTTCCTCTGAAAGACTGTTTATTATTATTATTATTATTATTTATTGGATTTCTATACCGCCCTTCTCCCAAAGGACTCAGGGCGGTGAACAGATTAAGATACATGTAAATATATTTCATAAACAGTAAATAATAAATTAAGTCAACTTGGTGTATCTACTAAGACCTTGGCATAGAATTTTGATGTTTATGCTAGCCCTGCTTGTTGAAATAGAAAGGTCTTCAGGGCACGTCGGAAAGTGCGAAGATCTGGGATTATTCGTATTCCAGGTGGTATTTTGTTCCAAAGCATAGGTGCCCCCACAGAGAAGGCCCTCTCCCTTGGAACCACCAGACGACATTGTTTTAATGATGGTACCATGAGTAGGCCTACTCTGTGAGAGCGTATTGGTTGGTGGGAGGTTATCGGTTGCAGCAGGTGGTCTCGTAAGTACTCAGGTCCTAAGCCATGGAGCACTTTAAAGGTAAGAACCAACACCTTGAAGCGCACTCGGAAGGCCACCGGAAGCCAGTGCAGCTCGCGTAGAAGAGGTGTTACATGCGAGCACCATGTTGCTCCCATAATTACTCGCGCAGCCGCATTCTGGACCAGTTGGAGCTTCCGGGTGCACTTCAAGGGGAGCCCCATGTAGAGAGCATTGCAGTAGTCAAGTCGGGAAATGACGAGGGCTTGAGTGACTGTGCGTAATGAGTCTCGGTCTAGAAAGGGACGCAATTGGCGAATCAGGCGAACCTGATAGAAAGCTCCTCTGGCCACGGCTGTTATATGATCTTCTAAAGACAGTCGTGCATCCAGGAGGATGCCTAAATTGCGAGCTTTCTCTGTGGGGGTCAATGACTCATCCCCAATAGTTAGTGATGGGACTAACTGGCTGTACCGGGACGCCGGTAGCCACAGCCACTCAGTCTTGGAAGGGTTGAGTCGGAGCCTGTTTCTCCCCATCCAGACCCGTATGGCCTCAAGGCACCGGGACATCACTTCAAGGGCATCATTGGGGTGGTTTGTGGTGGAGATGTACAGCTGAGTGTCATCAGCATACAGATGACATTGCACCCCAAAACCACGGATGATCTCCCCCAACGGCTTCACATAAATGTTGAACAGGAGAGGCGAGAGGACCGACCCCTGTGGCACCCCGCAAGTAAGGGGCCTCGTGGTCGATCTCTGTCCACCTGTCAACACTGACTGCGACCTGTCAGAGAGGTAGGACGAGAACCATCGTAATACGGTGCCTCCCATTCCCAGCCCCTCCAACCGGTGCAGCATGATACCGTGATCAATGGTATCAAAAGCCGCTGAGAGATCTAATAGGACCAGGATAGAGGAACATCCCTTATCCCGAGCCCTCCAGAGATCATCAACTAATGCGACCAATGCTGTTTCTGTGCTGTATCCAGGCCTGAAGGCGGACTGGAACGAGTCTAGATAGACAGCTTCATCCAGGTACTGTGGGAGCTGTCGTGCCACCACACTTTCAACAACCTTTGCTAAAAAGCGAAGGTTGGAGACTGGACGGTAGTTTGCTAAAACAGCCGGATCCAGAGAGGGCTTCTTAAGGAGAGGTCTCACCACCGCCTCTTTCAAGGCGGGAGGTAAGAATCCCTCGCTCAGAGAAGCATTAATAATTCTCTGGAGCCAGCTACGTGTAACCTCCCGGGTAGCCAGCACTAGCCAGGAAGGGCACGGGTCCAATAAACATGTGGTCGCATTCAGCTTCCCCAGTAACCTGTCCACGTCCTCAGGAGTCACAGTATCAAACCCATCCCAGATAATGTTCTCAAGATCTGCCCTCATCATTTCATCCGAATTAACCCAGTTAGAGTCCAAGCCTTCCCGAATCTGAGCGATTTTATCCTGCAGATATTGTGCAAAATCCTCAGCTCGTCCTTGCAGAGGATCTTCCCGGGCTCTCAGCTGGAGTAGAGAGCGGGTAACCCTAAACAAGGCAGCTGGGCGATTATCTTCCGATGCAATAAGAGCAGAAAAATAGTTACATTTTGCCACTTTTATCGCCACTAAGTAGGTCTTAATGTAAGATCTCACTAGTGTTCGGTCGGATTCAGAATGGCTGGTCCTCCACCTGCTCTTATCAAGCCTTGCGGACTGTAAATGAAAGTGCTTTACAGCCGTTTGAATTAAAGAGGTTTGTGCTGTTTAATTTCTAAGGAAGAACAGTAGGATCGAACTCACAGCCCCCTGATTGTAAGGCGAGAGCTCCACCTCTAGGCCACCGCACCTCTCAATGTTCTGCTTGAAATTGGTGGGTGCAAAATGGATTGGTTAGATCTCTCTTCCATGTTTTGCTCGACAGCAAGTTTGCCATTGGAGGTATTGCTGGGGGGAGGAAGCAAATTCTGTTGGAAACAATCCCAGCAATTCTGATAAATGTAGTCTACTACTGGCCATTTCCAGGAGAGTCATGGACACGTGAGGCTTTTTAAAAAACCCAGGATGTGTTTCTCACCACTTAGTCAGCCCTCCTGTGGAACGAACGATGGGCCTGACTCAGAGGAAGCCAGAGCTGACTGCAAAGGAAACTTAGAGTCAGCCGTGAGTGGTGGGCGGTCCTACCCACCAACCTGGCTGGCTGAAAGTCACTTTGATGAAGGACAAAAAGTTATCTAACTTCATTTCTACTTGGAAACGAGAATTGGTATTTAGCCAGTTCGCAACGGTTCGTGCGAACCGTTGGCGGAAATTTGGCCAAGGTCACCAAACTGGTAGCTCGCCGGTGGCCAGACCCCTGAATTGGTCCCCCCGGTCACTGCTCACTTGCCCCATCTGCCATGTTCATCGCCACCATGTTCTTTGCGCACTTGCCTTGCAAGTCCAATGAGATGTGCATGCACGAAGAACATGGCGGCGATGGCAGCAGCTTTTTCAGCGACCTCCGATACTTTTCGGCGGCCTGTGGGAGCTTCTTTGCCAGCCTCTTTCCAGCAGCATCAGCTGGCTGGGGGCCACCGAAAACTCTGGTCAGCTTGCCTTCCGGACTCTGAACCAGCCGTCGTGGAAGGTAAGTAAAGAGGCGGTGGGGGGGGCGAGGAAGCAGGGCTGCTAAAGGAGGGGAAACGTGGGCGACTGGCAAAGGGAGGGCTGGGTAGGTGGAAATTCCCAAAGTTTTCCTACCTTTTCCTGTGGGTGTGGCTAGGTGGGTGGGAGTCATGTGACTGAGTGGGCGTGGGCCTGAGTGACGTCAAGTTGGCCACACCCTCTGTCACATGCCCCCCCACCTAGCCACGCCCACTGAACCGGTAGCGAAAATTTTTGAAACCTACCACTGTTGGACACCATTTTTGGGCTTCTCACGATACCAATGAATTTTTGAATTTAGGACTTCACAATTAGATTTGTTACGATTTTAGAACTATAGTACAGGTAGCCCTCAACCGTTCGTTGAGTGACTGTTCAAAGTTACAACAGCACTGAAAAGAGATGTTGGGCTGGATAGCTCAACAGACTAAAAGCCTGTTATTAACATCCAGCTGTCTGCAATTATTGTAAGTTTGACTCTCCCCAGGCTCAAGGTTGACTGAGCCTTCCATCCTTTCTAAGGTAGGTAAATTGAGGACCCAGTTTGTGGGGGCAATAAGCTGACTTTGTATAAATATACAAAAGTATTGTTGTGGCCCCGTCCTCTGAGCCTATCCCTTTGGAGGAAGGCAGCTCTGAGCAGGAGGAAGAGGAGCCAGCCAGATCTCCCAGCCCTCCCCCTCTGGCACCGGCTCAGGTGCCAGCTGAAAGAGAGCCAAGTAGTGGGGAAACAGGTGTCTCAGATGAGAGTGAGGGAGAGACGTCATTCCTGGACGCACGCCAAAGAAGGCGAGAGAAAAGGGTACTGCAGCTGCGGCGTATGAGAAAATCCTGAGTCATTGGATTGGAGTCACAGGATCAATGACTCACTGGACCACACCCAGAAGCATATGTATATAAGACAGTACGGTGGGTCACGAAGTTCGTGACGAACAAAGCTAAACAAACGGAGCAACCTCGTAGTCTTGGAAGCTAGATGAACGGCAAAGCTACGTAGGAGATTTTCTTGTTTGTGTAAACCAATAAAGTCCTTGGCAGACGGTGTGCATATCGCTGCCAAGGTTGAGATAAGAACTGCGGAGTGTGCCAAGTGATTATTAACCCTCGGCTGGCTGTGTTTTTGTGGGTCTCTGAAGGGGGGGGACAGATCATCTATGAAGGCTATTGCTTAATGCCTTGTAAGCCGCCCTGAGTCTCCGGAGAAGGGCGGCATATAAATCTAATTTTAAAAAAAACCTGTGGTCGTAAGTCAAGGACTACTTGTAAGTTTTTAAAAGTCCATTGGAAGCTCTGACTTGGGCAAAACTTGAATTGCTCCACCCAAAAAGCGAGCATAAATCTGTGCTAGGCTTTACAATCACCCAAGGAATATGCCAATAAAAGTGCATATAGTCAAAGCTTATGGTGTTCCCAGATGCAATGGATGGCTGTGAAAGTTGGACCGTAAGGAAGGCTGAGAAGGCCAAAGAATGGAGGCCTTTGAGCTCTGGTGCTGGAGAAGACTCCTGCGAGTCCCTTGGACTGCAAGGCCATCCAACCAGTCAGTCCTAGAGATCAACCCTGACTGTTGTTTAGAAGGCCAGATCCTGAAGAGGAAACTCAAATCTTTTGGCCACCTAATGAGGAGGAAGGACTCCCTGGAGAAGAGCCTCATGCTGGGAACGAAGGAGGGCAAAAGAAGAAGGGGACGGTAGAGACCGAGGTGGCTGGATGGAGCCACTGAAGCAGTCGGCGGGAGCTTAAATGGACTCCAGAGGACAGTAGAGGCCTGGAGGAATGTTGTCCATGAGGAGCCGATGGGTTGGACATGACTTCACAACTAACAACAGCAACAAAGGAATGTGACCACACATTTCACGGAGTACCACTGTTTTATAGCACACCACGGAGGGGCCTGTAGAATCAGCCAGGGGTGTCTTCCAAAGTTAAATAGTTTAGAAGTCCAAGGAACAAAATCCAAACTTACTCTGAGCCGTTGGGGCGAGGTTTTCCATCAGCCGGAAGTCCTTGTCCAAGCTGGTACACATCCCTATGCTATACAGGGATGTGCCACATTCCTGGGACCAGAGGGGAGCACAGGCCTGCCAGAAAGAAAGCAGATCTCCATGGGAACCTGTAGTGCCGTGATGGTGAATCTATGCCAGAGGTGGCATGCAGAGCCCTCTCTGTGGGCACACGCACCATCGCCAGCTGCTCGTCTGGTTTCCGGCACGCACATGCACACCGGTCAGCTGGTCTTCGCACACACTGGAGTGCCAGAAATCCGAAGACAAGCTGCCCAGTGCACATGCGCGTGCTTGCCACTGGCCTTTGGGTTTCTGGCACACGCATGTGAGTTGGCCAGCTGGTCTTTGCCTGAACTGGAGCACCAGAAACATGGAGACCAGGTGGCCAGTGCACATGCCCGCTCTGGTCAGCTGGTCTTATGTTTCCGGCATTCTGGCATGCACACGCCCATGCGCGCGCACATATATTCCGGTTTGGTCACTTGGTGCCGAAAAGGTTTGCCATCACTGCTGTAGTGACTTCCCTACTGGCTGTGGGGCTGCCCTGCGGGGCATCCCTTACCTGACTGCAGCCTCTCCTTGGGAAGGAAGGGCGCAGAGAGATTCAGGTTGGGTGTCCCACACAACAGGAAGTCACGTGATTGATCCACCTTTTGCGACCTTCGGACGAGCAAAGTCAATGGGGAAGCCAGATTCACTTAACAACCGGATGACTAATTTATGAACCGCAGTGATTCACCTAACGACTGGGGCAAGGAAAGTCGTAAAATGGGGCAAAGCTCACCTAACGAACGTCTCACTTAAACAACTGAAACCTATCGGCTCCATTGCGTTCGTAAGTCGAGGACTACCTGTATAGACTGAGAGACGTTGCCTTAACAGCTCTTAGGGCCTTGGTTAATTTTTATCACAGTCCCAGACTGTGAATCGAATTGAAGATTTAATAATAATAATGCACAATATTATTGCATATACTGTGTGAAACCAGTATATAGGTTAGCCGAGTATCATAATCATAAAAGTTTATTTGTCAAGCATATGTAAGATAACAGGTAAAAGTATAAACATAATTTGAATACATGAAAAGAGTAAGTAAAAAGGAATACTAGAACAGGGACGGTAAGCATGCTGGTGCTTTTATGCGCTCCGCTTACACACCTCTTAGGAATGGGGTGAGGTCAACAGGAGACAGTCTAAGGTTAAAGTTTTGGCAATTTTGGGATGAAACCACAGAGTCAGGTAGTACATTCCAGGCATTGACCGCTCTGTTGCTGAAGTCATATTTTCTGCAATCGAGTTTGGAGCGGTTTACATTAGGTTTGTATCTATTGTGTGCTCGTGTGTTGTTGTGGTTGAAGCTGAAGTAGTCATTGACAGGTAGGACAATGTAACGGATAATTTTATGTCCTACGCTTAGGTCAGACTGAAATTGGTGTAGTTCTAAGTTGTATTCAGTCTGTTGTGTGAATGCAGCCTTAAAATCTCCCCAGGCTCAAGGCTGACTCAGCCTTCCATCCTTTCTAAGGTAGGTGAATTGAGGACCCAGTTTGTGGGGACAATAAGCTGACTTTGTATAAAAATATACAAAAGTATGAAGGCTATTGCTTAACGCATTGTAAGCCGCCCTGAGTCTCCGGAGAAGGACGGCCTATAAATCTAATTTTAAAAAAAAATCATCAGTAGAAAAGTTGGGGAGGAGGAGGACTTGGGGGGAAACATTTAAGGAATTAAGGAGCAAAAGTTTTCTTGGCCAGGGCTGCCCCAACACTAGCCATGGATCCGATGAGCCAACATCCTGTTTTCCAAATCTGAGCCAGCTACTCTGGAATGCCACCAAAATGAAACTGGAGAAATGAAACTTTTCACGCTCCTGGGCAATCCATTAAAGGTGAGCAGGGCCAGAAAAGCAACTGAGGAAAGGGGCTGGCTTTGGAATTCTGCTGCATTTACAAAGGCATCCTGTTTGCTCCTTCTCTGGGCCCAATTCAGCAGTCCATTGTTCATTTATTTGTTCATTTTTTATTTATTCAGTCAATCCATCAATCAGAATAGAGTTGGAGGTGTTCTAGTCCAACCCTCTGCTCAACCAGGAGATTGGTTACATTCCGGATCAATGGCTATCCAATCTCTTCTTAAAAACTTCCAGTGGCAAACTGTTCCACTGGTTAATTGTACTCACTGTTAGGAAGTTTCTCCTTAATTCCAGGTTGCTTCTCTCCTTAATTAGTTTCCATCCATTGTTTCTTGTTCTGCCTCCTGATGCTTTGGAAAATAGCTTGACCCCCTCCTCTCTCTGTGGCAGCCCCTCAAATATTGGAAGATGCTCTCTTGTCTCCCCTGGTGCTTCTCTTCTCTAGACTAGCCAAACCCAGTTCCTTCAACCGTTCATATGACCTTCAGAGTGATAACCGGAAAACTGCAATGAATATTAATCCTTCCATTCCTCACCATTCAGTCAGAACTGAAGTAGCTTCTTGGATGAGAAGTGAAATGTCTTCAAGGGGGAAAAAATCCAGTTATCTTTTGAAGAGCATTTTGGAGTATTCACATTGTTATTTGCTTTGTCATTTAGGACTAAGGGAGACGTGATAGCAGTGTTCCGATATCTCAGGGGCTGCCCCAAAGAAGAGGGAGTCAAGCTATTCTCCAAAGCACCTGAAGGCAGGATAAGAAGCAACGGGTGGAAACTAATCAAGGAGAGAAGCAACCTAGAACTAAGAAGAAATTTCTTGACAGTGAGGACAATTAACCAGTGGAACAGCTTGCCACTGGAAGTTATGGGCGCTCCATCACTAGAGGTTCTTAAGAAGAGACTGGACAGCCACTTGTCTGGAATGATAGAGTGGGTTGGACTAGAAGACCTCCAAGGTCCCTTCCAACTCTGTTATTTTGTTATTACAGTCTAGATTTTTAGATGTCATTAAGCTGGATAAACTCAGTTTATTGATTACTATGTGAGTAATCAATCAGTGAGAATATATGGGGCAAATATATGTATGCACAAAATTGGGAAAATGGAAATGTACCTACAGAGGAAATGGTAATAAAGAAAATATTAGAATGCACCGAAATGGATAGGTTAAGGATGGAAATTAAAGACAAAGGAGTATTATTTAATATGGGACCTATGGTACAATTGGCTGGATAATAGATGCAATGGTTAGAAAATTAATGATGAAACTAGAAACAAATACAGGTGCAAAGCTATATAGAAGAATATGTATTGCAAGCAGTGTTATTACTAGACTGTAAAGGTAAAGGTTCCCCTTGCACATATGTGCTAGACGTTCCCAACTCTAGGGGGTGGTGCTCATCTCCGTTTCAAAGCCAAAGAGCCAGCACTGTCCAAAGACAGCTCCGTGGCCATGTGGCTGGCATGACTTAAACGCCGAAAGAGCACAAAACACTGTTCCCTTCCCACCAAAGGTGGTCCCTATTTTTCTACTTGCATTTTTTAAGTGTTTTCGAACTGCTAGGTTGGCAGAAATTGGGACAAGGAACCAGGAGTTCACCCCGTTACGCGGCACTAGGGATTTGAACCGCTGAACTGCCGAGCTTCCGATCGACAATCTTAGCATCTTAGCCACTGAGCCACCGTGTCCCTGCAACTACTAGACTGTACATAATTGTAAATCAAAATATATATATAGAGAGAATTAGCTTATAACCATGGAAACAATAGATATAAGTATGTTGTATAATATCAAGTTTTTTCCCCCCCTACGGAGAAAAATGCTCGTAATTAGGATGTATAACATCGTGTATATTTAAAAAGGTGCTGAGACAACCAGTATATCGCTGTTGTTGTGACAGGTTCGGGAGGGCCCAGTAGTGGAAATTTTGAGCAGTTTGGAGAACCGGCAAATACCACCTCTGTCTGGCCCCAGAGTGGGGTGGGAATGGAGATTTTGCAATATCCTTCCCCCAGGAGTAGGGACGGAATGAGGATTTTGCAATATCTTTCCCCCAGGAGTGGGGAGGGAATGGAGATTTTGCAATATCTGTCCCCCAGGAATGGGGAGGGAATGGGGATTTTGCAATATCCTCCCCCCAGGAGTGGGGAGGGAATGGGGATTTTGCAGTACCCTTCGCCCAGGAGTGGGGAGCGAATGGAGATTTTGCAATATCTTTCCCCCAGGAATGGGGAGGGAATGGGGATTTTGCAATATCCTCCCCCAGGAGTGGGGAGCGAATGGAGATTTTGCAATATCTTTCCTCCAGGAATGGGGAGGGAATGGGGATTTTACAATATCCTTCCCCTGCCACGCCCAGCAAGCCACGCCCACAGAACCGGTAGTAAAAAAAAATTGGATTTCACCACTGGCCCCCAACTCATCCTGTTCTGCTGTAGGCTGCTTCTTCCAGCAAGCTGGTGAAGCCTCACCATTTAATGGGTTGGCAACTGAAATGACTGCAGCAGAGTTAACTTTTTATAGCTCTTGTTCTTTCTTTTCTTTTTTTTTTAAATATGCGGTTGGGGATGTGCTTTATTTAAAAGAAAGAAAAACATACCACAAGAGATACTTACCACAAACCCCTCGTCTTTGTTAGCTATCAGCGTCATCCCAAAATGCATGTTCTTTATTTGCCTGGAAACATTTCGGAGGCTCATGTCACCTAGTTGAGATTCAGAAGTGGGGAGCGGGAGAGGAAGGAAGGAGAAAAATGGAATATGCAATCTTTGGATAATTGTGAAAAGTGCACCTCTATCATGCTTTCTCCTATATAATTACGGATGTGCTTCAACCTGCTTTTAGCCCCCTCAGCCTAACTGCTTCACTCCATGAATTTGATTCCTTTTAGTTTTGTTCACCCCACTAAAAAAAAGAGGTTGAGACTCTAGAAAGAGTGCAGAGAAGAACAACCAGGATGATGAGGGGACCGGAGGCAAAAACATATGAAGAACGGTTGCAGGAACTGGGCCTGGCTAGTCTAGTGAAGAGAAGAGAAGGACCAGGGGAGACAGGAGAGCAGTGTCCCAAGGTTTGAGGGTCTACCACAAAGAGGAGGAGGTCAACGTATTTTCCAAAGCACCGGAAGGCAAGGCAAGAAACAATGGATGGAAACTAATCAAGGAGAGAAGCAACCTGGTATTAAGGAGAAATTTTCTAGCAATGAGAACAATTAGCCAGTGGAACAGCTTGCCACGAGAAGTTGTAGGGGCTCCATCACTGGAGGTTTTTAAGAAGAGACTGGACAGTCGCCTGTCTGAAATGATATATAGGGTCTCCTGTTTCAGCAGGGGGTTGGACTAGAAGACCTCCAAGGTCCCTTCCAACTCTGTTATTCCTATTCCTATTCCTATTCCTATTCCTATTCCTATTCCTATTCCTATTCCTATTCCTATTCCTATTCCTATTCCTATTCCTATTCCTATTCCTATTCCACTCTGCTTTGCTCTGCTCTGCTCCGCTCCACTCCATTATTCTTTTATTCTGTTATTCTGTTATTCCGTTATTCCGTTATTCCGTTATTCCGTTATTCCATTATTCCATTATTCCATTATTCTATTATTCTATTATTCTATTATTCTATTATTCTATTATTCCATTATTCCATTATTCCATTATTCTATTATTCTATTCTGGAAACTGATCAAGGAAAGATTCAACCTGGAAATAAGGAGAAATTTTCTGACAGGGAGAGCAATCAACCCATGGAACAGAAGTTGCCTTCGGAGGTTGTGGGAGCTTCATCCCTGGAAGCTTTCAAGAAGAGACTGGACTGCCCTCTGTCAGAAATGGTGCAGGATCTCCTGCTTGGAAGTGGGGTTGGACTAGATGACCTACAAGGTCCCTTCCCACTCTGTTATTCTGTATTCAGTAGTTGCAAAAAATAAAAATAAAAATGAAAGAGATTTCAAGGCACAAAGCCCTGGAAGGAGCGGGGGATGAGGTGGGTGGGCGGCGGATGATTGCAGTCTATGTGCAAAGGACCTGACAACTGTTGATCACAGCTATGAGTCAATAGGATGAGGCAGCTGCTAAAAAAAGCAAAGACATTTTTAGTTTAATTTCCAATTCCTGGGAAGAAAATAATTCCACGGTTTTCTGCCTTGGTCAAACCCCACCTCCACTTCTGGGCACCACATTTTAAAGAAGCAGCTGCACGAAGGCATAAAAAAAACCAAAACCCTGAGCCTGGATAGCTCAGCATACTAAGCATTGTAATTAAAACCCAGCTGTCTGCAATTATTGCAAGTTCGAATCTCACCAGGCTCAAGGTTGACTCAGCCTTCCATCCGTTCTAAAGTAGGTAAATGGGGGACCCAGTTTGTGGGGGCAATAAGCTGACTTTGTATAAATATACAAAAGTATGAAGGCTATTGCTTAGCGCTTTGTAAACCTGCCCTGTGTCTTTGGAGAAGGGCGGCATATAAATCAAATTTAAAAAAAAACATGTTTGGGGAAAACGTCCTCAGTTTTGTCAGCACACCTCTGACTTCAGGCAGTGAGGGGATCTCCCTTATTAGCTGATTAGATAAATATATTTTGGGGGATGCTTGGGGTGGCATTGGTGGGGCCCCAAGGGCCCCTTTAAATCCAAGGGTTCAAACCTCTCTCCTTCCCTTTTGGAGTCCATTGCAATTTATAGACATCTCCTTTTAGGCTTGGATCATCTGGACATCGGCTAAAATTTGGCTGTAAAATCGAAGACTTTCTATGGTTTGATTTGGCTCTTAGGGTAAATATGAGTGAAGAAAAGTAGAAAAAAGAAAGAAAAAACAGCAGAGAAGGGACAAAAAAAAGAAAGGATAATAGCTGCTAAGCAGATGACGGTTTAGCTTCCAGCCAGGATGGCTAGTAGTAAGAAATTCTGGGAAGGATAGTTTAACAACCTATGGATTTAAAACAATTGGTCCCCTTTAATAATTTAAACCAGGGGTCTCCAACCTTGGCAACTTTAAGACTTGTGGACTTCGACTCCCAGAATTCCTCAGCCAGCAAAGAGTTGAAGTCCACAAGTCTTAAAGTTGCCAAGGTTGGAGATCCCTTCACTAGACCACTGTTTCAGCTACTTTATGAGGTGCGGACTTCAACTCCCAGAATTCCGAGAGACTGGCCAGGGAATTCTGGGAGTTGAAGTCCACAAGTCTTAAAGTTGCCAAGGTTGGAGTCCCCTTCAACTCCTAGAATTCCTCAGCCAGCCTCTAGTCCCTAAAGTGGGACTAGAACTCACAGTCTCCTGGTGATTGGCCCCAAATCACCCAGGCATCTTTTGTGCCTAAGGCGGGACTAGAACTCACCATCTCCTGGTGATTGGCCCAAAGTCACCAAGCTGCCTTTCATGCCTAAAGTGGTACTAGAACTCACAGTCTCCTGGTGATTGGCCCCAAATCACCCAGGCATCTTTTGTGCCTAAGGCGGGACTAGAACTCACAATCTCCTGGTGATTGGCCCAGTCACCCAGCTGTCTTTCATGCCGACTCCTCCTAATTGGCCTACAGCTTTTGTGCCTAAATTGGGACTAGAACTCACAGCCTCTTGGTTTCTAGCCCGGTGCCTTCGCCATTAGACCAAATCGAAGATCCATATGTTCATACATTTCTGAAAATGCATATTATGGATGCTTCAAAATGTGTACCTATATTGACTTTCGTGCAGGTTGAATTTTTCCTCTCTTCCACAATGCATTTGTAGACATCGCCTTTCCGATCACCTTTGGTTCCGTCCCAAGGTGCGCCCACCAACATCCTAATCGAGAGAAGCATCTGTGTTAGAAAGGCTTCGTAAAATTAAACCTCATCCGAAAGTAGAAATAAAAAAACAACCTAAGGAACGTTGGGCAAACACGAGAGGGTTAAAAATGAGAGGGACTCTGCCATAAAATTTTAATTGTAACCAGGAAAAATGTATCTGGGAACACACAGAAAGGACTCCCCCCCCAACCATGGGCGGGCTTCAAAAATTTTAGCAAGGGGTTCTCTGCCTGGTTGCTGGGGTGGGAGTGGCCATGGTGGGCGTGGCCTAGTTGGCCTGCACCATGGCAGAGCGGAGGGTGTTTTTGCCCTCCCCAGACTCTGGAGGCTTTGTTTGAGCCTCCGGGAGGACGAAAACGGCCTCCCCAGTCTCTGGAGGCCCTCTGGAGGCCTTCCCAAACTACTGGTAGACCCATTTTTCGCCCTGTGCCCTGCACTTACCTGCATCCAAAATGGGCCTCATGGGGATTCCAGGGAGGGGAGGGGCGGGGGGACAGCCAGAAGTGGGATTTGGGAGTTATCAGAACTGCATAGAATCTTAGCTAGAGGTTCTCCCGAACCCCCAGCAGCCAACCCCTGCCCCTATCACGATTTCCCAGGGTCGGCAATGCGCAGGGCGGGGGCTCTTAAATGAGCCGTTGGTTGCTCACGTAGATGTGTTTTCTGTTGGCTTTTGGACCAGCCCGTGAGAATAAAAGAGAACAAAGTTTTTGAACAGCTTGATCTGTTTTTCATGTGTGCACAAGACGACCTCCCCCACATTCAAACATATTGTCTTTTCATTTGCAATTCTCCTGATTCGTCATGGCTGCCAAAATGTAACCCACATATTCCTCCCGGCTTCAAGTAACATGACGCATTTACCTTAGGGGAGAAAAAAGTATGTCTCGATGAAAACAGTGGGGTTTTATTGTTGTTGTCATTCATTTGGGGGGGGGGATCTCTTTGGTTACAACTGCAAAGTTTCTTTGCTTTCTAGGGCAGGGGTCTCCAACCTTGGCAACTTTAAGACTTGTGGACTTCAACTCCCAGAATTCCTCAGCTTTATGAGGTGCGGACTTCAACTCCCAGAATTCCGAGAGGCTGGCTGAGGAATTCTGGGAGTTGAAGTCCACAAGTCTTAAAGTTGCCAAGATTAGAGTCCCTTCACTAGACCACTGTTTCAGCTACTTTATGAGGTGCGGACTTCAACTCCCAGGATTCCGAGAGGCTGGCCAAGGAATTCTGGGAGTTGAAGTCCACAAGTCTTAAAGGTTGGAGACCCCTGTTCTAGGCTGAGAAAAGAGGCAGAAACCCCTTTAATACCGCCCCACCCCAATAAGTTCTAAGTGAACGAAGGAGAATTCAGAGATGGATTCTGTGCAGCTGTCACCATTATTTTTATCAGCGTAGCTGTGAAGTCATTTTATTTTGGTTTTACTACAGATAAATGTTGGAAATCCCCCCCACTGAAACCATTCGATTGTCCTGAGAGCCTCAGTTTCCAACTGATTTTTCCTTTTTTCCGGCCAAACTTTGGAAGTCAAAAAGGCACTGGCTTAAAAACTGCAGTGATTCACTTAACAACTGCGGCAAAAGAGTTCGTAAAACGGGGCAAAAGTCCCTTCACAAATGTTTCGCTTAGCAGCAGAAATGTTGGGCTCAATTGTTGGTCCTAAATTGAGGACTAACTGCCCTGGAAAATTACAATAAGATGGCAATCCCATCACTTGAGACTTTGAAGAAGAGATTGCACTGCCCTTTGTCAGAAATGGTGTAGGGTCTCCTGCTTGGGCGGCGGGGTTGGACTAGATGACCTACAAGATCCCTTCCAACTCTGTTAATCTGTAAGACCGGTAAAACAATGATTTCAGTAGTGAAATCCAAATTTTTTTACTACCGGTTCTGTTGACGTGGCTTGGTGGGCGTGGCAGGGGAAGGATACTGCAAAATCTCCTTTCCTACCCCACTCCAAGGGAAGGATACTGCAAAATTCCCTTTCCCTCCCCACTCCAGGGGGAAGGATACTGCAAAATCTCCATTCCCACCCCACTCCAGGGGAAGGATACTGCAAAATCCCCATTCCCACCCCACTCCAGGGGGAAGGATATTGCAAAATCTCTATTCCCACCCCACTCTGAGACCAGCCAGAGGTGGTATTTGCCGGTTCTCCGAACTGCTCAAAATTTCTGCTACCGGTTCTCCAGAACCTGTCAGAACCTGCTGGATTTCACCCCTGAATGATTTCCTCTTACAAACAATCATCAGCCACGAGGATACTTCGGGGGTTTTTTTCCTCATCAGCTGGTCACTATATTTCCATTTTCTTCCTCTGCAGGATCCCATCTTCAAGCTGTACACCAGGTTCCCTCTAACTTGTTCTATCTGACTCATCCCATTTCCTGTCTCATCTGTGGAACTCATTCATCAGCTCCATCTCAAAAAATTGGGGCTTTTTGCCATAGTGGGACAACTGCCCAAATTGCCTTCTCATTCTCAGGGCCTCCAAGCGTATATTTCCTGCTCTGGATTGATCTTTGGACCCAGATCATAGGTTGGCAGTAGTTACTGTGTTCTCCCACCTGCGTTCATTCCTTAATTTATTTCCAGAGGGAAGTCTGCCAGTTGATTTGGTTGTACTTTATGAAATGTTTCCCATAACAGCTGATGTTTGACTGGGGGAAATCCGCAAGACAACTCAAGAGTGTCCTTAATGCAGGGGTGAAATCCAGCAGGTTTTGACAGGTTCTGGAGAACCGGTAGCGGAAATTTTGAGCAGTTCGGAGAACGGGCAAATAGCAGCTTTGGCTGGCCCCAGAGAGGGGTGGGAATGGAGATTTTGCAATATCCTTCCCCTGGAGTGGGGAGGGAGGGAGGATTTTGAAGTATCCTTCCACTGGAGTGGGGAGGGAATGGGGATTTTGCAATATCCTTCCCCTGGAGTGGGGAGGGAATGGGGAATGGGGATTTTGCAATATCCTTCCCCTGGAGTGGGGAGGGAATGGGGATTTTGCAATATCCTTCCCCTGGAGTGAGGAGAGAATGGGGATTTTGCAGTATCCTTCCCCTGGAGTGGGGAGGGAATGGGGATTTTGCAGTATTCTTCCCCCCGGCAATTGGAAGGGATGGGGATTTTGCAGTAACCTTCCCCACCACACCCACCAAGCCACGCCCACCATGCCACACCACACCCACCAAGCCACGCCCACAGAACCAGTAGTAAAAAAATGTGGATTGTCCCTACATGCAGAAGGCTAAGGCAGGTTTCCACTGTGGGACGTTCCTTACAAGCCCCCAGGCTGACCCAGGCATTTTGCCCCCTATCTAAGCTTCCTCTCAGGTGGGCTCCTGTTCACAAAATGACAGTAGCTGTAAAGTCTTGCCTCTCCAATATTCCCAAGAAAGCAGGACTCTTGAAACTGCAGTGGTTCCAAAAGGATCTTTCATTGGAAGGTTTGTGATGACAAGAGATCTAGGCAAGAACTGAAGCTTCTCACTTGAAACCAGCTATTTAAAGCAATGCTGACCGAACCCCTCCCACACTACATCATTGCAGGGAAACAAAAACTTCATATAGAGATTAACATAGTGATGCAGGAAACAGAAACTCCCTTATACAGATCACTCCCTTCCTCCCTTCCTCCCACAAAAATGCCAGCATCCCTGTAGAAATATCTGGGACCTGACAGTAGCCTTCCTAAGTCTCTCATATAATACTGCCATTTAATAAAGGAGAATTACTTGCTATAATACATTTTGCATCTTTGAAATACTGTAAGTTTCTTTTAAAAGGGACGCAGTGGCTCAGTGGCAAAGACGCTGAGCTTGTCGATCGAAAGATCGGCAGTTCGGTGGTTTGAATCCCTAGTGCCACATAATGGGGTGAGTTCCTGTTATTTGTCCCAGCTTCTGCCAACCTACCAGTTCAAAAACACGTAAAAAACGCAAGTAGAAAAGTAGGGACCTCCTTTGAGTGGGAAGGAAACAGTGTTCCATGCACCTTTGGTGTTTAGTCATGCCGGCCACATGACCACAGAGACGTCTTGGACAGAGCTGGCTCTTTGGCTTTGAAACGGAGATGAGCACCGCCCCCTAGAGTTGGGAACGGCTAGCACATATGTGCGACGGGAACCTTTGCCTTTTAAGTTTCTTTTATTGTTGATTCTCGGGTGTAGTGGGGGACAGACAAACAAGTAACAACAACCAAAAGAGTAAAAAAAACACCTGTAGGGACTCACCATTTTTGCCCTTGCGCTGTGAACTGCAGGACTTTGTAGCCGAACTGAGCTTCCCGTGGCCCACGAAAGATTTGAGGTCTTCTCACATCAATGTTAAATGGGATGATCCGGCCTTGAGGGAGAGAAGAAGACAAGAGATTTGGAGACCTTGCCGTTTTCTTTTTCCTTTCATGCACAAGAGGAGGCCCTTATTCAGATAATTAGCTTTACTGGGGGGCATTGGAAGGGAAGGCATTTACGCATGGTTTCTGCAATGTGCAAAGCGAATGGGTCAAACTTAGCCAATTCCTAAAAGCTAAGTGGGAGGACTGGGTTAGTTCCTGAATCTGAGCTAGGAGGAGAAGTGAAAGGAAATACTGTGGAAGAAGAAGAAAATGGCAGAGATACGTCCATGAAGGAACCAGGATGCAAACTTATTAAAAATTTTATTTTCCTGAACACAAACACTTCTGGGTGAGCTTCTCTCTCTCTCTCCCTCCTCTTTCCTTCTCCCTCTCCCTCTTTTCCCCTTTCTCTTTCTCTCTCTCTCTCCCTCCTCTGTCTCTCCCTCTCTTCCCCTCTCTTTTTCTGTCTGTCTTTCTTTCTCTCTCTCTCCCTCTTTCCCCCGTCTTTCTCTTTCCCTTTCTCCCTCTTTCTTCCCTCTCCCCCTCTCTTTCTCTCTGTTTCTTTCTCTCTCTCTCCCTTTCCCCCTTTCTTTCTCTCGCTCCCTCTCTTCTCTGTCTCTTTCTCTGTCTCTTTCTTTCTCTCTCTCCTCTCTCCACTCTCTCCCTCCTCTTTCCTTCTCCCTCTCCCTCTTTTCCCCTTTCTCTTTCTCTCTCTCTCTCCCTCCTCTGTCTCTCCCTCTCTTCCCCTCTCTTTTTCTGTCTGTCTTTCTTTCTCTCTCTCTCCCTCTTTCCCCCGTCTTTCTCTTTCCCTTTCTCCCTCTTTCTTCCCTCTCCCCCTCTCTTTCTCTCTCTTTCTGTTTCTTTCTCTCTCTCTCCCTTTCCCCCTTTCTTTCTCTCGCTCCCTCTCTTCTCTGTCTCTTTCTCTCTCTTTCTTTCTTTCTCTCTCTCTTCTCTCCACTCTCTCCCTCTCTTCCCCCTCTTTCCACTTCTCTCTCACTCTCTCTCCTCTCTCTCTCACTCTCTTCCCCATCTTTTTCTCTCTCTTTCTCTGTCTCTTTCTTTCTCTCTTTCTCTTTCTCTCCCTCTCTCTTTTTCCTTTCTCTCCCACTTTCTTTCTCTCTCACTCACTTTCATACACACACACTCAAAATTTAAATTGCAAGTGCCTCCTATAGGGACACTTTCAGCTCATATAGGTAGCCCTCAACTACAATTGAGCCCAAGTTTTCTGTTTTCAGGGAGACATATTTGTTAATTGAATTTTGCCCCAGTTTACGACCCCTCTTGCCACAGTTATTAAAAGAGATTCGCTGCAGTTGAATGGCTTCCCCATTGACTTTGCTTGTCAGAAGGTTACCAAATCATATGAGCCCAGGCCAAGGCAGCCGTCATAACTATGAATCAGTTGCCAAGCTTCTGAATCTGGACCATGGTTGTAAGTGTGAGAAATGGTCCTGAGTCATTTTTTTCAGTGTCGTAATTTCAAAGAGTCACTAAACAAACTGTTATAAGTCAAGGACTACCTGTCCTTCACTTTGAGCATCACCAGGCTATGCTCAAAATGTATAAAATGATAATGACAATGTGATTGAACATTAATAAGTAATGTATAAGAGCCTGTGTAGCGTAGAGGGCTAATGCCTCCTACTAAAGGCAGCAATTAACACCAGCTGCCTGTAATTTCTATGAGTTCAATCCCAGGCAGGCTCAAGGTCGACTCAGCCTTCCATCCTTTCTAAGGTGGGTAAATTGAGGACCCAGTTTGTGGGGGCAATAAGCTGACTTTGTATAAAATATACAAAAGTATGAAGGCTGTTGCTTAACGCACTGTAAGCCGCCCTGAGTCTCCGGAGAAGGGCGGCATATAAATCAAATAAAAATAAATAAAAAATAAATAAAAATAGATGGATGGTAAATTTTTTTTAAAAAGGGTGATTACAGTGGGATAAGCAGCAAACTAAGGTGATTATGCTGGGATAGACAGCAAAACATAGATAGTTATACTGGGTATAACAGTAAAAATAAAGACAATTATGCTGAGTTTGATAGTAAAATAAGAGGATAATACTGGGTATGACAGTAAAGATAAAAATAATTATGCTGGGATTGACAGTAAAAATGATGATTATACTGGGCGTAACAGTAAAACTTAAGAAGATTATGCTGTGATTAACAGCCAAAAGAGGAGGACTAAGATGAAGATTATATACTGGGACAAACTTTTAGAAATAAAAGATGACTATACTGGAATTAATACTAATAATGAAATGATTATGTACTGACTGTGTAAATACTTTGATGAATCATAATATCATCAAAGTATTTTCAAGTATTTCAAGATAATATCCATCCATATTAAATGGAAAAGAAATTGAAATGATATTGAATTAAGGATTTTAAGATTAATGTAATGGGTTCTAAGAATTTTTTCTTTTGTCAGATAGAATTCATGGCAACACTATTAGAGAATATTAAGTTGTGTTACTTGAAAATTAAGATTTGTGGTGAAATAATAGAGGGTAATTGATTTGTGTAAAATGATGTAAGTTAGATAATTTCTTTTTTTTTCTTTTTTGCTTTTTTTTCTTGTTTTTTTTTTAAAAAGAAGGTAATTAGTGGGGATTTGGGAAAAGCTTTTGTTAAAGAGGAATTAGTAATTGTACCTACTTATGACCGGATCAGTGGCTCGTTCTGAAAAGATTTTTGTATGTTTATGTGTTTTAAATTTTTTTTTAAATTGTTCAAAAAAAAAATACAACCCTCAACGAATAGACAAACAGAACAAATAGCTCGAGAGACATACATGCAACAGGGGTGTAAGCTCTCTGTAGGATCCTTTGTTAGCCAATAGCAATAGCGTTTAGACTTATATAGCGCTTCACAGTGCCTCACAGCCCTCTCTAAGCTGTTGACAGAGTCATCCTATTGCCCCCAACAATCTGGATCCTCATTTTACCGACTTCGGAAGGCTGATGGAAGGCTGAGTCAACCTTGAGCCGGTCAAGATCAAACTCCTGGCAAAGGGCAGAGTTAGCCTGCAATACTGCCTTATAACCATTGTGCCACCACGGATTTTAACAAGCCCTTGTTTTGCTACAGGAGTGAAGCTATTTTTGCTCACATTAAAATTCCGACTCTTCCATTGTTCAACCAACCAACCACTCTCAACCATGGTTAATCCCTTCAGGAGAAATATCCAATTCCACCTCTATTATATTGCCTCCAATCTCAGCTGTTTGAGGTTAATTCAACCAAAGGATTAGAAAGCAGGTGGAACCATGGTATGTGACTAGCAGTTTATCTTGGCTCCTCTGATCTGCTCATTTGGGAGAGACTCAGAAATGCCGCCCAGGATTAAAAGTACTGTATGTATGAACTACTACAGTAGTGGCCAAAATTGTGGAAACTTTTGGGAAAAAAATATTTTTGAAGTTTGATGCCTAATAACACTTTTTTTTACTTTTTTTTTTTGAGTTTCAAGATAATCCTATTCCACTGCTGGAATGGCCTGGGAATAGCCCAATAACCTTCACCCAGTTGAAAATCTATGGAGCCGACGAAAGAAACTTGTTAGTCAGAAGTGACCAGCAATAAAACCCAGTTAATAGAAGCCATCATTCAATCTTGGTTTCACATGATTAACAGCTGCAGAACTCAAAGACTTGGTTAGCTCCATGGGAAGACGTTGTAAGGCCGTCATTCATGCTAAAGGTTACCCAACAAAGGGTTAACTGACATGGGGATCATTTTTGCATATCTCGTTTTTTCTACGTATTTCCCTTTTCTTCTTTATACTATAACTGCTATTCTAATAGCAAATCCTTCATAAAAGTTACTGCATTACATTCTTGATTGAATTATCTTTCCGTTGATATATAATTTTATGGTACTGTTTCACACAAAAAAGTGGTACCATTAGCTAGTTTTAGAAAATATACTTTTCCCAAAATTTTGGCCACTACTGTACGTTTTTGCAAAAGAAAACAATATAAATGCACTGGCTTGAAACAATTCTCTCCCTCCCTCTCTCGTTCCACTATATTTTATATACAAAGGTATATAAGATGCTTTGCTAATCAAAACCAGTGCATTGAATTATGTCTTTGCAAAAGAAAGCAATGCACTGACTTGAAACAATTCTCTCTCTCTTTCTCTTTGTCTCTGTCTCTCTCTCTCTCTGTTTGTCTCTGTCTCTCTCTGTCCCTCTCTCTTTCTATCTCTCTCTCCGTCTCCTTGTCTCTCTCTCTCTTTGTCCCTGTCTCTCTCTCTCTGTCCCCCTCTCTCTTTCTATCTCTCTCTCCGTCTCCCTGTCTTTCTCTCTTTGTCCCTATCTCTATCTCAGTGTCCCCCTCTCTCTTTCTATCTCTGTGTCCCTCTTTATCTCTCTCTCTGTCTCTCTTTCTCTGTCTGTCTCACTCTGTGTCCCTCTCTCTCTCTTTCTTTCTCTCTCTCTCTCTGTGTCCCTCTTTGTCTCTCTCTCTCTCTGTCTGTCTCTGTCTCTGGCTCTCTCGTCTTTTTCATAAAAGCATTTGAGGCAATCTCCAATTGAGCTCACCCACAGCTTATTTCCTCAACAACAGCTCAGTGTCTGGAAAAGAGCACACCGTTTTAAGGCTCCTGCAAAAGGATGTGTAAGGAAAGGGTGTAGCTCTCCCCTCCGCACAATGCCACCTCTGTCCACAGCACCACAGTCTCCAAACTCCAGAGAAAAACAAGGGAAGTGAGCTAGAAGGGAGGAGGGTTGTGGCTTGAAAAATCTAAATTTTAGATATAAATAGTGAGTGATTTTTGTATATACCCAGGACAGGCCTACTTTCCTTTGAACTTCCACCACAAGCCTAAGCACCGAGCGTTGTAAGGAATGTGTCTCATTGAACATATCTTCACTGTCGGGAAGAAATCTTTGGCTGCCTTAAGCACACGGTCTCAAAACAACTTTCCTGAGCCGCGAAGTAGAATGAAAGCAAAGAAAAATATATCTTGCATCTCTATTTGTCTCGGTCCAATACAGGTGGTCCTCGACTTACAACAGTTCATTTAGTGACCGTTCAAAGTTACAACGGCACTGAATTAGGATGTTTGACAACTGATTCACATTTATGACGGTTGCAGTGTCGGTGGGGTTGTGTGATCCTCTTTTGTAACCTAGGCTGGACTTGAAGACCTCCAAGGTCCCTTCCCGCTCTATTCTACTCTACTCTACTCTACTCTACCCTACGCTACCCTACCCTACCCTACCCTACCCTACCCTACCCTACCCTACCCTACCCTACCCTACCCTACTCTACTCTACTCTACTCTACTCTACTCTATTCTATTCTATTCTACTCTACCCTACCCTACCCTACCCTACCCTACCCTATTCTATTCTACCCTACCCTACCCTACCCTACCCTACCCTACCCTACCCTACCCTACCCTACCCTACCCTACCCTACCCTACCCTACCCTACCCTACCCTACCCTACTCTATTCTATTCTATTCTATTCTATTCTATTCTATTCTATTCTATTCTATTCTATTCTACCCTACCCTACCCTACCCTACCCTACCCTACTCTATTCTATTCTTTTTTTATTGAAAAGTTTTAATAAGTTTTACAAATGTATCCCCTCCCCTTCCCTTCTCCCCTTTCCATCTAGCTTGTAACTGTCCATACTTAAACCAAGTTTGAATTACCTTTTCTTCTTTTAATAGATTCAAGGGCTTTAACTGTAATATACCTCTCTCTATATTAAGAATCTCTTTATAAGTAGTTACATCCTGTTTTTGTTCTATACTTATATTCTCTATCGTGTGTCTGGGTACTGCCCATATAGGTATCTTATCATTTAATTTATATTGATATTTTTTCCAGACACGCAATAAAGCATTCCTTAGTATATGACTTTTAAAAATCCCTTCCACCTTCTTATCATACACTAGGTAAGCATGCCAACCGTATACCAAATCATATCCCTCAATATTCAATATTCTTTCATCTGTTAAATTAATCCAGTCACTAATTGCTGATAAAACAGCTGCTTCATTATATAATTTTAAATTGGGCATTTTCAGACCTCCTCTTTCACGTATATCTTGCATTATTTTTAATTTTATTCTCGGCCTCTTCCCTGCCCAAACAAAATTATTAATACCCTTCTGCCATTCTTCCAAATTCGCATCCTTTTTGAATATTGGTATCATTTGAAAAAGGAATAAAAACTTAGGCAAAACATTCATTTTTACTACTGCTATTCTTCCCAACAGATACAATTGTAATTTTTCCCAATTATTCATCTCTGTCTGTATTTTATGCCATAACAGTTCATAATTACGCTTATATAATTTCCCATTTGAAGTTGTAATATAAACTCCTAAATATTTAA
Organism: Coluber constrictor foxii; assembly: GCA_038048745.1. Taxonomy (NCBI): domain Eukaryota; kingdom Metazoa; phylum Chordata; class Lepidosauria; order Squamata; family Colubridae; genus Coluber; species Coluber constrictor. The sequence continues at coordinate 4,345,261 of CM075975.1, forward strand.
CCTTTTTTACTATCTCACATCATGTTACTCTTTCTAATTCTTCTTTTCGATTTGTAGCTATTCTATTCTTACCTTCTGACAAGCTAAGTCAATGGGGAAGCCAGATTCATTTAACAGCCGTGTTACTAATGTTAACAACTGCAGTGATTCACTAACCAACTGTGGCAAGAAAGGACGTAAAACGGGGCAAAATTCACTGAACCACTCTTTCGCTTAGCAATAGAAATTTTGGGCTCAATTGTGGTCGTATGTTGAGGACTATCTGTAGAAACTCATCCTGTTCCATCTCGGTTGAGCATCTCAGAAGGCACGGGGGGGGGGGGGGAGGAACTGCTGCCCAAATTCAGCACATGAAGCTCCTTGCCTACATAGGGCACCAGGTTTAACAGAGTTGGAAGGGACCTTGTAGGTCATCTAGTCCAACCCACCCACCCACCCTCACCCCGATGTTGTATTGAATACTTACAATATCATCATGAGAAACAGACTGCCTTAATATTTTTAGATGATTTAGATGTTTAAGGTGCTGGAAGAAATGGACTTTGGTGTGAATTTTATCAAAGAAATTAAACCAATCTTAACACGTCCCAGAATGCAAAAAATGGTAATAAATGGTCACTAAACTAACTCAGATAAAATGCTTGGGGGGAAAAAACCCTTTGGGTTTTGGGAGGTACCACAGATCTGGTGTTTGTTTTCTTTCTGCAAGAGTAGAGCCATGCCAAACTTTTGGGCACAATACCCAGCAGGAGGAATGCTGGGATCTGTAGTTCACCAAGAGGGCCAAATAATTCTACATCTCTGCCCCAAGAAAAGCTCTGAAAATCTCGACCCCCAAAATCTTGCTGGGAGATTAGTGGGTCATCATGTCCAAAGGAAGCATGTGGGCTGTAGGCTTGCACGGCCATCCAGACAAAAGTTCAGCCATTTTGTCTGCCGCCCAGTGTGCCCCCCCACCTCAGCCCCATCTGGGGACTTTTCCTGAACCCCATCCTCATGGGGCCAGCTCTGAAAGGGCAACACCTAAACTTTTGCTATTATTTTATTTTATTTTATTTTATTTTATTTTATTTTATTATTTTATTTTATTTTATTTTATTTTATTTTATTTTATTTTTTATAGTTTTATTTATAGTATTAGTATTAGTATTAGTATTAGTATTAGTATTAGTATTAGTATTAGTATTAGTTTAGTTAATTTAATTTAATTAATTTAATTTAATTTTAATATTTGTTTTTGTATATGTTTTAGATTTAGATTTAGATTTAGATTTAGATTTACATTTACATTTACATTTACATTTACATTTACATTTACATTTACATTTACATTTACATTTATTTATTAATTATCAGTTTTCGACCACACATCTCCCTCAGAAAGTATCTGATCCTCAAGTGGCCAGCTCTGGAAAAGCAATGCCTAAAATTTTACTATTTATTTATTTACCGTAATTTATTTTTAAATTTTATTTATTTATTTTTTATTTATTTATTATATTTACCACAGTTTTGAATCACCCATCTCCCTCAGAGAGAACCCCATCCTCATGGGGCCAGCTCTAAAAGGGCAACACCTAAACTTTTGCTATTATTTTATTTTATTTTATTTTATTTTATTATTATTATTATTATTTATAGTTTTATTTATAGTTTTAGTTTTAGTATTAGAATTAGTATTAGTATTAGTATTAGTATTAGTATTAGTATTAGTATTAGTATTAGTATTAGTATTAGTATTAGTATTAGTATTAGTTTAGTTAATTTAATTAATTAATTTAATTTTAATATTTGTTTTTGTATATGTTTTAGATTTAGATTTAGATTTAGATTTAGATTTAGATTTAGATTTAGATTTAGATTTAGATTTAGATTTATTTATTAATTATCAGTTTTCGACCACACATCTCCCTCAGAAAGTATCTGATCCTCAAGTGGCCAGCTCTGGAAAAGCAATGCCTAAAATTTTACTATTTATTTATTTACCGTAATTTATTTTTAAATTTTATTTATTTATTTATAATTTATTTATTATATTTACCACAGTTTTGAATCACCCATCTCCCTCAGAGAGAACCCCATCCTCATGGGGCCAGCTCTAAAAGGGCAACACCTAAACTTTTGCTATTATTTTATTATTATTATTATTATTATTATTATTATTATTATTATTATTATTATTATTATTATTATTATTATTATTATTATTATTATTTATAGTTTTAGTATTAGTATTAGTTTAGTTAATTTAATTAATTTAGTTTAATTTAATTTTAATATTTGTTTTTGTATATTTATTTGTTTTAGTTTTAGTTTTAGTTTTAGTTTTAGTTTTAGTTTTAGTTTTAGTTTTAGTTTTAGTTTTAGTTTTAGTTTTAGTTTTAGTTTTAGATTTAGATTTAAATTTAGATTTATTTATTTATTTATTAATTATCAGTTTTGGACCATACATCTCCCTCAGAAAGAATCTGATCCTCAAGTGGCCAGCTCTGGAAAAGCAATGCCTAAAATTTTGCTATTTATTTATTTACCATAATTTGTTTTTTAATTTTATTTATTTTTTAAATTTTTATTTAATTTTTATTTAATTTTTTTTTGTTTGTCTGTTTGTTTACCACAGTTTTGAACCACCCATCTCCCTCAGTGAACCCAATACTCAAATGGCCAGCTCTGATGAGGAACACCTAAAATGTTGCTATTTATTTATTTTTACATTTTATTTGTTTGTTTTGTTTACCAGTTTTGAACCACCCGTCTCCCTCAGAGAAAACCCGATCCTCCAGTAGCCAGCTCTGAAAGAGCAACCCCTAAACTTTTGCTATTTATTTATTTACCGTAATTTATTTTTTAAATTTTATTTATTTTTTAATTATTTATTTTTTATATTTACCACAGTTTTGAACCACCCATCTCCCTCAGGGAGAACCCAATCCTCAAGTGGCCAGCTCTGAAAGAGCAACACCTCAACTTTTGCTATTTATTTATTTAATTAATTTTTAAATTTTTATTTATTCATTTATTTGCCAGAGTTTTGAACCACACATCTCCCTCAGAGAAAACCCAATTCTCCAGTAGCCAGCTCTGAAAGAGCAATGCCTAAAACCTTTGCTATTTATTTTATTTGTTATTGTTATTGTTGTTTTATTTATTATTTTATTATTTGCTGCTTCGTTTATCATAGTTTTCAACTACCCATTTCCCTCAGAAAGAACCTAATCCCTCAAGTGGCCAGCTTTGCCTTGTTTATTTATTTGTTTATTCATTTATTTATCACATAAATAAATATGTGGGAGGGGAGCTGATGTAACTTCTTGACTGACAGAAAAACTTATTCCCCTTCTTGGGGTGAGAATTTTAATATCCAAATATATTTTATTCTTTCTACTGTTTCCATCTTCCCTTAAAACATTAGCAGAATCCACAATGGACTGAGAATCAGTATCTCCACTAGATAATTGACGGCCAAGCAAGCTGCAACTAGCAAGTTGATCAAATAAAATTAGCAAACTTCCTCCAATAAGTTACCTGGACCCAATCCACATATCAAAGGATACGGTCTGCAAACACAAACAGACCTAATTATAATGAGCAAACTTCCTCCAATAAGTTACCCGAGCTTAATCCGCATATCAAAGGATACAGTCTGCAAACACAAACAGGCCTAATTAAAATTAGCAAACTTCCTCCAATAAGTTACCCGGGCCTAATCCGCATATCATAGGATACAGTCTGCAAACATAAACAGATCTAATTAAATTAGATCTCTCAGAGGAGCTGCATGAACAGAAGAATAAACATACCTACACATACAGACACACACACACACACACACACACATGCTTCTTAAGTGTCACCCCAGAATCAGTACATAGACACTTCCATATCCCGGGCAAGCTCCCCATATAAAAATCTGCTGCTGTACCCCAATTTCTCTGCAGCCTGTCCCTAAAGGCAAACTCTTTTGCTTGAAGGAATAAATATTTATTCTTTCCTCATTTTTGAGGGAAACCTCATTTTTTATTTATTCTTGCGCAGCTCGAGTTGGAACCCACAAATTATTCTTCTGACACTGGAATCGCAGTGTTGATTCATGCAGTTAAAATATAATCCTGGTGCACTTTTTTTATAGACCACATCAGAGGTGATATTCAGCCAGTTCATACTGGTTCGAGCGAACTGGTAGCGCCCACAGCCCACCTGCCCAGATATAATGCCAGTCTCCAGAGGGCCTCCAGAGCCTGGGGAGGCTGTTTTCGCCCTCCCGGAGGCTCAAGAAAAGCCTCCGGATCCCGAGGAGGGCAAAAACGCCTCCTCCTCACACTTGGTGCAGGAGGCCGATTAGGCCATGCTCACCATGGCCACGTCCACCCAGCAACCGGGCAGACAACCCCTTGCTAAAATGTTTGAAGCCCACTGGAGCACATATAAATCTTTTCAAAAACAGCAAATACTTGAATGATGGGGGCTGAAAGAGTTCACCTTTGGAAGATTCTATAACAAATCGCCACGGCCAACCACTTGCTGCGGGACAAGAACTCATATCAAAGAAATGGTGGGATAGGATCATTAAAGAAAGGAAATGCCAAAGGAGGGACAGAGAATGAAATGTCAATGACAAAAATTAAAATAATTTCTTATTTCAAATAATTACATTGAGTTGTTAAATTGTCCTGCAGCGAGTTGTTCCACGAAGAGTTGGCCGCGACGAGTTGTCCCGTTCCACCTTTGGAAAGGACCTCAGGAGGGGTACAGGTAGTCCTCAGCTTATGACCAAGATGGAGACCCAAAATTTCTCTTGTTAAGTGAGACATTTGTTAAGTGATTTTTTTTGCCCCATTTTACAACTCCTCTGGCCACAGTTGTTAAGTGAATCATTGTAGCTGATAAGTTAGTAACCTAGTTGTTAAGGGAATCTGGCTTCCCCATGGATTTTGTCAGACGTCGCAAAATGTGATCAGGTGATCACGCGACCCACTGCAACCATCATAAATATGACCCAGTTGTCAAGTATCTGAATTTTGATCACGGGGATGCTGCAAAATTATGAAAAATGGTCATAAGCCACATTTTTCAATGCCGTGGTAACTTTGAACCGTTACTAAACGAACTATTGTAAGTCAAGGACTACATGCAGTGGTGAAATCCTACTGGTTCGCACTAGTTCGGGCGAATCGGTAGTGATAAAATCTACCGGTTCGCCGCAGCTACCGCTTGGTTCGAACTGGTATTTCCGACGATCAGCTGTATCGTACGATTTAATATTCGCAGGAAATCCTGTTATCTAAATAGTGTGGCACAGCTATTCCCCACTCCTCGCTATTCTACTTACCTTGTAAAGTGTCCTTTTTCCATATGAAGCACGCAATTGGCATGCACTGCGCATGCACACACATGCAACATTTGTTGCATGATGTGCATGCACACATGTTTGGCATGCACTGGCAGCGAACCGCGGAGGATTTCACCACTGACTACATGTATTGTGCAAAGAGATATCCATGGATCTATGCGCACGTTTTATATCATACCTGGACATTTTGCAGTCAGCACGTCGCATCCAGCCCTTTGGCTGCCTCTATGCGACCTATGTGAGGTCATTTAGAAATCAAAAAGAAATGAGTGTACACTATCCATGCAGTACAACTGCATTGTTTTTATTTTGAAGAAAACTGTTATTTCCCCCGCCGCCGCCCCCCAACTTACTTCTGTGCGTGTGTGCCTATGCACCTTCACGGTGCAATTTCATGCTTTTTTTTTAATGTGGAGCATCCGGCCCTTTGCAACAGTCCTAGTCTCTCATGTGGCCTCTCGGGGAAATTAACTGCCTTCTCCCCACTTTATACAATAATGCTTTCAGAAGCGCTCCACGGAAATAAGGATTTTTGTGTTGCTTTCCCCAGAAAGAAAGAAAGAAAGAAAATAAAGATTCCTTCCAAAGCTAACCACAGAGAGCTATTAAGTATACGGCCACTGCTGTTCGCTTTGCATATCCCATGATGGTTTTCCCACAAACAGCCCAAAGTACTGATTTTCTCTGCAGTGGGTGCAGCAGAGGGACTGAAATGTTGGCGAAGGAAGCGAAGCCCCAGTTTAATTTAGGAAACCCATTTCAAAGGGGGCAGCCCACTGACCATCAGCATCCACATTCAGCTGCAGAGAGCCCAAGAGGGCTAACCATGGGTTGCATCCACCCAACGCACTAAGCCGCAACAACTCAGCCACTTAAGAACATATGTCTACGCCCATTGGTCTTTTACGGACTTGGTTAAGAGATTGCCTGCTACCTGGATATGAACCAGCTGTGTGCAGCAGCAGCCCAAAAAGCTAATGCAATCCTGGGTTGTATAAACAGAGGGATAGAGCATGTGAAGTCTTAGTACCACTTTATAAAACCCTAGTAAGACCCCACCTGGAATACTGCAACCAATTTTGGTCACCATATCGCAAAAAATGGGTAGGTAGAATGAGTAAATATCAGCTGCGAACTCTGCATTGGCAACAGGAAGGGAAACCGGCAAAAGAGCCTGGTTTAACTCTGCAGACTAAAGCACTGTAATTAACATCCAGCTGTCTGCAATTACACCAGTTTGAATCTCCACAGGCTCAAAGTTGACTCAGCCTTCCATCCTTTCTAAGGTAGGTAAATTGAGGACCCAGTTTGTGGGGGCAATAAGCTGACTTTGTATAAACATACAAAAGTATGAAGGTTATTGCTTAACGCATTGTAAGCTGCCCTGAGTCTTCAGAGAAGGGCAGCATATAAATCAAATTTTTTTAAAAAAAGGCACGGCAGCCAAAGACAGATGCACATTCCAGACTTATTTCTCTCAAGGCTGTATCCCAAGGTTACCCACAGCGGCTGGGGAGAGTGACCTCTACAACCCATGAAACTGCTCTAATGGCGAATGTGAATGATGACACACCCTGGAAGGAGGGGGGAAAACAGGGTCATAATTGGGGCATAAATTACATGGGGTCAAAGCTGGATTCACTCGGGAATGTGCGGACATGAAGCTCCTAATAAATAACTGGATTTCTTTTGACGCTTGGCTTGAGGCTCATGATTTAATTAGGGAGCCTGACGGAATCCTGACACAAGGGAGTTTTGCCCCATTTTAGGACTCCATTTCTTGCCACGGTTGTTAAGTGAATCCCTACCGTTGATAAATTAGTAACCCGGTTGTTAAGTGACTCTGGCTTCCCTATGCTGGTCAGAAAGTTGCAAAAGGGGATGACATGACCCTGGGACACAGCAACAGTCATAAGTCCATGCCAGTTGCCAAGCGTCTGAATTCTGTGATTGTGCGGCTGCTACAAAGGTGGTCACTGTGAAAAATGGTCCTCTGTCACTTTTTTTCCACTGATGTTGTCACTTTGAACGGTCACAAAACCAACTGTTGTACGTCGAAAACTCAGGCTGTTTTCAGCACAATGATGCACCTCAGAGGGATGGAAGATCCCACCCGCCCCTCCCCAGAATCATTCCCAGAGTGTGTTGTTGCCTTTGCCTAGAGGCTCCACATTGTTTGATCAGGCTCTGTGAATAGAAAGACGACTCGGCTGCATTCATTCGTGCATATATTCTGAATAAAACTGGCTCAAGGTAAACCCTCCCCTCAGCTCTCCCCGAACAGGAGGGGAAAATTGGCCCAAATCTGTTTGACAAACGTGGCTGCAAATGAGATACGTGGTCATTGTTTATAGACATTCAGGGACCACGCTAACTATTGGGGGATGCGGGAGTGCTCAGAGAATTCATGATAGTGGCCACAATTGCATGAAGACAGCCTCCTCCTTCCCCCTTCTCCTTCTTCTCCTCCTCTTCCTCTTCTTCTCCTCCTCCTTCTCTCTTCTTTCTCATCTTCCTCCTCCTCCTCCTTCTCCTCCTCTCGTCTCCACCTCCTTCACTTCACCTGCTCCTCCTATTCTTCTTCACCTCTCCTCCTCCTCCTCCCCATCCTTCTATTGTTATCCACATTTTCCTCCTCTCCTCCACCCCTTCCTCCTCCTATTTTACTTCTCCTTCTCTTCTCTTCTTTCTGCTCCTCTTCCTCTCTTCTTGTGACCTCATCCTCCTCTTATTCTCCTCCCCCTCCTCTCCTATTCTTATTCTCATCTTCCTCCTCCTCTTCTCCTCCACCCTTTCCTCCTATTTTTCTTCTCCTCCTTTTCCTCCTCTTCCTCTTCTCCTCCTCCTCCTCTCCTTTTCTCCTCCTTTTACTTTTCCTACTCTTCCTCCTCCTCTTCTCCTCTACCTCCTACGCACTCTTGGCTAGGCAACCACATCACATACCCATCCAGTTTATAGATCAGCCATTAGCTTCTTCCTGGACATTTTCTTTGATTTCCTGGTGTGGACTCCAGCTCTCACCCTGCCAAGCTTTTGGGGTTCATTTAAAAAAAAAAACCCACAATTTTGAAGGTGCATTATCAGAGATTTAATGCACGCGTTTTTCTTAAAAGTCTGAAACACCATCACTGAAGTTACACAGGTGTTTGCCATCCTATTTCATTAGGATGGTGGTTCTCCACATTTTTGTGGCTGATGATCTATGGCAGTGATGGCAAACCTTTTTGCCGTCGCGTGCCAAAGGCGGGGGGAGCGCGGCGAGGTCGCCCATGTGTGTGCCCATACCCATAATTCAATGCGCCCCACCCTTGCGTATGTGCCACCTCCCTTTTAGCACATGATGGCATAGTGGGCCCGGTAGGACCATTTTTCACCCTCCCCAGGTTCCAGATGCTTTCTAGGAGCCTGGGGAGGGCGAAAACAGCCTTCCCCATCCCCCTGGAGTCCCTCCGGAGGCCGGAAACAGCCCATTTCCCAACTTCTGGTAGGATCGAAAGGCCCAAAAATCAGCTGGCTGGCGCACAAATGTGCGCTGGAGCTGAGCTTCGGTAACACTCGCGTGCCAACTGATATGGCTCTATGTGCCCACTTGTGGCACCCATGCCATAGGTTCACCATCACGGATCTATGGCCTTTCTCTAACATGTTATGTTAAAAATAAAACAAGATTTGCTTTATTTAGCCTGCTTACACGGTGCAAATCTTCAGTTCTAAATGAAGATTTGCACCATGAAGAGAGATCTGAGTCCCAGTTTTGATTTCAAGGGAAATGGATCCCAGCTGGGCTCCGTTTATTTATTTTATTTTATTTTTAAAATAAAAAGAAACTCCCCTCCTGCTTTCCTTTGGTTGAGCATTATATGTGTGTGTGGGGGGGGGGGGGAATAGTCACTGTGTAGTTGTTGCTTTTTTTATAAAATAATTCTTTTAACAGGCTTGGTCTGGCTTAAACCTCCTCTTTATACTGGGAGGTTTTATACAATTGGATTTTTAAATTGTTTCCTAGCCTAATTATTTAATTTATTTTAAACAATTTTTAACTTTTATATGCTACTGTATTTTATCTTGGCTGTTCACCGCCCTGAGTCCCGTCTGGGAGTAGGGCGGTATACAAATTCGAATAATAAATAAATAAATGAATAAATAAATCTATCAATAGCTAATCTTAGCTGTACTTCAAAACAGAAATTTTATTTTGGATGAGTAAACTCTGGATTAAATCGGTGACTTTTTACTGTGGACTTTGGGATGTTGAACCAGTGAACCGGGCCATATCCAGATGCGTACAGGTAGTCCTCGAATTACAACCACAACAGATATTAGATATAAATCTAATAAATAAATAAATAAATAAATAAATAAATAAACAGAACCCAAAATTTATGTGGGCTAGGCGAGACCATTTGCTAAGTGAGTTTTGCCCCATTTTACGTCCCTTCCTGCCACGGTTATTAAGTGAACCAAGGCAGTTATTAAGTGAGTAACCCAGTTGTTAAGTGAATCTGGCTTGCCAGAAGATTGCAAAAGTGACCCTGGGACATAGCAATGGTATGAACCAGTTGCCAAGCATCTGAATGTTGATCACATGACCCTGGGGATGCTGAAAAGGTGGTAAGTGTGAAAAATGGTCATTAATAATCATTTTTTAGTACCGTTGTGACTTCGGTCACTAAACGAACTGTTGTAAATCGAGAAACCCCAAAACCCCCCAAATCAGTGGGTTCGTAGCTCAAGACAGCAAGCCTGATCTAAATTTCGTTTGGCTCCAGCCAAGTGCTTTATTTGTATATTTTTAAGGACCCTACATTTCATTTTAATTAAATAAAAAGTTCCATTTTTTAAAAAAAAATCAGATTAGGTTATTCTCTGAGAATTCTCAGCTCCAGGATTTCCTTGTGGTGTCCCATCCAAATTAACACTAGGCAACAGGTGGCACGCAGAGCCATATCGGTGGCCACGCGATCTCAGCTCTAGTGCACATACGCACGCCAGTCAGCTGATTTTCGGGCCTTCTGGAAGTCGGCAAACGGCTGTTTCCGGCCGGGGGGGGGAAGGCCATTTTTGCCCTCCCCAGGCTCCTAGAAAGGCTCTGGGGCCTGGGGAGGGTGAAAAAAAGGGCCTACCTGGCCCACTGTGCCATCACATGCCAAAAGCGGGGGAAACACGGTGTGGGGGGGGGTAGCACATATATGCGTGGGGGCGGGGCGCACAGAATTATGGGTGTGGGCACGTATGCGCCCAACACCTCCTCCCGCTCCCCCCCACTTTTGGCACACGATGACAAAAAGATTAGCCATCACTGCACTAGGCTATATATTTAAAATCAACACTAGGCTGTATATTTAAATTTTAAAATAAAAGAAAGAACTTGTTTTGCTGGTAGAAACAGACACACTCAGCAATGTTTTTAACCAAATTCCTTACACACAGAATTTTACAGAAAAATGCACGTAGGGCCAACGAAAACAGCAACCAGAGCAGCTAATAAACCCTAAAGGCTAAAGAATCATCAACTTCCAAAACTTTGAACTTTTTCCAACATTTTCCTGACATTGTGTTGTAATCCTTAGAATAACTCGGTCCAATAGGCCAGTCTATTCATCCTAACCCAAGTTTGTTCAAGTGCAGAAAAGGAGCAGCTCCAGGCAGTCCTTGACATACGACCAACAACGGAGCCCCAAAATTTCTGTTGTTAAACACAAGACATTTGCTAAGTGAGTTTTGTCCCGTTTATAATATATATTTATTTTGGAAAATGTATATAAACATCAACTCGCTCACGGCGACTTTAGGCGGCTTGCCCGAAAATAAAACACAATGTAGAAAAATAAAAGTAATAAAAAATAATAATAAAATAATAACTCTCTCATCAGGGGTGAAATTCAGCAAGTTCGGGAGAACTGGTAGCGAAATTTTGAGTAGTTTGGAGAACTGGCAAATACCACTTCTCGCTGGTGCCAGAGTGGGGTGGGAATGGGGATTTTGCAGTATCCTTCCCCTGGAGTGGGGTGGGAATGGGGATTTTGCAGATTTCTTCCCCTGGAGTGGGGAGGGAATGCAGTATCCTTCCCCCTGGAGTGGGGTGGGAATGAGGTTTTTGCAGTATCCTTCCCGTGGACTGGGATGGGAATGGGGGATTTTGCAATATCCTTCCTGCTGGAGTGGGGTGGGAATGGAGATTTTGCAGTATCCTTCTCCTGCCCCGCCCACCAGACCATGCCCATAGAACCGGTAGTAAAAAAGAAAATGAGTTCCACCACTGCCTCTCATCCATTTTATGAGTTTTCTTGCCACTGTTGTTAAGTGAATCACTGCAATTGATAAGTTAGTCACCCGGTTGTTAAGTGGATCTGTTTTCCCCCATGGATTTTGCTCGTCAAAAGGTCACAAAAAATGACGATGTGACACTGCAACCGTCACAAATACGAATCCATTGCCAAGCCTCTAAATTTGGATCCCTTGACCACAGGAGGGGAATGCTGCAAACGGTCAGAAGTGTGAAAAATGGTCTTAACCAAGTCCCTTTTCCCCCCAGTGCCGTCGTAACTTTGAACGGTCGCTTAACCAACCGTTGTAAGTGGAGGGCTACCTGATCCGGACGGAGGAAATCACTTTTCCTCCATCCTAAGCGAAATAACAAATTTAGAAAGACCCACAAATTTACCGCCAAAGTTGAAAAAAATAATAATAATACATCCTCTGCGTTGAACCAGATTCATTTGCAACAAAATAGAAGATTTTTCTTTTTAATGTACTTCCCCTCCCACTGAGAAATTATAGAGAGCCTGAAGCTGGCAGACCTTTTCCACTCTGAGTGGCACACACACAAACACACAAAGGCACACACTGGGCTTCCTCCAGCTGTGGGATTCCACTTATCAAGGAAGGAAGGAAGGAAGGAAGGAAGGAAGGAAGGAAGGAAGGAAGGAAGGAAGGAAGGAAGGAAGGAAGGAAGGAAGGAAGGAAGGAAAAGAAAAAAGAAAGAAAGGAAGGAAGGAAGGAAGGAAGGGGGAGAGAGAGAGAAAGAGAAAGAAAAAAAGAAAAAAGAAAGAAAGAAAAAGAAAGAAAGAAAGAAAGAAAGAAAGAAAGAAAGAAAGAAAGAAAGAAAGAAAGGAAGGAAGGAAGGAAGGAAGGAAGGAAGGGAAAGAAAGAAAAAGAAAGGAAGGAAGGAAGGAAGGGGGAGAGAGAGAGAGAGAGAGAGAGAGAAAGAGAAAGAAAGAAAGAAAAAAGAAAGAAAGAAAGAAAAAGAAAGGAAGGAAGGAAGGAAGGGGGAGAGAGAGAGAGAGAAAGAGAAAGAAAAAAAGAAAAAAGAAAGAAAGAAAAAGAAAGAAAGAAAGAAAGAAAGGAAGGAAGGAAGGAAGGGAAAGAAAGAAAAAGAAAGGAAGGAAGGAAGGAAGGGGGAGAGAGAGAGAGAGAAAGAGAAAGAGAAAGAAAGAAAGAAAGAAGAAAGAAAGAAAGAAAAAGAAAGGAAGGAAGGAAGGAAGGAAGGAAGGAAGGAAGAAAGGAAGGAAGGGAGGAAGAAAAAAAGAAAGAAAAAGAAAGGAAGGAAGGAAAGAAGGGAGAGAGAGAGAGGGAGAAAGAAAGAAAGAAAGAGAAAGGAAGGAAAAAAGGAAGGAAGGAAGAGAAAGAAAGAGAAAGGAAGGAAGAGAAAGAAAGAAAAAGAAAGGAAGGAAGGAAGGAAAGAAGGAAGGAAGAGAAAGGAAGAAAAAGAAAGGAAGGAAGGAAGAAAGAAAGAGAAAGGAAGAAAAAGGAAGGAAGGAAGGGAGAGAGAGAGAGCGAAAGAAAGAAAAGAAAGAAAGAAAGAAAGAAAGAAAAAAAGAAAAAAAGAAAGAAAGAAAGAAAGAGAAAGGAAAGAAGGAAGGAAGCCTCCCCAGGCAACCTACCTGTGAGTAGCAACAGGAGGAGGAGGAGGAGGAGGCCGGCCGAGGGTCCCATTTTACAACCGAGGGATACCCCGAGTAGAGCTATCTGGACATGGCCAAGACTGGACGTCCGTCCGTTGCTCCTAGCCGAGGCATCTCAAAGGTTGCACTGTCTTCGGCACCAAAAGTCTGTGTGTGTGTTTCTCCCTCCTTCATCTTGGAAAATATTTTGATTGGCCACTATAAATAAGCCCAGAAACTTTCCCACCCCACCGTCACTGGGATGCAACTTGTTTTTTTTAAAAAAAAAAAAGAGAGAGAGAGAGAGAAAGAGAAAGAGAGAAAGGAAAAACCCTGTATTTTGCAGATGCCAAAATAACAAAGATGGACAATCCAAATTAGAAAGCTGGCAAGGGCCCGGAGAAGTGGCTCTCTCTGAATTGTGGAGATGCAAACTAAATTTAAAAAAAAAAAAAAAAGGAGCTTCATCATTCCTTTTTTAAAAAAAAAACTCCAGAGAAACTTTTACTTCTGATCGTAGACCAAGCAACCTACGTGTCCAATGAATTATCTCTACGATTTATTCGTATTTAGAAACTGCCGGGCAGAAGACGGCAACAGATTGAACAACTCCGGAGCCGTCTCAAATTTCACACTTCACCACTCAAATGCACAATTGACGGGGACCGTTAACCATCAACAAGGAGTTAATTGTTCATAATAAACATATATTCTCCAAAGGGCCTGAAGGCAGGACGAGAAACGGTGGGATGGAAAGTAACCAAGGAGAGATGCAACCTAGAATTAAGGAGAAATTTCCGGACAGTGGATTAATCAGTGGAACTGCTTGCCACCAGAAGTTGCGGGTGCGCCATCATTGGAGATTTTAAAGAAGAGATCGGATGGCCATTTGTCTGAAATGGTATAGGGTCTCCTGCTTGAGCACAGAGGTTTGGACTAGAGGACCTCCAGGGTCCCTTCCAGCTCTGTTATTCATAACTAGAAAGCAAATTATTGGTTGTAACATTAATATATCGTTAATAACAGTGGTGGAATTCAATTTCTTTTTTACTACCGGTTCTGTGGGCATGGCTTGGTGGGCATGGCAGGGAAGGGATACTGCAAAATCCCCATTTCCTCTCCACTCCTGGGGGACGGATATTGCAAAATCTCCATTCCCACCCCACTCTTGGGAGAAGGATACTGCAAAATCTCCATTTCCACCCCACTCCAGGAGAAAGATACTGCAAAATCCCCATTCCCATCCACTCCAGGGGAAGGATACTGCAAAATCCCCATTCCCTCCCCACTCCAGGGGAAGGATACTGCAAAATCCCCATTCCCTCCCCACTCTTTGGAGAAAGATACTGCAAAATCCCCATTCCCACACCACTCCAGGGGAATTTACTGCAAAATCCCCATTCCCATCTCACTCGTGGGGGAAGGATACTGCAAAATCTCCATTCCCACCCCACTCTGGAGCCAGCCAGAGGTGGTATTTGCCGGTTCTCCCAACTACTCAAAATCTCTGCTACCGGTTCTCGATAACCTGTCAGCACCTGCTGAATAGCACCCCTGGTTAATAATATATTGATTGAAGTAGTTACTTGATACATTTCGGACCTAACTTGTACATAAAATTTAGCTCTGGGATTAGGATGTCTATCAGGATCAGAACTCTGAACTTAAATAAATAAAGTGTCATCTCAAATTCCTGCTTTTAGCCTCAGGGATGGGCAAATTTTTGCTCTCCAGGGCACAATATTTTCCGGGGGGGGAGGCAAAACTTGTCGTGCTATTAATCGAATGTGGCACATCACAGAAATAGGTGGAATCAAGTTTCAGCCTTTTGTTATGATTCAGTTGTGTGAATAAAAAAAAAGTTTTTCGGGTGGGTGGGTGGATGGCATGTCTGACTACCTGGAGCCCCCTCTCTCTCAAATCGGACTTCGAAAAGTTTAGCTTTACCATAACTGGCTCAGGGCATTTTAAGTTATAGAATTACCTAATTGGTTGAACCTCCCTTCCAGTTTTCAGCCAAAATCAACTAAATAAGGTAGGTTAAATTGAAAGAGCTCACAAAATCCCCATTTAATGAGGGCCTGGGCTGGGAGTTGGAGGGGGCATTTCCTGCATTAACAGTGGAGGTGCCAGGGATGCAGGTGGCAACAAGGAACAGAAAGTGTGCCCACTGGGTGCCCACGGAGGCTCCACCTAAGCAGGCAGCCAAGGGTCCCTTAAGGGGAGGGATGGGAATCAAGAGAATTTAGGGATAATAAGGATGCCCTTAGCACCAGTGGACTTAAAACTAGCATCCCTTAAACCGGGGTGAAATCCAGCAGGTTCTGACGAACTGGTAGCGGAAATTTTGAGTAGTTTGTAGAACTGGCAAATGCCACCTTTGGCTGGCTCCAGAGTGGGGGGGGAATGGGGACTTTGCAGTATCATTCCCCTGGAGTGGGGAGGGAATGGAGATTTTGCAATATCCTTTCCCCAGGAGCGGGGAGGGAATGGAGATTTTGCAGTATCCTTCACCTGGAGTGGGGTAGGAATGGAGATTTTGCAATATCCTTCCCCTGCCACGCCCACAGAACCGGTAGTAAAAAAAATTGAATTTCACCACTGCTTTTAGGGGATTAACTTCTGCTTACCAAAAGAAAGGAAAGATTCTTTTTTTAAAAACACACACATACAATTGTGCTTCTCATTTGTGTGTGTGTGTGTGTGTGTTTTCTTTTTTGCTGACCAGCTTTGGTATTTTATCCTCAAATTGCAAAATTCCTGTGAAGGAGAGGGGGGAAAAATTGTTTTGAAGATTTTTTTTTGTGGCATTCAAGAAGCAGCTCTCTGTGCAACTGGAACCCTGAATTAGGAATTTGCCACAAAGCGTAGATCTCGAGCAGCAGATCAGATCTTAAACCAATTTATTTTTCTTCTAAATTCAAGTCCCCATCTCCCTCTCTTTTTTTATGAGGGATATTTGGGAGAGAAAAAAGTTTTGCTAAATCAACCTCAGTCATCTCTTCACCCTCCCTCCGGGCAGGGCCATACTGGACTTCCCCCTTGTTTTGGGTCATTTTGAGGGGGGCTTCAGAGGCCTCCTTGGTTTGAGTATAGAGCAAAATAAGGGGTCCCAACCAGTGGAGAAATGTAAAATTTGCTACTACCGGTTCTGTGGATGTGGCTTGGTGGTGATGGGGGTAATATAACTGAGTGGGCATGGCCAATTTTTTTCTTTTAACTTTTAAAACCATTTTTTCTATAATCTCTTCGGCTGAAAAAAATGCTTTTAAAAGCCTCTGACGATCCCAGCTGAGTTGCCTGATCGGCAGAGGCTTTTTTTCCTTTTAAAAACATTTTTTCTATAACCTCTTCGGCCGAAGAGGTTGTAGAAAAAATGCTTTTAAAAGCCTCTGATGATCCCAGCTGAGTTGCCTGATCGGCAGAGGCTTTTTTTCCCATTTAAAAACACTTTTTCTATAACCTCTTCGGCCGAAGAGGTTGTAGAAAAAATGCTTTTAAAAGCCTCTGATGATCCCAGCTGAGCCGCACGATCATCAGAAGCTTTTTTTTTTACTTTTAAAACCTCTTCCTCCCTCTCTTTCTCACACTTACGACCGTTGCAGCATCCCCACACAGTTACAGGATCAAAATTCAGACGCTTGGCAATTGACTCGCATTTATGACGGTCGTGGTGTTCCCCCTTTTGTGACCTGACAAGCAAGGTCATTGGGGGAAGCCAGATTCACTTAACAACGTTACTAACGGAACAACTGCAGTGATTCACTTAATAGCTGTGACAAGGAAGGTCGTAACGAACCTTCACTTAGCAAGAGACATTTTGGCACCATTTATGATCGTAAATAGAGGACAACCCATAGTTGGGAATGTTCCTAGAATGTTCCCCAATCAATCCCAATATTTTATCCACTGCTGCCACCTGCTGGACAGTTAGCAGCATTGCGTATTTATATTTTATTCCCTTTTTAGAAAGGAAAGCTGGGAAGGAAGGAAGGATAGGTAGGTAGGAAGGAAGGAAGGATAGCTAGGGGAAGGAAGGAAGGAAGGAAGGAAGGAAGGAAGAAGGAAGGAAGGAAGGAAGGAAGGAAGGAAGGAAGGAAGGAAGGAAGGAAGGAAGGAAGGAAGGAAGGAAGGAAGGAAGGAAAGCTAGGGGAAGGAAGGAAGTACACTCTGAACTTCTGCACCAGAAATAAATTCTTTGTGTGTCCAATCACACTTGGCCAATAAAGAATTCCCTTCCATTTCATTCTATAATTCTGTTCCATTTTATAGTAATATTCTCTTCTATAATAATCTTCTCTTTTCTATGATAATCTTCTCTTCCCTCCTCTCTTCTCTTCTCTCTTTCCTTCCCCTCCCCTCCCCTCCTCTCCTCTTCCCTTCCATCTTCTTTCCTTACCCTTCCCTTCTCTCTCTTTCCTTCCCCTCCCTTCCCCTTCCTTTCTCTTCTCTTCCCTTCTTCTCTTCTCTTCTCTTCTCTTTCCTTCCCCTTCTCTTCTCTCTTCTCTTCCCTTCCCTTCCCTTCTTCTCTTCTCTTCTCTTTCCTTCCCCTTCCTTCTTCTCTTCCCTTCCCTTCCCTCTTATCTTCTCTAATTCTACTCTACTCTATTTTAATTACTCCACTCCACTCCACTCCACTCCACTCTACTCTTTCCTCATGAGCTGCTCTGCCCTGGCAGGAGAGTCCCAAGAGACACTTGAGAGGCTGGCCTGTCCCCAAAGGGGCAAAATTTATCCCTGCTTGTTTGCAGTGACTGATAAAGCCAAGATCATGTTTACAGCAGGCGGGGCAGGATTCGCTTCCAAGTCCTGAGCAATCTTCCAGGCAGTGAACAATGGGAGATTATTGAGCTAATCTCAGCTCCAGGAACTCCGAAACCAATGGTGAGTAGGCATCTTTGGCTACTGGAGGGGGGTGGGAGAAGAGGAAATAGCAATAGCCCTTAGACTTGTATACTGCTTCACGGTGCTTTCCAGCCCCCTCTAAGCAGTTTACAGAGTCAGCCTCTTGCCCCCAACAACATGGGTCCTCATTTTACCAACCTCAGAAGGATGGAAGGCAACCTTGAGCCAGTCAGGATCAAACTCTTAGCAGTGGGCAGAGTTAGTTTGCAATACTGCATTCTAACCACAGGGAGGGAGGGAGGGAGGGAGGGAGGAAGGAAAGAAAGCTGGGAAGGAAGGAAGGAAGGAAGGAAGGAAGGAAGGAAGGAAGGAAGGAAGGAAGGAAGGAAGGAAGGAAGGAAGGAAGGAAGGAAGGAAAGCTGGGAAGGAAAGCTGGGAAGGAAAGCTGGGAAGGAAGGATAGGTGGGAAGGAAGGAAGGAAAACTAGGGAGGGAGGGAAGGACAGAGGAAGGAAGGAAGGAAAGCTGGGAAGGAAGGAGAGGTGGGAAGGAAGGAAGGAAGGATAGCTAGGAAGGAAGGAAAACTAGGGAGGGAGGGAGGAAGGAAGGAAGGAAGGAAGGAAAGCTGGGAAGGAAGGAAGGAAGGAAGGAAACAAGCAAGGAATAGCACTTAGACTTATATAGTACTTCATAGTGCTTCATTTACCAACCTCAGAAGGATGGAAGGCTGAGTCAATCTTGAGCCAGTCAGCATCAAACTGCTGGCAGTGGGCAGAATTAGCCTGCAATTCTGCATTCTAACCACTGGGAGGGAGGGAGGGAAGAAGGAAGGAAGGAAGGAATAGCACTTAGACTTATATAGCGTTTCACAGTACTTCATTTACCAACTTTGGAAGAAGGGAAGGCTGAGTCGCCATCGAACTGCTGACAGTTGGCAGAGTTTAGCCTGCAATGCTGCCTTCTAACCACTACGCTACTGCAGCTCTTAAATTAAAACCATTGCAAAATGCTGAACATTTCAGAGAAAACACAACAGAGACAAAAGGCTTAAACTGAAGTCCTGTTTAACACACCGGAACACAGTCTGCATTAGCCACATTATCCATTTCGAGGCGGTTGTCAGCCATGCCGTTTTTTCTCCAAGTCACGTCACCTGGATCCTCCTTTGGGTCCGTCTTGGTTACCTCGGCCTTCCCCAGGACGGATGTCAGCTGCACCCAGAAGAAGGCCTGGCGACCGGGCTCCGAAGGCCACTCTAAGTATGTCTTTTTGCTGAGCATTTTCCTTAGTCGGCAAAACTTGTTGGGCAGTGCTTGCAGGTCGATGGCTTCCTTCACCACCAAGACTACGTCCTCGAAGTTTAGCCCCACCGCCCGCTGGTGGGCAAAGTAGAGCTCGTAATTGCACCAATCGCTGTCGACAAAGCTGCGCGAGAGCACGAAGATGATTTTCCGGCTGTTTTCAATGTTTTCAATGATATTGTCGATGATCCAACGGCCGGGTGTGAAATCCCGCTCGTGAATGCAGACGCGGTACGGCGGCATCGACGCCTCCAACCTCTGGAGCAGTTCCTGCCTGACCCAGTCTGCGTCGGAGCAGCTGTAAGAGATGAAGGCGTGGTAGGTGAAGTCTCTCAGTGCTTTGGAGCGGCCGGACCGATATTTGGAGCGCACGATTTGGACGGTGGCCTTGAGGTACCAGGGTACGTTGAACCACCAACACAAAACCATGACGACGATCACCACAACGGCTGTGATGGAGACAGCAATGGCTACCACCACCATGACATTACACTGGGTCAGCCTTGGGGTATAAGCAATCACCGCCATATTGCGCAGGGGCACGGGGTGATAACAGGTCCACCCGCCAGGCCAGTCCACAATCTGCAACTTGCCGTTCTTCAGGGTCTCTTGAAGGAAGGCGTAGAGGTCACAGACGCAATGGTAAGGATTGTTCCCCGCTTTCAGCTGCGTGAGCTGCGGCATATTCACAAAGGAACCTTTGCAGATGACGCCGAAGGAGTTGCCGTCCACGGCCAAAACCCGGAGATTCGGACATCTCCATTCGGTCGGGATAAACTTGATCTTGTTCCCGCTCAACCGCAGCTCTTGGAGGTCCACAGCGACCTCAAAGTACTCCATCTCAAGGTGTTCCAACTGTGAGTAGGACAAATCCAGGAACTGCAACCTGGTGGGAAGGCACTTGAAGATCCCCACCGTGACGACGTTGTAAGTCAAATCCAACCAAACAAGACTGCGGCTCCAAACACAGGGCAATTCCTTACAGTTCCTGATTCGATTGTGGCTTAGATCTAACTTGGATAGCCGGGGCCAGCTGGATGTCAGCTTGGAGACTATGCTCAGGTAGGTTAATTCGTTGTTGCTAAGATTGAAGTGCTCCAGGCTGGGCATGATTCCTTGATATAAACAGCCTTCATTGTAGATATATTCATCTAACAAGCGATTATTAGAAACATCTAAAACTACCACGCTCCTCATTTCCCCCCAGGCGTCACAGGGCACAAAGTTGAAGTTGACATTGAGGATAGAAAGGTAGGTTACCCCGGAAAACCAAGTAAAAGTCCAGTCAAAACGCAAAATATCGGGGTTACTGATGTCCTTCAGCAACAAACGGCGGAGGGTCAGGTTGGCGATGCCGGCTTCTGGAAGCTTCCATTCGGGAGACCGGGCAAAATCGATAGCAATGAAAGAGAGGTCTCGCACACGAGACTTCTGGACATTTAAGAGGACCAAACGCAGCAGGTTCTCGTTGAATTTCCCCCTGTAGAAGACCAGCTCTTCCACTTCGACCTCAGCCAAGCCGGCAAAGAGGTCTACGGAATCGGTGTAGTAGGTGAACTCGAAGAGGTTACGGAAACGGAGGTATTGGAGCTGCTTCCCTTTCAAGTCACGGAGCATAACGGGCAGAGCTTCCGGGTTTTTGTCCAGAGCGATGTCGCACCACAATTCTGTGGTGTTGAGCTTAGAAAAGGCCCCTTGTTGATACTCTGTCAAACTGGAAGCAGTTTTGAGGAAAAACCTCTTCAACGGAATGTCCTTCAGAGGAACAAAGTCTTCACGTCCCACCGTGTAAATTACGGGACCGCCCAGGGACAACTCTTTGAGGTTCTTCAGGGAGCTGAACACCCTGTCCAGTCTTGAGAGAGGATAAAGATTGTTTGAGATAGACAGGGCAGTCAGCAGCTTCAAAGGCCTCAAAGCCAGAGAAGGGATCTCCCCCAAGGAGTTGTTGAAGAGACTCAACTTCTCCAAAAGGAGGTTGGATGCAAAGGAGTTATCGGCGATCGAGAAGATGTGGTTGTAACCCAGGTCCAACTCTTTCAGCTGAGTCAAGGACGAGAAGTCTGCCGGACCAATCTGTTCGATCTTGTTGTAGGAAAGGTCCAACTTCTCCAGACTGCTGGGAAGGTCCTGAGGGACTTGGAGCAGCTTCTGACCTCGGCAAGGAGCAACTGTGTTGGAGACAATCTGGCAAGGAGACGTCGTCACGGGATGCTGGGCCCGACCCAGGAATATCAAGTACAGAACTAGGGTGAGGCCGGCCGATGGCAATGGTCCCATGCCACTTCTTTACATTTTCTAGTTCTTCTTTCCTAGGTAGAGAGACAAAAAAAAAATCAAAATTGATGGCAGGCCATTTGGGTTTTCCCCAGGGAGAAAAATCTTGTTGTGGTCCACTAGCAGCCCACAGAGCTAGCAGCGAAGTCGGACAGTGAGGAGGCTGGGGAGGATCATGGGTCAGTCCTAGAGGCTGGGGAAGGCCCAGATGAGGGCTCTGCGTGGGAGGCAGAGATGGGGCCAGGGCTATCTGGAGTGATGCACGGACTCCGGAGCCTCCAGAGTCGGACACCAGAGAGGCAAAGGAGCCTGTTCCTAGTGCACGCATGCGCAAAGCTGCCAGAAGGCAAGAGCAGCTAAAGCAAAAAGGACGACTCAGGAGTAAGACCAGGAGATGATTGGCTCCTCCCATAAGGCTTAAAAGAGCAGCAAAGGCTCTTGGGCTTTTTGTAGGAAAGCAACGTTGCTAAATCTGTTTCCAGTCAGCGTCTTGTTTCTGAACTTTGTGGGGCTTTGCCAAGGAAGGCCTTTGGCAGGGTGCCAAAGATGATAAATGTTTGTAATAAGCCCGAAGAGCTTTTTCCAAAGGACTTGTTTTGGAATTTGGACTAATTTGGAATGAATTGCTTCATTCTCAGCTGTTATAATAAAATAGGTTTAAGATTAATTGTGTCTGGTAATGCCTAATTGAGCCTCAGTCATAACAAATCTTCCCTTCCGTCTTTCTCTCACAATCATGATTACTGTTCTGACTTAGGCTTCCCCAAAAAGCCCAAAGCAGAATCCTGGTCCTAACAAAACCCTGTTTATTAAACGAATGTGAATTCCTCTCATTCACCTTCAGCAAAGGCCTGGCAAACAGTCTTTCAAAAGTGAATTTATGACCACAGACCTTATCTCGCTTGGAAAGCTGCCATGTAGATATTTTCCAAACGCAAGGAAAGACTTGGCACAGAGTCTCTGAGATTTACAGACAGATCTTTGCACTCCTGAAACGAACAAACGAATGACTTGTTTCCTGCAAACGCCCACTCCCCTTTCGCTCCTCTTTTATTTCCATTCATCGTTCACCTGCGGCTTTACTCCCAAGTCGACCCTGATTTCTTAGCTCTTCTTTTCTTCTGGCAGCTCTGTGCATGCGCACACTGGGAACAGGCTCCAGCTGTTCCTCTGCCTCACTGCTGCCTAGCTCCGGAGGCAGCTGATAACTACCAGATGGCCCTGGCCCCCTCTCTGCCTCCGACGCAGAGCTCTCGTCCAAGCCTTCCCCAGTCTCCTCCTGTTCCTCTGCCTCTCTGGTGTCCGACTCTGGAGGCTCCAGAGTCCGCACATCATTCCCAGATGGCCCTGGTCCCATCTCCGCCTCCTATGCAGAGCTCTTGTCTGGGCCTTCCCCTGACTCCAGGACTGGCCCAAGTTCCTGCCCAGCCTCCTCACTGTCCGACTCCACTGCTAACTCCCCTGGCGGGTCACAACGATTACGTTCAGTGAAAATAAAGGATCACATTGGTTATTAAGGAACAGTAGGGTGGCAGATACTGTTCACAGAACTGTCAGAACTTCAAATCTGGGTCATTTTGAGATGGGGGGAGGCTTTAAAAGAGGGAAATGGGTCCGCCACAAAGCTTGAGGCGTTTACTTTTCTTTGAACTACTCAGGATACAAAACAAAAACGCAAGAAAGAGGCAGCTTGGCATACACCTGGGGCCGAAAAAGAGATGTTGGGAGACCTGCGATGGCCATCTATTCCCATCTCTGCGACAAGGATGGACGTCATTTGCCAAAACGCCGAGTAAGGTCTGTTTTATGAGCCAGAAATGGCATGGCAGCAACCGCCTGCTAAAAAGGCAATTTTGCGCCAACTCAGGAAGCTCAAACTGCCCAAGGAGCTGCTGATCCAGTTCTACAGAGGAATGATGGAGTCTGTCATCTGCACCTCCATCACTGTCTGGTTTGGCTCTGCAACCCAACAAGGCAGACATGGACTTCAGAGGATCATTAGAACGGCAGAAAAAACCATGGCTACCAACCTGCCTTCCATGGAGGACCTGTATGCCACACGAGTCAAAAAGAGGGCTGGGAAAATATCGACAGACCCCTCGCATCCTGGACATAAACTGTTTCAACTCCTACCCTCAAAATGACGCTATAGAGCATTGCATACCAGAACAACTAGACACAAGGACAGTTTTTCCCGAACGCCATCACTCTGCTAAACAAATAATCCTCTCAACACTGTCAAACTATTTACTAAGTCTGCATTACTATTACCGGTATAATCCTTCTCATTTTTTCCCCTATTTCCTTATTCTTCTTTCAACTATAGCTTTGTTGCTTGTATCTTATGATTTATATTGACTATTTAAATATCCTAGTATGATTTAGTATGTTGATTGCTTATTTAGTATCTGATTGCTATCAGTGAGTGTTGTATCTTATGATTTAATTAGTAATTATATTTTACGATTACGATCATGATTTATCACTTTTTTATTGTATGTACACACTGAACTTCTGCACCGGAAATAAATTCTTTGTGTGTCCAATCACACTTGGCCAATAGAGAATTCCCTTCCATTTCATTCTATAATTCTGTTCCATTCTGTAGTAATATTCTCTTCTATAATAATCTTCTCTTTTCTATGATAATCTTCTATTCTATTCTCTTCCCTTTCCTTTTCTCTTCTCTTCTCTCTTTCCTTCCCCTCCCCTCCCCTTTCTCTTCTGTTCTCTTCTCTTCTCTTCCCTTCCCTTCCCTTTTCTCTTCCCTTCCCTTTTCCTTCTCCTCTCTTTTATCTTCTCTTCTATTCCCTTCCCCTTCCCTTCTCTCTTTCCTTCCCCCCTTCCTTTCTCTTCTCTTCCCTTCCCTCTTTTCCTCCCTTCCCTTCTTCTCTTTCCTCCCTCTTCCCTCTTCTCTTCTCTTTTCCTTTCTCTTCCCTTCCCTTCTTCTCTTCTCTTTCCTTCCCCTTCCTTCTTCTCTTCCCTTCCCTTCCCTCTTATCTTCTCTAATTCTACTCTACTCTATTTTAATTACTCTACCCCACTCCACTCCACTCTACTTTTTCCTTGTGAGCAGCTCTGTCCTGGCAGGAGAGTCCCAAGAGACACTTCAGGCCACTTCAGAGGCTGGCCTGTCCCCAAAGGGGCAAAATTTATCCCTGCTTGTTTGCAGTGACTGATAAAGCCAAGATCATGTTTACAGCAGGCGGGGCAGGATTCGCTTCCAAGTCCTGAGCAATCTTCCAGGCAGTGAACAATAGGAGATTACTGAGCCTAACCTCAGCTCCAGGAACTCCGAAACCAATGGTGAGTAGGCATCTTTGGCTACTGGAGGGGGGTGGGAGAAGAGGAAATAGCAATAGCCCTTAGACTTGTATACTGCTTCACGGTGCTTTCCAGCCCCCTCTAAGCAGTTTACAGAGTCAGCCTCTTGCCCCCAACAACATGGGTCCTCATTTTACCAAACTCAGAAGGATGGAAGGCAACCTTGAGCCAGTCAGGATCAAACTCCTAGCAGTGGGCAGAGTTAGTTTGCAATACTGCATTCTAACCACAGGGAGGGAGGGAGGGAGGGAGGGAGGGAGGGAGGAAGGAAAGAAAGCTGGGAAGGAAGGAAGGAAGGAAGGAAGGAAGGAAGGAAGGAAGGAAGGAAGGAAGGAAGGAAGGAAGGAAGGAAGGAAGGAAGGAAGGAAGGAAGGAAGGAAAACTAAGGAGGGAGGGAGGGACGAAGGGATGGAGGAAGGAAGGAAAGCTGGGAAGGAAGGAAGGATAGGTGGGAAGGAAGGAAGGAAGGAAAGCTGTGAAGGAAGGAAGGAAAGCTAGGGAGGGAGAGAAGAAGGAAGGAAAGCTGGGAAGGAAGGAAGGATTGCTAGGAAGGAAGGAAATCTAGGGAGGAAGGCTAGGAAGGAAGGAAAATAGCACTACCACTTAGATTTATATCCCGCTTCACATGGCTTTGCAGCCCTCTCTAAGCAGTTTACAGAATTAGCCTGCAATCCTGCATTCTAACCACTGGGAAGCGGAGGGAAGGAAGGAAGGAAGGAAGGAAGGAAGGCAGTCAATAGCACTTAGATTTATATACTGCTACATAGTGCTTTCCAGCCCTCTCTAAGCGGTTTACAGAGTCAGCAATTTGCCCCCCCCCCCAACAATCTGGCTCCTCATTTTACCCACCTCGGAAGGACGGAAGGACAAGTCGACCTTAAGCCAGTCAGGATCGAACTGCTGGCAGTCGGCAGAGTCAGCCTGCAATACTGCACTCTAACCACTGTGCCACCACGGCTCCTCATGGGCACTGAGCATGTATTGGGAATAGAGATGAGAAAAAGAGGTTGGGGAAGTGACAGGCTTGACGGAAGCCAGGGGTGTGAGGAATGCAGCCTGGTTTCAGTCTTTAAGGCCGTGAAGCTTGAGGATGGAATGAGAATTGCATCAAACATCCAAGCGGGTTCCCAGAATAGGTAGGGGAGACATGATAGCAGTCTTCCAATATCTCAGGGGCTGCCCCAAAGAAGAGGGAGTCAA
This sequence comes from Coluber constrictor foxii, assembly GCA_038048745.1. Classification (NCBI taxonomy): domain Eukaryota; kingdom Metazoa; phylum Chordata; class Lepidosauria; order Squamata; family Colubridae; genus Coluber; species Coluber constrictor. The sequence continues at coordinate 4,371,440 of CM075975.1, forward strand.
GCTATTCTCCAAAGCCCCTGAGGGCAGGACAAGAAGCAACGGGTGGAAACTAATCCAGGAGAGAGGCAATTTAGAACTAAGGAGGAACTTCCTGACAATGAGAAAAATTAACCCGTGGAACTGCTTGCCACCAGAAATTTTGAATGCTCCAAACGCTGGAGGTTTTTAAGAAGAGCCTGAATAAGTCATTTGTATAGCATTTATAGGGTCTCCTGCTTGAGCAAGGAGGAGAGGTCCCTTCCGACTCCGTTATTCTGTTCTGTTCTGTATTCTGTTCTGTCCGTTGGTGGACAATGAATTGGTCAAGGGGTCAAGGACAGGATGAAAGGGCAAAGTTCGTAAATTTCTGCGCGGGAACGTTATTCCTGACCTTGCTTCATTTACGACCGCTAATCCTTAGTAAAAGAACCTCTCACTGCAACGAAATGGGAGTCGAGGGTCTTTCCTTTCTAGGGTCCCAGCTGAGGCAGGTCTGACAGTTCCTGAGAAACAGTTTAGAAATATCTGGAGTGCCACAGAGCTTGGAGCATAAATACCCAAATAGTTTTTGCCTTCGTAGACGATTAACTGTTGACAATGGGAAGCCAATTCTCAAAGGTACACTATGTTTTGCCCTGCCTGCAGTCCTAGTTTAGCAACAGTATAGAGTTAGTCCTCGACTTACAGCAGTTCATTTACTCCCGAAAATAAGACCCTGTCTTATATTTTTTTGAACCCTGAAATAAGTGCTTGGCCTTATTGCCATGCACTCAAAAGCCTGATTGGGCTTATTATCAGGGGATAATGTCTTATTTTGGGGGAAACAGAGTAGATAGATGATAGATAGATAGATAGATAGATAGATAGATAGATAGATAGATAGATAGATAGATAGATAAAATGGATGGATGGATGGACGGACGGATAAAACAGACAGACAGACAGACAGACCGACCAATGGATTAGAGGGAGAGAAGATATAGATAGATAGATAGATAGATAGATAGATAGATAGATAGATAGATAGATAGATAGATAGATAGATAGATAGATAGATAGATAGATAGATAGATGATAGATAAAATAGATGGATGGATGGATGGACGGACAGATAAAACAGACAGACAGACAGACCGACCAATGGATTAGAGGGAGAGAAGATAGATAGATAGATAGATAGATAGATAGATAGATAGATTTGCACCTTGTGCTTTGATATGGCCTATATAGGCTAATCAAAGCTATCCTGTTAACCTGTATTTTATTCCAATTTCATTGTAAATCGTATTTCCTCCAATTCCATTTTAAATTGTTTTTTTTTAAATCAGATTTTAGCAATAATTTGTGTGCGCGGAACTCTGCCCTTTGATATGGCCCAAGGGCTAATCGATAAAATGAAGTATATAGATATATATCTGACACGACACACGCAGACAAATCGCCTGCAAAAATGAAGCCTAACTTTTTAACCATGCAGGAGTGATCTTGAATATCTTGAATTTTTATCATGACTATCTAACCATCTAGTTTCCTCCTTCGACATTTGTTTGCTTTAACGATCAGGAACAAACGAAAAGAATGCCAACTGCCTGCCAAAATTTACTTTCCTGTAAATTTTGTGTGCACCTGTCACTGCAAAAGATCATCAATCTCTAACCCCCCCCCCAAGAGAGAACAGCTCTCTCTCCCCTTATTCATAAAGGTACGCAGTGGGGAGTTTCCCCAGCCTGAAGGAAGGGAGGAAACATACCCAATTAAAGAGCCTGCATTTCCACAAGATTATTTACCCCTTTTAATTGTCTCTAAAATGAAATCAAAAGCTAACTTGGAAATAAAGATTAAAAAGAAAAGAAATCTGACCCGAAACTAACAGGTAGTCCTCAACGTATGACCACCACCGAGCTCAAAAGTGAGAAATTTGTGAAGTTTTTCCGACTTTTCTCGCCGCCTTCGTTAAGTGAATCCACACAGGTCTTAAATTAGCAACACAGTCATTAAGTGAATTGGGCTTCCCCCCTCCCCCGATCCCGGTGGCACTGCGGCCGTCGTAAATGTGAGTCGTCTGTCAAGCACGTGCAAGAATGCAAGTCACGTGACCGCAAGGATGCTTCCGATGGTCGTAAGTGTGGGGGAAAAAAAAGGTAACAAGTCACTTTTTTTCAGTGAGATGGCCACTAAATGAACGGTTGTAAATTGAGGACGTATAATGGCTGCTAATTTATGGTTCCACCTTGCAATGGACATCGTGATAAATGAACAAGGCAAAACAAAAAAGCTGGTAAAACTGAATAAAGATAAGGCAATTATCAAGCTAACTCCTTACTGCTGTGTAAACGAACCGTTTAGATGCTGCAAGAATCCATTAGCTCCCTGATCTCCTATGCAACGCAGACAATCACTGAGGCCTAGAAGCTTAGAAGCTCACAACGGATTTTACTGTGCATTTTTTTTTTCAAACAGGGTATAACAATCATGGGATTGTGACACTTTCCTAAGTGCAATAGGCACATCCAAGCCAGGAGTACTTTGGTTACAATTACCCATTCGTGAACTAAAGGCACTCTGCACGTGCCCAGAGGCACTGTTGGATAGTCTGGATAGCTCAACAGACTAAATAGCCTGTTATTAACATTCAGCTGTCTGCAATTATTGCAAGTTCGAGGCTCAAGGTTGACTCAGCCTTCCCTCCTTTCTAAGGTAGGTAAATTGAGGACCCAGTTTGTGGGGGCAATAAGCTGACTTTGTATAAAAATATACAAAAGGATGAAGGCTATTGCTTAACGCATTGTAAGCCGCCCTGAGTTTCCGGAGAAAGGTGGCATATAAATCAAATTAAATTAAAATAAAATAAAATAAAAAAGCTAGGCTTGAAACATATCGTATTCTTCAGTAAATAAGTGGATACACAACATGACAGACCCTGATCTGCTCTACATATGAACTAACGAACTAACGAACTAACGAACTAACGAACTAACTAACTAACTAACTTTAGAAAAGATGTTGAGACTTTGGAAAAAGCGCAGAGAAGAGCAACTAAGATGATCAAAGGCCTGGAGACTAAAACATAGAAAGAACAACTGCAGGATATGGATTTGGCTAGTCTAGAGAAAAGAAGGACTAGGGGAGACATGATAGCCGTCTTCCAGTATTTGAGGGGCCGCCCCAAACAAGAGGGGCGGTCCAATTATTCTCCAAAGCACCGGAGGGCAGGACAAGAAGCAATGGATGGAAACGAATCAAGGAGAGAAGCAACCTGGAATTAAGGAGAAACTTCCTACCAGGGAGGACAATGAACCAGGGGAACAGCTTGCCACTAGAAGTGGTGGGCACTCCGTCCCTGGAGGTTTTTAAGAAAAGACTGGACCTCTTTTCCAGGGGGTTGGACTAGATGACCTCCAAGGTCCCGTCTGACTCTGTTACTGTTAAATAAGATAATACAGACCAGCCGAGAACACAAACTTGTCTAAGATTAAACGAGTAAGCATCACAATATGCTATCCTAACATTTTAGCATTGTGTGTGCTGTGAACACAATATTTACGAAGCAGGGTAGGGTGTTGGGTGAACGAAGACAGGCATCCGCATGTCTACGTCCCCTTACAGGTAGTCCTCGACTTACAACGGTTCCTTCAGTGACCGTTCAAAGTTACAACGGCACTGGCAAAAAAGTGACTTATGACCGTTTTTCACACTTACGACCGTGGTCATGACTGCATCTCCGTGGTCACAACGGTCGCGTCTCCGTGGGCTGGAATGGTCACATCCCTGTGTGATCACTCATATTTATGATGGTTGCAGTGTCGTATTTGTGGCATCCCCGTGGTCCCAGGTAACTGACTCATATTTATGACGGTTGCAGTATTTCAGGATCATGTGGTTATTTACTGTGACCTTCTGGCAAGCAAAATCAACCCGGGGAGCCAGATTCACTTAACGACCAAGGTTACTAACTTAACAACTGCACCAATTCACTTAGCAACGGTGGCCAGGAAGGTCGTAAAATGTGACAAAACTCCCTGAACAACTGTCTCGCTCAGTGACGGAAATGTTGGGCTGAACTGTGGCCGTAAGCCGAGGACTACCGTACCCATATCTACATTCCCATACAACATTAAAGACACGCCTCTCCCCTAGAAGGGAGGCTCACACTGACTTGCTTACTAAGTAAGTTGTAACATACAACATACTTACTTACCAAGAGTTCACAAAACTATCCAGGGAGGTTTGCGGAAACAGAGGTGGCTTACCCTACCTGAAGAGAGCAAACTCTGATTTGTGCAAAAAAATAATTTAAAAAAGGGGTCAAACAAACCACGGCTTAACAAGTGACACAAAGACAAATTAGGGCTGGTTTCCCCAGCATTTTAAACTCAAGTACGAGATCCTACATATACCATTCCAGGCAGGTGGCTATTCAGTCTCTTCTTAAAAACCATCCAGCGATGAAAGCCACTCCCAACTTTCTGGTGGCAAGCAGTTCCACTGGCTAATCGCCCTCGCTGGTAGGAAGTTTCTCCTTCGTTCCAGGTTGCCTCTCTCTCCTTAGTTAGCTTCTCCCCATTATTGCTTGTCCTGATTTCTGATGCTTTGGAAGACGTCCGATCAGAAAGGAAGGTCGGCAGTTCGGCGGTTCGAATCCCTAGTAGGGGGTCGGACTAGATGACCTTTAAGGTCCCTTCCAACTGTACTGACCCCCTCTTTTTTGTAGCAGCCCCTCAAATACTGGAATATTATGTCCCCCTCCCCCCGCCCCGCCCTCCTTTTCTCTATTCCCAACCCAAATTCTGCAACTGTTCTTATGTTTTTCTCTCCAGCCCCCTAATCAGATTAACAGCGTTGGAAGGGAGCTTGGAGGTCATCTAGCCCAACCCCGCTGCTCAAGCAGAAAACCCTATAGCATGTCAGACAAATGGCTGTCCTGGCTCTTTTTAAAAACCTCCAGGGTTGAAGAACCGACAACTTCTGGTGGCAAGCAGTTCCATCGGCTAATTGCTGCTCTTCTTTGCACTTTTCCGAAAGTCTCAATATCTTTTTTGGGAGAGGAGGGGGGGGGGCAACGTGGGGACCAAAACTGGAATGCAAATATTCTAGGCGTGTCCTTACTAAAGCGATACCAATAGGAAAAACAAAATACAAATGCAATAATAATAATAATAATAATAATAATAACCAGGATTCCCACTTAGCGAGGACGCAGCCGCCGGGTCCTCCACTTCACCTGGTTCAGCATGACGCGGGAACGTGGCTCAGACGTCCGCTGTAACGGGGTCCAGACATTCAACGCGTGTCGGCACCGATTACTATTTTTCCGGACTGGATCCGCAAACGCAAAGTTTTGCTTTCCCGCGAACAACAGTGACTTGGCTCGCCCCTAGGCGGCGCCAGAGAGGCGTCTGTCCGCTCTGGGCTTCCTTGGCGATGCCGCGCCCTCAGCTCCGCCCCCGGCCCCGCCCACTTCCCCCTGAGAGGAGCCTCCAGGAGCGCCGAAGCCGTCCGGCGTTTAAAGCCCATCGCCGGCCGCATTCCAGGCTCTTTAAACGCCGAGGAAAGGGGGCGTGGCTTCCCTCTTAAAGGGACAGCGCCTTCTTTTCCGCCTCTTGCAAGCCAGTTTCACCCATCTCCTCCCACTTATGACTGTATGACTGTAACCTTGTTGCTGGTATCCTTATGATTTGTATTGACCGTTTCCTAATATGATTTGATTGCTTATTTGTACCCTGTGACTATCATTAAGTGTTGTACCTTATGATTCTTGACGAATGTATCTTTTATGTACACTGAGAGCGTATGCACCCAAGACAAATTCCTTGTGTGTCCAATCACACTTGGCCAATAAAATTCTATTCTATTCTGTTCTGTTGTTCTGTTCTAATGCACTCTTGCGGATGTTGAAAAGCAACGTTAAGGGATCTGGTTCAGGCAATAGGAGCTGAAAGGGACCCTGGAGGTCTTCTAGTCCAGCCTGAAATCCAGCAGGTTCTGGAGAACCGGTAACAGAAATTTTGAGCAGTTTGGAGAATCGGCAAATACCACCTCTGGCTGGCTGCAGAGTGGCGTGGGAATGGGGATTTTGCAATATCCTTCCCATGGAGTGGGAATGGGGATTTTGCAATATCCTTCTGCTGGAGTGGATGGGAATGGGGATTTTGCAGGATCCTTCCCTGGAGTGGAGTGGGAATGGGGATTTTGCAATACCCTTCCCCTGGAGTGGAGTGGGAATGGGGAGTTTGTAATACCCTTCCCCTGGAGTGGGTGGGAATGGGGATTTTGCAGGATCCTTCCCCCTGGAGTGGAGTGGGAATGGGGATTTTGCAATACCCTTCCCCTGGAGTGGAGTGGGAATGGGAATTTTGCAATATCCTTCCCTTGGAGTGGGTGGGAATGGGGATTTTGCAGGATCCCTCCCCTGGAGTGGAGTGGGAATGGAGATTTTGTAATACCCTTCCCCTGGAGTGAGTGGGAATGGGGATTTTGCAATAACCTTCCCCTGGAGTGGGGTGGGAATGGGAATTTTGCAATATCCTTCCCTTGTCACACCCACCAAGTGACACCAAGCCCACCAAGCTATGCCCACGGTAGTAAAAAATATCTGGATTTCACCACTGGTTCAGAGTACATCTTCCAAAGCATTAGCAAAAAGGGCCGTTCTGGAGAGGGGCCTTATTTCTTCCCTCTCCCCTTTGCCCTGGAGTTGTGAGACTCACAAATATGGGAACGCAGCCATTCAGGTTGCGCATTACATTACCTGCAATAAAGAGATCATTTCTGCAGGAGTGAGACAGCCAGACAAAGCTAGTTTGTTTGTTCTTCTCTCTTAGTCCAGGAAACTCAAAACAGGTCTTCATTCTCCAAAGGGCGAGGCTGGCATTCTTAAAAGAATGAAGCCGTGGCAGAGCCAAGAAATCAAAAGACGCTTGCTCCTGGGGACAAAAGCTATGGCAAACCTAGACAGCATGCTAAAAAGCAGAGACATCACCCTGCCAACAAAATTGTGTCTGGTCAAGGCGATGGTTTTCCCAGTTGCAATGGATGGCTGGGAAAGTTGGACCGTAAGGAAGGCTGAGAAGGCTAAAGAATGGAGGCCTTTGAACTCTGGGGCTGGAGAAGACTCCTGCGAGTCCCTTGGACTGCAAGGCCATCCAACCGGTCAGTCCTAGAGGAGATCAACCCTGACTGCTCTTGAGAAGGCCAGATCCTGAACAGGAAACTCAAATCCTTTAGCCAACAAATGAGAAGGAAGGACTCCCTGGAGAAGAGCCGAATGCTGGGAATGATGGAGGGCAAAAGGAAAAGAAGGGGACGGCAGAGAACGAGATGGCTGGATGGAGTCACTGAAGCAGTTGGCGGGAGCTTAAATGGACTCCAGAGGATGGTAGAGGACAGGAAGGCTTGGAGGAACGTGGTCCATGTGGTCGCAATGGGTCGGACACAACTTCACAATTAACAAGAAGAAGTGGCAGATTTAAGACTTATTACTGGAACCTGGCTCAACCTGCCAGACAGGTATCTAGGAGTCTTAGTAAACCACCACTTAAATAGGAACCAGCCGTGTGCAGCAGCTGCCAAAAAAGCCAACACAGTTCTGGGCTGCATCAACAGAGGGATAGAATCAAGATCACGTGAAGTGTTAATGCCACTTTATAAGGCCTTGGGAAGGCCACACTTGGAATATTGCATTCAGTTTTGGTCGCCACGATGTAAAAAAGATGTGGAGACTCTAGAAAGAGTGCAGAGAAGAGCAACAATGATGATTAGGGGACTGGAGGCTAAAACATACGAAGAACGGTTGCAGGAATCGGGTATGTCTAATCTGGTGAAAAGAAGGACCAGGGGAGACAGGATAGCAGTCTTAAAATATTTGAGGGGCTGCCACAAAGAAGGGGGGGGGGGTCAATTTGTTTTCCAAAACATGGAAAGGGAGGTAAAAAAACAAACAAACAATAGATGGAAACTAATCAAGGAGAGAACCAACCTAGAACTCAGGAGAAATTTCCTGACCATGAGAACAATGAACCAGTGGAACTGCTTGCCACCAGAAGTCGTCGGGGCTCCATCATCACTGGAGGTTTTCAAGAAGAGATTGGACAAGCCAATTGTCTGAAATGGTTTCCTGCCTGAGCAGGAGGTTGGACTAGAAGGTCCCTTCCAATTTATTCTATTCTATTCTATTCTATTCTATTCTATTCTATTCTATTCTATTCTATTCTATATATTATTAGAGAGGGCTATAAAGCAGCATATAAGTCTAAGTGCTATTGCTATTATCCTATCCTATCCTATCCTATCCTATCCTATCCTGTATCCTCTTCTCTTTTCTCTTAACTTCTCTTCTGTATCCTTTCCCTTCCCTTCCCTTCTCTTCTTCCCTTCCCTTCTTTTCTCTTCCCTCCCCCTTCCCTTCCCTCTTCCTTCTCTTCTCTATCTTTCCTTCCCTTCCCTCTTCTCTTGTCTGTATCTCTTCTTCCCTTCTCTTCCCTTCCCTTTCTCTTCTCTTCTTTCCTTCCTTTTTCTCTTCCCTTCCCCTTCCCTCTTCTCTTCCCTTCCCTCTTCCTTCTCTTCTCTATCTTCCCTTCCCTTCCCTCTTCTCTTGTCTGTATCTCTTCTTCCCTTCTCTTCCCTTCCCTTTCTCTTCTCTTCTTTCCTTCCTTTTTCTCTTCCCTTCCCCTTCCCTCTTCTCTTCCCTTCCCTCTTCCTTCTCTTCTCTATCTTCCCTTCCCTTCCCTTCTCTCTTCTCTTCTCATCTGTATCTCTTCTTCCCTTCTCTTCCCTTCCCTTCTCTTTCTCATCTCTTCTCGTCTGTATCTTCTTCCCTTCCCTTCCCTTCCCTTCCCTTCCCTTCCCTTCCCTTCCCTTCCCTTCCCTTCCCTTCCCTTCCCTTCCTTCCCTTCCCTGTATCTCTTCTCTCCTCTTCTCTTCTTTGCTTCTTATTCTGCCTTCTGGTGCTTTGGAGAATAAATTGACCCCCTCTTCTTTGGGGCAGCCCCTCCAGTAATGGAAGACTCCTATCATGTCCTCCTTTTCACTAGACTAGAAATCCTCAGGTCTGGCAACCTTTCCAGCCCTCTTCTCATCTTCGTTGCTCTTTTCTGCACTCTTTCCATTCTCCGTGGGTTGCCCTTAACTTTCTAACCCATCTTCTCTGGGTTTCCTTTGTTCTGCAGTCCTAAATGTTTTCATGGGTTTGTTGCTACACACACTGTGCAATTCCAACAAGCAGATAAGTTCAGTAACCGGGCTCAGCGTGTTGAGTGAACCCAGCTGGTGCAGTGGCTCACGCTGACGTGGCTTCCTCTTGTGGCTCCCGATTTTGAGTCACCTACTTTGTGTGACTCTGCCGCTCCCTTCTCTTCCCCAAAACATTGGATGGGGCTGCAGAGGCCGGACCTAATTTTGTAACCATTCTGCATTTCAAGATGTCCATTTAAGGCATTTATAGCAGGTTCTGACAAGTTCTGGAGAACTGGTAGCGGAAATTTTGAGTAGTTCGGAAAAACCGGCAAATACCACCTCTGGCTGGCCCCGGAGTAGGTTGGGAATGGGGATTTTGTGGTATCCTTCCCCTGGAGTCGGGTTGGAATGGAGATTTTGCAGTATCCTTCCCCTGCCACGCCCACCAAGCCATGCCACGCCCACCATGCCACGCCCACAGAACCGGTAGTAAAGATATTTGAATTCCACCACTGGGTGTGCCCTAAGTTAAGTGGGTGCGAGTAGAAACCTCAGTCTACCAAGAAGTTTCCTAAAATGTCATTAACAGGTGAATTTATACAGGTGGTCCTCGACGTACGACCACAATTGAGCCCAGGATTTCTGTTATTAAGTGGAGACGTTGGTTAAAGCGAGATGAGATGAGTCAACTCTGGATTAAATTGGTGAGTTTTTTTTACTGTGGACTTTGGGATATTGAAGCCATAAATCGGGCCATATCCAGATGCGTACAGGTAGTCCTCGATTTACAACAACAACGGAGCCCAAAATTTATGTGGCTAGGTGAGACGTTTGTTAAGTGAGTTTTGCTCCATTTTCCGACCTTCTTTGCCACAGTGGCTAACTGAATCATGGCAGTTGATAAGTTAATAACCAGGTTGTTAATGAATCTGGCTCCCCCACCAACTTTGCTTGTCAGAAGGACGTAAAGGGATTGCGTGACCCCCGGGACGCTGCGACCGTCATAAGTTTGAACCAATTGCCAAGTGCCTGAATTTTTGATGACATGGTCATGAGGATACTGGAAAGGTCACAATTCTGAAAAACGGCCGTAAGCCCCCCCTTTTCAGTGCTGTCGTAATTTTGAATGCAAACACACACCCGTTTGCGTTCCTGCCATAGCGAGTTGGTCCTTAATCAGGAAAAAGGAGGAAAACTTCATTTTTGCAACAATAAAACTTGGAAAAGCAGCCTTGGGTTTTCCTATCCATATTTTATTTCATAACTGATCCTTTGATCTCTGAATAAGCCTTTATATGTCGCTGTAATTTAATTCTATATATGTTGCTGTCATTTTTTTCCAGAAACAAGATCTCCCATTTTTAGAGATTCACCGATTTCTTTTTGCCCAGGCAAGGAAGAGACGGGTGGGACAGACACAAGGAATAGTACCAGGAACAGAGTTGGAAAGGGACCTTCGAGGTCATCTAGTCCAACCCCCTGCTCACTCAAGGAGACCTGTACTAAGGATTTGTGGGTTTCATCCAGATAGTCTCTTAATAGTTCCCAGCCAGAACAACAGGTAGCAAAGACTGGGAAGGGCTTAAGGACTAAAACTGATAACCCAAGAAGGCACCTAGTTAACGGTAACAAGAGTTGGAAGGGACCTTGGAGGTCATCTAGTCCAACCCTCTGCTCACACAGGAGACCTATGCTAAGGATTCGAACCGCCGACCTTTCGGAGCGGTTGGTCAATTCCTGCTGGGAATTGGATCGTCTTGAATGGCGAAAGCTTGGTAAGACAGATTCAGGATTCAGAAGGATCTTGATAGATCTCCAACAACCTTGAGGGAAGGAGTATATGTCTAGCCTAATAAAGAGAACGTTTAGGGGTGACATGATAGCTGTTTTCCAGGATTTGGGGTCTCTCCAAAGAAGAAAAGAGGCAGTGACTTATCAGGACAAGAAGCAATAGGTAGATGCTCCTCAAAGAGGAATCCAACCTGGAACTAAGAAGAAATTTCCTGACAGAGAGAACAATTAATCCATGGGACAACTTGCCTTCCGGAATTGTGGGTGTTCCATCACTGGAAGTTTTTAAGAAGGTGTTTGTCCATGATGGTATAAAGACTCCTGCCTTGAGCAAGGGGTTGGATTAGAAGACCTCCAATGTCCCTTCCAGCCCTGATTTCTCTCCTCTCCTCTTCTCCCCTTCCCTTCTTTCTCTCCTCTTCTCTCCTCTCTTCCCTTCTCTCCTCATTCTATCCCCTTTCCCTTTCCCTCTTCTCCTCTCCCCTTCCCTTTTCTCTCCTCCTCTCTTCTCTCCCCTTCTTTTCTCTCCTCTCCTCATTCTATCCCCTTTCCCTTCCCCTCTCTTCTCTCCCCTTCCTTCTTTTCTCCTCTCCACTTCCCTTCTCTTTTCTCTCCTCCTCTCTCGTCTCTTTTCTCTCCTCTCCTCTCTTCCCTTCTCTCCTCATTCTCTCCCCTTTCCCTTCCCCTCTCTTCTCCTCTCCCCTTCAGTTCTCTTTTCTCTCCTCCTCTCTCCTTTTCTCTCCTCCTCATTCTATCCCCTTTCCCTTCCCCTCTCTTCTCCTCTCCCCTCTTTTCTCTCCTCTCATCTCTTCTATCTCCCCTTCCCTTTTCTAGTCTCTCCTCTCTTCTCCTCCCCTCCCCTTCTTTTCTCTCCTCTTCCTTTCCCTTTTTTCTCCTTTTCTCTCCTCTCTATCTCCCCTTCCCTCCTCCTCTCCTCTCTTCTCCTCTCTCCTTTTCTCTCTTCTCTTCTCTTCTCTTCTCTTCTCTTCTCTTCTCTTCTCTTCTCTTCTCTTCTCTTCTCTTCTCTTCTCTTCTCCTCTCCTCTCCTCTCCTCTCCTCTCCTCTCCTCTCCTCTCCTCTCCCCTCCCCTCCCCTCCCCTCCCCTCCTCTCCTCTCCTCCCCTTTTCTTTTCTCCTCTCCTCTCCTCTCCTCTCCTCTCCTCTCCTCTCCTCTGCTCTCCTCTCCTCTCCTCTCCTCTCCTCTCCATCCCTTCTCTTTCCTCTCCTCCCTCCATTCCATTCCATTCCAAACACATGTAGTGTATTAATCCATTTTCAGGGCTAACATCTTTCACTGAACAACGGTGGAACCACAGAATGTCAGGTGGGACCTTGGAGATCATCTCGTCTAAGACTCCAACTAGTCCAAGGATCCACATTTACCGTTAAAGCAACCAAGTTCAGTTTTGAAGAACTACAATGAAGGAAAGAGAAGCTATTTGGTGTCATGGTTGAAACATCGCTGTAGGGATCGGAAGACCCCGAGTTCAAGTTCTGCCCCAGGCACAAAGCCAAAACTGGGTCACGGAGAGCCAGTCCCTGACCCCCCGCCCCGGGAAGGAGGTAACGGCAACCTCCTTCTGAAATCCTGCCAATAAATACCGCAGACGCTTGTCTAGACAGTGCTCAGGAGTCACAATCCGACTGGAAGGCTCACAAACACACTCACCCCTCACGGAGGAAAGCGAGAACGTGGTTGAAGTCAGCTGAGTGAGGTCTCGAGGGGGTCACGAACCCCAAGACTCAGTCACAAGACTGAGCCAACCAACAGAGTTGGCAAGAGGGAAATTTTTTAACCTGGTTGTGTGGGCAGAGATGAGGAAACCTGAGATTAGGCAGATTTGAGGCAACTCTGACTTGGGAAAGGACGCTGAACCGTTTCCTGCTTAAAGTTCAAAAGCTCATTTATTTCTTGGCACACCACATGTAATCCAAACAGCCAGCTGGCCTTTTATTATTATTATTATTAGCTTGCTGATGTTAAGCGTTGAGGTGGTGAGTCAAAAAGACTTGTGAAATGGATGACGATCGATGTTTTGCTTTCACTAATCCAAGCAACGGATGAGCTTCAAAATTTTTAGCAAGGGGCGGGCGTGGCCACGGTGGGCGTAGCCTAGTCGGCCTCCTGTACCACGGTGGGGGGGGGCGTTTTTGCCCTCCCCAGGCTCCAGAGGCTTTCCTCAAGCCTCCAGGAAGGTGAAAATGGACTCCCCAGGCTCCGGAGGCCCTCTGGAGGCTGGAAATGGTAGGCCTGTTTTTCACCCTCTCCAATCCTCCACACAAATCCTGCACTTTCCTGCATCCAAAACAGGCCGCATGGGGACTCCTGGGAGGGGAGGGGCAGGTTGGGGTGGGAGGAGCCAGCCACAGATATGGCTCCACGTGCCACCTGTGGCACGCGTGCCATAGCTTCACCATCACGGCCCTACACCATTTCAGACAAATGTTTGTCCAATCTTGTCTTAAAAACCTTCAGTGTTTTCAACTTCTGGAGGCCAGTTGTTCCACTGGTTAATTGTTCTACCTGTCCGGAAGTTTCTCCTTAGTTCTAGGTTGCTTCTCTCCTTGATTAGTTAATTGATTAGAGCCTGGTTTAGCTCTGCAGACTAAAGCACCGTAATTAACATCCAGCTGTCTGCAATTACACCAGTTCGAATCTCCCCAGGCTCAAGGTTGACTCAGCCTTCCATCCTTTCTAAGGTGGGTAAATTGAGGACCCAGTTTGTGGGGGCAATAAGCTGACTTTGTATAAATATACAAAAGTATGAAGGCTATTGCTTCACGCATTGTAAGCAGCCCTGAGTCTCCGGAGAAGGGCGGCATATAAATCAAATTTAAAAAAAAATTAAAAAATTAATCAAGTCAGTTAGTTAATTAGGTCCACTTGGAGTTCTCAACGTTTGTGATTTTGTGATCCCCGGAATCACTTTTGTTGAGAACCGACAATCTCTTCATTCCAGGCTGGGGAGGGGTGTGTATACCACAACCCTGAAAAGGAATCTGCAGAGGCCTCAATTCTGAAATACCCCAGCCAGCCTCCTGAAATTGCCAACGCAAACTAGTTCTCGAACCAGTTTCACCGCTAAGACTTCTCCCAAAGAATCCCAAGAACTCTGGCTGGTATGGCCGCTGGGAAAAATTACAGGTAGTCCTTGAGTTATGACCACAATTGAGCCCAACATTCCTCCATTGCTTTGCCCCATTTTACGACCTTTCTTGCCCGCAGTTGTTAAGCGAATCACTGCAGCTGACACGTTAGCAATCCGGTTGTTAAATGAATCCGGCTTCCCCGTTGACTGGTCAGGAGGTTGCAAAAGGGGATGGCGTGACCCCAGGACAGTGCGACCATCGTAAATATGAGTCAGTTGGTCAAGCATCTGAATTTTGATCGCACATTCATGGGGATGCCGCAAAGGTGAACAATAGTCATAACTGGCATTAAGCTCCTCTTACAACTGGGAAGGCAACCTGTTCCATAGTATTCTATGCGCAGCCAAAATCTTCTAAGCTTCTTCTGTGCTTGGCAACAGAGTCACAGCCAGGATTCCGTGCCAGTTTTCAGGAGAAATGGGATCCCTCAGGGAGGCTTTAATCCAGGTTCTTGCACTGAACCAAATAAATAAATAAATAAGAGGAAAGGAAAGGATAATATAGGAGATAGGATAGGAGATAGGATAATATATAAGATAGGATATAGGACAGGACAGTGATGGCTAACTTTTTTGCCATCGTGTGCCAAAAGCAGGGGGAGCGCAGGAGAGATCACACACACGTGCCCAAACCCATAATTCAATGCCCCCCACGCCCTGCCACTCCACGCATGCACGTGTGACCCTCCCCCCCCCCCGCGCTCTCACTTTTGGCACAGGATGGCACGGTGGGCCTGGTAGGCCTGTTTTTCACTCTCCCCAGGCTTCAGAGGCTTTCTAGGAGTCTGGGGAGGATGAAAACAGCCTCCCTCCCACCCACCCACCCCCGGAGGCCCTCCGGTGGCCAGAAATGGCCTGTTTCCCGACTTCCGGTGGTACTGGAAGGCCCATTTTTTGCCCCCCCCCAGCTCCAGAGGCTTTCTAGGAGCCTGGGGAGGGCGAAAACGGCCTCTTCCCCAGGAGGCCCTCCAGAGGCTGGAAACAGACCATTTCCTGACTTCCAGTGGGCCTGGAAGAATAGAATAGAATAGAATAGAATAGAATAGAATAGAATAGAATAGAATAGAATAGAATAGAATAGAATAGAATAGAATAGAATAGAATAGAATAGAATAGAATAGAATAGAATGAGAGAGAATTGAATGGAATAGAATGTGGAATAGAATGTGGAAGAGAAGAGAAGAGAAGAGAAGAGAAGAGAAGAGAAGAGAAGAGAAGAGAATAATAAATATGGAATAGAATAGAATATAAAATGAATAGAATAGAATATAAAATAAATAGAATAGAATAGAATTCAGATTGGAATAGAACAGAATATCTGTACTCTGTTCAATCTCCTTTCTTTGGTATTGGCATATAGATCTGTTGCTTATTGTGCCATTCTCTACTTTTAGCCTCTGAAATCTCCGTTTGCGAGGCTGGGCGGGGCTATATTCAGAGTATAAGACACACCCAGATTTTCACCCACTTTTGGGGGGGGAGCTGCGTCTTATACTCTGAAAAATACGGTAATTCTTTAAAATCATGTTAATTTTTGTCATTCCCATGTCATTCTGTCCGGCCTTTTGCACCCTTTCTTTGATGACTCTATTCCACCATTTCTTCGATATTATGTCATTTTTGTCCTGTGGCAAGTTGTCGCACAGTGAGTTGGCCATGGGGAATTGTCCCATGACAAGTTGGCCACGCCGAGTTTGCTGCGGTGAGTTGGCTGTGGCATATGGTCCTAGATTCATAGTAAAACGGTAAAGGTTCCCTTTGCACATACGTGCTAGTCATTCCCGACTCTAGGGGGCGGTGCTCCTCTCTGTTTCAAAGCCGAAGAGCCAGCGCTGTCCGAAGACGTCTCCGTGGTCATGTGGCCGGCATGACTCAACGCCAAAGGTGCACGGAACGCTGATCCCTTCCCAACAAAGGTGGTCCCTATTTTTCTACTTGCATTTTTTTTACCTGCTTTCAAACTGCTAGGTTGGCAGAAGCTGGGATGAGTCACGGGAGCTCACTCCGTTACGCGGCGCTATGGATTCGAACCGCTGAACCGCTGACCTTTCGATCGACAAGCTCAGCATCTTAGCCACTGAGCCACCACGTCCCTTATATACATTAGGTAATGGTAAAGGTTCCCCTCATACATTTGTGCTAGTCGTTCCCAACTCTAGGGGGCGGGAGCTCACCCCGTTACGCTGCAGCACTAGGGATTCGAACCGCTGAACTGCCGACCTTTTGATCGACAAGCTCAGCGTCTTAGCCACTGAGCCACCTCGCAGGCCACCTCTAATCCAAGCGATGCCCTTTCCCGAGTCATAAACATCTGTAGAGGCAGGGCCTCCCTCCTCCCCAGGCTGACTTACCTGCCCTCAACCTGCTGTAGGGCGGACGCCAAGACCTGGCAGGAGATTGGGAGAACTGGTCCTCTCGGAAGAGTCGGGCTGCAAAATCCGCCCCGTTCCAGAATCAGGCCAGGAATACCAGGCATTCCAACTTCCCACCCCCCCCCCAATCCACCCCCAGCTCTCCGAGTCCGTCGTCGTCGTCACGTGATGCTGTTACATGACACCGGAGGGATCTTCCATATGTGAGTAAATGCTTCAAAAGATTATTTCGATTAAAGGATAATCGGGAGGACGGCCAGCTGCAAAACAAAACGCCCCACCCGAACCTTTATCGCTAGTCCTCGACGTACAACAATTCATTTAGTGGCCGTTTGAAGTTGCAGAGGCCCTGAAAAAAGGGACTCAGGACCACGTTTCACACTTAACGACCTCACGGTTGCATGATCAAAATTCCAGACACTTGGCAAACCGGCTCATATTTATGACGGTCGCAGTGTCCCAGGGGTGTGTGTCACGTGATCCGCTTTTGCGTCCTTCTGACAAAGTCCATGGGGAAATCAGATTCACTTAACAACCTGAGTCGCTAATTTAACAACTGCAATGATTCGCTTAACAACGGTGGTAAGAAAAGGTTGTCAAATTCACTCAACAAATGTCTCGCTTAACATCAGAAATTTTGGCCTCAATTGTGGTCCTAAATCGAGGACTACCTGTAACACTTTTAGGTATACGTTCTCCTGAGGCCCATTTCCAAATGGCTTTGTGGATTGGAAAAATAGAACGTCAGAGCTGGAGATCATCTAGACCAACCCCCTGGTCTTCTTACTACTACAGTATTTATTAGTAGTAGAATAGGGGACCACCCAACCTTTTCCCACCTTTCTGCTGAAATGTTAAGCTTTAAGAGCAGTGGTTAGAATGCACTATCTGCTCACTGCCAGGAGTTCGATCCTGACCGGCTCAAAGTTGACTCAGCCTTCCGTCCTTCTGAGGTCGGTAAAATGAGGACCCAGATTGTTGTGGGGGGGGGGGCAAGAGGCTGACTGTGTAAACTGCTTAGAGAGGGCTGTAAAGCATGATGAAGTGGTATATAAATCTAAGTGTTATTCCTTCCTTCCTTCCTTCCTTCCTTCCTTCCTTCCTTCCTTCCTTCCCTTCCCTTCCCTTCCCTTCCCTTCCCTTCCCTTCCCTTCCCTTCCCTTTCCAGTGGTTAGAATGCAATATTGCAGGCTAATTCTGCCCACTGCCAGCAGTTCGATCCTGACCAGCTCAAAGTTGACTCAGGCTTCTGTCCTTCCGAGGTTGGTAAAATGAGGACCCAGATTGTTGGGGGCAAGAGGCTGACTCTGTAAACCGCTTAGAGAGGGCTGGAAATCACTATGTAGCAGTATATAAATTTAAGTGCTATTGCCTTCCTTCCTTCCTTCCTTCCTTCCTTCCTTCCTTCCTTCCTTCCTGTTAGAATGCAGTATTGTAGCCTAACTCTGCCCACTGCCAGCAGTTCAAATCTCACCAGGCACAAAGTTGACTCAGGCTTCCGTCCTTCCGAGGTGGGTAAAATGAGGACCCAGATTGTTTGGAAGCAAGAGGCTGACTCTGTAAACCGCTTAGGGAGAGCTGTAAAGCACTGTGAAGCGGTATATAAGTCTAAGTTCTATTTAAAGCACCCCTTGTAAACTGGCCAGAGAAAACTCTGGTTTTCAACACATCAGCCTGGGAAGGATTTCGCCTTCCTGGTCACCAGAGGGCGCTCCTGCCCCATCCTCCTTCCAGGACCCACAGCCAAAACTTGCTGAGTTCCCGCAGGATGCGGCCTTTGGGAAGACGGAAGATTTCCTGCCACCCAGGAATTTGCATCTGGTCACCTAAAGAACAAGAGAAGAAACTCAAGGAGCCGGTCGGTCCACCAACAAGAGAAGATGCCAAAGAAATAGCAGAGCCGAAGTCCAATTCACTTAACAATCGTTAACAAAGCAGCAATTCACTTAATTGTGGCACAATAAGTCGTAACATGGGGGTAAAACTCACCTTTTGGGGGGCTCAAATGTTGGGCTCAGTGGTGGTCATAGATCGAGGACTACCTTTCAGATAAATGGCTATCCGAGCTCTTCTTCAACACCTCCTGTGACAGAGCACTCACAACTTCTGGTGGCAAGGCATTCCACTGGTTAATTGTCTTCCCTGCAATTCCAATTCCAGGTTGCTTCTCTCCTTGATTGTTTCCATCCATTGTTGCTTGTCCCGCCCTTCAGGTGCTTTGGAGAATAATTGGACCTCCCTCTTCTTTGGGGCAGCCCCTGAGATACTGGAAGATTGCTATCATGTCCCCCCAATTCCTTCTTTCCTCTGGCCAGACTCCGTTCCTGCAACCCTTCTTCATTATGTTTTAGCTCCGAATCATCTTAGTTGCTCTTCTCTGCACAGGGCCCACCAGCCTTTTCGGTTAAAGAGCCAAACACACTCACACATATCTTCTCCACTCTGGCCATGCCCTTTTCAGCCCCTGCCCCTCCCTCCTCTCTGTCTCCCCTCTCCTTTTCTCTTCCTTTCCTTCTCACTCTCTCCCAGTTCATCTCTCTCCCTCTCTCCTCCGCTCTCCCTTTCCTCCCCTCTCTCCCCTTCCTCCCTCTCTCCTCTCCTTCTCTCTGCCTCCCACTTTCTCCCTCTTTCCTTCTCCCTCACCCTCTCTACTTCTCTCTCTCCCCTTCTCCCTCCCCCTCTCCTTCTCTCTCCCTTTCCTTCTTACTCTGTCCCACTTCCTCTCTCTCCCTCTCTCCTCCACTCTCCCTCTCCTACTCTCTCTCCCTCCCTCTCTTCTCTCCCTCTCTCCTTCTCTCTCCCCCACTTCCTCCCTCTCCTCTCCTTCTCTTCCTCTCTCTGCCTCCCACTTTCTCTCCCTCTCTCCTTCTCTCTCTCTCTCCCCCTTGCTCCCTCTCTCCTCTCCCCCTTCCTCCCACTCCCTCTCTCCTCTCTCTCTCCCCTTTCCTCCCTCTCCCCTCTCCTTCTCTCTCTCTCTCCCCGCTTCCTCTCCCTCTCTCCTCTGCTCTTCTCCGCCCTCTCTCTCCTCCCTTCCTCCCTCTCTCTCCTCTCTCTCTCCCCACTTCCTCTCCCTCTCTCCTCTGCTCTTCTCCACCCTCTCTCCCCCTCTCCTCTCCTTCTTTCCCTCTTTCCTTCTCACTCTCTCTTCCTCTCCCTCTCTCTCCCACTTCCTCTCTCTCCCCCTTTCCTCCCTCTCTCCTCTCCTTCTCTCTCCCTCTCTTTGCCTCCCACTTTCACTCTCCCTCTCTCTTTCTTTCCCTCTTTCTCTCTCTCCCTCTCTCTTCCCCTTTCTCTCTCTCCCACACTCGCTCACACCCACACTCCGCAGCAGCGGCTCAGCCAACCGCCCCCCGCCCGCCGACTCCCCCTAATCTCTACTTGGCTCACGTGCCTCGAAGCGGCTGTACCTGGGTCCTTGCTTGACGCGGGGCGTGGCCGTCTCCGCCCACTCTGGCCGGAGGCTCCTCCCCCGATATAAAAAGGCCGGCCGGCTCCGCGTGCACAGCCAGAGTCGTCGGGCGGCAGGTGGCGTCGTCAGGTGTGCTTCTCCTCCTCCTCCTCCTCCGCTGCTTCTCTCGCCCGCTGCTCCGCCGCTTTGCCATGTTGGTGCAACTCAAGACGGCTTTCCGACAAGCCGGGAAGATGCCCGGAGGGACGTTGCCCAAACTGGAAGCCAACGTCCTGGTCATCGGGGCGGAGAAAGTGGGGAAATCGGGTAAGTTGCCTCCGCAGCCGCAGCTGCGCCGCTCCGGAGCGATCTCTTAGCCCGGCGCCGGAGCTGCTCCACGGCGTTCAGGGAGCAGCTGAGCTCGTTTCTGCGGACGGCCCTTTCCCTTAACCTGAGCCGTGCGCTCAGACTACAACGACCATCCTCCCCAGCCAGCGTGGGAATGCCACTGGACCGCATTTCTTCCCTGGGGGCGGGAACCCATCCATCAGAACAGAGCTGGAAAAGGGACCTTGGAGGTCTTCTAGTCCAGCCCTCTGCTCAAGCTGGAGATCCTCTACCATTTCAGGCAGGCGGCTGTCCGGTCTGTCCTTAAAAACCTCCAGTGATGGAGGCGCCCACAGCTCCTGGTGGCAAGCCGTTCCACTGGTTAATGAACAGAATAAGAGAGGTGGAAGGAATCTTGGAGGGATTTCCAGTCCAGTCCCCTAATTAAGCAGGAGATCCCAGACCATCCCAGACTAAGGGCTGTCCAATCTCTTCTTTAAAGTCTTCAGGGTTGGAGCACTCACAACTTCTAGTGGCAAGCTGTTCCACTGGCTAATGGTTCTCCCTATCAGGAAGTTTCTCCTTCATTCCAGGTTGCGTCTCTCCTTGATTAGTTTCCATCTGTTGCTTCTTGTCCTGCATTCTGGGTGCTTCGGAGAATAAGTTAACCCCTCTTCTTTGGGGCAGCTCCTCAAATGTTGGAAGACTATTATCGTTCTCTAGACTAAAGGTAAAGATTCCCATTGCACATACGTGCTAGTCGTTCCCGACTCTAGGGGGCAGTGCTCATCTCTGTTTCAAAGCCGAAGAGCCAGCGCTGTCCGAAGACGCCTCCGTGGTCATGTGGCCGGCATGACTCAATGCCAAAGGCGCACGGAACGCTGTTCCCTTCCCACCAAAGGTGGTCCCTATTTTCCTACTTGCATTTTTTTTACGTGCTTTCGAACTGCTAGGTTGGCAGAAGCTGGGACAAGTCACGGGAGCTCACCCCATTACGCAGCACACTAGGGATTTGAATTGCTGAACTGCCAACCTTTTGATCGACAACCTCAGCATCTTAGCCATTGAGCCACCATCTCTAGATTAGACATACCCAAATCCTGCAACCGTTCTTTGTATGTTTTAACCTCCGGTCCCTTAATCATCTCAGTTTTGCTCATTTTGCACTTTTTCCAAAGTCTCAACCTCTTTTTTTGTAATGTAGGGGGGGCGGGGGGGCAAAACTGGATGCAGGATTCCAGCTGTGGCCCTTACTAAGGCTTTATAAAGCGGTACTAATATTTTACGTGATGTCGATTCTATGCCTCTATTTATAAAGCCAAAAATGGGTTGTATAAAGCCTGACTTGTGGGGCATCATGTCAAGGCCGAGGGTTGCAGAAGGCATCTCAGTGGGCGGCAGGAGGACCACCCAACTGCCCAGATTCTGAACTCCGAGTCAGCTTTTATCTCGCTTTCCTGCCTACCTTACAGGGTTGTGGTACATGAGGGCAAAAAACAAAAACAAAACACGGGATAGGCTGTCCCAGATGACTGACTTGAGTCCCTTAGAATAAAGCTGAGAGGAGAGAAAGGAGCAAGATTTGTGCCACTACAAGTTGTCCTCGACTTACACCAGTTCATTTAGTGACTGTTCAAAGTTACAACGGTACTGGAAAAAAAACGGAATGATGACCGTTTTTCACTCTTACAACCGTTGTGCCATCCCCATGGTCCCGGGATAAAAATTCAGACGCTTGGCAACTGGACTCGTATTTATGACGGTTGTGCAGTGTCCCCAGGGGTCATATTTGATCCCCTTTTTTTGCGGCCTTCTGACAAGCAAAGTCCATGGGGGAAAGCTGGATTCATTTAACAACCGTATTTACCCTGTTTCCCCCGAAATAAGACCTCCCCTGATAATAAGCCCCATCGGGCTTTTTATTTATTATTTATTTATTGGTTCAATTTATATGCCGCCCTTCTCTGGAGACTCAGGGCGGCTTACAATGGGTTAAGCAATAGCCTTCATACTTTTGTATATACCTGCTTAGTAGGGCTTTCGGGCCCCCCCAGCGATGTTTTTTTTTATACAAAGTCAGCTTATTGCCTCCACAATCCAGGTCCTCATTTTACCTACCTCGGAAGGATGGAAGGCTGAGTCAACCTTGAGCCTGGTGAGATTTGAACTCGCAGTAATTGCAGGCAGCTGGTTTTACTTAACAGTACTTAGTCTGCTGCGCCACCAAGGCTTTTTTGAGCGCATGTGCTAAAATATCGCCCCCCCCTTGAAAATAAGCCCTCCCCAAAAATATTTAAATGCAGAGCTGGAAATCAGGTAAGACGGCAAGAGGAGCCCCGTCTTGCTTCACGCGCCCCAAAATAATAAGACCTCCCCGAAAATTAAGGCCAAGCGCTTATTTTGGGGCTCAAAAAATATAAGACGGTCTTATTTTCCGGGGAACTGGTAGATAGGTAGATAGACAGACAGATAGATGGATTAGAGGGAGAGAAGATAGATAGATGATAGATAGATAGATAGATAAATAACTAGAGACAGATAAGAGATAGAGACAAATAGATATAAATAAATAAATATAGATGATAGCGATAGATAGATAGATATAGATAGATAGATAGATAGATAGATAGATAGATAGATAGATAGATAGATAGAATAGATAAGATAGATAAGATAGAAATATATATAGAGAGAGGGAGAGAGAGAGAAATAGATATAAATATAGATGAGATAGATAGATAGATAGACAGACAGACAGACAGACACAGATAGATTAGAGGGAGAAAAGATAGAGAGATAGATAGATAGATAGATAGATAGATAGATAGATAGATAGATAGATAGATAGATAGATAGATACCCAGTTTCCCCCCAAATAAGACATTCCCTTGATAATAAGCCCAATCGGGCTTTTGAGCGCATGGCAATAAGGCCAAGTGCTAATTTCAGGATTCAAAAAAAATAGAAGACAGGGTCTTATTTTCCAGGGAATTGGTAGATAGGTAGATAGACAGACAGATGGATTAGAGGGAGAGAAGAAAGATAGATAGATAGATAGATAGATAGATAGATAGATAGATAGATAGATAGATAGATAGATAGATAGATAGACAGACAGACAGACAGACAGACAGACAGACAGACAGACAGACTGACTAGAGGGAGAAAAGATAGATAGATAGATAGATAGATAGATGATAGATAGATAGATAGATAGATAGATAGATAGATAGATAGATAGATACCCAGTTTCCCCCAAAATAAGACATCCCCTGATAATAAGCCCAATCGGGCTTTTGAGCGCATGGCAATAAGGCCAAGCGCTTATTTCAGGATTCAAAAAAATATAAGACAGGGTCTTATTTTCGGGGAAACACAGTACTATCTTAATGACGGCAGCCATTCGCTCAACAGTTGCAGCAAGGAAGGTCGTAAAAACGGGACGAAACTCGTTTAAGGAATGCCTCCCTTCACAACGGAAAATTTCGGGCTGAATTATGGTCGTACGTCGAGGACTACCTGCATTCCATGGCTGGTCGGTTTAAAAAAAAGCAACAACTGCTGTTTCATTTCCTCCGATCTTTTTCAGTAAATGCCTGAAGACAAGAGGGAGGTTTTGGGTTTTCCAGAAAAGCACCTATACCCCGAAGAACGGTTTCCATGGGTTGCTAAGTGAAAGATTGAGCTACAATTTTGATTTTTCAGTTCTGGTCCATCAACCTACTCAAAGGTTACCTGGGTGATTTGTTTTATCCAAGCTCCCTGAGAGTTAAGAGGTACGGCTTGCCTTGTACAAGTGGGAATCTAACTAAATTAAGCTATACAAGACTGCTGGAACCCAGCTGATTTAAATGCTGAATTATGAGTCATTTTGTTGGGGGCGTCCATGAATGGATGCCTCATTGCAGTAAGCGAAAAGAAAAAAAAATAAAATAAAACCAAGCCCGGATCAGATTTTTTCTTCTTCTTTTAAACCCAGAACTAGGTATTTTTATCCATGTTTAATGGTTTTTTTTTCACCCAGAATGGTGTATTTTTACCCAATTTTTATCAGTTTTTTTAAAACCCAGAACAGGGTGGATTTGATTTCAATCGAGTCGATTGAAATCATGATTTAAATCACTAGTAAAAAGGCTTGATTTCCATCGACTCGATTTCAATCAGAATTTTTAACCAGCGACTGTCGTCTCTGTCCCGCCGTTGACTCACCCAATATTCAGAATATCCAGCCTCTCGTGCGACATAACTAAGCTCCATTTCATGCTGAATAAACTAAATTATGAATGTATCTTGAATAGAAAACCAGATCGATTTTTTAATGCAAAAGCGTTTGATTAAAATAAATTTTATTTAAATCAGAAAAGGCTGATTTAAATTTTTAAAAATCTGATTTTTTTTTAAAAAAACAATTTTTAAAAATCTGACTTTTTTTAAAAAAAAACAATTTTTAAAAATTCATCGATTTTTTTTTATCCCCCCTGACCAAGAATTTGGGATGGTTCATCTAGAGCAGGGGTGTCAAACTGGATTTCTTCGAGGGCCGAATGGGGGGAAGGGGAGATGGGACAGATGCCTCCTGCAGCACCCTGCTGGCCAAAATGAGGCGCGGGGGGGGTGTCATATGAGTTCCCCATGCCCCATTTTCAGCCTGCACAGCCTCGTGCAGCACCCTGCCGGCCAAAACGGGGCACGGGGGAGCCCCGTGAGGCCCCCTTATGCCCCATTTTCAGCCTAGACAACTTCCTCCAGCACCCTACCAGCCAAAACGGAGTGGGGGCACACGAACCCCCCCCTGGTGCCAGTGGTGGATTGCTACGGGTTCATATCAGATCAGGAGACTCCGTGCACCCTGCGGATGCGCAGAAGTGCCGCACGCAAGCACACACGCATGCCTGAGCAGGATTTGTAACCCGCCCC
This sequence comes from Coluber constrictor foxii, assembly GCA_038048745.1. Lineage (NCBI taxonomy): Eukaryota > Metazoa > Chordata > Lepidosauria > Squamata > Colubridae > Coluber > Coluber constrictor. The sequence goes on from CM075975.1 coordinate 4,396,533, forward strand.
TGCCCCATGCCCCATTTTGGCTACCAGAGGCCCCGCGGGCTGGTCCTTTGCTATTTTCACCCTGTAGGCTGGATCCGACCCGCGGGCCTCGAGTTTGCCACCCCTGATCTAGAGAAAAGAAGGACTAGGAGTGACACGATAGCAGTATTCCAGTATTTGAGGGACTGGTCCAAAGCACCAGAAAGCAAGACTTTCCCCCTCACCCTCCCCATTGCTAATGTCAGGCTGTCCCCTCATGAAGCTTGGACAGGAGAGTTGCAGCCATGACACCAGATTCCTCTTTCGTTCCAGCTTTGACTGTCCGATTTCTGACCCGGAGATTCATTGGTGAATATGGGAATATTGGTAAGTGACTCTCTTCTTTCCTGTGGCACCTCTCCATTCTTTCTCATTTCCTTCCCTTCTTTTCTTTGCTGCCCTTCCTTCCTTCCTTCGTCACCTACTGTTTTATTTTCTTTTAAAAATTATTTCTTACCTCCAGAATCCATTTACAATCACAACGTGAAGATGGCGGGCCAGAGAGCATCATTTAACATCTGGGACTTGGCCTGCCCACAGGTAAGCATCACGTCCTCATTTGCACACGCACACACACACAAAACACAAACGCAATGACAATCCTATCCAGTCCATAGGACCGTCCCATTCTTAAGTTACATTAGGCCCTTGATGCTTAGATTTGGGAAGAGGTATTCGGGAGCCACACACCCTCACTCATTGTAGGAATGTATTGCATCCAGTTTTGGTAACCGCACTATAAAAACAGATGTTGAGACTCTAGAAAGAGTGCAGAGAAGAGCAACAAAGAGGATTAGGGGACTGGAGGCTAAAACGTGTGATGAACGGTTGCAGGAACTGGGCACGGCTGGTGTAGTGAAGAGAAGGACCAGGGGAGACAGGAGAGCATCTTCCAATATTTGAGGGGCTGCCCCAAAGAGGAGGAAGGGGGTCAAGCCATTTTCCAAAGCCCCCGAAGGCCAGACAAGGAACAATGGATGGAAACTGACCAAGGAGAGATTCAACCTGGAAATAAGGAGGAATTTTCTGACAGTGAGAGCAATCAACCCATGGAACAGAAGTTGCCTTCAGAAGTTGTGGGAGCTTCATCCCTGGAAGCTTTCGAGAAGAGCCTGGACTGCCATCTGTCAGAAATGCTGTATGGTCTCCTACTTTGGGGGGGGGGGAGGTTGGACTAGATGACCTCCAAGGTCCCTTCCAGCTCTGTTAATCTGTAATGTCAATCTAAGCCAGGTATGTCAAGGACGTTTGTCAGCAAGACAAAGTCAGGAGTTTTGCGGAAAGACCGTTTGGGACATTTTTATTTCTCCGTAGAGAGACACGAATAGTTAAAAATCACGTACTTAAAAAAATGGTCTCTATGCTACAGTAAGTTCATTCACAGACGACATTTTTAACCCCTGGTGTAATTTACCTTCCTTTCTTTGCTTCTGTTCATTTTGAGCAAACTCTGCCTTCAGAGCCTATATTCTACTCCTGGGAATCATCCGGAAAGTTTCTACAAGTAGTCCTCGACTTATGACCACAACTGAGCCCGAAATTTTATCTCGAGGGAGGCATTTGTTATTTTACAACCTTTCTTGCCACTGTTGTTAAGTGAATCACTGTGGTTTCTAAATGAGTAACAGGTTTGTGACGTGAAGGTCCCAAAAAGGATCACGTGATGTTGTCGTCTGCAGAGTTGGCAGAGGAGCCAGACAGCGATGAGGCTGAGGAAGAACAGGGGCCAGTCCTGGAGTCTGGGGAAGGCCCGGATGAGGACTCTGCGTCAGAGGCAGAGATGGGGCCAGGGCCATCAGGGAGCGATGTGCTGCCTCCGGAGCCTCCAGAGGCTGACAGCAGAGAGGCAGAGGAACAGGAGGAGCCTGTTCCTAATGCATGCATGAGAAGAGCTGCCAGAAGGCAGGAGCAGATAAAGCAGAGAGGACAATTCGGGAGTAAGGCCAAGAGATGATTGGTCCCTCCCGTAAGGCTTAAAACAGACCAGCAACGGCGGTGCATGTGTCTGCGACCCCCCTGCTTTTGGCATGTGATGGCCCAGTGGGCCCGGTAGGCCCGTTTTTTGCTTTCTTGGAGCCTGGGGAGGGCAAAAACGGCCTCCTCCCCCTCGGAGGCCCTCCAGAGACAGCCCATTTCCCAACTTCCAGTGGGCCCGGAAAGCCCGTTTTTTGCTCTCCCCAGGCTCCAGAGCCTTTCTAGGAGCCTGGGAGGGCGAAAATGGCCTTCCCCGCCTCCTGTAGGCCCTCCGGAGGCCAGAGACAGCCTGTTTCCCGACTTCCAGTGAGCCCGGAAGGCCTGAAAATCAGCTGGCCGGCATGCACATGCATGCTGGAGCTGAGCTAGGGCAATGCTCGCATGCCCACTGATATGGCTCATGTGCCACCTGTGGCACACATGTCATAGGTTTGCCACCATGGCCCTAGGAGGACTAGGTTTTCCCATTCAGAAGCCTGTGGTAATTTCTCAAGTTTGGCCCCGGGAGATTTTGTGGTTGAATTAAGTAGGCTGTTGCTTTTGTAATCCTCATCCTTTTATAAGCTCTTCTGTGATTCTTCTCCGTAGGTGGCCAACCTCCAGAGCTACCTGAACGAGAAACAGCTTCACTGGGCCGACGGTTTCATTATCGTCTACAGCATCTGTGACCGAGCCAGTTTTGCTTTCGCCCGTCATCAGCTCCATTGGCTCCGACGTTCAAAGAGGAGGAATGGGGCGGGAAAGGTGCCCATCGTTTTGGTGGGCAACAAACGAGACTTGGCGCACCAGCGGGCCGTGTCCAGCGAGGAAGGCCGGCTATTGGCCCTGTCCACCAACTCTGGCTTTTTCGAAATTTCCACCGCCGAGACCTACCACGGTTCTTTGGTGGTCTTCCATGAACTTCTCAACATGGTCCAGGACTCGAAGAGGTTCGCTAAGAAAACGGTGGGAATCCGGGAGATTATCCGCAGCGTGTCGGCCATCTTTGGGCGAAGAAGGACGGACTGAATGAAGCTTGGCTGGGCGGGAAAACTAAGAGCAAACGTTGAAACACAGCAAGATTGTGAGGATGGCTTGTTAACCTCAACAGGGATTCCTTCTCGCGGAACGTCAGATTTTTAAAAAAATAATTGTTACAGAAGGAAGCAAGGAAACATGTACATGATGTACTGGCTGTCCTGTACAGTTTGAAATGTTCTTCCTTGATTGCCCTGGGAAACAAGGGAGAAATGGTTAAAATCTTTCGATCTTAGCAGCACAATCTGTCTCTAGGGTAAAACATCTACAGGCAAAGATCCTTGCGCTTCAGCAACCTGGCAATCTAGACAGAAAATAACAAGAGTTGGAAGGGATCTTAGTTGTCTCGGGCAGAAAAGAACTTTATACCATTTCAGACAAATGGTTTTCTAATCTTCTTTAAAAACTTCCAGCGTTGGAGCATTCATAATTTCTGGAGAGAAGTTGTTCCACTGGTTTTTCTCCTTAATTCTAGTTTGCTTTTCGCCGTGATTAGTTTCCATCCGTTGCTTCTTCTCCTGCCTTCTGGTGCTTTGGAGAATAGCTTGACTCCCTCTTCTTTGGGGCAGCCCCTGAGATATTGGAGGACTGTTATCATATCTCCCCTACTCCTTCTCTTCATTAAACTAGACATACCCAGTTCCTGCAACCGTTCTTTATATATTTTAACCTCTAGTCCCCTAATCCTCTTGGTTGCTCTTCTCTGCACTTCTTTCCAGAGTCTCCACATCTTTTTTTACATCGTGGCAACCAAAACGGGATGCCGTATTCCAAGTGTGGCCTTCCCAAGGCCTGATAAAGCGGCATGAACACTTCATGTGATCTTGATTCTATCCCTCTGTTAATGCAGCCTAGAACTGTGTTGGCTTTTGTGGCAGCTGTTACACACGGCTGGCTCCTATTTCAATGGTTGTCCACTAGGACTCCAAGATCCCTCTCACAGTCACTACTATTGAGCAAAGTACCACATATACGGTACCTGTGCATTTTGTTTTTCTTGCTTAAATGTAGAACCTTATTTTTTTTCACCCTTGAATTTCATTTTGTCTGTCCAGATCCTTCTATATCTTTTTTTAAAAATTGGATTTCTATTAAATACATTTTTTAGTGCTTAATGAATATTGTATTGTCTGGGTAGTTATTGCTTTAGGTAAAGGTAAAGGTTCCCCTTGCACATATGTGCCAGTCGTTCCTGACTCTAGGGGGCGGTGCTCATCTCCGTTTCAAAGCCGAGGAGCCAGCGCTTTCCGAAGACGTCTCCATGGTCCTGTGGCCGGCATGACTCAACGCCAAAGGCGCACGGAACGCTGTTCCCTTCCCACCAAAAGTGGTCCCTATTTTTCTACTTGCATTTTTTACGCACTTTTGACCTACTAGGTTGGCAGAAGCTGGGACAAGTCACGGGAGCTCACCCCGTTAGGCGGCACTAGGGATTCGAACCGCCAAACTGCCGACCTTTCGATCGACAAGCTCAGCGTCTTAGCCACTGAGCCACTGCATCCCTTGTAATTATTGCTTTTTCATCATTATGAAATGACGTTTCAACGTGCTCTCAAAACATTTTTATTTCAGCAGGCTGGCTTGGCCTAGCTCTCCGTTTTAAGTTTTTTAAATTGTTAATCTGTTTTGTAATTGGGTATTTTAAATTGTTTCGGGCAAAATATTTAATAATTTTAATGGGTTTTAATGTTTATACTATCTGTTTTTTATCCTGGCTGTGTACCGCCCTGAGTCCCCCTGGGAGTAGGGCGGTATATAAATGTGATAAATAAATAAATAAATAAATAAATTATAAATTTACATTCTTCATCTCCACCTCTTTTTTTCCCCCAGCCGCAGGTAAAATAGCTTCCATGTTTGATAATAAATCTGCATTTTCATTCTGTTTTCATTTTCAATGTCAATTTTTTTCTGCGCAATCTAATACCTTCTTGTCAATCTCTTCACCCCCCTGCTGCATCTTAAGCCCATCTTCCGGAACATTGGCTATTCCTGCCAGCTCAGCGTCATCTGCAAATTTGACGCGTTTCCCCATCTATCCCCTCAACTAGGGGTGGGCTTTTGGCGGTTCGGGAAGAATCTCTAGCTAAGATTCGGTGCAGTTCTGAGAACCGCCATTCCTGGCTGGCCCCACCCACCATGCCCTGCCCCTAAACACAGCCCATTTTGGATGCAGGTAAGTGCAGGGCGCACACGGAGGGTGAAAAATGGGCCTACCGGAAGTTTGGGCCCATTTCTGGCCTCCAGAGGGCTTCTGGAGCCTGGGGAGGCTGTTTTCGACCTCCCGGAGGCTCGAGAAAAGCCTCCGGAGCCCGGGGAGGGCAAAAACAATCCCCCTCAAATATTGTGCAGGAGGCCGAGTAGGCCACGCCCACCCGGCAACCGGGCAGAGTACCCCTTGCTAAAATCTTTGAAGCCATCCCTGCCCTCAACCCAGGGTGACATCTTGCAGGGTCCAAGAATGTGAAAGGGGAAAAAAAAAAAAGACTGATATGTTTCATCCTTTGTATATACCCAGAGATGCAGATAATTGATACGTAACCACCTCGCTTTGCAGCCAAATAACTGTTTCTTGTTGTTGTAAATACAGCTTCTTGCTCCCTCTCCTTAAACATGAATAAATTTCTTTTGGAGCCTCTGCAAGGGACTGAAGAAATTATTAGGTTGGTTGGGAGGAAAAAAAATGAATAAAGAGAGCCGACTCCAGGGCAAAAAATGTACTGTACATGCCAGCAGGCAACCCAGCCTATGCCCAGCATGCTTTCTTCAATTAAGTTCTCAGATAAGAAGGCACCAGGCTCTTAGCTCTTTGGAAACTTAAGCATCACACCCAGCTTTTTTCCAATCTCGGTTTCAACCCTGCATAATTTCCCTTTTTTAAAAGAGGTACAAGTGTAGGAGGGAAGGCAGAACAGGCGATGCGTTTTCAGCTGTTCTTACCATATGTTTGTTTAAGTCTTTGGAATTTAGAGAGAGGAGCTACAGATTTGGTCTCCTGCTCACTAGATTTGGCAACCTAAATATTTATTTTTTTTGGGAAAAAAAAGCATTTTAATAATTTCATGCTTGGGCGAGGGTTGGATTAGATGACCTACAACAGGTGTCAGCAACCTGCGGCTTTGGAGCCGAATGCGGCTCTTTGGGCCCTCTGCTGTAGCTTCCTATCGGGTGATCCCACCACTGGCTGCCACCCCCTCCTCGCCCTCCCCTCCCAGTCACCCCTCGCCTGGCCTGAGAAGGTAAGGGCGACAGTGGGGGATGGAGAAGCAGCCAGGGCAGAGAGAGAGGAGGGAGGAGAGAGAGAGACATAGACAGATACAGAGAGAGGGGGAGAAAGGGAGACAGATACAGAGAGGGGGAGAGAGGGAGACAGAGATACAGAGCGGGAGAGAGGGAGACAGATACAGAGGGAGGGGGAGAAAGGGAGACAGATACAGAGCGGGGGGGAGAGAGAGATACAGAGAGGGAGAGAGAAACATAGAGACGGGGAGAGAGGGAGACATAGATACAGAGAGGGGGAGAGAGGGAGACAGAGAGATACAGAGAGAGGGAGACATAGATAGAGAGAGAGGGGGAGAAAGGGAGACAGATACAGAGAGGGGGAGAGAGGGAGACAGATACAGAGAGGGGGAGAGAGGGAGACAGATACAGAGAGAGGGGGAAAAAGGAAGACGGATACAGAGAAGGAGAGAGAGGGAGACATAGATACAGAGAGGGGGGGAGAAAGGGAGACAGATACAGAGGGAGGGGGAGAAAGGGAGACAGATACAGAGCGGGGGGGAGAGAGAGATACAGAGAGGGAGAGAGAAACATAGAGACAGGGAGAGAGAGGGAGACATAGATACAGAGAGGGGGAGAAAGGGAGACAGATACAGGGGGAGGGGGAGGGGGAGAGAGACATACAGAGAGGGGGAGAGAAACAGAGACAGAGGGGGGGAGAGAGACATAGAGACGGGGAGAGAGAGGGAGACATAGATACAGAGGGGGAGAAAGAGACAGATACAGGGGGAGGGGGAGGGGGAGAGAGACATACAGAGAGGGGGAGAGAAACAGAGACAGAGAGGGGGAGAGAGAGACATAATACAGAGAGGGGGAGAAAGGGAGACAGATACAGGGGGAGGGGGAGAGAGAGACATACAGAGAGGGGGAGAGAGAAACATAGAGACAGAGAGAGGGGGAGAGAGAGATGACAAAAGGATTGTGTGGTTGCCGGTGTTTTTTAACTGGTTCTCTGCCTTAATGACTGGCTTGGTAGGTGTGGCGGGGGGGGGTGTCATGTGACTGGTGGAAGTGAGTGACGTCAAGTTGGCCATGCCCACCCAGATTTTGTGGCTCCCGGTGTTTCCTTTTCTGTGGGAAACGGGTCCAAATGGCTCTTTGAGTGTTTAAGGTTGCAGACCCCTGACCTACAAGGTCCCTCCCAACTCGTGTTAATCTGAGGTCCGTTATTGGAGTTTGTTTTTTAAACTACAGCCATCCCAATTGCTGGAACAAGCTGCTTTTTAATATTTGAAAAGGCGCCCGAATCATGGCCTTGATGTTATTTTGAAGCTGGTTCACACATGATTCTGCTACAGGTAGTCCTCGACGTACGACCACGATGGAGCCCCAACCTTTCTGTTGTTAAAGTGAGTTTCGCCCCATTTTACGACTTTTTTTGCCACGGTCACAAAGTGAATTGATAACCCGGTTGTTAAGTGAATCTAGCTTCCCCCATGGATTTGGCTTGTTGGAAGATCACGTGAGTCATGGAACAAGGCAACAGTCGTAAGTATGTACCTACCAGTTGCCAAGCATTTAAAATGTGGGGATGCTGCGAAGGTCGTAACTCTGAAAAATATTAATATAGTAAATATGTAAGCAGGTTAGATATATAATATGTGAGAGAGTAGAGTAGAGTAGAGTAGAGTAGAGTAGAGTAGAGTAGAGTAGAGTAGAATAGAATAGAAATTAGGAATGGAGTGGAGTGGAGTGGAGTGGAGTGGAGTGGAGTGGAGTGGAGTGGAGTGGAGTGGAGTGGAGTGGAACGGAACGGAACGGAACGGAACAGAACAGAACAGAACAGAACAGAATAGAAAAATTAGGAATGGAATAGAGTAGAGTAGAGTAGAGTAGAGTAGAGTAGAGTAGAGTAGAATAGAATAGAATAGAATAGAATAGAATAGAATAGAATAGAATAGAATAGAATAGAATAGAATAGAATAGAAAAGAAAAATTTGGAATGGAATGGAATGGAATGGAATGGAATGGAATGGAATGGAATGGAATGGAATGGAATAGAATAGAATAGAATAGAATAGAATAGAATAGAATAGAATAGAATAGAATAGAATAGAAATTAGGAGTGGAGTGGAGAGTGGAGTGGAGTGGAGTGGTGTAGAGTAGAGTAGAGTAGAGTAGAGTAGAGTAGAGTAGAGTAGAGTAGAGTAGAGTAGAATAGAATAGAATAGAATAGAATAGAATAGAATAGAATAGAATAGAATAGAATAGAATAGAATAGAATAGAATAGAATAGAATAGAATAGAAAGGAGTGGAGGAGTGGAGTGGAGAGTGGAGTGGAGTGGAGTGGTGTAGAGTAGAGTAGAGTAGAGTAGAGTAGAGTAGAGTAGAGTAGAGTAGAATAGAATAGAATAGAATAGAATAGAATAGAATAGAATAGAATAGAATAGAATAGAATAGAATAGAATAGTATTGCAATGGACTGGACTGGACTGGACTGGACTAGAAGTTGGAAAGGACCTTGGAGGTTTTCTTATATGTATCTTTTATTTTATATACTCTGAGAGCGTATGCACCAAGACGAATTCCTTGTGTATCCAATCACACTTGGCCAATAAAGAATTCTATTCTATTCTATTCTAGTCCAACCCTTTGCTCAGGCAGGAAACTCTATTATTATTTCAGACAAATGGTTGTCCAATTTCTTCTTAAAAACCTCCAGTGTTGGAGCATTCACAATTTCTGGTGGCGAGCAGTTCCACTGGTTAACTGTTTTCACTGTTAGGAAGTTTCTCGTTAATTCCAGGTTGCTTCTCTCAATTACTTTCCATCCGTTGCTTCTTGTCCTGCCCTCAGGGGCTTTGGAGAATAGCTTGAGCTCCCCCCTGCCAAATTTTATTTGGGGCAGCCCCTGAGATAATGGGACCCTGCTACCATGTCACCCCTAGTCCTCCTTTTCATTAAACTCAACATAAACGTGTAAGCAGCCTTCATGGTCTCCCAAGGTAACAGCAGCATTTTCTAGAAAAGCCACAGCTTGCAAATTTTGCTGTGAACGAGACACAATTGGTGTGAAAAGCACACCGCGAAGACTGGCCAAGGGGAGTGGAAGGAAGCGTGTGTGATCCCACAGGGCTGGGGCACACAAGACGTGTGCATCCGAGGCTGGTAAATTTCCACCCAACGCAGGATAAGTGGCACCCACAGCTTCACAACGACAACGAAGAGAAGTCCAACCATCTCAGACTCAAGTCATTTCGCAGAAATGAGATGCTGATTTTGCTTCGCCTGCCCCCCTGCGCCGTAACTGCCGTAACACTTCTCGGTGCATGGAAAATTCACATTTTTGATCAGTCCCCTTAAACTCGGTGTCAGCAACCTGAAGCTCTGAAGCCACATGTGGCTCTTTGGGCCATCTGCTGCATCACTGGCTGGTCTTGGAAATCTGAGAGATGGGGGGGGGGGAGAGAGAGTGAGGGGGAGAGACACAGAGAGAAGAGCCTGGTGGCGCAGTGGACTAAAGTGCTGTTCATTAGCACTTAGCTGCCAGCTGCCTGCAATTACTGCAGGTTCGAATCTCACCAGGCTCAAGGTTGACTCAGCCTTCCATCCTTCCGAGGTAAGTAAAATAAGGACCCGGATTATGGGGGCAATAAACTGACTTTGTATAAAAAAGTACATCTTTTTTTTGGGGGGGGGGGGCGAAAGCCCTACTAAGCAGGTATATACAAAAGTATGAAGGCTATTGCTTAATGCATTGTAAGCCGCCCTGAGTCTCCGGAGAAGGGTTGGGAACTACTGGCTTAGACATTCCTCTCTGATCCTGAAAATGCAAATCCAGAGTGCTGGATAGCCTGTTAAGGAAACATCCGGAGACGGAAACTTGAATTCGAACAGACGACCACCACAGACAAGCTTGGGTTGCAAAATCTCCCTTTTAATTGGTCCCTGAAAGAAAAAGCAGCAGTGAGCAGCCTACAAGGCCGCCGTTCTACCAGAAATCCCCCCCCCCCCTGCAGTGTTTCTCAACCTTGGCTCCTTTTGAAGAGATGTGGACTACAATTCCCAGAATTCCCCGGGCAGCTTGTTGAAGGCCACACCTTTTAAAGGGGCCAACACCCCTTTTAAACCACAACTTTTAAAGGGGCCAACGCTTTGTGGAACAGCAATATCCTCACAGCTGCACGATGAATCCAAAAGCTTTTCGCTCCCAGTGAGGATGTTGGGGCCATTTGATCCCAGTCTCCCACCCCAAAGCAGAGACACCCCCCCCCCCACAAGAAACGAAGGGGGCAGGGAGGTCGTAAGCTCTCCTGCCTTCCTTGGCTTCTCTTCCCACACTTTGATTTATACTTGGCTTTCCCCAACCTAGAGAGCCCTTTTGAAGGCCGAAGACTTCAACTCCCAGCATTCCTAAGCCAACGCGCTAAGAATGCTGGGAAATCCCATCCCAACCTCTGGAAATCCCAAAGGAGGGGCAGGCTTGCTCCAAAAACTTGGTCAAGGCTTGGCTTCAATAACTTTTCAAAGAGTTGTTGTTTTTTAAAGAAAATCATAATTTTTTAGCCTTGGCCGGGATCTCTAGAACACACCAAGGTAGGCAGATCTCCCCTGCAAGTCCAAGGCTCTGATTCGTTTCAGCTCTTCAGGTACCACCAAGCACAGGTGATCCATTTTTCCCGCGTGCATTTGACAGCAGGTCCTGTGGTTTTCAGAATTAATTTGTGGCTAATCCAGGTCCATACTTTTAAAAAAAACAACAGTTGCCAACCACTTTCCCCAACTGCGCTCCTGTGGGTTTAACAGGCATAAAACTGAGAACTACCTAAAAGACCATGGCTTTTCAAGAAAAATCAAAGACTACAAGTCATCTCCAGAGAAAGAGAGAGAGAAAGAGGGAGGGAGGGAAGGAAGGGAGAAAGGGAAAGACATAGGGAGGGAGGAGAATTGGAGGGAAGGGGGCAGAAAGGAAGGAGAAGGAGGGAGGAGAGGAAGGAAGGAAGGAGAAAAAGGAAAGGGAAGGAGGGACGGAGGGAGGAGAATTGGAGGGGAAGAGGCGGGAGGGAGAGAAGGAAGGAAGGAAAGAGGGAGGAAGAAAAGGGAAAGGGAAAAAAGGAGGGAAAAAATAGGAGAAGGGGAGAAAGGAAGGAAACGGAGGGAGGGAAGGAAAGAAGGAGAAAAAGAGAAAGGGGAAAGATGGAGGGAGGGAGAATTGGAGGACAAAGGGAGAGAAAGGAAGGAAAGAGGGAGAGAAGAAGGAAGGGAGGAAATGGAGGGAGGGAAAGAAGGAAAGAAAAAAGAAAAGGAGAGAGGAGGAAAAAGAATTGGAGGGGAAGGAAGGAAATAAAGAGGGAGGGAGGAAAGGAAGGAAGGAAGGAGGAAAGATACACATGATGATTGAAAACATGAATTCAACATTCTGGGTCTTTGAGATCAGGAAGGAAAAGCAGAATTAGCAAGAGAGGGAGGCCACTCATTTCCCTCCGAAGGTGACAAAGATGGCAAACGAAAGAAGAGATGCGCCTATCCTTTTGGCAAAAAAACAAAAAAACTCCGGACGTGGTGCAGAATCGGTATAGCGGGGACCCCGCCATAAGGCTGAGATTTCCCGTTCTCCAATCCTTTCATTTTTAGAACAAAATAATAATAATAATAATAATAACATCATTTTGGCAGAAGTGAGTAGTGAGAGCCCAAAGGTCCCCAGAGGTTTGAGAATCGTGCTCCATGTAGGGTGAGGGGTGCTGTGCGTTGTGGGAAGAGACTTCTTGGAGATCCTCCTCCCAACCTCTAAATCAGGGGTCTCCAACCTTGGCCACTTTAAGACTTGTGGACTTCAACTCCCAGAGTTCCTCAGCCAGCTTTGCTGGCTGAGGAACTCTGGGAGTTGAAGTCCACAAGTCTTAAAGTGGCCAAGGTTGGAGACCTCTGCACTAAACCATTAAGTCATGTCCTTAATCCATTGTGGGTACCCGGTTTGGTTGTCGATCCAGAAATCCACAAAACGTCGTCGAGGCAAAGCAGATGATGTCCGGAAAACATGTCCCTCTTCCGAAACCCTGATATTTTTTTTTGAGATGAATCCTGCCCCCTTTTCAGGGCAAAACAATAATAAATAAACCCTACCCCACGGGGGCAGCTGAGATGGGCACCTTTGTAAAGGAAAGGAAGGAAGGTCGCGCAGCCAGTTTTGTAAATTCCATCCCGCAGGAGAAACGGGCTGCCCCGTCAGTTGATCGGCTCGTACTCCGAACACGGTTTCTGCTGCCTCGTGAACACCGCCAGGCTGCCCACGATGAGGAGCACCGCCGGCGTGCCCAGCGCCACAGCGAGGATCCCGATGACCAGCAAAGAGAAGCCCTCTCTCGGCGGCTCCCCAAAACCCACCAGGGCAGACCTGGAAAGGAAGAGACGGAGGAATTGGGAAAGGCGTCATGGCAGGTCGTCCTTTACGGTTCGTTTAAGGGACCGTTTAAAGTTACGACGGCACCGAGTGCAAAAATGAGTCCTTGACGGGGTAGTCCTCGACTTACAAACGGTTCATTTAAGGGACCGTTCAAAGTTACGACGGCACCGAATGCAAAAATGAGACCTTGATGGGTAGTCCTCGACTTACAAACGGTTCGTTTAGGGACCGTTCAAAGTTACGATGGCACCGAATGCAAAAATGAGTCCTTGAAATGGAAAAATGAGTCCCGTGAAAAATGAGCTACAACGGTTTGCTTAGGGACTGTTCAAAGTTACAATGGAGGGAGAACTCCACCCTTGGCTTCCGGCAGTCACCCCCCCCCAAACACCCCCATAAAGGGGACCTTACCAGCTCAAGTAGCCCTTTTCTTTATAGGCTTCGTTGTCCTCGCTGCCAAAGGAGATATTGAGGGCAGACATGCTACAGCGTTGCTCGACGTCCTCCCCGAAGTAAGCCTGGAGAATCTTGAACTCGGGACCGAGGTTGCGGACTGTCTGGAGGGGGTAATACTGACAGTGGACGGTGTCTTCCCGATGGGGGGTTTTAGAGCTGTAGGCGGCCGTCTTCCACTGCAGGAAACTGGAGCCCCAGCTGTGGTTGTGAGGCTTGGAGATCAGCTGGGCCATCTGGGAGGAAAGGAAAAAAGGAACACGATGCCATTGTTAGCCTCCATTTTGGGGGGGGGGCTTGTTTTGTGTCCCCCACATCTACCAAGAAAGAGTGGTGCGGTGGCCTAAAGGTGGAGCTCTCACCTCATAATCAGGAGGCTGTGAGTTCGATCCTAGGTAGAGACAGATATTTCTCTCTCTCAATGAGAATACATTTGCTGAACAAAACTCCGCACTGGCAACAGGGATGGCATCTGGCCATTAAAACACTCAGCTCCATTCAGTTGCCCCAGACTTCAACCCGCAAGGGATTATATGAGGTTGTTAAAAGATAATGATGATGTAAAGCAACCAAAAAACTCCAGCTGCCTTTTGGAAAAGGAGCTTCGGGAGAGGTCTACGACAACTCACTGCAGACAACTCACCACAGCCAGTTCGCCGCAGGACAGAATTGAATGAATGAGCTGGAAGGGATCTTGGAGGTCTTCTAGTCCAGCCCCCTGCTCAAGCAGTAGAACCTATACTATTTCAGATAAGTGACTTCTTAAAAACTCTCCATTGATGGAGCGCCCGTGATTTCTGGTGGCGAGCTGTTCCACTGTCCTCACTGTGAGGAAGTTTCTCCTTAATTAAGCTCACCATGATCAATTTGCCACAGGACAAACTCACTGTGGGGCAATTCAACAATTCAATTGAATAACTGAAAATAAATATTAAAATATTTTAATTTTTGTCATTTATGTTTCATTCTGTCTCTCCTTTTCGGTATCCTTTCTTTCACGATTCTATTCCACCATTTCTTCGATATTAGCGTGACTGTTGTCCCGCAGCGAATTGAACCACAACGAGTTAGCTACTACGAGTCGGCTGCGGCGAGTTGGTCGTGGCAAGTTGTCCCCTTCCTCCTTCGGGGAGCCCCTCTGAGCGTGGAGCCCCGTGCGAATCCAGCCAGCGATGGCTCCGTTGGCCAAACGATGGCCCGAGAACCCAAGAAAAAGACGCTCGACTGGACCCAAAGCGGATGATGCGGCCGTACCTCAAAAATAGTGGGGGTGTACTCGTCATCAATGGAACGGGCCGACTGCAGCTGTTTCCCCCGGCTTCCCTCCTCGACCGCCAGAATCTCCAGGGCAAAGCGAGAGTGGTTCCCTCGGGGCGCTACCCTCTCCATGGCGAATTCCACCTTGGAGGTGTTGGCGCTGTGCAGAAGGCGTGGGAGAGACCCGTCACGATTGTCCTCCTCGTACGCTGTCACCTGGGGGGGAACAAAGAGGGGGTGGCAGATGGACAGCGACCCCAACTGATTACAATCTCACCAGCCTTCCCTTCCCTTCCTCCCTCTCCAACCCAGTTAAGCGTTAATTTTGGTTTATTAGCGGTTGGTTAAGAAGGTTGTCCCATGTAGGGTTCAATGCAGGCAGTCCTCGACTTAACGACCAGAATGGAGCCCCAAATTTCCGTTGCTAAGCGAGACATTTGTGAAGTGAGTTTCGCCCCATTGTACCTTTCCTGCCACCGTTATTAAGTGAATCATGGCAGTCGTTAAGTGAGTAACATGGTTAGGCTTCCCCATTGACTTTGGTAAGTTAGTAAGCCAGTTGTTAAGTGAATCTAGCTTTGCTTGTGAGGTGGTCACAAAAAGGGGATGGCGTGACCATGGGACACAGCCATGGTCGTAAGTATGAGTCAGTTGCCAAGTATGTCCAAATTTTGATAATGGGCATGCTACAAAAGTAGTAAATGGTTGGGGGGAGGAAACGGTTGTAAGTTGCCTTTTTTTCAGTGCTGCCGTAACTTTGAACGGTCACTAAACAAACTGTTGTAAGTCGAGGACTACAAGTAAAGAGCAGTACTATCTACCACTTTATGTGATATTGATGCTATCCATCTCTTGGCTTTTTTGGCTGCCGCAGCACACAGTTAACTCATATTGTAGCGACTGTCCACTAAATGAACTGTTGTGAAGTCGAAGATTGTAAGGGACGCAGTGGCTCAGTGGCTAAGACGCTGAGCTTGTCGATCGAAAGGTCAGCAGTTCGGCAGTTCGAATCCCTAGCGCCGCCTAATGGGGTGAGCTCCCGTGACTTGTCCCAGCTTCTGCCAACCTAGCAGTTCAAATGCAGGTATAAAATGCAAGTAGAAAAATAGGGACCACTTTTGGTGGGAAGGGAACAGCGTTCCGTGCGCCTTTGGTGTTGAGTCATGCCGGCCACATGACCACGGAGACTTCTTCGGACAGCGCTGGCTCTTCGGCTTTGAAACGGAGATGAGCACCGCCCCCTAGAGTCGGGAACGACTAGCACGTATGTGCGAGGGGAACCTTTACCTTTAAGTCGAGGATTACCTATAATTCAACTGTCATTTCCAAAAAAAGGAGACAACCTCTGCACACACAATGACACAACACACACAAAGCCAGCCCAATTTACCTTGAAAGAGACGCTTCCGTTCCCAAAGGCGCCTTCGTGGCCGGAGCCTCGGAAGTCGGCGCTGAGGGTCGTTTCGTTCAGCCGCCCATCCAGGCTGGCCCAGGTGAAGTTGGCCAGGTTGTAGCTGGGGTAGATGTGCCCCGCCTTGACCAGGGAGAAGTCCGACGTGTTGCTGCCGTCGTATTCCCACAGCTGCAATACAGGGAGTCCTTGAATTATAACAGTTCGTTTAGTGACCAAAGTTACAACAAGCACTGAAAAAAGGATTGTTTTTCACACTTAACAACCGTTGCAGCATCCCCCATGGTCATGTGATCAAAATTCAGACGCTTGGCCACTGACTCATATTTATGACCGTTGCAGTGTCCCGGGATTACGTGATTAGTTTTGGCGACCTTCTGCCAAGCAAAATCACAGGGGTGGGAGCCAGATTACTCACTTAATAAATGCAATGATTCATTTAACAACTGTGGCCAGGAAGGTGGTAAAATGGGGCAAAACTCCCTTAACAAATGTCTTGCTTACCAACATAAATTTTGTACTTGATTGTGGTCATAAAGTTGAAGGCTCCTTGTATAGGAATAGATATCTGGGAGCACTAGATTAGCCAACCTGCTTCGGGCATCTCCCAGGAGACTTTTCATGGCTTCCAAAGTGATTCACTTAATAACTGAGGCAAGGAAGATCGTAAAATGGGAGAAATGGGCTCAATCATGGCCATAAGTTGAGGACTACATGCCAGCTGCCAAGCGGCTGAATTTTGATCCCGTGATCGTAGGGATGCTGTAACAGTCATAACTGCGAGGACAGGTTGTGAGACACTCTTTTGAGTGCCACTGTAACTAAATCATCATCATTCAACCACCCCATAATCCCTTGCAGGGTGGAGTCTGGACAGCTGAATGGAGCTAACAAAGCGTTTAATGGCCGGATGCTGTCCCTGTTGCCAGTGCGGAGTTTTGTTCAGCATATATTCTCATTGTGCCCAGAGAGAGAAATATCTGCCTCTACCTAGGATCGAACCCACAGCCTCCCGATTGTGAGGCGAGAGCTCCACCTCTAGGCCACCGCACCACTCTTGTCACTGTAACTAAATGAATCTTCATAAATCAAGGACTACCTGTATCCCCTTGCCTTCCTCCCCATCCCTGGGCCCCCTCTCCACTGGACGCACCCTTGGAAAGACCAACGCTGTGGAATACAAGACACTGTCAGCTGGTTCAATCCGGATGGCTCCAGCTGGAGAAGAGGACAGAAGCTGAGTCCAGTTGACACGAAGGGAGCTGTTGCCGCTCGCAGTATACACCAACAACACCGTGGGGACCCCGATGGTGCTCCAGACATAATGAAGTGTGTCGTTGACGCCCACCGCTCGAGTGTGTAGAAGATTTACATTCGAGCTGGCCCAGCCTGGATTGTACTCCAGAGAGACCTGCAACGAAATTGGCACCAACAGCTCAAGCTAACTTCACAAACAGGTGCCACAAAGCCATGGATCGTGATTAGTAAACTAGGGGGCTAAAGCTAAAGCCAAACGTCGTATCTTACCTTGGTACAGGCAGTCCTCACCTTACGGCCACAATGGAGCCCAAAATTTATGTTTGCTAAGGGAGAAATTTGTTAAGCGAGTCTTGCCTTGTTTTACGACTTTTCTTGATGCAATTGTTAAGCGAGTCACAGGGTTGTTAAGTGAATCCAGCTTTTCCCATTGACTTTGTTCGTCAGAAGGTCGCAAAAAGGGGTTTACGTGACACCCCCCCTTTGGGGACACGGCGACCGTCATAAACGTGAGTCAGCTGTGTCGAGCATCCAAATTTAAATCACTTGATCATGGGAACGCTGCAATGGTTGCGAATGTGAAAAATGGTCATAAGTCACTTTTTTCAGTGCTGTTGTAACTTCGGTCACTAAGCGAGCTGTGGTAAATTGAGGAATACTGTACCGTGCTAAAAAAAGTTGATGTCAATGCTCTTTTTTTTCCTTCTTTTTTCCCTTGTACCCTCCATTATCTTTCTCCCTCTCTTTTTTCCTTCTTCTAATTTCCTCTTTTCTTTTATATATTTCATTCTTGGATAAAACCAGGGGTGAAATGCTCCCGGTTCAGACCAGATTGCCCGATCCAGTAGTGATGGAGGCGGGTGGAGTTCGGAGAACCGGTAGCAAAAATCCCTGCCTCTTCGGCCGAAAAAATGCTTTTAAAAGTAAAATAATAAAAAAAGCCTCTGATGATTGCGCGGCTCAGCTGGGATCGTCAAAGGTTTTTAAAAGAAAAAAAACCTTTTTTCTTTTAAATGCCTCTGATGATCCCAGCTGAGTTGCCTGATCGCCAGAGGCATTTAAAAGAAAAAAAGCCTCGGCTAATCAGGCCACTCAGCTGGGATCGTCAGAGGCTTTTAAAAGCATTTTTTTACAACCTCTTCGCCAAAGACGTTGTAGAAAAAATGGTTTTAAAAAGTTAAACAAAATGGCCACGCCCACCCAGTCACATTACCCCCTCCCCCACCAAGCCACGCCCACAGAACCAGTCGTAACAAATTTTAGATTTCACTACTGAATAAAGCAATAAAATCCATTACAAAAAAGAAAAGGTAAAAAAAGAAGGAAGGGGAAGAGCAATGCTTAGAAAATGGAACCACCGAGTTCAATATTTCATTCGCTGGTGAAATTTCTGAGGAAAAGAGAAAGCGCATGATTCATTTTTCTAATTTCTGAAGCTCCGGGAGGAAAATACAGAAACAGCATTTTTTTTTGTCCCTTCTGCTCTGAGTCAGACGAAAAGAGGAACCCTAAACACCAGCAACTCTCACCCACACTTTCTGATCCCAAAAAGGCTGAATCAGAATCAGAATAGAATTCTGGAAGGGGCTTTAGAGATCCTCTAGTCCAGCTCCCTGCTAAGGCAGGAGACGCTATATAACCGTGATGGCGAACCTGTGGCACGCACAGCCCTCTCTGTGGACACCGCCAGCTGCTTTTTTGGTTTCCGGTGCACACATACCCGCTAGCCAGCTGATCTTCGCGAGTGCTGGAGCGCTGGAAAACGGCCCGAAAAATGGCCAAATAAACAGGCCGTTTTTGAGGCCTGTTTTTTCAGATGGCCTCATTTCTTCAAAATGGCCGTTTTCTAGGCCATTTTGAGGCTGGTTTTTTGGGCTGTTTTCAGCCATTTTTGGGCTGGTTTTTAGGATGTTTTCATGCCTTTTTCCAGGCTGTTTTGAGGCCGGTTTTCAGCCGGTTTCAGGCCATTTTCAGGCCGTTTTTCACGCTGAAAACGGGCCTGAAAAACAGCCTGAAAACAGCCTGAAAAACAGCCCCCCAAAAAGAGGCATGCATGCGTCAGCCAGCTATTCTTCGTGTTTCTGGTACTCCAGCAGGCGCATGTGAACACACATGCATGCATGTTCCAGTTTGGGCATTCGGTGCCGAAAATATTCGCCATCACTGCTATATACCATTTCAGACGGGTTGCTGTCCATTCACTTCTTCAAAACTTCCACTGATGGAGGCACCCACCACTTCCAGTGGCAAGTTGTTCCACTGGTTAACTGTCCTCACTGTTAGGAGATTTCTCCTTAGTTCTAGGTTGCTTCTCTCCTTGATGAGTTCCCATCCGTGGTTAACTGTCCTGCCTTCAGGTGTTTTGAAAAATAGGTTGACCCCCTCTTCTTTAGGGCAGTCCCTCAAATGCTGGAAGACTGCTATCCCCCCAGTCCTTCAGGATGTACAATTCGGGGTAAAGAGAGAATTAAAAAAAAAACTAGGCAATATATATATATATGAATAAAGGCAGGATACAAATAAATAGAATAGAATAGAGCTGGTAGGGACCTTTGAGGTCTTCTAGTCCAGCCCCCTGCTCAAACAGCAGAACTTATACCCATGATGGCAAACTTATGGCACGCGTGCCACCTACCATATCACTGGGCATGCAAGCTCAGCTCCGGCCAGCTGATTTTCGGGCCTTCTGGGCCCACCAGAAGTAGGGAAACAGGCTGTTTCCTAACTCTGGAGGGCCTTGGGGGTGGGGGGGGAGTGGGAAGGCCCATTTTTCGCCCTCCCCAGGTTCCTAGAAAGGCTCTGGAGCCTGAGAAGAGCAAAAAACGGGTCTTCCGGTCCCACTGGAAGTTGGGAAGTGGGCCATTTCCGTTTTCTGGGGGGTGGGGAAGGCCGTTTTTGCCCTCCCCAGGCTCCTAGAAAGGCTCTGGAGCCTGGGGAGAATGAAAAACGGGCCTTCCGGTCCCACTGGAAGTTGGGAAGTGGGCCATTTCCGCCTTCAGGAGGATCTCCGGGAGGGATGGGGAAGGCCGTTTTCGCCCTCTCCAGGCTCCTAGAAAGGCTCTGGAGCCTGGGGAAGCCAAAAAAACAGGCCTTTGGGTCCCACTATGCCATCGTGTGCCAATAGCGGAGGGAAGGGTCACACACATGCATGGGGGGCAGAGGGCGTTGAATTATGGGTGTGGAGATGCGCGCAACCCCGCTGCGCTCCCCCCCGCTTTTGGCACATGATGGCAAAAAGGTTCGCCACCACTGCCCTACACTGTTTCTGACAGATGGCAGTCCAGTCTCTTCTCGAAAACTTCCAGGGATGAAGCTCCCACAATTTCCGAAGGCAACTTCTGTTCCGTCGGCTGATTGCTAACTAAAAATCAACAATTTAACGCAACTTCCTGAAAATCGCTGGGTAAATTTGGACCCCTCATACTCTCTCTCAGCCCAATCCGCCTCACAGCGTTGGTAGTTGCGGGGAGGAAAAAGGAGTAGTAGCTATGTATGCTACTTTGAGTTATTTGTTAAAATAATAAAGGCAGGATTTTAAAAAAAGCAGTCACGAGGCTCACCAAGGGAGCTCGGTTTTCCCCAAGAGCTGGATGAGATAAATGCTCATCAAATGTATGGCTTGGCGCCAGGGTTTGGTGGTTTTTAATATTTTTTAATTGTGCTTAGTTTTATAGTTTTAACATTGCCTTGTATGCTGTTTCCTTTTGATTGTGAACTGTCCAGAGTTGAGGGCTACGTAAACTATTATTCAATTTTTTAAAAATTGAATAAAGTTTAATAAAGTACAGATTTAAAGCCACGGAAATACAGTAGCGGCCAAAATTGCGGAAACTTTTTGGGAAAAGTGTGTTTTCTAAAACTAGCTAATAATAAACCACTTTTTTGGGGGGGAGTAGAATCATAAGATTATTTATCAATGGAAAGTTAATTTAATCTAGAATGTAATGCAATAACTTTTATGAGGGGTTTGCTATTAGAATAGCAGTTACAGTATAAAAAAGAAAAGGGAAACACGTAAAAAAAATGAGATATACAAAAATTATCACGTCAGTTAATACTTAGCTGGGTAACCTTTAGCAGGAATTACAGCCTTAACAACGTCTTCCCATGGAGGGAACCAAGTCTTTTAGTTCTGCAGCTGTTCTGATGTGAAACCAAGATTGAATGATGGCTTCTATTAACTGAGTTTTATTGCTGGGTCACTTCTGACTAACCAGTTTCTTTAGTGGGCTCCATAGATTTTCAATTGGGTGAAAGTTATTGGGCTATTCCCAGGCCATTCCAGCAGTGGAATAGGATTATCTTGAAACTCCCAAAAAATAAAGTGGTGTTATTAGCCATCAAAACTCAAAAATACACTTTTCCCAAAAGGTTTCCACCATTTTGGCCACTACTGTACAATTAAGTACAGCATATGGAAGAGCTTGTGCCAACTTCATGCCTTCCTAGCAGGAAGGACTCCAGCTCCCATAATCCTTTTTCTTCACTCACAAACTGGGACAGCCTTGGGATGGGGAAGGGCCTGATCTAGAAAGCTAAAATGGCTAAATTAACGATGGAGATCAAAGAAAGAGAAGACTCGGATTATTATAACGTGTGGAACAGGTTTTATACATGGTTGGAAAACAGAAATCAAATTAAGAAATAAGAATATAAAGTGAAATTTGATATTAACATACTGGATATAAATGTAAATAATGATCCTGCTAACAAAACAATTATGAATATTTAAAAATAAAGAGAAGGAGCGGGGGGATAAAAGCTAAGAGTAAAGACAAGTCGATGCAGAAAGTTGTAAAATTGTATATATCTGTTGTTAGTATTGTATTTTAACATCTGATGTGTGTGTGTATGTGTGTTTTGTCTCTAGACTTCTTTTGCTATTGTGTGTTTGGTTTTAAAATGTAAAATACTCAATAAAAATTATTTAAAAAAAATAAAAAAGAAAACAAGAAATCTGAAGGAATTTCCCTTTAGATCAAGGGTCTCCAAACTTGGCAATTTTAAGCCTGCTGCTGGCTGGGGAATTCTGGGAGTTTATTTATTTATTTATTTTATTTATTGGTTCGATTTATATGGCGCCCTTCTCCGGAGACTCAGGGCGGTTTACAATGCTTTAAGCCTGGCAGTTGAAGTCTTTAAGGCCCCGTCAAACCTGGTTACTTGGTTTATGCTTGACCCTGAGCAGCCCCCAGTCTCATCCCGGTGTTGTAAAGGTGGTGTAAACAGTCTCTTAAACCTTCGCACAGTCCCAGCCACCTCTTTCACTTTCTCTCCTCCAGAATCCTTACAGGCAGTCCTCGGCTTATGACTACAATTGAGTCCAAAATTTCTGTGGTTAAAGCAAGACATTTGTTAAGTGAGATTTGTGCCCTCCTTCCCCACTGATTTTTGAGGGTCAAAGAAAAGTGGCCAGAGGGGGGGAATCACGTGACCCCCAGGGAACACTGCGACCGTCGTAAGTATGAGTCAACTTGACAAGCGGTCTCAATTTTGATCACGGGGATGGATGGATGCGGCAGAGGTCGTAAACGTGAAAAAAAGGCCATCCATGGGAAGCCGCTTTTCCCAGTGGCTGTTGTTAACTTGCAAGGGTCACTAAACGAGTTGTTGTAAGTCGAGGACGACCTGTAATTCGCATTTTAAGGGAGGGGAGCGAGCTATGTCCTGCCTGCCTAAGACTGGGAGCAAGGCAAGAGCGCCTCGGGGCATGTACAGAGCGCTTTCCTCCGCTTCCTGCCTCGCAATCAAGACAGACAGATTAACAAGAGTTGGAAGGGACCCCGTAGGTCATCTAGTCCAACCCCCACCCCGGCCAAGCAGGAGACCCACGTTCAAGGCTTCCCACCAGCGAGCCTTCGGCACCTACCCTCCTCCGGTAGCCGCCCGCCGCCGCTTCCCCCGCGCAGCCGCCCGCCGCCCAGAGGAGAGCCAGGCCGGCCCAAGAAGCCGCCGCCGCCGCCGCCGCCAGCATGTTTTCCCTGACTGGCGGGGTTGCGAAAGCGCCGTCACGTGACCCGGCCGGCGTTCCTTCCGGGCTTCCCTCCAACGTGGGCGGGGACTCTCTTAAAGGGGCCGCCGCAAAGCCAGCCTCGCCCTTGTCCTCAAATGAACGGGAAGAAATGGGTGGGTGGGTTTCTGTCTCTCTCTCTCTCTCTCTAGCTCGGTTTCGGGCGGAAGAGGAAGGGGCAAGGAAGAGCAGCGCCCCCAGCCGAAGGGAAGAATGCTCTGGAGAGCTTTTTCCAGCCAAGCAGGAGGGTTCTTGCCTTGCGTAGAATAACAAAGGGACCTTGGAGGTCGTCTAGTCCAACCCCCTCATCAAGCAGGAGACCCTATGGCGCTCTGGACAACTGGCTGTCCAATCAAAACCTCCCAGTGATGGAGCAATAGTGCTTAAGGCTTAAATCCCACTTCAGTGCTTTTCAGACCTTAAATCAGCTTATCACGCCCAACCATCGGGGTCCTTATTTTACAGACCTCAGGAAGACGTAAGGCCGAGTCAACTTTCAGCCGGGGCAGCCGTCACTTCCCCAGGCAAGTTTATTGCACTGATTGAGTCCATCTAGAGCAGTGTCTTCAAACTTGGCGGCTTGAAGACTTGTGGACTTCAACTCCCAGAATTCTCCAGCTTCTGGGAGTTGAAGTCCACAAGTCTTCAAGCCGCCAAGTTTGAACTCAGCTCTAGAGTTTTAATGGATGAAATTTGGCTCCGAGTTTGATTCCCGATTTGTGCATCTTCCAAAGGGGCACTCCAGCTTCCTCCAACCTATTCTCTTCCAGAACTGGACTACAAAGCCCATCTCCCCCAGCCAAGCATGGACATTCTCTTCTGCCACCCCTTAACAATCCAGCTTCTTCTTTATAGGTAGTCCTCGACTTACGACCACAATGGAGCTCAAACTTCCTGCTAGGCGAGCCCTTTAAATGAGTTTTGCCCCGTTTTATGACTATTCTTGCCGGAGTCGTTAAGGGAATCACCGCAGCTAAGGTAGCAACACGGTTGTTAAGTGAATCTGGCTTCTCTGTCGACTTTGCTGGTCCCAAAAGTGGATCACGTAACTCCGGGGCAGTGCGACCGTCGTTAAATATGAACCAGATGCCAAGCACCTGAATTTTCATCACATAGGCATGGGAAGGCTGCAAGGATCGTTCAGTGTGAAAAACGGGCGTTAAGTCACCCGTTTTTCAGCGCCGTTGTAACTCTGAACGGTCACTAAACAGAACTGTTGTAAGTCAAGGACTCCCGGTCAGCCAGACCAGTAACTGGCCTTTGCTGGGGCGCTCGTCGACCACCTGCCTGCCAAGCTTTGCTAAATGTCCCAGAGGAGAAAGCGACCAGAAATGTTAAATCTATGAACATGAAGGGGTGTCGTTTTGTTTTATTAATAAAGCCACCAAGCAGTTACGGAGTACATTTAAATAAAGCGTGTTTCCTCGAGGGAAACATGCTAACACGCAGGGCTGCCGCTGGTTATGCCTTCCTCCTCCTCCTCTCTGTGACCTAGAACTAAAAAACCAAATTGGGTGTTGGGGCTTCAACCGTCTTTGAACCCAGAGGTTGAAGAACCGCGTCTCTTGAAATGTCGACTGGGCTCCTACTCTTCTGACTCCTCTGATCGTCCCAGGTGTGTTGCGCCAAGGAGTTGCGTTATTCCTGGGCTGCGTTGGGGGCTCCCGGCTGCTTGTTCTGATCATCGCCTTTCTTCTTCTGGCCGGAAACAATGTCGTCAATCCGCAGGAGGAGGACAGCCGTCTGGGGGAGGGAGGGAGGGGTGGTTATACCAGAAAGAAGGCAATCGTCTTTTTGGAATGACCCCATAATAATCCCTTGAGGGGTGGACTCTGGGCAACTGAATGGAGCTGAGTGTTTACTGGCCGGATGCCCTTCCGGTCGCCAATGCAGTGTTACATTCAGCAGATATATTGTACTTTTTGGAGTAGAAGACTCCTCCCCACCCAAAATAGGGTGAAAATTTGGGTGCTTCTTATACACCGAATGTAGCCCTGCCCATCTGCCACCTTCGGCCGTTTTCGTGCTGTTTTAGGCCTGTTCCAGGCTGTGGGAATTGCCACAGCACATCTTGCATTTTTGGACGGTTCCAGGAGAGCGGGGATTGGTGGTGATGTGAGGAGGCCAAAAATGTAACGCGCAGAGGCGGCGATGTACTGTAGCAATCCCCGCAGCCTGGAACGGGTCTAAAACGGAGCATTCGGAGGCCAAAAACAGGAGCCACAGAGGCCAAAAGCATGAGGCACGGAGGCAGCGATCGTCTGTGGCAATCCTTGCAGCCTGGAATAGATGACTGGGGGTATTCCGGATCCACTTGCCAATCAGCTGCTGGTGCGGAATCAGGCTGCGATAATATGCTTGAAGCTGACCAGGCTGTTTGCTGCAAGAATTTTCCCCCCCTTGTTTTCCTCCCCAAAAACTAATGTGCGTCTTATACTACGGAGCGTTTTATACTCCAAAAAAATGCGATATATTCTCATTGTGCCGAGAGAGAAATAGCTGCCTCTACCTCGGATTGAACTCACAGCCTCCTGATTGTGATGTGAGAGCTCCACCTCTCGGCCACTGCACTCAAGACAACAATAATTCTCCAAAATCCCTATCCCCACATTCAATCTGTCTAGAAGGCACTGGGGGACACGCAGAGAACATCAATTTCAGCAGCCTGGGAGATTTCATCCCAATGAGGCTTCTCTGTCAATGGTCAAGGAGGTCTTGGGCCTTCCCAGAGGATCTCCTTGGGCCACGGATGCTTTCTTCTCACCTCGACAGCTGTCTTGTAGGTCTGCAACTTGACAGAGAGGGGCTCCCAGATGCCCAAGTCCTTCATGTCGGCCAAGGCGCCAGTCTCTCCATTGACACCCCAGGTCTGGCTGCCTTCTTGAGTGTGTTTGGCCTGTGAGCAAGAAACGGGAGTTAAAAAACACCCCCAAACCAAGAAGCTCACCCTTCCGTTTTTCACCTCCGCCACCCGTTGACTTCAAAGGGGTCACAGACACCTGTCCAGCTCTTGCTTGCTGTCAGATATTTTCCACAATTGTTTAGAAAGATAACGCAAAATGCCGGGGAAATCAGGACATTCGGGCAGTGCAAATGAGCATGAAGATTTATTGCAAGCTTAAGCACGCTACAAGAATCTGAGCTACTAACGGAAATGAGCAGGACAAGAATCTGACCAACTAACGGTCAAGGGAAATGAGTGGGAGATAAAGAGGCATTCAAGATGCCCTGGATTTAGAACTCTTATGGGCACGCAGGGACTCATGACTAATGACATGTTTGACTCCTCCCTCAGCCAGATCATCTGTCTTGCCCGTCTCTTCCCCCTCTGCCATTATCCATGCAATGGCCATTTCTCTCCACCCAAGGATCACAAGGACCTTTCCAGAAGGAAAGAGCAAAGAGTGCAGTGTAAAACAATTTGCAGTGCTGGAGATCAGAGGCAGTTCTTACCCGCAAGGAAGTGAGGGCACGGATAGTGCTAGCACCACAGTTCTGAATGAGGGTCCTGGGAATAACTTCCAGAGCTTGAGCCACGGCGCGATAGGGCCACTGTTCCACCCCGGTCATGACTTTGGACTTCTCGGTTAAGGCGTGAGCCACGGCCATCTCGGAAGCGCCACCCCCTGGCACCAGCTGGGGGTCAACGAGGACGTTGCGACAGACCTGCATGGCGTCCTGGAGGTTACGCTCCACCTCCTGCGGGAAGGAGAGAAACAGCCTGTGTAAAAGTTAAGCCTTGAGATCAGGGGTGAAATGCAGCAAGTTCTGGAGAACCGGTAGTGGATAGTTTGAGTATTTCGGAGAACCGGCAAATACCACCTCTGGCTGGCCCCAGTGGGGTGGGAATGGAGATTTTGCAATATCCCCCCCCCCAGGAGTGGGGAGGAAATGGGGATTTTGCAGTATCCTTCCCCTGCCATGCCCAAGCCACACACACCACGCCCACAGAACCAGTAGTAGAAAAAATTGAATTCCACCTCTGCTTGAGGTCACAGTTGGAGAGCAATTCAGTAATACATTTTTTTACTCTCTAAAAAATATTTTTTGTGACAAGTTCTGAATAAAAGCCGCACCCACCTCCAGTTATTCTGGGCCATCTCTGCCTCAGTAGCCAACCAAGCAGTCCAATTCTTCCAGAAACAGATCCCCACTACAGGTGGTCCTTAGTGACTGTTTCAAGTCACCCTCTTGTTCCCAACATTTACCTTCCCCACAACACCACAAATTGTGAAACCAGTTAAAAACATTCAGGCCCACCTCTTATGGTAATATTGCCCAACGGCTTCCTGTAGCCCTGTGAAAGGCCAGGAGGCTGCACGGCCATTAGTATCTCTGAACATTGCAAGCCCCTGAAATGCTGGAAAACCTCCACTTGAACAGTGGCTCAAGTATGAGAGACAGCTGCCACTCACAAGCAGCGCTGACTGCAAGTCAGAGTAAGAAAACCAACCCAAACGCGGCCATTTTCTTCAGGAGGAAAATCAAAAGTCTATGTTCACCTGTCTCAAAAGTTATTTTATCAGGGGTGGGGGAGGAATGCCGGGAGGTTGCTCACCGCTAGAATCTCTTTGCTGGCGCCCCGGAGCAAAATGGTGCAGGCCTTGGGCTCCTTGCAGTCGGTGATAAAAGTAAAGTACTCGTCTCCAATTTTCTTCACTTCAAAGAGCCGAGCGCCGGTCCCCACATCCTCTTCGCGCAGCTCATCTGTGCGGCTGACGATACGAGCGCCACAAGCCCTGTCAGGAGGGGAAAAAGAAAAAGATGATTATTCCCCTAATTCTGAGCTGACAATGAAGGGCTGGCTTTGGGATGTCAGTAGCTGCTTTTACCCATCCTCCTGTTTTCCTGCTGGTGGCAGATTCAGAGAGAAGGTCCAGATGGGCGTGGAATTAGTGTGGTTTACTAAAATTTAGTGACTTAGGCATCCTCACCTTGCAATCCGGTTGTTGTCAGTTTTCCTCACCCGGCGGATTGCTGTGATGTTAGCTCTCATCAGGAAATGTTGAGCCAGGTCTAAAGGTAATAAAAGTCTGGTTATATACCCTCCCTTCTTAACAGTGAAATAAACAGAGAGCCGCCAAGCGCCTTATCGATGTGTGTTTTACCGGAGATTCCTTTCTCCGTGATGATGAGGTCAGGTTTGACTTTGATCAAATCCTCGCACATCTGCTGAACAAATTCCTCTTCCATCTGTAGGATGCGAGCAAAGTCTTCCTCGCGGGTTATTTCAATATCAGTCTGCGGGAAAGGAGGCAAATGCTTCTGGGTGAGTTCACAGCTGTGCAGTATTTGATCAATATACAAATGTGTTTAAGCTGTTACCGTTTTTCCATCTATCTAGTGTTCCTTCTTATTGCAGGACTGAGGTGAGTTCCGGTCCCGCCTTAGGCATGAAACCTGAATGACTTTGGGCCAATCATTAGGAGATGTTGAGTTCTACTCCTGCCTTAGACATGAAAGCCAACTGGGTGACTTTGGGCCAATCACCAGGCGACTTCTAGTCCTGCTTTAGGCATGAAAGCCAGCTGGGTAACTTTTGGCCTATCAGTCACTCAGTTCCAACACACCCTACAGGGTTGTTGTGGTGTAAATAGAAAGGAAGAGTATTGTTGTATAGCAGCTTTTCCATGTCATTATCTATAGCTTTCATAACAGTCATATTTACATAAATCCTACTTCTATCTATCAGTATCCTAAGTTATAACATTATTTAAGTTATAATTACATCTCACAAATTGACATCATATATTTCTTATAAATTTTACAATTTATATATTATACTTTTACATCTTATACCTTAAGTGTAAATTTGTGTTTTGTGTTTTAAATGTTGGAAAATTCAATAAACATTATTAAAAAAAAGAAAAAAGGAAGGAGTATTGTTTTAAATTGCTTATAAAAGTAGAAATAGGCTATAAATAAAACTAATGGTATGAGATACAGAGTACATCTATAAGTCAAACCAAAATCTCTGAATATTCAGAGGAATGAGTCCCACAAGTCCAATATGTGGAAGGTGCTTCAAAGCCCTGTTTTGCTCCCCACCTCCCTCCGTGCAAACATTTTCTCAGTTCAGAAGAAGCGAGAAGTTTCAGCCGCTGACAGACCTGGCTCTCCCCCTTCTTGAATTCCAGCGAACAGTCCAGCAAAACAATCCGGGGGTTCTTGATGGTGCGGCGCATCCGAGAATGAGTGATATCTTTATTAATCATGACCCCAGGCAGGACACAGGAATCCTCAATAAAACCGCCAGGAATCTGAAAGCGACAAAGAGGCTCGTAGCAAGCGTCACAGGATCTCCTTCTATACTAAATAACCCTCAGGGACACACACGTACATGGGTAAGGACACAACCATTTATAGCAGGGGTCTCCAACCTTGGCAACTTTAAGACTTGTGGACATCAACTCCCAGAATTCCACAAGTCTTAAAGTTGCCAAGGTTGGAGATCCCTGATCTATAGGCTCTTGCCTTAACAAAGGATGACCATCCAGGCTTTCCAACTGCATATGCCGAAGCTCCTCAGCACTCTTTTTAAAGAAGCAACTAAGTAAGCCAAGTTCTCTCTTGAGGTTTCAGAAAGTCGTTTTTGACTGTCCTTTTGAAAAAGAACCCAAGAAGAAACGGCCATTGTTTTTTTCTTCAGAAACACCTATCGGTCAAAATGTTCATTTTAGGACAGACAAGCAATTAAGTCACAAGTGGAGGGAGCAGCTTTTTCAGAGCTCTCCTTCCTCAAAATAACAACACCACGGAGCCTTCTACTGCGTTAAGATTGGGCCTTGGTCTACTAGTCATATATTCTACTACGACTTCTCCAAGTTACTAGACTTTTTCCTAACTTACTATGTGAACCTTGCAAAGATGGAAGATCCTGGGAATTGTGTCTGTAAAACTGGGATTACCAAAAAAGCCAACGTGTATGTACATGTGATCTTATTTCCGCAACACAAAGGCAGTATCAGAGTTGATTCTCCAAATTTCTCTCTCCCAGGCCTTCAGAATCCCAACCCCCGCTACAGAAACCCATTTTTTTCTTTGTACCTTTTCTACTTTAGCATACTTCTTGATGTCAATTTCCTTCCTGCCGTTCTCTTCCAACTCCACTGTTCTGACCGCATCCAGGGCAATGCTGCAGGCCAGATCCGACCAGCGGCTGATAGCCTTGGTGCTGATGGCGCTGTTGATGATTTTAAGCATGGCCTCGCGGTTGCTGACGTCAACGGCAGTGCTGCAAAAACCAAGCGTGAAGCCCGTTATCCAGAAGCCCATCGGAGACTATAAGCATCTTTCCCAATCGCCAAGGACAAAGGAACTCTCCATTACGTTTGCTAACCTTCCAGTTTTTAGGATCCTTCACCTACATACAGGCCGTCCTTCACTTATGAGCATAATTGAGCCCAGAATTAAGATTGTTAAGTTGTTGCACTCATTAAACGGGTTACCACACGATATTTGATTTTATTCACTTTTTTTCTGGCAGTTAGTTAAGCGAAAGTGGTGTTACTAAAACCAAATCCATTTTATCAAATGGGTGTTTTTGCCGGAAATTGGAAGTGCTGGAAACTGACAAAAAAAGTCAAAAATCACAATCCGGTGACCATGAGTTGTTATGGACAGCTGTAAAGGTGAGTTGGTTGCCAAGCACCCAAAATGCAATCGCATGATCATGGTGTATGTGCTTAGGGTGTGTCAAACTTTTCAACGTTCAATTTCCAAACATTAGGTAAAGTTAAAGGTTCCCCTCACATATACATGCTAGTCGTTCCTGACTCTAGGGGGTGGTGCTCATCTCCGTTTCAAAGCCGAAGAGCCAGCGCTGTCCGAAAACGTCTCCGTGGTCCTGTGGCTGGCATGACTCCACGCCAAAGGCACACGGAACACTGTTCCCTTCCCACTAAAGGTGGTCCCTATTTTTCTACTTGCATTTTTTTGCGTGCTTTCAAACTGCTAGGTTGGCAGAAGCTGGGACAAGTCATAGGAGCTCACCCCATTACGCAGCACACTAGGGATTCAAACCGCTGAACTGCCGACCTTTAGACTGACAAAGGTCAGCATCTTAGCATCCCGCATCCCTTAAAAATTACAATTAAAAAAATTACAAAATTTAAAAAAATTAATTAAAAGAATTAAAAATTACAATAGCACTGAGCAAAGGGATCTACGAGTGCTTGAAGTTACAGTCCCTGCAGCACCCCCATAATCATATGATTACAATCTTGGCAACCCAATTCACATTTACGATAGTTTGTCAAGCTTTCTGTGACTGCCATTTGCAATCTTCCCTGTAGATTTCCTCAGAAGGTCAACGGGGCAGCGAAGGTGCAAGCCATTTCCTTTCTGTGCTGGCTCCTCTCTCCTCCGTGTACTCTAATGAAGTCCCAATGACCCAAGCTTTCTTTCTTTTTGCCCAGCATACTACTTTGGTGCAATTTTTATTTAGCAACCTCACCTGCGAGCGGACACAGCCATCTTATTTATTTCATAGCAAAATGCAGCCTAGTGCATAAAGTTCCCAGAAATAACGTATGTGTATCAAAATATAAATCACCACAGCAGACTTTTTGGCTAAGATCAAGTGTATAGCAGTCGTTGAGCAAGGCGATCACATGGGCACCACATTTAACAATGGTAATGGAAATGGTTTTAAGTTGATGACTATCTGTATGATGCATAGTAAATATAGGTAGTCCTCGACATATGACCCCAACTGAGCCCAAAGAGACATCTGTTAAGCAAGTGTTGCCCCATTTTAGGATCTTTCTTGCCAGTTATTAATTGAATCACTGCGGTTGTTAAGGGAATCTGGTTTCCCCATTTGACTTTGTCAGGTCACAAAATGTGATTGCCTGACCCCGGAACACTACAACGGTCATAAATGTGAGACAGTTGCCAAATGTCTGAATTTTGATCACGTGACCATGGGGACCCTGCAACAGTCATGTGAAAAATGGTCGTAAGTCACTTTTTTCAGTGATGCTGTAACTTTGAATGGTCACTAAATGAACTGTTTTAAGTCGCAATACGTCAACACAAGCCACTTTCTCCCTACCGCTGCTCCTTCAAATGCTCAGAAATGCACCCCCAATTTCTCTGTATCCCCCACATTTCCTCCCCCCCTTCTGCTCACCTGATTTTTTTCAGAGCGCTGATCATGTCATCCAGGGCCTTCCGGTAGGCGCTGATGATTACCGTGGGGTGCATCTGCTGCTCTAGGAAATGTTCTGCCACCGACAACATTTCTCCAGCTGAGGGGGAAGAAGAGACCATGACCACTGTGCCACTTATTTGAAGCCACATGTGAACAGAAGCACTCCTGCAGTCTTTCTCAAGCTTGACGATGTTAAGACAGGTGAACGTCAACTCCCAGAATTCCCCAGCCAGTCAATTCGGGGAGTTGAAGTTCACACGTCTTTAAAGTGGCCCATCCTTGAGCCTTTTCCACACCCCAATGACAATATCCATACTAATAACGCTTCAGAATTCCAGACCCCAACAGAATATGTATTTAGTATATTGTGAATTAGTTATGGGAACATATGCAAAGTTGTTAGTGCCTTGCAGAGCCTTTAGGATGCTATATACACATGCTTACCTATCTACCTACCATGTTTCCCCGAAAATAAGACCCTTATATTTTTTTTGAATCCTGAAATAAGCGCTTGGCCTTATTACCATGCACTCAAAAGCCCGACTGGGCTTATTATCAGGGGATGTCTTGTCCTATCTATCTATCTATCTATCTATCTATCTATCTATCTATCTATCTATCTATCAATCATCTACTCTCCCTCTAATCCATCCATCTGTCTGTCTGTCTGTCTATCTACCTACCTACCTATCTGCTGTTTCCCCAAAAATAAAACCCTGTCTTATTTTTTTTTTGAACCCTGAAATAAGTGCTTGGCCTTATTGCCATGCACTCAAAAGCCCAATTGGGCTTATTATCAGGGGAATGTCTTAGTTTGGGGGAAACAGGGTATCAGATGACCTACCAGTAGGATGGAGGCATTCAACGAAGTTTTGATAGAGAACAGCTGTACTGCAGGGAGTTAACAGGTAATTATTCTTTCTTAATTTTGCCAGTTTCAAAATTATATTTCATTATTCCATTTATATTTCCATTTATATTTCATTATACATTCCATTTATATTTCATTATACATTTCATTTCTATTCTATTTTCCATTCAGGACCTCAAAATGGCTTCCATGGTGTTTTCTCTATTTTTTGGGGGGGAAAAAAATGCTGGGCTGAGAAAGTATGACTGGCCCACAAGCACACAGTGGCTACAGGTGGGGTGAGGGAAAACCAGTATTTAGGGATGCCAAACAGCAACTTAATATAATTAACTTTTGAGACACTCCACTGGAAAGCAAGTGGATTTTGCTCATTTGTCATGCCGAGACCTCCCCTTTAGGTCTTTTAACGGTACTAAATATATCTCCATAAATTGACCTTATGTTGCCTCACACAACACCCAAAATATCTCTTGCGATCTAAGGTACTTGCATATTTCTTATCCACAATCGCAGATCCTACCAAGAATAATCACAGATGTAGTCCCATCGCCCACTTCTTCATCCTGAGTACGGCTGATTTCTATCATGGATTTGGCAGCTGGATGCTGTACTTGAATCTGCAAAGAAGGAGAGATGCAAACAGTTAACATTCTGGAGGCAATGCTTCTCAACCTTGGGCACTCTCAGAAATTCCCTAGCCTTCAACAGAGTGGAGTGCAAGGCAATGAGAGAAACAGTGTCTGGAGCTTACAATTTGTGTTTCACACATATTTCTGTGTCTAGAAAATATAACCATTTTAGCCATTCAAGAAAAATGAACTTCTGGAACACCTTGGTAACATGAAATTCTGACACACATACACCCGCCATCTTTAGCTAAGTTTCTGTAATGAAATATTGGAAAACCACATTTCAAATTATGCCTGCCACGTGGACAAGCATTGGATGTTGCTACTAAAGTGACTTACTTCTCTAAGAATAGCATTGCCATCGTTTGTCATGACGATTCCACCCATTGGGTCCAACAGCATCTGCATGGGAGATTCAGAGGAAAACTCTTGTTAGTATCCACCAAACACAACACAAGTTTATGCAAGTTATCTCTTGTGAATTTCAGGTTGTCCTTGACTTACAACCATTCACTGAGCTAGCATTAAAAGTTACAACAGCACTGAACAAAATATGGCTGGTCCTCATTGCACCGTTGTAGGATCCCCACAGTCACATGATCAAAATTTGGGCAAATGCATTTACAATGGTGGCAACATCCCGGGATCATGTGATTGCCATTTGCAAGCTTCCCACCTGGCTTCTGACAAGCAAAGGCAATGGGGGAAGCCAGGTTTGCTTAACAACTGTGTGAAATCCTTAACTGCAGTGTTTCACTTAGCAACCACTGCAAAAAAGGTTGTAAAATCAGGCATGGCTCACTCAACTGTTCTGCTCAGCGATGGAAATTCTGGTCTTAGAGAGTACCCGTAAATGAAGCAGAAAAATTAATCCTCACCTTCATCATTGCCCTTGGTCCTAGGCAGGTTCTGATAATATCAGCAATAGTCTAAAAGGAGGAGAGTATAATAAATTATGTTTATTCAACAGTGAACTCGCAAACTACTGTTTCAGTGTCTGTACAATGGTTAGAAAAGGTGAGCCATTTTATAAAGATTGAATCTCTATTTATCTGGAAAAAAAAGGTTAACTTTTCCTCAAAATAATTTGCTTTTTTAAAGTGAGATGAATCACAAAATAAAGTTCAGACTTTGTTTTGCACCCAGAACAGCTGTTGTTCTTGAGATTCTATCAAACTTTAATTTGGCTGAAACAAAATCCAGCCAAATTAATGATCCTGGAAACATTTTACAGGGCAAGTAGGATAAGGCAGGTATACATTTACAAGAAGAGCAATTGAAATTTCATAATTACAACTGTGTTATATATAACCTACTGAGCAACTGTGAATTTCTTACAGTGAGGTCAGGGCAAAAACCTAGTGACATTCACAATAAATGCTACAAAACATACTTTTAAAAACTACACTATTTTTTAAAAAAATTAAAGAGCCTCTCTCTAAACTTCTCTGTTGACAAAGGTAGCTTTTTTGTTTTGCCAAACTCACTGCTACATCTATTATACCAGAATATCCAAGATTTAGACCAGATTTCCTCTATAGATGTGCAGCTTTAGAACTATTAAAAAATATATCCTCAAACAAACTCCCATACTCTGTGGAACCTTGATGGTAAATGAACACATTCTATTTCTCTCCCATACATTTTCCTGGAATCCATACCTTAGCAGCATTAATATTCCCAGTCTGGACTTTTCTTCCAGACTCACGTTTTGTGTTTTGACCTAAGATGAAAAAAGAGAAAAGGAAAATAGCCTCATGCTCAAATACTCAAATTATTGTATCTCATTCTGGAAGGCCATCATTTAGAAGCTGCAATTACCCAACATACTAAATTGGCTTAGCTTTTATTCTGATTATTATTATGACCTTGTGGGTCATCCCTGCTACTGGCTGGTTTAGGGTTCCCTGTGTTGCAAAGCCAGAAAACCCTAACAATATTCAATGCATGTACAGGTAGCCCTCAACTTACAGCCATTCATTTAGTGACCATTGGAAGTTACAATGGCACTGAAAAAAGCAACTAATGACCATTTTTCACATTTCCAACTATTGCAGCATCCCCCCAAATACATGATCAAAATTCAGATGCTTGGCAAGTGGTTCATATTTATGACAGCTGCAGTGTTCCCGTCATGTGAACACCTTTTGATCAGTAAAATCAATGGGGAGATATTCACTTAACAACCATATTACTAATTTAATAACTTTAGTGATTCACTTAACTATGGCAAGAAAGGTTGTAAAATGGGGCAAACATCACTTAACAATTGTCTCACTTAGCAACAGAAATTTTGGCTCAATTGTGGTCGTAAATCGAGGATTACCTGCATTCCTTTTACTTATTCAGTAAAAACAGTCAATTAAATAATTGTCTCCAGGCTGCAGTTTTGCAGATTACAATTCCAGGACATTTTGGGAAGGGACTCACAGTTGTCCCTTTACAATTTGCACCTTGCTTAAGGTTCATTTCCCAAACCTTACTCTTATAGTTCTTCCCTTTTAGTACTTCAAGTTCTTCTGCTGGTGGGACACCCCGTATCTCTTCATCCCTTATAGCTAAGTCTATGGTTCATCTGCATCCCAATAATTTCCAGGGGATGGGTTATGGAACTCTAAGCCCCTCAGTTAGTGGTTGAGATGGGCAGCTATGGAAATTTTATTGCCTAGCTGAATAACAAAATAAAATCACTTCCAGTAAAATTAACAAGGTGGATGTGTTCACACAATCTGCCCCCTTTGGTTCATGAAGGAGGAAGGGAAAAAACTTGTCATGTTGACTGACAAGCCAACCCCACTGAAAAAGTTCACCAAGTAGACCCAGAAAATGGATTACTTCAGGAATAAGGTGACGGTGAGCCTGACATTTTCACAAACACTGATCCCAAAGAATCTTCCTCCTGGCAACCGGGCAAAAGGGTGTGGATTTATTCTCCATAGAGCCCAAGGATATGACAAGAAGTAACAGGTGGAAGTTTTACAGAGAGATCCAAACTCAAAATATGAAGGAATTTCCTAACTAGGAGAGCTATTAAGCATTGAAATACAAATACTGGTAGCCCTTGACTCACAACCACAATTGAGCCCAAAATTTATGTTGCTCGGTTGTTATATGAATTTTGCCCCCTTTTACGACTGCCCTGACCACAGTTGGTACATGAATTACTGCAGTTGTAAGTTAGCTAACATGGTTAAGTGAACCTGCCTTCCCCATTGGCTTGGCTTGGCCGCAAAAGGGAATCACATGACCCTCAGACACTGCAACTGTCATAACTATGGGTCAATTGCGAAGCATCTGAATTTTAACCATGGGGATATTTTATTGGTTGTTAAGGGTGAAAAACAGTCATAAGTCACTTTTTTGTGACGTCGAAGTGCCGTTGTAACTTTGAACAGTCACTAAATGAACTGTTGTAACTTGAGGACTACCTCTGAAGTGCTCCATTACTGGAGGTTTTCAAGCAAATGTTAGGACAGTCATTGGGATGGTTTGAGGATTCCTGCCTGGGCAGGGGATGGACTAGACGACCTCTAAAACTGTTGAGACCAGTCCAATAAAAGCTTCATACCTGGCCCTGGTCAGTCATTTATAGGCAGTCCTCAACTTACAACCACAATTGAGCCCAAATTTCTGTGGCTAAATGAGACAATTGTTAAATGATTTTGGTCCCATTTTACATTTCTTGCTGTTGTTAAGCAAATCACTGCATCTGTTAAATGATTCACATAGAATCTGGCTTCCTCGTTTACTTTGCCTGTCAGAAAGTCGCAAAAGAGGATCATGTGACCCTGGGTCACTGCGACCATCATAAATATGAACCAATTGTCAAGCATCCGAATTTTGACCGCATGACCAGGGGAATGGTGCCAAGACACTTTTTCCAGCACCGGTGTAATGTCATTAAAGTGAACGGTCACTAAATGAACTGTTGTAAACTGAGGACTACCTCTAGTCCTCGGCTTACAACGGTTCACTTAGTGACCATTCAAAGTTACAGCGGCCCTGCAAAAAAGGGACTAATGACCATGTTTCAAACTTACCACCTCTGTAGCATTCCCCACAATAATGTGATCAGAATTCAGATGCTTGGGTCACGCTTTATGACCATCATCACCCTTTGCGACCTTCTGACCAGGCAAACTCAATGGGGAAGCCAGATTAATCAGAATAGAATAGAATAGAATAGAATAGAATAGAATAGAATAGAATAGAATAGAATAGAATAGAATAGAATAGAATAGAATAATAGAATAGAATAGAATAGAATAGAATAGAATAGAATAGAATAGAATAGAATATAGAATGGAGTAGAATAGAATAGAAGAATAGAATAGAATAAGATTTAAAATAGAATAAGATTTAGAATGAATAGGATTTAGAATAGAACAGAATAGAACAGAATAGAACAGAATAGAATAGAATAGAATAGAATAGAATAGAATAGAATAGAATAGAATAGAATAAATATAGAATGGAATAGAAGACTAGAATAGATTATGGAATGGAATAGAATAGAATAGAAAATAATAGAAAAGCATAACAGAAGAGATAGAATTAGAATAGGATAGGACAGGACAGAACAACAGAACATAATAGAATAGAATTCTTTATTGGCCAAGTGTGATTGGACACACAAGGAATTTATCTTTGGTGCCTATGCTTTCATATACATGAAGAAAGCTAAAATACACTCATCAATTATTATAAGATACAACACTTAGTGACAGTCAAGGTTACTAATAAGCATAATAATAATAATAATAATAATAATAATAATAATAATAATAATAATAATAATAATAATAATAATAATAATAATAATAATAATAATAATATAGTCGAA
Organism: Coluber constrictor foxii; assembly: GCA_038048745.1. Classification (NCBI taxonomy): domain Eukaryota; kingdom Metazoa; phylum Chordata; class Lepidosauria; order Squamata; family Colubridae; genus Coluber; species Coluber constrictor. The sequence continues at coordinate 4,435,053 of CM075975.1, forward strand.
GTTACTAATAAGTTCGTTATTCACACTTAACAACCGCCTTACTAACTTATCAGGCCGCAGCGATCCGCTTGAATCACCGTGGCAAGAAAGGAGGTTAAAAATGCGGGCAAAATTCAACTTTGTGGCAACTGCCTCGGGCTTAGCAACCGCTGCGGTCGTAAATCGAGGACTACCTGCATCGAATTCCCCTTTTTTCCGGTATTTCCCCCCCCCTTCCTTTGACAATGTCGACGCCCCTCTCTAGCCCATAGCTACCTGTCCCTTAAGAATGAGGCTAGAGTCGATTTCTGTCGGGGATTTTTGGGGGAGAGGGGTCGGGGGCTCCCCCCAAAAGCAAAGCTGAGGTATTTGGGGAAGGGGCTGCCTCGTGGGATGGGGGGGACTTTCTGAGGAGATTGAGCGGAGACTGAGGGAAAATGGATTTCCCCAGCATGCAATTCGAGCGAAGGGCGCACATGAGGGGCGAAGGGACCCCTCAAAATAGGATATTCTGAGGGAAAAGTTGAGGGGAAAGATATGAGGGGGTCACTCGGGGAGGGGTCTCTTCTCTGCGCCCCACCCCTCCAGCCCACCTCCCCACTCAGACTCACTGAGAATGAGGACGGGGCGCTGGCCCAGCATCTTCCCGGCGAGGCGAGGCAGAAGCCGGCGAGGAACCTTCTGGAGGCGGACAAAAAAAAAAGAGCTCGAAGGGCGGGGAAAAAACGCCGTTTCACCGCGCTCGGACAACCTATCTGGCCTGTCTAGGCGGCTCCTCCAATCCGGAACGCCGCTGCCTTCAGGGCGGCCAATGAAGGCGCGTCTGCTTTAGGGAAACTCCGCCCCCCTCGACAACAGCAAGGTGCGTTGAGAGGACAACGGATTATCCTCCGCCTCTTAAAGCAAAGCATGCTTGGGCAGGGCGCCGGAGGAGGAAGGCCCCACGCATGCGCAGGTCCCCACCCGGCTGCGCCTGCGCACGAGGTTAGAGCCGTCCGCGCGGGAGGGTGTGGAACGTTGGAAGGAGGCAAGCGCGCGTGCGCACAAGCGGTCGTCAGCGGTTAGGTGGATGAGGCCTTCTCGGCGGCTGTTGCAGTTCCTGCCGCGCTTCGTCCCCGGGCGGCCGCACCCGAGAGGCGAGTTTGGGGAGGGAGGCCTCTGCCTCGCCTAAACCCAGACACGTGTGTCTTTCGCCTCAAGGAACATCGTGGGAATTACGGTCTGGACGACGAGCCGAGTAACAGCGGCCTGGCCCCGCCCTTCATGCAATGAGGCATGACGGGAATTGTAGTCCGCTCTCTAATTCTGACACGTGCTCTATGGTCTACAAGCGCAGAATGGGGAATCTGCACCCTGAAATAAGAGGATTAATTTTATATGTTTCTTTTTTCTAGGGATTGCAGGCTCCTAAAGAGGGAGTTTTAGTGCATGTGCAACTTCCCATGTCAGCTTCAACATTCTAATACCTAACACTAACAGAGTTTGATGGGATCTTTTGAGGTCATCTAGTCCAACCCCCTGCTTAGCCAGGAGACCTGTACTAGGGATTCGAACTGCCGATCTTTCTGATCGACAAGCTCAGTGTCTTAGCCACTGAGCCAAAGGTGCTTTTGTTCAAGAGGCAACCGGATTTTCTGGTTTTTCTTTGAAGACCTTTTGCTTCTCATCCAAGGAGCTTCTTCAACTCTGATACATACAGCCCTTAATGCAGTGTTTCTCAACTCTAGCAACTTTTAAGATTGTGGACTTCGACTCCCAGAATTCCTCAGCCAGCCTTACAATTCCAGCTAGTCCTCAAGTTACATTGGCACTGAAAAAAAATTGACTTTATGACAATTTTTCACATTCAGAACCATTGCAGCCTCCCCATGGTCATGTGATCAAAATTCGGACGCTTGGCAACTGGCTCCTATTTATGACCGTTGCAGGGTTGGGGGGGGTTTCCATACCCTTTTTGTAATCTTCTGTCAAGCAAAGTCAATGGGGAAACCAGATTCACTTAACAACCATGTGACTAATTTAAGAACTGCAGTGATTCACTTAACAACTGGTCGTAAAATAGGGCAAAATTCACTTTTAACAGTCATTTAACAACATAAATTTTGGGCTCAATTGTGGTAGCCAGTTGAGGACTACCAGTATTGCCCATTTGTCGTCGTCGTCCCCCCCCCCCCCCCCCCGATTAATGGCAGAACACGAAGCTGATGTATCTGACACTTGGTGTGGTTAGTCCATTGTTTCTCAACTTTTGGACTTCCAACTCCCAGAATTGTCAAAAACCTTGTCAAGGTTCAGAAACTTGAGTTAATCTGAGGTTTAATATGTTCAACTGATCCAGAGAGTTGGATTAATTCAGCAAATGTTCATTTAAACACGGGTAAACCTATCAGAGGGATGCGGTGGCTCAGTGGCTAAGACGCTGAGCTTGTCGATCGAAAGATTGGCAGTTCAGGGGTTCAAATCCCTAGTGCAGCCGCCTAACGGGGTGAGCTCCTGTGACTCGTCCCAGCTTCTGCCAACCTAGCAGTTCGAAAGCACATTAAAAAAAAATGCAAGTTGGAAAATAGGAGCCTAGATAGCTCAGCAGACTAAAAGCATTGTGATTAACTCCAGCTGTCTGCAATTACTGTAAGTTCAAATCTCACCAGGCTCAAGGTTGACTCAGCCTTCCATCCTTTCTAAGGTAGGTAAATTGAGGACCCGGATTGTGGGGGCAATAAGCTGACTTTGTATAAATATACCAAAGTATGAAGGCTATTGCTTAACACACTGTAAGCCGCCTTGAGTCTCTGGAGAAGGGCGGCATATAAATTAATTTTTTTAAAAAAAATAGGAACCAGAGACTGGTCAGTAAATAAGAGTCAGTCAATAAGAGACTGGACAGCCACTTACCTGAAATGCTATAGGCCAGGGTCTCCTTCTCGAGCAGGGGGTTGGACTAGATGACCTCCAAGGTCCCTTCCAATTCTATGTGCTACATCTCTCTTCATTGGATGGCTCTCCCTTTTTCTAGGCATGAATTCCAGTCCTTTTCAAATGGAGCCAGATTTAAACCCCCAGGAGGAGAAGCAGCATCGGAAAAGTAAGTGCCCCACCCCAATCCTGACCCTCTTCCCTGTGAGCAAACACTTAAAGAAAGGAAACTGTCCAGGTAAATGATGCACCCCAGGAGTGGATAAGTCAGCAGGCCGCATGGCTTATCTTCCATTCAAGCCACTCCCAGCCTGATATCCTCTGAAGGCCTTGGGTTTCAATTCCCACATTCCTCAACCCGGTCACCTTGTGTGGAGGTGGAGAAGAAGCAGAGTGCCTTTCTCAGTGGCTTATCTCCCATATCATCCTAACCAGGTTTATTTTAACCATAGATTGTTGAGTAAACCAGTGGTTAGATTACTGTATCAGGTATGCCACAAAGCTTGGCTCATCTGGGCACAAGGTCTGGGTTTAACATGCTAGATCCACATTTTTATGTTTAGAATGAATGAGCTGGAAGGGACCTTGGAGGTTTACTCCAGCCCGCTACTCAAGCAAGGACAACCTATAATATTTCAGATAAGTGACTGTCTCTAGACTCTTCTTAAAAACATCCAGTGATGGAACGCCCACGATTTCTGGTGGAAAGCTGATTCACTTGTTAATTGTCCTCACTGTTAGGAAGTTTCTCGTTAATTCCAGGTTATAATAATGATAATAACTTTATTGTCATTGTACGTGTGTACACAGTATACCCATACAACGAAATTCATTTAACACCCAAAGACCAGGCCCAACACACATAACAATCCCCAAATACACTCCCATCCACCACAATTCCCCGACTCTAAACCACCCAAACATCCACACAACAAACCAAGTAATTCTGTCCAACAGCTCACCGATGGTGGCGCTTTAATTCATGGTTGAGTGCAATTATAGCTCTGGGTTAAAAACTATTCAGAAAACGTGTGGTCCGCGTTAAATTTGTTCTGTATCTTCCAAAAGGCAACAGTCCAAAAAGATTGTGAGCAGGATGGAAAGAGTCTCTGAGAATGTTATGCAACTCTCAAGGAGAGAAGGTTGCTTCTCTCCTTGATTAGTTTCTATCTATTGTTTCTTGATCTCTCTTCTGGTGCTTTGGAAATTAGGTTGACTCCCTCTTCTTTGTGGCGGCCCCTCAAACATTGGGAGACTGCTGCTATGTCAACCCTAATTCTTCTTTTCTCTAGACTAGCAGAAATCCCAAATCCTGCAGCCGTTCTTCCTACGTTTTAGTCTCCAGGCCTTTGGTCATCTTAGTTGCTCTTCTCTGAACTTTTTCCAAAGTCTCAACCTCGTTTTTTGTACTGTGGTGACCAAAACTGATTGCAGTATTCCAGGTTTCTTACTAGGGTTTAATAACATTGTGTAACATATACCACATATAATATATATATATATATAATAATATATATATATAAATCTAAAATAAAATAAAATAAATATTTGACCGTTACAGGGAGGAGTCATGAGATGAGGGTGTGGCTAACTGAAGAAGACAAACTAGTCAGAAATAGATCTATCTTAGTCTCCCTTAGTCTCAAAACAGACAGCAAAATGCTGCTTTGATGTCTGATAAAGCCTAGACACTAGTGAATGAGATTTAACTGAACTATGGCTGTGAAACATCTTGATTTACGTAGGAAAAACCTGGCTGAGAGAAAAATACACATAAAGACCTATGAAAAGAGATTTATATATATATATGTTGTTTATCTCTGTTTGTGCCGAAATAAATGCTTATCTATTAAGTCGATAAGAAAAGCAGTGCAAGCATCCGTGACAATTGCTGTTCCTTTCCAGGTGCTTCAAGAAGATCTTCACAAGCTCCACGTAGGTGTTTAAACTTTTGTTCTGTGTTTTGTTTGTTCGCTGGCCATCTCACCTGTAATTTGGGTCACAGTCCTGAGACGCCTTCTCCCTGCTACAGAAAAAAGTACTATAACTTATGGCCATTCGTCACACTTAACAACCGTTGCGGCATCCCCGCGGTCAAAATTCAGACCCTTAGCAACTGACTCATATTTATGACGTGATCCACTTTTTGTGACCTTCTGAGCAGCAATGTCGGTGGGAGGAAGCCGGATTCACTTAGCAGCATCCGTGTTACTAACTTAAAAATGGCAGCGATTCGCTTCACAGCTATGACAAGAAAGGTCGTAAAATGGGGCAAAATCCACTTACTTAACCACTGTCTTGCTCCACTCAGTTTTAGGCTTGATCGTTGGTCATAAATCGAGGATTATCAGCTGTCAGCCTTAAAGGCCTCTCGGTTTTCTTAGCTTATAGTTAAAGCCACCGCTAACCCAGGCTGCGCAGGTAATCCTCAATTTTATAGCCGGTCATTTAGCAACTGTTCAAAGTTACGACAGAAATCCCCCCCCCCCCCCCCCCAAGAAATGTATTTCTAATCAAGATGGCCTAGAGCTGGATCTCTTGCCTTACAATCAGGACGCTGTGAGTTCGATCCTAGGTAGAGGCAGATATTTCTCTCTCTGGGCATGATGAAAATATACCTGCTGAACAAAACTCCGCATTGGCAACAGGAAGGGCATCCGGCCAGTAAACACTCAGCTCCATTCAGTTGGCCAGACACCACCCTGCAAGGAATTATGGGGTTGTTAAAAGATGATGATGATTTACTTCTAGTTTCTGGTGAAATCTCCCTCCCACCCTTTGTGAAAGGGTTTGCTTAATGACTGCTGCATTCACTTAACAACCGCTGTAAAAAAATGTCCTAAAATTCACATGAAGGTGCCTCAACTTACAACTGTCTTGACATATGATGGGAATTCTGGAGTCTGTTCCAGTTGTAAGTCAAGGACGACCTGTGTTGAACAGAATTGATGGACAACAGGGATTTGCAACAGAAGTATACAGGTCGTCCTCGGCTTACAACGGTTCATTTAGTGACTGTTTGAAGTTAGGACAGCACTGAAAAAGGTGACTTGCTACCATTTTTCACATTTATGACTTTTGCAGCATCCCCATGGTTATTTCCTCTCATTCTTTTAAGCTGCCCCAGCCTCAGCAGCGTTAATGGCTGCTACCCCGACTCTGGAAAAAGAGCTTTCCCTAGATCAATCAGGAGGTTTGTGGTACCCCTGAGATCATAAGGACATGCTCTCCACTACCGCAGTCAAACCTAGACTGCGGGGTCCAAGATGGACCGTCCAAAATCGGGGCTATCAGCGGGAACTTCTGGAGCTCAGAAATTCCCATTCCGTGTTGCCGCGATGTCTGCTTCCTTCTCCTACAATTGGTTCATATTTATGACGGCCATAACATCCCAGGGTCACGTGATCCCCTTTTGCAAACATCTGGCAAGCCAAGCCATGGGGGGAGCCAGCTTCGCTTTACAACCGGGGTTACTAATTTAACAATTGCAGTGATTCACTGAAACAAAGGTGGCAAGAAAAGTCGTAAGAATGGGACCAAACTCACTTAACAAACGTCTCACTTAGCAACATAAATTCTGGGCTCAATTGTGGTCGTAAGTCGTAGACTACCTGTAGTTCAGAAGTGCTGGGCCTTTGATCCAACGTTTCCTGGTTTAGCACATCTTTTCCCAAGCCTGTTGTGGCCCGCACGCGGCCTGTGCAGCTAGTAGCTGATTCCGACAGCGAGGAGGCTGGTGTGGTGCTGCGTCAGCAGCCTGTGCAGCTGGCGCTCGAGTCAGACAATGAGGAGGCTGGAGAAGTTGTGGTGCCAGAGGCAGGGATTCAGCCAGGGCCTTCAGAACCTCCAGAAGCTCCCATAAGTGAAGAGGACGAAGAGGAGGAGCCTCTTCTCAATGCACAGGGGCTCAGAGCTGCCAAAAGGCAGGAGTGGCTCATCAGGAGGAGGTCTCCTCGAGAGTAAGGCTTGAGGCTAATTGGCCACTCCCTTAGCCTATTTAAGGAGGAACACCGACGGAAGCAATTTGCAGGAAACAACTTCGTTCATATTCCTTCGCGTCTTTATTCCAGAAACATTTGATTCGGCTCTTGTTTCTCTCTCGTCAGTTTTCCTGCAAATTGCTTCTGGGCATTCTACCAACCACAGTAAGATTACGGTTATCTGAAAGACTGTGCCTCAGAATTGAGTTATTATTCTTTGGATTCTTGTCAACCGTTCATGAAGTTAAATGAACAGCCGTTGTTCAGAAAAGACTGATTTAAACTGTACTTGTGTTCGAACAACTACTAAGAAAGCTCATTAGTAGCCGTTAATTAGTAAACCAAGGTTTGTACGGACTTTGTGTGTGCTGCGTTCTTTGGGGTCTGTAGCTGGGGCAGAACAAAGCCAGGGAATTCTGCCCCACATCTGGAAAGCTCCAGGCTCTTGCCTCACAATCAGGAGGCTGTGAGTTCGATGCTAGGTTGAGGCAGATATTTCTCTCTCTCTGGGCACAATGAGAATATATCTGCTGAACAAAACTCTTCATTGGCGACAGGAAAGGCATCCGGCCAGTAAAACATTCAACTCCATTCAGTTGCCCAGATTATTCTTAATTCATTTTTCTCTCTCTCTGAACAGGAGAAGACCTCGAGGGCCCTCCAGCCACATCTTTTAAGCCTCTGTGTCCTGCTAAGCCCTCCCCAAGTTTTCTCGAACTGCCCTCGACTCAGTGGAGGCCCAATCCAGTCCTGCCGCACTCCGGGACGTCATGGACGGGGAAAGGAAAGCGCCATTTTTGTAAGGGTAGTCCCGCGTGCGAATGTGGGTAGCTGAAATCCTGGGAGACAGAACAAAGTGCTAGCCAGCCCCTTTCAGCAGCGCCATGCCAGTCAGGCCCAAAGTTTTATAACAGACACACAGCTGGTCCTCGACTTACGACAGTGTTCCTTTACTGACCGTTCGAAGTTACGACGACACTGAAAAAAGTGACCTGCACCCATTTTTCACTCTTACAACTGTTGCAGCATCCCCCACGGTCACAACTGGGTAACTGGTTCATATTTGTGACGGTTGCAGTGTTCCGGGGTCATGTGATCCCCTTTTGCGACCTGAGTAGTAACAACTGCAGTGATTCACATAACTCTGGCAAGAACAGTGTTACACTGGGGCAAAACCCACTTAATGTTTCACTTAGCGTCAGAAATTTGGGGCTCAGTTGTGGTCGTCACTCGAGGACTACCTGTTTCTGGCTGCCAGCAGTTGCTAGTTCGTTTAGTTCATGCTGTCGCGCTATGCAGAGTGCCCCTCAGGGAGGGGAACCAGCTTCACCCCCTGCGCTTGAATGGCTGGATCTCCTAGAGTAGACATTGGTATTTGAATAAAAATCTTTTAACATTTATATTTTATTGTGTTTTATGAATCTAGGTGAAATCTCAATGTATATTGCTGGCCTATCTACCTATGTATGTATGTATGTATCTACCTACCTACCTACCTCTGTATCTATCATCTCTATTTATCATCTATATCATCTATCTGTCTATCTATCTAGATCTCTATCTAACTATATCTCTATCTATCTATCTATCTATCTATCTCTATCATCTATATTTATTTATGTCTGTCTGTCTCTTATCTATCTTTTATCTGTATCTATCTATCTATCTATCTATCTATCTATCTATCTATCTATCTATCTATCTATCTATATCTATCTATCTATCTATCTATCTATCTATCTATCCATCCATCCATCCATCCATCCATCCATCTCTATCATCTCTATTTATATCTATTTTTCTCTTATCTGTCTCTAGTTATCTATCTACCTCCATCCATCCATCCATCCATCCATCCATCCATCCATCCATCCATCCATCCATCCATCTATGTATCTATCACTGTCATCTATATTTATTTATATCTGTTTGTCTCTTATCTGTCTCTAGTTATCTATCTCTGTCTATCCATCTATCTATCTATCTATCTATCTATCTATCTATCTATCTATCTATCTATCTATCTATCTATCTCATCTCTTATTATCTATCATCTATTATCTCATATCTATCTATCATCTCATATCTATCTATCTATCTATCTATCTATCTATCTATCTATCTCATCTCTTATTATCTATCATCTATTATCTCATATCTATCTATCATCTCATATCTATCTATCTATCTCATCTATCTCATCTATCTCATCTATATTTATATCTATTTGTCTCTTATCTGTCTCTAGTTATCTATCTCTGTCTATCCATCTATCCATCTATCTATCTATCTATCTATCTATCTATCTATCTATCTATCTATCTATCTATCTATCTATCTATCTCATCTCTTATTATCTATCATCTATTATCTCATATCTATCTATCATCTCATATCTATCTATCTATCTATCTCATCTATCTCATCTATCTCATCTATATTTATATCTATTTGTCTCTTATCTGTCTCTAGTTATGTATCTCTGTCTATCCATCTATCTATCTATCATCTATCTATCTATCTATCGTCTGTCTACACATACATACATATATCTAGCAGTATATTAAGTTTTCACCTCTAGCAAAACACAATAAAACAATATATATAAAAATACATAAGCGCACTAAACAAACAATAATGTACTTTTTGGAAAAGCCCCAGAGCTTTTCCTGAATTTGCTGCTGAGGCGGAGATCGGGGTGGAGGGGCTGCCTGCTCATGGGACCTACCTCTCAGCAAGCCCCTCGCCCTTCCCCTAATCCTGCCTTCTCTCTTCCAGCTCCAGACCACGAGCCGCAGGAATGCTTCGGCCTCCTTGAATGCCTCCACAACAACATGCAGCTGCAGACCCAGATCGCGCAGGAGCAGCTGGCGCTCCTGCAGGACATCCGGGAGTCCATGAACCTCCTGGTCTCCCAGCAGGACCAGCAGAACGGAGAGCTGCGGGGACAGCTGGGGCAGCACGTCCCCAGGGACCCGGCCTCCTCGCCCCACCCGGGCAGCTAGCAGGGAACGCCCGGGCCTCTCTCTTCCTTGCAGGCCGTCTGCGGGCAGCTGCGGGCCTCCTGGGCAGACGTTGCTCAGCATGCGGCGGTGCCCGCTATGCAAAGTTGTGTGCCGTGGGATTGACTGGCAGCAGAAGCTGTGCCATGCAAATAAAGTGCTTGTTGTATTTTTTGCCCCGTGGCTGTTTTGCTCCACCAGAAAATCAGCTTTCGTTCCAAAAAGGCACAAGATCCTTTTGCTGCATTAATTCTGAATTAAGTGAATTTTTGTGAAACGGAACACTGAGAGTTTGGTCTAGTGCACCTGGCTAGAAACCAGGAGGCAGTGAGTTCTAGTCCTGCCTTAGGCACGAAAGCTAATTGGGTGATTTTGGACCAATCACCAGAGACGGTGAGTTCTAGTCCTGCCTTAGGCACAAAAGCTAATTGGGTGATTTTGGACCAATCACCAGGAGACGGTGAGTTCTAGTCCTGCCTTAGGTACGAAAGCCAGTTGGTTGACTTTGGACCAATCACCAGGAGACAGAGAGTTCTAGTGCCATTTTAGTCATGAAAGCCAGCTGGATGACTTTGGTTCAGTCCCTTCCTTTCAGGTCAGCCCACCTCACCAGGTTGTTGTTGCGGAGAGAATAGGAGCGGGAAGCAATCTTAAGTACATCCACCATACCTGAATTTTTTATTTTATTTTATTTGTTTTATTTGTCCAGCATGTATTAGATAACAGATATAAGTATAAACATGATTACGAATACATGAGATGGATGTTAATAAAAGGGAACATTAGGACAGGGACAGTAAGCACATTGGTGCGCTTATGCACGCCCCTTATTTATAAAAACAATAACGGATGAATATAAAATAAATAAAACGTAGCTCTCCTATGATAGGCAGGACAACCACAACCAACTGCAGCATGTTGTGTAAATACAGGCTAGGCTATTTTTCCTGTAACTAAATCTGGTGGTCTGTTTCTAGCCAAACGCGATTTTGTTGCCTGCATTTTAATGTGCAGATAGTCCTCGACTTACAACAGCTCATTTAGTGACCTTCAAAGTTATAACAGCACTGAAAAAAGTGACTTATGACCGTTTTTCACACTCTACAGCAGCATCCCCCGATGGCCACGCGATCAAAATTCGGATGCTTGGCAACGGACTCATATTTATGACGGTTGTAGTGTCCCGGGGTCAAGTGATCCCCTTTTGCGACCTGACAAAAAGTCAAGTGGGGGAAGCCAGGTTCACTTAACAACCGTGTGACTAACTCGGGGGTCAGCAACCTGTGGCTCTGGAGCCGCATGTGGCTCTTTCATCCCTCTGCTGTGGCTCCCTGTCGCTCAAAATATGCGTCACAACCGCCAATGTGCATGGCACACCCCCGGCACCCGATTTATTGAGCTTTTCAACCTCCGGTAGGCCAACCATGGATAAATCCAAGAAAAGAAAAGTTTCAGAAGAAAACAGAACGTTTAATTCAACTACATATGCTAGTTTTGTGGCTGCTCGAGAAATAGTCAGGCACGGGAAGGGTTTTGTGGCTCCCGGAGTTTTCTTTTCTGTGGGAAATGGGTCCAAATGGCTCTTTTGAGTATTTAAGGTTGCAGACCTCTGGATTAACTGAATAACCACAGTGATCCATTTAACATTGTGGCAAGAAAAGTCGTAAAATGGGGCAAAAAAATTTCACTCAATAAATGTTCTGTTTAGTGTCAGAAATTTTGGGCTCCGTTGGTGGTCATAACTCGAGAACCGCCTTTATTGACCAACTGCCATCTGTCAGAAATGGGCTGTCAAGACTCCTGAATGCACAATAACATCATAACCACGTAGTACGATGGACTTGCAGGGCTGGTGTAACATGTTCACACTGATCGCAATAGGACTGGGGGTTGTTAATATGATTTATTGGGTTAAGGGTTTTCTGTCTTCACCGTGAGTTGTATTGTGTTGGAGGTAGTGGTGTACCAAGGGAGCTCAACCAATCTCGTGCACTGACAATAAAGAGTTGAAGTTGAAGTTGAAATTGAATTTGAAATGGTGTAGGGCAGGGGTCTCCAAACTTGGCAACTTTAAGACTTGTGGACTTCAGTCCACAAGTCTTAAAGTTGCCAAGTTTGGAGACCCCTGGTGTAGGGTTTCCTGAGCAGGGGGTTAGACTAGATGACCTAAAAGATCCCTTGCAACTCTGGTTATTCTGATTTTTTTTTCTTCCCAGTTTGGGTTGGTTGGTTGGTTGGTTGGTTGGTTTCTCTCTCTCTCTCTCTTTTTCTTTCTTATTCTTTCTTTCTCTCTCTCTCTCTTTTCTTTCTCTTCTTGTTTCTTTCTTATTCTTTCTCTCTTTTTCTTTCTCTTTCTCTTTTTCTTTCTCTCTTTTTCTTTCTCTTTTTTCTCTCTTTTTCTTTCTTTTTCTTTCTTTCTCTTTTCTTTCTCTTTCTCTTTTTTTCTCTCTTTTTCTTTCTTTTTCTTTCTCTCTTTTTCTTTCTTTCTCTTTCTCTCTCTCTCTCTCTCTTTCTTATTTGGCTTTAAATTTGGAGAAAGTAACCTTTCTTTTCAAAACCAGAGGCATTTACCATTGGGAATTGCTTTCTTCCTTGACTTTTATGAGGGGTGGGGGCGAGGAGGCGCCATCCTGAGCTGAGGAAAAAAGGCGCTGGGCCCGAAAGACTCCACCTCCCAGGGATCTCCGCGGCAAAGGCAGGAAGCACGTGACGCTCCGGGGAGGGGAGGGGCCTCGCGCCACGCCTCCGAGCCAGCCGAACGCTGACGTCCTCTTCCGTTCTGCTGGCAGCTCGCAGGAGGCGAAGGTGGGAGGGGGCTGCGCGCTCCAGTCCAGGGGTTTATTAATGGGGAGGGGGAGAGAAGGTTTTATGGGGGAGGGGAGGAGGTTCTGTTTGCTTGAAGAGGGTGGGGGGAGGGGGAAAGCTTTCTGGGGTCTCTGCTTAAAGAAGACCCCCCCCCAAAGAAAGAGCCCTGGGAATTGGAAGGGGGTCCAAGGGGAGAAAATCTTGGGTGGGGTGGGGGGCGCTGCCTAAATACTACCAATGTTGCTCTTCCTTGCGGTTCCATCTTTTCTCCTTGGCTCCCAGCCTCAGCTCAGCCAGGTACCCTCTGGTTGGGTAGGACTACAGTTCCCATTATCCCCAACCAGAAAGTAACCCCCCCTCCTCCTCACCCCACCCGCCTTGCACCCCAGGCACCCTGTGGTTGGGTAGGACTGCAGTTCCCATCACCCCCAACCAGAACCTGCCCTCCTTTGCCCCCCTCCCCCACCTTACACCCTAGGCAACCTCTGATTGGGTAGGATTACAGTTCCCATTATCCCCAACCAGAAGGTACCTTTCTTTGCCCTCCCTGCCTCAGCTCACCAGACACCCTCTGGTTGGATAGGATTGCAGTTCCCATCACCCCCAACCAGAACTACCCTCCTTTGCCCCCCACTGCCTTGCACCCCAGGCATCCTCTGGTTGGGTAGGACTGCAGTTCCCATCATCCCCAAACAAGCTACCATGAGAGCCTTTCAAAGTGGGGGGGGGAGGTGGGCAAAGAAGGAGGGTGGCCATTCCTTGATTGTTCTTAAAATTCTTCCTTTCCAATCGCCGCCAACATATAATTGTGGTTAAGGTGGAAGCTGACAATCTGACTAGGAATCAGGGTTTCTAAGAAGCCTTGCTGATGCCTTAATCACAGCACCAAACCGGCTCTCCAAAAGTTCTGCTTTCCATTGGAGCTTAACACTGTGGACATCTGTGGTTTTTCTGGGCAGTGATAGGGAAGTGGGTTGCAATTGTGCTTTTCCAGGATGTATTTTGGATTTACCAATTTACCCTCTGGGCCTGGGATTTCCAAAGGCCACACCTAGAGTCCTGCATCCAGTTTTGGTCACCACATTATAAAAAAAAGGTTGAAACTCTAGAAAGAGTGCAGAGAAGAGCAACAAAGATGATTAGGGGACTGGAGGCTACAACATATGAAGAACGGTTGCAGGAACTGGGCCTGGCTTGTCTAGTGAAGAGAAGGACCAGGGGAGACAGGAGAGCATCTTCCAATATTTGAGGGGCTGCCCCAGAGAGGAGGAAGGGGGTCCAGCTATTTTCCAAAGGACCCGAAGGCCAGACAAGGAATAAAATGGATAGAAACTGATCAAGGAGAGACTCACCCTGGAAATAAGGATAAATTTTCGGACAGTAAAACCAGCAATCAACCCGTGGAATAGAAGCTGCCTTCAGAAGTTGTGGGAGCTTCATCCCTGGAAGCTTTCAAGAAGAGACTGGACTGCCATCTTTCAGAAACGGTGTAGGGTCTCCTGCTTGGGCGGGGTGGGGTGGAGTGGCGTGGGGGTTAGACTAGATGACCTCCAAGGTCCCTTCCAACTCTGTTATCTGTATTCTTCTTCCTTCCAGATGAAGCTGCTGCTGCTTGTCTTCCTGGGGGTCTTCTCTTCCGTCCACTGTGAGGAAGGGGCTAGGCTTCTGGCCTCCAAGGCTCTCCTGAATAGATACGCCGTCGAAGGCCGAGATCTCACTTTGCAGTACAACATCTACAATGTCGGTTCCAGGTAATTCATTCAATTCATTTCTTCCGCTTGGGCCAGTCCACTCTCTTCGCCTCTAAGCTACTGAAGGTGGAGAGCTGACACACGCTCCCCTCTTCTCTTTGTGCCGGTTGTGACCCAGGCCCATGTAGTTAACATTAAATGCAAAACAGTTCCCCAAAACAAACAGATTTTGTTAAAACAGCTGAGAATTGACTCCTTCTCAGCTTATTCCAAATTAAATGGAAGCAAAGTCCTCAAAACATCATTTTTCAGTTTATCGCTGACCTTGGGATAATTAGGCAAACTGCCAAAGGCTTTTCTTGGCAACAGTTCAGGAACAGAAGACACTGATAAGAAAGAAATACATCCAAACACGAAGCAATTCTCTCAATGGTTGTTTTCCGGCAAAGAGGCCGTTGCTGGTCTGTTTTGAGCCAAATTATTTAATTTTGAGCCAAATTATTTAATATTTTTAATTTTTAAATTGTGTTTGTCTTGTGCTTTTAATCAGGCTGTACACAGCCCCGAGTCCTTCAGGAGAGGGGCGATATAGAAATATTATTATTATTATTATTATTATTATTATTATTATTATTATTATTATTATTATTATTATTATTATTATTATTATTATTTAGTTTAGGATTCCTCTTCTCTTTTTTTTTTTGATAGCTTTCAGGCCAATTAAGACTTCTCAAACTCAAAACTTTCCCCATATTTCTTAAGTTTGTTGGTCCTAATAAAAGTTACTGTCCAACAGTGGATCTGGTTTTTTTAAAAAATTACTCGAGAACCGTGATGGCGAACTTATGGCACGCGTGCCGGAAGTGGCACGCAGAGCTGTCCCCTGTTGCTCCTCCAGGTTCCAGCGTGCCGGCCAGCTGGTCTTCATGCGCATGGGAGCGCTGGAAACAGGAAGCGCAGCTGCAAATGTGCGTGCTGGGAAGATGATCTTCCGGGTTGCGCATGCACACCGCCAGCTGGTCTTTGCATGCGCATGCATTCCAGAAATCGGAAGATCAGGTGGCTGGTGCACATGCATGCTCCAGAAACCAGAAGCTCATAATCCCAGGGGACACATGTGCACCAGGCAACTGCTGTTCTGGTTTCCGGCACGCACAAACTCATGTGCCGGCATGCCCCCCACTGCCCGATTCAACACTCGGTGCCGAAAAGATTTGCCAACAGTGCTCGAGAACCCAGCTGTCTCTTGATTTTAAAATAAGCAAAATTCAATTCACCGGTTCTAAAAATGCTTCTATTTGCAATATCTTATTTGCAACACTGAAGCTTCGGTCAGCTCAGCTTCAGGGTTGACAAAAACGTCGCAAAACGGGTCAACGTTCGCTTAAACGGCGTCTCACTTAGCAACAGTGTCAGAGCGGCAATCAGCCCCGTTACCTTGC
Source organism: Coluber constrictor foxii (assembly GCA_038048745.1). Classification (NCBI taxonomy): domain Eukaryota; kingdom Metazoa; phylum Chordata; class Lepidosauria; order Squamata; family Colubridae; genus Coluber; species Coluber constrictor. The sequence continues at coordinate 4,450,868 of CM075975.1, forward strand.
GTGGGGTAATTGCCCTCATTTTGAGTTGGATCGTGGCTTTTATCCTTCTGTATACTTTGATCAATAAAACCGGAAATACATCTTCTAATTAAACTCATATTTATTGTAAGAAAATAAAGACATCTCACTATCTAAAGTAGATTACATGTTGGCAAAGAATCCCCAGCCTGACCTTAGCTGGCTGGAGAACAAAGGAAAGTTTCTAGAAGAAGTAAAAGAATGCATGACATGCGCAGTAGGTGCTGATAAGAAATTTGGCAAACTACGGTAAGTCTGACAGTCCAGAAATAATACCTCTGCTGGTAAATATAAAAATGCAGTGACAAACAGAAATTTGGGGGGCTCGATGGGGGTAGTAAGTCAAGGCCTACCTGTAATGATTTGTTCCTGTTCTCATTTTTTTCCCGCTGGGCTGCATAGCGCTGCCTTAGATGTTGAATTGTCGGACGACTCCTTCCCTCCAGAAGATTTCGGCATCGTCTCCGGGATGCTCAACGTGAAGTGGGACAGGATTGCACCGTATCCTTTTTTTTTCTCGAAAGACCCTGCTCTAATGGATGGATTTGCGTTTATTTGATTCACTTTGGGTGCCCACTGACTTTGGGCGGTTCGTAAAAACAGCAGAATATACGAGAGGCACCACATACTTTAGTTCAGGGTTCTGCCCCAGCTACGGACCCCAAAGAACGCAGCACACACAAAGTCTGTACAAACCTTAGTTTACTAAATTAAATCAGTCTTTTTCAAACAAAGGCTGTTCATTAACTTTCTTAACAGCCTACAAGAATCCAAAGAATAAATAGTCGTAATTTTACTAGGGTTGGCAGAAAGCCGGGAAGCAATTTGCAGAGAACTAAGATCAAGACGCGAAGGAGAGGGAACGAAGTTGTTCCCTGCAAATGGCTTCAGTCGGCGTTCCTCCTTAAATAGGCGAAGGGAGTGGCCAATTAGCCCCAAGCCTTACTCTCGAGGAGATCTCCTCCTGAGGAGCCACTCCTGTCTTTTGGCAGCTCTGCGTGCCCGTGCATCGAGAAGAAGCTCCTCCTCTTCGTCCTCTTCACTTAAGGGAGCTTCTGGAGCTTCTGAAGGCCCTGGCTGAATCCCCGCCTCTGGCACCACATTTTCTCCAGCCTCCTCATTGTCTGACTTGAGTGCCAGCTGCACAGGCTGCTGGCATAGCATCACACCAGCCTCCTCGCTGTCGGAATCAGCTACTAGCTACACAGTCCGCTGATGGGCCACAACATTCGGGTGTGTGTGTGTGAGGACACAAGGCAATGCACAAGAGGTGCTGTTTAAGTTGGGGTGGGGATGGGGATGGGCCAAGGGGCACAGTCGGGGTGCAGGGATGCTTGAGATCCCTCACCCCCTCCCTGACAGGAAGGTGCATGAGAGCTGCACAGGTTGGGAAGGGTGCATAACTTGATTAATATTTCATATTTCTAAATTACCCTTCTCCCTCAAAGAGGAACTGGCCAGTGTACAATTATAAATAGAATATTGGCCAAGTGTGATTGGACACACAAGGAATTTGTCTTTAGTGCATATGCTCTCAGTGCACATAAGGAGAATAAAACACATTCATCAAGAATAAAAATATACAACACTTAGTGATAATCAAGGTTACTAATAAGCTATCAAATCATACTAGGAAACAAATACAATATAAATGGAAAGATACAAGCGGCATGGTTATATTAATAAGTGGATACATACTAGTAAGGAAGAGAAGAATGATAGTAATACAGTCTTAGTAAAATATTTGACAGTGTTGTGGGAATTCATTGTTAAGCAGAGTGATGGCATTTGGGCAAAAATTATCCTTTTGTATATATAACCAATAAACAGCACATAAAAATTAACATTAGGAATTAAGAATTAAACGAATTTAAAAGAATTAAATTTTAAAAATTTCAAAATTGTAGAACAATGACAAAAATCGAAAGAGTGGTGATCCTAAGGTGGCCGTTTAGCGTTAGATCATTGTTTCTCAACTTTGATAGCTTGAAGGAGGGTGGACTTCAACTCCCAGAATTCCCCAGCCTGCAATGCAACATCCTGCCGTGCTGGCTGGGGAATTGTGGGACTTGAAGTCCACTCATCTTCAAGCTGCCAAGGTTGAGGAATGCTGCTTAGATTATTACAGCTGAGGGGACTCCCAAAGGACTAACCTGTTGACTGACGAGGGGCCGATTTCCCAGGCTTCAATCACTTCCCTAGCTGTTTTTGTGCCTGCTCGTCCAACAATATTAGTAGCAATAGCGCTTAGACTTATATATCGCTTCACAGTGCTTTTACAGCCCTCTAAGCGATTTACAGAGTCAGTCTTTTACCCCCAACAATCTGGGTCCTCATTTTATCGAGCGTGGAAGGATGGAAGACTGAGTCAACCTTGAGCTGGTGAGACTCGAACTGCTGGCAGCTGGCAGTCAGCAGAAGTAGCCTGCAATACCGCATTTAACCACTGCGCCACCACAGCTCTTGTAGTTGCAAAATTGAATGGTGTGTCCTTGTTCATTGCAGTGTTTGGACATCTCCTTGTCTGACCACTCGTGCGTAGAGTGCCTTCAGAATTTGGAACGTTCACTGACCAAATGGTCATCGGCTTTAGGATTACCTGTATCCCAAAGTGATTTTTTTTCTGCTGTTTTCACCTGTGTGCCTGACTTCCTTAGCATTGACTTCCTCAGGGCCAGCAACGTGTCCCATACTGTGGTCCTCAGGCCGCTGAAAGCTGGTTATTTCAACTTCACATCAGCCACAATCACCTACCTGGTGCAGGAGGGGGGACAGGTGGTGGTAAGTCACAGGTGCCTTGGCCTGAGGCCAAGATCTGCAAGATCTCTCTATTAAATCCTGAGGCCATGATCTGCATAAGATCCGCTTATTAAATTAACTAGTAACTTTTTAGGCAATATTTATATGTCATCGTGGTGGCTCAGCAGTTAAGACGCTGTGCTTGTCGGCAGGCCAGGTTCGAGACCCGAGCACCACGCGTCAGGGCGAGCTCCCGTCCTCGCTCCAGCTCCCGCCAACCTAGCAGTTCGAAAGCATGCAAATGCAAGTAGATAAATAGGAACCACTTCATTGGGAAGGTAACGACGCTCCGTGATGTCATGCTGGCCACGTGACCGTGGAAATGTCTTCGGACAGAGCTGGCTCTGAAACGGAGAGGAACACCATCTCCTATAGCTGGCAACGGCTAGCCCCAGAGTGGGGTGGGAATGGAGATTTTGCAATATCCTTCCCCTGCCACGCCCACCAAGCCACGCCCACAGAACCGGTAGGGAAAAATTTTGGATTTCACCCCTGCTGGAAAGGGTTATATGCGTGCCCGGTTTTCACCCAGAATACTCTAGGAACTTACTGGGTTCTTAGGTAAATAGCCAGGTTGATGGTTATGAGTCTTATTTTGGATTCTTCCAAAATTTACATGCCGAATTCACAGAATTGGGGGGAGGGAATATTGAATAGGTTTCGCCTGTTTCTAGACCAGCATATTTGAATTTTTTTTTTTTTTTTTGCAAAGAATGGACTCCAAATGGTGTTAAACTATGTTTCCCAGCAACCTCAGCCTTTGTGACTAAGAGTAAGCGATGCTGGAAGTTGTAGTCCTTTGACACGGATTCTCTGCCTCTCCAAAGCAGATATTTCCTAATTCCAGGAATGTGTTTTCCTTTCCCACTTTTTGTCCTGCAAGGAAAGTTAGTTGGGTTTTTCCTTTTTTTCAAAGTAAATTGAGCTAGCAGTAAGTGGTTTATTGGAATTTGGGATTGTTAACGCACAGTGTTCATGAAGTAATAGCAATAGCAATAACACTTATAAGCCGCTTTACACTGCTTTCCAGCCCTCTCTAAGTGGTTTACAGAGTCAGTCTCTTGCCCCCAACAATCTGAGTCCTCATTTTAACAACCTCGAAAGGATGGAAGGCTGAGTCAAACTTGAGCTGGTCAGAACTGAACTCCTGGCAGTGAGCAGTTTAGCCTGCAATGCTGCATTCTAACCACTGGGAAGGGAGGGACGGAGAGAGGAAGGAAGGAAGGAAGAAAAAAAAGAAAGGAAAAGAAAGAGAAAGAAAGAAAGAAAAAGAAAAAGTAACAATAGGACTCAGACTTAAATATTGCTTCATGGTGCTTTACAGTCTCTCTAAGCAGTTTACAGAGTCAGCCTCTTGCCCCCAACAATCTGGGTCCTCATTTTAATGACCTGGGAACGATGGAAGGCTGAGTCAACCTTGAGCTGGTCAAGATTGAATTTTGGCAGTGAACAGAGTTTAGCTTGCAAAACTGCATTCTAACCACTGGATAGGGAGGGAGGGAGGGAGGGAAGGAGGAAAGAAAGAGAAAGAAAAAGGAAAGGAAGAAAGAAAAAAAAGAAAGAAAATAGCAATAGCACCTAGTCTTATATACCGCTTTACAGTGTTTTACAGCCCTCTCTAAGCGGTTTACAGAGTCAGCCTCTTGCCCCAACAATCTGGGTCCTCATTTTACCGACCTCGAAAGGACAGAAGGCTGAGTCAATCTTAAACCAATCAGGATCAAACTCCTGACTCCTGGGCAGAGTTAGGGAGGGAGGGAGGAAGGAAGGAAGGAAGGAAGGAAGGAAGGAAAGAAGGAAAGAAGGAAAGAAGGAAGGACAGACACTTAAAATGCTTTACAGACCTCTAAGCGGTTTACAGAGTCAGCCTCTTGTCCCCCAACGATCTGGGTCCTCATTTTACCCACCTCAGAAGGACAGAAGGCTGAGTCAACCTTGAGTCGGTCAGGATCGAACTGCTGACAGTCGGCAGAATTAGCCTACAATGCTGCCTTCTAACCACTGCGCCACCACGGCTCTTAACAAGGGACACAAGTCATACAAGGGAAACAGATCAGTGAGTTGGGGGGGGGGGACAGGGATTTTGAATTCTTTGGGCTCCAAGGAGAGAGATTTGGGCTCCTGGCCTCCAGCGTGTCCCACAAATCAAGACCCCCTCATTAATTTCTTTTGTTAGGTCGGCTTCACCAGTGCCCCAGGACAAGGAGGGATCCTGGCCCAGCGGGAATTCGACCGGAGGTTTTCACCACATTTTGTAAGTATTTATTTATTTATTTATTTATTTATTTATTTATTTATTTACCTGCTTAGTGGGGCTTTCGGCCTCCCCTAAGCGGTGTTCTTTTTTATACAAAGTCAGCTCATTGCCCCCACAATCCGGGTCCTCATTTTACCTACCTCGGAAGGATGGAAGGCTGAGTCAACCTTGAGCCCTGGTGACATTCAAACTCGCAGTAATTGCAGGCAGCTGGCAGCTAAGTGCTACTTAACAGCACTTTAGTCTGCTGCGCCACCAAGGCTCCTATTATATAATCTTGAGTGCACTCCAACGCTCCTCATTTCCATAACTGGGAATAACTGAGTACAGATAGTCCTCATCTTATGACGACTGGTTGAAGTTACAACAGACCTCCCTAGAGCCACTTGCGACCCAGAGTCGGAGTTGCAATGGCCATACTCCTGCACGCAAATCACATTTCGAGCACTTGGCAACTGGCCCAGCTCTTTGCCGTGTCCTGCACTCACGTGACTCTATTTTATATTTTTTGTTTGCTGCGGGGGGAAAAAAGTTTTTATTTAGTTTCTGGCTAAAAATGCGCTCACTTCACAATAGCAATAATTCCCTTAACCGACTACCAAAGGAGGTTGTAAAATTGGGGCCCGTCAGAGGGTGCCCCACTTAACAACTGGCATATCATACGAGGGTTAATTCCAAGATGGTCCTACAAACGAGATCCAATTCCGAACTGGATTCAAAGCAGATTTGCAAGCCAAGGAGGAGTTCCGAAGTCCATAAACAAGGTTCAGGATCCACAAACAAGGTTTAGAGCAAGGGGTCTTCAAACTTTTTAAACAGGGGGCCAATTCACGGTCGCTCAGACTGTTGTGGGTGGGGGGGGGGCAGACCTGCTGGGTGGGTGTGGCTAGGTGGTCATGTGACTGGGTGGGCGTAGCCAATTTAGCAGTCCATTAAACAATACACACAAATTAAACTTTTAATTTGTTAGGCTCCTGGGGGTGGAAAGTAGGTTAGTGAAGGGATGTGGCTGCCTCGGAGGGGTGGGGAGTGAGGGACTTTGTGTGTGTGTGTGTGTCTCTCTCTCTCTCTCCCCCCCCCCCCACTTCTCTCTCCAAGAAGAGATTGGACTGTCATCTGTCAGAAATGGTATATGATCTCCTGCTTGAATGGGGGGTTGGACTAGATGACCCACAACCGTGATGGCGAGCCTATGGCATGCATGCCACCTGTGGCACGCGGAGCCATATTGGTGGACACGCGAGCTCAGCTTATTTCCAGGCCTTCTGGGCCCACCGGAAGTAGGGAAACAGGCTGTTTCCGGCCTCCGAAGGGCTGTGGGGGGGTGTGGAAGACCCATTTTTCGCCCTCCCCAGGCTCCAGAGCCTTTCTAGGAGCCTGGGGAGGGCGAAAACGGCCTTCCGGTCCTGCCAGAAGTCAGCAAATGGGATATTTCCGGCCTCTGGAGAGCCCCTGGGCAGGGGGGGAAGTGGGAAGGCCGTTTTCACCCTCCCCAGGCTCCTAGAAAGGCTCTAGAGCCTGGGGAGGGTGAAAAATGGGCCCACCGTGCCATCGCATGGCAAAAGCGGGAAGTGCAGGGGGACATGCGCGAGAGAGTGGAGTGCACAGAATTATGGGTGTGGGCACGACACCCCCCCCCCCCCGTTTCACCCACTTTTGGCACGCGATGACCAAAAGGTTAGCCATCACTGACCTACAAGATCTGGATCTGATATCAGTGTGTGTGTGTGGGGGGGGCGGCCTCAGTTTCCCTCCCGTTCACTCCTTTGCTTCCATCTCTTTGTAAAGCTGGACTGGGCAGCCTTTGGCGTCATGACGCTGCCCTCCATCGGCATCCCGCTGCTGCTGTGGTACTCGAGCAAGAGGAAGTACGACACCCCCAAGAACAAGAAGAACTGAGCGGCCCTTCGGATGGGACGCTTCCCTCATCCGGGGAGGTTGCCAGAAGCCGGAGAACCAAGGGAGGAGCTCAGCTCACCGTTGGCATCTTCTCTGCCAACTGAGAACTTTTTCTCCAGTTTGAAAGGAGCGGGGAAAAAAAAGATGTTTTTACTCTGGGCCAGCCCCCACACCCCATTTCTTCTCCTTTTGAGACCTGCTTTCCTCGATCACAAAAAAAAGGGATTATGCAAGGAAGGAATCTCACATCCCTGGCAGAGGAAACCTCGGAGGCATAAAGAGGTCGAAAAGTGGATTTGCTTGCTTATTCCCCCCTGAGGGATCCCTCCGATCTGCATGGGCAGATTTTTTTTTAAAAAAAAAGAAAAATAAAACTTAAAACTCCCCGTTGGGTGTTTGGTGGGATATTTTTTTCCTTCTCCTCCTCCTCCTCCTCTTTCTCCTTCCATCTGCCTGGTTTGAATAATAATAATAACTTTACTGTCATTGTACATGTATACATAGTATACCCATACAACGAAATTCACTTAACAGCCAAAGACCAGGTCCATCACACATAACAATCCCCAAACACACTCCCACCCACCACAAATTCCCCATCCCTAAACCACCCAAACATCCACACAACAGACCAAGTAATGCTGTCCAACAGCTCATCAATGGTGGCCCTTTACTTCATGGTTGAGTGCAATCATAGCTCTGGGATAAAAACTATTCAGAAGACGTGTGGTCCAAGTTTGAATTGCTCTGCAACTTCTGCCAGAAGGCAACAGTCCAAAAATATTGTAAGCAGGATGGGAAGAGTCTCTGAGAACATTATGCAACTTCCTCAAACAGCAAGATTCGAAGATATCGTCCAGGGCTGGTAGCTGGAGCCCGATGATATTATGGGTGGTTTTAATTATTCTCTCTAGAGCTTTTTTGTCCACTACAGAGGTGCTCCCGTATGCCGTATGTCAGGACACTCTCAATGGTAGGACAGAAGTAGGTGCTGAGATAGATTTATCACCTTAAAAGGGAAATACGTGGTAGGCAAGTTAATATACTGGATTTATATTTGGGTGTAGGTTTAAAATAAAGGGAAAACAAAGGTCTTTTCCATCAAGGATGGAGCATAAATAATCTGGATGAGGGGATGGAAAGGGAACTCATCAAATGTGCAGAAGCTGGTGGAAATAGCAAACACTTTAAAACTTTTAAAGCTTGTGGACTTCAACTCCCAGAATTCCTCAGCAAGCTTTGCTGGCTGATCCATAAGGCTTTGCCGGCTGAGGAATTCTGGGAATTGAAGTCCATAAGTCTTACAGTTGCCAAGGTTGGAGACCTTTAGAGATAGGTTCAAGATCCAGAAGGATGTAGACAGATATGAACGCTGGGCCCTAACCGACAAAATGCAATTCATTAGTGAGAAAAGTAAGATTCTTTGCTTAGGTAGAAAATAACATTTCCTATCTAAGAGAAGCAACTGGAGTTAAGGAGAAACTTCCTAATAGTGAGGACAATTAACCAGTGGAACAGCTTGCCACCAGAAATCATGGGCGCTTCATTACTGGAGGTTTTTAACAACTGCTTCGGTGACTCCATCCAGCCACCTCGTTCTCTGCCGTCCCCCCCCCCTCTTTTGCCCTCCATCATTCCCAGTATTAGGCTCTTCTCCAGGGAGTCCTTCCTTCTCATTTGGTGGCCAAAGGATTTGAGTTTCCTCTTCAGGATCCGGCCTTCTCAAGAGCAGTCAGGGTTGATCTCCTCTAGGACTGACTGGTTGGATGGCCTTGCACTCCAAGGGACTCACAGGAGTCTTCTCCAGCACCAGAGTTCAAAGGTCTCCATTCTTGGGCGCTCAGCCTCTCTTGTGGACCAACTTTCCCAGCCATCCATTGCAATTGGGAACACCATAAGCCTTGACTATACACACTTTTGTTGGCAGGGTGATGTCTCTGCTTTTTAGTAAGCTGTCTAGATTTGCCATAGCTTTCCTCCCCAGGAGCAAGCGTCTTTTAATATCTTGGCTGCAGATCCCATCTGCGATGATCTCGGAGCCCAGGAAAATAAAATAAAATCTGTCACCACCTCCGTTTCTTCCCCATCTACTTGCCCGGAATTGAGGGGTTCGGATGCCATGATCTTAGTTTTCTTAATGTCGAGTTTCAAGCCAACTTTTGCACTCTCCTGCATCCGCATCAAGAGGCTCTTTAGTTCCTCTTTCCTTTCTGCCATTAGAGAGGTATTATCTGCAATATCTGAGGTTGTTGATATTTTTCAGGGCAATCTTAATTCCAAATTGTGATTCATCCAGCCCCGCCGTTCTCATGAAGTGCTCTGTATACAAGTTAAATAGGCAGGGCGACAGTAGACACAGGCTCCTTTTTCAATTTTGAACCAATCAGTGGTTCCGTGTCCAGTTCTCACTGTTGCTCCCTGACCCACATATAGGTTTCTCAAGAGACAAATAAGATGGTCTGGCACGCCCATCTCTTTAAAAACTTGCCACAATTTGTTGTTTTCCACACAATCAAAGACTTTAGCGTAGTCAATGAAGCCAAAATAGATGTTTTTCTGGAACTCCCTAGCTTCCTCCATGATGCAGTGTACGTTGGCAATTTGATCTCTAGTTCCTCGGCCTCTTCGAAATCCTAGGACACGACTTTGCAACTAACAACAAGAAGTCTCTTGTTAAAAACCTCCAGTAATGGAGCGCCCATGATTTCTCGTGGCACGTTGTTCCACTGGTTAATTGTCCTCACTGTTAAGAAGTTTCTCCTTAACACCAGGTTGCTTCTCTTAGGTAAGAAATGTTATTTTCTACCTAAGAGAAGAATCTTAAAGTTGCCAAGGTTGGAGATAGGTTCAAGAACCAGAAGGATGTAGACAGATATGAACGGTGGGCCCTAACCGACAAGGTCGCTTGGGGGAGCTAGCCCCAAGGTAGAGGAGAAGGCTCAGCCTCGAGGCGGGACTTGTCGGGAAGGGGCGTGGCCTCCGCGCAGGTGGGTGGGTCCCGCTACTACTACTAGTTGGAGCAGATCTGGGGCACCTGCGAGAACTTCGGTTCGGAGTGACGGTCGCAGTTTGCTCGCTCGGTCTGCTTCCTTGCCTGCCAGCCCGCCAGCCCCATGGTGCCGTCCCAGCTGCCGATCCCGGCTCCCCTCGGCCTGCTCTGCGTCCTCCTGATGCTGCCCTCGGGGATGCCGGTGATGATCCCCGGGGGCCTTTCCCCCAAGCCCGTTACGGACCGAGAGGTGCAGAAAGCCGCCGCCTTCGCCGTGGAAGAATACAACGCGCTCAGCGCAAACGGCCACTATTTCAAGGAGTTGCGCGTGGTGGACGCGCAGTTCCAGGTGTGTGTGTTTTTTGGGGGGACAGGTGCTGTAGGTACAATGGAAGGGACTTGGGGGACTGTAGATACAATGGAAGGGAATTGGGGGGGCTGTGGGTATAATGGCAGGAAGTTGGGGGAGCTGTGCGTATAATGGAAGGGAATTGGGGCTGTAGGTTCAATGGAAGGGAATTGGGGGGCTGTGGGTATAATGGAAGGGAATTGGGGGGCTGTGGGTATAATGGAACGGAATTGGGGGCACGGGAGGCAGTTTAGGGGGGGCTTGGTGCTGGAGGGAATTCAGGGGGTGTTTTAGGGGAGGGGCTATTTTCGTGAACCCAAAGGATGTGATTTCTGGGGTTCGCATTGATTTTCTTGGGCAGGGAGGGGGTTGGACTAGATCCAGCCCCCACCAAGGTCCCTCCCAACTCCATTATTCTGAAGAGAAGGAAATAAGGATCTCCTCTTTCCAGCAGAGGGCTGGACTAGAAGACCTCCAAGGTCCCCTCCCGCTCTCTTCTGATTGATCAGTTGCTCAAACTCCGCCCGGGGGTGGCAAAGGCTCAGCCGCGGGGCGGGGCCCGTCGGGAAGGGGCGTGGCCTCCGCGCAGGTGGGCAGGTCCCGCTACGACGACTACTAGCCGGAGCAGATCTGGGGCACCTGCGAGAACTTCGCTTCGGAGCGAGCGCTCGGTCTGCTTCCTTGCCTGCCTGCCAGCCCGCCAGCCCCATGGTGCCCTCCCAGCTGCCGATCCTGGCTCCCCTCGGCCTGCTCTGCGTCCTCCTGATGCTGCCCTCGGGGTTGCCGGCGATGATCCCCGGGGGCCTTTCCCCCAGGTCCCCCTCGGATCCGGAGGTGCAGAAAGCCGCCGCCTTCGCCGTGGAAGAATACAACGCGGTCAGCGCAAACGGCCACTATTTCAAGGAATTGCGCGTGGTGGACGCGCAGTCCCAGGTGTGTGGGGTTTTTTTGGGGGGGGGGCGCAGCCTCCTTGGGTCTTTTTTGGAATAGCCAAAGTCCCGGGGGGGGGGGCGGCTGTAGGAACAACGGAAGGGAATTGGGGGGCTGTAGATTCAATGGAAGGGAATTGGGGTGGATGTAGGAACAACGGAAGGGAATTGGGGGGCTGTAGATTCAATGGAAGGGAATTGGGGTGGATGTAGGAACAGAAGGGAATTGGGGGGCTGTAGATTCAATGGAAGGGAATTGGGGTGGATGTAGGAACAACAGAAGGGAATTGGGGTGCTGTAGATTCAATGGAAGGGAATTGGGGGGCTGTAGGAGAAATGGAAGGGAATTGGGGGACTGTAGATTCAATGGAAGGGAATTGGGAGGCTGTAGGAGAAATGGAAGAGAATTGGGGGGCTGTAGATTCAATGGAAGGGAATTGGGGATGTAGGAGAAGTGGAAGGGAATTGGGGGGCTGTGGGTACAATGGAAGGGAATTAGGGGCTGTACAAGGAACGGAAGGGAATTGGGGGGCTGTAGGAATAATGGAAGGGAATTGTGGGGGTTGTAGGTTCAATGAAAGGAAATTGGGGGCAGAAGAGGCAGTTTAGGGGTGTCTTCCCGGGGAGGGATTGTGGATTGTAGATAGAAAAAAACTGGCTATTCCTATCTGAACAGTTCCAGGTAGTCCTCAATTTTATTTTATTTTTTAATTTGATTTATATGCCGCCCTTCTCCGGAGACTCAGGGTGGCTTACAATGCGTTAAGCAATAGCCTTCATACTTTTGTATATTTTACAAAGTCAGCTTATTGCCCCCACAAACTGGGTCCTCATTTGACCTACCTTAGAAAGGATGGAAGACTGAGTCAACCTTGAGCCTGGTGAGATTCAAACTTACAGTAATTGCAGACAGCTGGAGTTAAATTACAATGCATTAGTCTGCTGAGCTATCCAGGCTCCTTTTTACAGCGGTTCACTTAGTGACCACTCGAAGTTACCACAGCCCTGCAAAAAGTGACTCGGGGCCGTGTTCCACACTTATGACTGTTGCAGCCTCCCCAGGGTCACGTGATCGACACTTGGCACCTGGCTCGTATTTATGACGGGTCCCGGGGTCATTGTGAACTTCTGACAAGCAAAGTCAATGGGGAAGTCGGATTCACTTAACAACTTAACTTTTAACAATGGCAATGATTCACTTAACCGCCGTGGCCCGAAAGGTCGTAAAATGGGACAAAAGTCCCTTAAACAAAGCTCTCATTTAGCCACACAAATTTTGGACTCGATTGGGTTCGTAAGTCGAGGACTACCTGTATTGCAGGTGTGTGTCGGGGGGGGGAAGTGTTGAGGGAGTGGGCAGCCCCCTTGGGTCCTTGGAGTAGCTCTGGAAACAATAGGAGGGGTTGGAGGGGGGCTGGAGGGAGGTTAGTGGGTGTTCTAGGAGAGGGACTGTTATCGTGAACCCAAAGGACGGGATTTCTGCTACAGAAATATTTCCTCTCGCATTGGTTTTCTTGGGAGGGTTGGACTAGATGATCTCCAATTCCCTTCCAGCTCTGTTGTTCTGTTGTTGTTTTTAATAGTTTTGATTGAACATTTTACATTTTTAAAACCAAAAACATAATAGAAAAACACACACAAAAAAAGAGGAAAACATACACATACAACAAACGGTAAAACATACCGGTAAGTTGACACATTAGAATAGATTTCTTTATCTGGCCAAATGTGATTGGACACACAAGGAATTTATCTTTGGTGCATACTGCCAGAGCGGCAATCAGCCCTGTTACCTTGCGTGGGGTAATTGCCCTCATTTTGAGTTGGATCGTGACGTTCTCCTTTTGTATACTTGATCAATAAACTGAAATACATCTTCTAATTAAACTCATATTTATTGTAAAGAAAATAAAACATCTTACTAATCTAAATTAGTTAGATTTTTGGCAAAGAATCCCCAGCCAGACTTTAGCTGGCAGGAGAACAAAGGAAAGTTTTCAGAAGAAGAAAAAAGAATGCGGACATGCGCAGTAGATACTGATAAGGACTTGGCAAGCTATGGTAAGTTGGACAGTCCAGAAATAATAGCTCTGCTGGTAAATACAAAAACGCAGTGACACATACGCTCTTGGTGTACATAAAAGAAAAGATACATTCGTCAAGAATCATAAGGTACAACACTTAATGATAGTCATAGGGTACAAGTAGCAATCAGGAAACAGTATCAATACAAATCATAAGGATAAGTAACAATATATAATATTTTACAACTTTCTGCATTGACAATTATCTTTGCTTTTAAGTTCAGTCTTCCTAATTATTCTCTTATTCTTGCATAACCATATTAAGCATTCTTCTAAACACATTTGTTACATATGCTTACATCCTATTTATTAACATCGTATTTTATCCTTACCAGTATTCAATACTGTTAGATTCCAATTAATCAATTTTTCAATGTACATTCTTATTTCTTGTTTTGATTTCTATTTTCTAGCTAGCTATAGAATCTATTCCGCACTTTATAGTAGTCAGAATTGTCGTCTTTCTTTCATCTACATTGTCATTTTATCCATTTCGGCACATTTGAGGATCTTTTTTAATTACTATTTCTTTTTTTTTATTGAAAAAGTTTTACAAATACAAATTCCCCCCCCTGTTTTTCCCCCCTTCCCCCCTATCCCATATCCCACAACCCCTACCTCCTCCCCTAACCACCCTCCACTTCCTCCACCCCCCACAACTTCCCTAGGTGAAATCCAAATCATACTATATCATATATTACCCTCCTATAACTCTAACCCCTGACTACACTATAAATTTCTACATCTTAACATTCAACTGAAAGCTGTCTGGTACTTCTTGTTTGGCATTTGTCCTGCACAGAGTCTATCCATTTCTTCCATTCCATTACTATTTCTTCAGGCGGTGTATTAATCTGTTTCCACCTTTGTGCCAGAGTAATTCTGGCCGCAGTTAATATATAACAATGTTCTGTTCTGTTATTTTATTATTCTGTTGTTGTTCCTCTCTCGCGATAAACTACTTCCTGGCTTGCAATCTATGTCACTGAGCCTGTTCTGGGTTTTTCCTCTTGTAATTCACTTTAAGGTCACATGAGTGGTTTTTTTTTAATTGAAATTTATTACAATACAATACAGTCAGACAGTGTTACTTTTTCACATAGATTAGAGCAATTCTTACTTTATGTTTCATAGTTCCAGTTACACACACACATATTATATATATATATATATATATATATATATGTATTTTCTTATTTTTGTAGGTTAATGTGTGTTCTTCTTTTTAAGCCAGGTTTTTTCTACATAACTGAGATCTTTTGGAACCACTACTGAGTGAAATCACAATTCACTACATTCTGGGCTTTTCTCTTCATTATGGTTGCAAACAGATTTTAGTGTTGCATTGTGGGAGCACAATGATATATATATAATTTTATTTTTGTAGGTCTTTATGTGTATCTTTCTTTATGCCAGGGATTTTCCTACGTATATTAAGATGTTTCATGGCCTAATTTTCAGTGAAATCTCAATTCACCAGCTTTTAGGCCTTTTTAAATATTACAGCAGCTATATATGCTATCTGTTTGAGTTTATGTGGGAGACTAGAATGGACCCATTTCTGCCTCGTTAGGCTTTATATAAATCTATTTTTTATTCGGCTGTCAATCCACCTGTACCCATCATCCTACACCGTATAGTATTCCGAATCCTCTTTATCGTTTAATTCTAACGTTAATTTGTTCATTTCGGCACACTCTAAAACTTTCCGAATAATAAGTTCCTCTGGGGGTGTATCTTTTCCTTTCCAATATTGGGCGTATGCTATTCCTCGCTGCAGTGAGTATATGTATAATTAAAGAGCATAATTGGTGGTGCAGCGGACTAAGTGCTGTTAAGTGCTAGCACTTAGCTGCCAGCTGCCTGCAATTAGTGCGAGTTCAAATCTCACCAGGCTCAAGGTTGACTCAGCCTTCCATCCTTTCGAGGGAGGTAAATTGAGGACCCGGATTGTGGGGGCAATAAGCTGGCTTTGTATAAAACAACACCGCTTAGGGCCCCCCGAAAGCCCTAATAAGCAAGTATATACATAAAAGAATACAGGCTATTGCTATAATGCATTGTAAGCCGCCCTTAGTCTATGGAGAAGGGTGGCATATAAATTTGACATAATAATAATAATAATAATAATAATAATAATAATAACAACAACAACAAAAATCACCTTACTCAGAACAGCTTACATCCTCCGACGATACCTTAACAGTTCCTAGGTCCTTGGTTAGGACTCGAGCTGCAGAGCTATTAACCAGCCTCAAAGGCTGTGAATCTCACTACTACTACTACAACAACAACAATAACAATAATAAGTATCTTCTTTTTCCCCCCTCCATATTTAGTCTTTAGTATTCCCAGGAGAAATGTTTCAGGTATCAATTCAATTTTTTCATTAGTTGATTCATGTAGCCAGTTTTGTATTTTCCTCCAATACCTCTTCGTTTCGGGACAGCACCACCATATATGAAAGAAGGTACCTTCCATATCCACACTTCCAACATTTGGGGCTTACATTTGGATAGATTTATGTTAATCTCGCAGGTGCTAAGTGCTATCTGCATAACATTTTAGATTGGTTTTCTTTATATGTTGCCGCTTTTGTTAATTTGTATTTTTTTTTTTAAATCCAGGTAGTTGCAGGGGCGAAATATTATCTCACGATGGAGTTGGTGAAAACCGACTGTGAAAAGAACGGCGGCAACCGGAAGGCGTATAAAGAGATCCAGAACTGTCAACTCGCTCCAAGGGGTCAGCAGGAGGTGAGATCTGATGCCAAAATCTGATTATGTATTTATTTAACATTTCATGGACAAAAGTTACCTTGTTTTTTGACACCAGTGGGCCCCGCTGTAAAACAAACAACAAAAAAAACCAGATTTAAATTATTTTCATGGATGATTTCAGTTCAAAACAAAGGGGAAGCTAAACTGTAAGAAATGAGGATTGTGGATTTGGGGGGCCCCGGTCCAGATGTTCACACAACATCACATAGCAAATTAATTGGGTTAGGGGTATTTTGTTTTTCCCTAGATATTTTGTGATTTCCTAGCGAAGTCAGAGAGTCCTGAGGAGCTTATGGCTCCCGTCCTCCTGCACAGGCTGAGCAAATGGGTCAGGAGTGGCTCAAGAGTGGTCCAAATGGCTAAGACGCTGAGCTTGTCGATCAGAAAGGTCGGCAGTTCGGCGGTTCGAATCCCTAGCACAGGGGGTTGGACTGGATGACCTCCAAGGTCCCTTCCAACACTTGTTACTGTTAAAAGAGGGTTGTGTGAAGGCAGTGAACTGAAAAGAGCAGCCTGCCCACAGCTGTCAGGGCTCCAGAGGTTTTTTTTACAATTGTTTTTATTTTTTCTCTTCATAACGAACATTGCATCATTAATCAGGGTACAAACTTTTTTGTGTCATCTTATTTAACACCACCGTTTTCTTAATAGGTATATATCTTTGCTTATACATTTCAATTTAATGGGGCTCCTGTTAAAGCATTTTTCCCTTCCAAATTTATTTAATTTTTGTACCACTTTTTGTCCATATTCATTTTCCAGACAATGATAAAATTGCCTCCTGTATGTTATAAGACTCCGATTCTTCCTTCCCTTTAATTGCCAATGTTAATCTATTCATTTCATATCTTTTCTTTTATGTACACAGAGAGCATATGCACCAAGACAAATTCCTTGTGTCCAATCACACTTGGCCAATAAAAATTCTGTTCTGTTCTGTTCTGTTCTGTTCTGTTCTGTTCTATTCCCATTCCCATTCCCATTCCCATTCCTAATTCTATTCTGTTCCTAATTCTGTTCTATTCTATTCTCTATTCTGCACAGTCTAATATTTTCTTAATTACCTTGCCCTCTCTAGGGATTTTTTCCCGCTTTCCAATTTTGTGCAAATACAAATTCTCTCTGCAGTTATTACATGAATAAGGGGCACCGGAGTTTTGAACTGATCCTGTCCCCATGGGACCGGAATGATGAGGGACCCCCAAAATCCATTGATGACTTTATAGACTGGCAAAAACTTCCAACGCTTGCCTTGACAGCTGGACAGGATTAATCTGGATGGATTATTCTTTAGGGGTTTGGTAAATTAGAAGAGGAGTTAAGAGTTGTCTCCAAGATTTATTATGTCGTGTGAATTCAGTTTCTTTTGAGTCTTGTTTTGAGTCTTTTGAGCTCTTGTTTTCTGGCAAACTGGTTTTCTGTGATTCTTGGCTGGAAAAGAAAAACAAAGGAACAAGTACAGATTAGGCGAAACCCAGGGCCCAAAAACAACAACTGTGAGTAACCTTGGAGTCCTAGTGGACGATGACTTAAATATGAGCCAGCTGTGTGCAGCAGCAACCAAAAAAGCGAATACAATCCTTGGTGGTCTAAACAGAGGCATGGAATCAAAATGGCATAAAGTCTTAGTATTGCTTTATAAAACCTTAGTAAGGCTACACCTGGAATGCTGCATCAGTTTTGGTCCCCACGTTACAAAAAAGAGGTGGAGACTTTGGAAGAAGTGCAGAGAAGAGCAATTTAAGATGAATGAAGGCCTGGAGACTAAAACATAGGAAGAACAGTTGCAGGATTTGAGTTTGGGTTAGAGAAAAGAAGGAGTAGGGGTGACATGATAGCAGTCTTGCAGTATTTGAGGGGCTGCCACAAAGAGGGGGGGTCAAATTATTCTCCAAAGCACCTGAGGGCACGACAAGAAACAATGGATGGAAACTAATCAAAGAGAGAAGCAATCTGGAATTAAGGAGAAAATTCCTAACACTGAGGACAATTAACCAGTGGAACAGCTGGCCACCAGAAGTTCTGGGTGCTTCATCACTGGAGGTTTTTAAGGAGAGACTGGACAGCCATTTGTCTGACACAGGTATAGGCCAGTGATGGCTAATCTTTTTGCCATCGCGTGCCAAAAGCGGGGGCAGCACGGTGGGGTCACATGCATGTGTGCCCACATCCATAATTCTATGCGTCCTGCCCTCCTGTGCTTCCCCCCCCCCCACTTTTGGCACACGATGGCATGGGGGTTTTTTTTGCTCTCCCCAGGCTCCAGAGCCTTTCTAGGAGCCTGGGGAGGGTAAAAATGGCCTTCCCCACCCCCGCAGAGGCCCTCTGGAGGCCGGAAACAGTGTGTTTCCTGACTTCTGGTGGGCCCAGAAGGCCTGAAAATCAGCTGGCTGGGGCACGCATGCGTGCCAGAGCTGAGCTCGTGTGCCCACCGATATGGCTCCGCGTGCCACCTGCGGCACCCGTGCCATAGGTTTGCCATCACGGGTATAGGCCTTCCGCCTAAGCAGGGGGTTGGACTAGAAGGCCTCCAAGGTCCCTTCCAGCTTTATTCCGACCGGTGACTCTCGGCCGCAGCCAGACCATTATCCCACAGCAGCTGCTCCATTTGGGAAGGGCCTCCACCACACGGTCTGTGTGGGCCCATCAACGAGCCACTTCCACAAATATTTTGGCCACTGAGTAATGATCTTAAGATCGGGTGGAGCCGGACAATCCCGGATGGATCTGTTTTATCGGTTACTCGGCTGTCAAAATAAGGCCGGGTGTAGACACCGAACATTCAGAGGCTAAGAATGTCACAGGTTTGGTTCCTTCCTGCGTTTAAAAGATTGCTCATCCTCCCATCAGGGAAGCAGGCAGGGCCTTTTTAATTCTGGTGACTAACCTGCACACTCATCTCAAAATCATGTAAATAGGTCACCTGAGACATTGTAGATCCCCATTCTTCCCTCTTCGGCTGTCATTCATGATAAAACTCTGCACTCGGCACCGAAAGGCAGCGGAGGTGTGAAAAAGAGAGATTGCGTAACCTAATATTGTTTTTATTATGTAATTTAGGTAGCTGTCCATCGCAGAAGCGACTTTTTTTTCCTTTTTTTTTTTCCGGCTACCGTTCGTTCAGACGGCAGGTAGTCCTTAACGGTTCATTTAGTGACCGTTCGAAGTTGACGGCGGCACTGGAAAAAGTGCATTGTGACCGGGTTTTCACACATACGGCGACCGGAGTTGCGTCGTCTCCGTAGTCAACGTCATCAAAACGCAAACGCTTGGCAACTGGCTCGTATTTATGACTGTCCCGGGGCGGGTGTGTATGTGTCATGTGATTCCCTTTTGCGGCCACCTGACAAGCACAGTCAATGGGGGAAATCTGTTTCACTTAACAACCACGTTACTATTTTAACAACTGAAGTGAGTCACTTAACAAATAACCGTAGCACTTAGACTTATATTCTGCTGCTTCTCCTCCCTGGAAGAGCTTTTTTTTTTTTTTAAATTTGATTTATATGCCGCCCTTCTCCGGAGACTCAGGGCGGCTTACAATGCGTTAAGCAATAGCCTTCATACTTTTGTATATTTATACAAAGTCAGCTTATTTGCCCCCAACAAACTGGGTCCTCAATTTACCCACCTTAGAAAGGATGGAAGGCTGAGTCCACCTTGAGCCTGGCTAGGTAGCTCCCGCTGCCTTAAGAAAGTTCAAAACATCTTTAAAGATCCATCTCATCCTCTCCCTACCCCCCACTTTTTTTTTGAACTATTACCATCTGGCAGACGGTACCGGGTAATAAAAACAAGGATAAATAGGCTGAAAAACAGCTTCTATGATCCCAGGGCAGTAACTATATTGAATTCTACTGTATAATACAATATGAATGCAATATCAGGGGTTTTCAGTTCGATTGTATAGAACTGTGATGGCGAGCCTATGGCATGCATGCCACTTGTGGCACATAGAGCCCTCTCTGCCGGCACGCCAGCCGTTGCTCCAGCCCAGCTTCACCACGCATGCGCACACGCCTTCCACCAGCCAGCTGGTGTTCAGGTCTCTGCCGGGGGTGGGGTGCATGCGGGGGACACGTGCGTGCATGCGCAGGGGATGCGAGCGCATATGTGCAGGGGTGCAGGAGGGTTTTTAGGGCCAAAATGGGACACGGGGCGGCCTCACACTGTGCCCCTGAGCCCCGATGTGGGCCTGGAAAGCCTCCTGCACCAACCTGGAAGTCAAAACGGGGCGCAGGGGAGGGTGTCGGGTGCATGCGCGGGAGTCATGCATGCATGCATGGGTATGGGGCACATTGCATTTTGAGGGTCCAGGCACGTATGCGTGCGCACTTTGGACACTCGGCACCAAAAAGGTTAACCATCGCTGGTATAGAATATGAAGGATGTGTTTTTGGTTTTATTTTTTATGTGCAATGCAGTGGCCTGGAGGTAGAGCTCTCGCCTCACAATCAGGAGGCTGTGAGTTCGATCCTAGGTAGAGGCGGATATTTCTCTCTCTGGGCACCATGAGAATATAGATCTGCTGAACAAAAACTCCGCATTGGCAACAGGAAAGGCATCAGGCCATTCAAACACTCTGCTACTTCCAATTCAGTTGCCCAGACTCCACCCCGCAAAGGGATTATGGGGGTCATTAAAAGTCGACGATGATGATGATGATGTACACTGAAGATGGCATTTAATTTCGTAGTACGAGGTGCAGTGACAATAAACTAAACCAACTCATTAATAAAACGATTAAGATGCGCAGAGCCGGGACTCAACACTCGTCCTTGCTCCGTTCTTCTTTCCAAACTTAATTAAGCCATTTTGGAGGCTCTCTCGAGTTAGGTCATGCAGGGAATTATGGTTGTCTTGGCTGCCCAGAACTTCCCCATCTCTCAAAGGAAGATGAAAACGAGTAACTTTGTCAAACGCTTGGCTGAAATTCGCAGGCTGCCTCTTGTGACTGATCGCATTCCTACCAAGGGCTCAGAAATAAGGTTGCTTCACCACAGTATCTGTTTGAGTTCTTGCCCAATAAAACATCCAGCCTGCCATTTCCTGTACTTTCCTCCTCTTCCTTTTTTTGAAGACAGACATTCTTCTGTCCAGTGGGGAAATGTAAAATTTGTTACTACCGATTCTGTGGGTGTGGCTTGGTGTGTGTGGGGGGTAATCTAACTGGGTGGGCGTGGCCAACTTTTTTTTTTACTTTTAAAACCATTTTTTTCTATAAAAAATAGCTTTTAAAAACCTCTGATGATCAGGCAACTCAGCTGGGATTGTCAGAGGCTTTTAAAAGAAAAAAAAAGCCTCTGCTGATCAGGCAACTCAACTGCGATCATCAGAGGCTTTTAAAAGCATTTTTTCGGTC
The DNA here is from genome assembly GCA_038048745.1 of Coluber constrictor foxii. Classification (NCBI taxonomy): domain Eukaryota; kingdom Metazoa; phylum Chordata; class Lepidosauria; order Squamata; family Colubridae; genus Coluber; species Coluber constrictor. The sequence goes on from CM075975.1 coordinate 4,472,334, forward strand.
GAAGAGGTTTTAGAAAAAAATGCTTTTAAAAGCCTCTGACGATCGCAGCTGAGCCGCATGATCATCAGAGGCTTTTTTTTAAAATTTGATTTATATGCCACCCTTCTCCGGAGACTCAGGGCAGCTTACAATGCGTTAAGCAATAGCCTTCATACTTTTGTATATTTATACAAAGTCAGCTTGTTGCCCCCACAAACTGGGTCCTCAGTTTACCCACCTTAGAAAGGATGGAAGGTTGAGTCAACCTTAAGCCTGGTGAGATTCAAACTTACAGTAATTGCAGACAGCTGGTGCTAATCACAATGCTTTTAGTCTGCTGAGCCACCAGAGCTCCTTTTAAAAGCATTTTTTCAGCCAAAGAGGTTGTAGAAAAAATGCTTTTAAAAGTACGTTTTAAAAAGCCTCTGATGATCACGCAGCTTAGTTGGGCATGGGGCGGGGCGGGGCAGGGATTTTTGCTACCGGTTCTCCGAACCACCCGCCACCATCACTACCGGATCAGGCGATCCGGTCTGAACTGGGAGCATTTCACCCCTGCTGCTGTCCCTCAGTATTTGGGGCTACAGCTTCCTTCTCGCTTAGTATAGAACATATTAATTATAATATAGATTAAATGGCATTGGAAGAGACCTCGGAGGTCATGTCCAACTCCCTGCTCCGGCAGAATACCCTAGATCCTTGATGGTGAACCTATGGCACACACACAGCCCTCTTTGCAGGCACCCGAGCCGTCGCTTCAGCTCAGCTCATGCGCCTCCCACCGGCCAGCTGGTTTTCAGGTCTCTCCTTGTCCTCCTCTCCGCAAACCCTACTCCTTTCTAGCCAGTGGTGGAATTCAAATTTTTTTACAACCAGTTCCGTGGGTGTGGCTTAGTGGGTGTGGCATGGCTTGGTGGGCATGGCAGGGGAAGGATACTGCAAAGTCCCCATTCCCACCCCATTCCTGGGGGAAGGATATTTTAAAATCCTCATTCCCTCCTCACTCTGGGACCAGCCAGAGTTGATATTTGCCGGTTCTCCAAACTACTCAAAATTTCCGCGACCGGTTCTCCAGAACCTGTCAGAACCTGCTGAATGGCACCCCACTGATGATGTTACCTAGCTGGGTCATGAAATGTCTGTGTTCTGTCCCCCTTCCCCACAGAGGCAAACACACAACCAGGCACCACTGCCAAGACTTTATTAAGCAATCAGACTAAAAAACCCTTGCAGATAAGAGTTTTGGTAGTAAACTGCGAAATGCCTGCCAAGTCAATTTTCACTCACAGTCAGCAGTCCGGTTCAGTAGCAAAAAGAAATCCACGAAGCAAGAGTTAGCCAAGGTCCAACCCAAAGGGCCTGGTGGCTCAGCAGACTAAAGCATTGTGTTTATCGTCAGTTGTCTGCAATTACTGCAAGTTCGAATCTCACCAGGCTCAAGGTTGACCCAGCCTTCCATCCTTTCTAAGGTAGGTAAAATGAGGACCCAGTTTGTGGGGGCAATAAGCTGACTTTGTATAAAATATAAAAAAGTATGAAGGCTATTGCTTAATGCATTGTAAGCCGCCCTGAGTCTCCGGAGAAGGGCGGCATATAAATCAAATTCAAATCAAATCAAATCAAATAAATAAATAAATAAATATGCACAAGCCAGATTTCAGGGAACGCGATGTGACTCTCGGGTTTTTAACTTTGACCATCACAAAGCCTGAAGAGCAATCACACCCATCCTTGTGGGGTGTGGTTCCGTGACTCAGCTCAATCTCTGGCCCTCCCACGCCTCTTTCGTTGCTGCGCACGCTTCTCCTTTTGACGCTGCCTGGGATCAAACCAGAATTCATCATCCTTGCTCCCTATCTGTTGTTGTTCCGATATGCTTTCCTCCTGGCATATCCCAGGCTGTTCCTCTTGGCCTTCGGATGGAACCTGAGGCATTGCCAGAGAGGAGGGTCCTGGAGAGGGAGGCCTTATCAGTTCCTCCCCATCCCCTTCTGAGTCCTCTACCTCTGTTAGGACAGGCTCGGGAGTCGGAGTCACAACAGGGACATATGACACAACCGACATACGAATGATCCCCGACCTCCATACCTTCCGTCGTGCAATGAAGACCCTGTTAGTCCAAAAAGCCGCCCTGATGGGATAAAGGATTTCAAATTTGGTTTTAATGGGGTTTTAAAATTGGTTTTAAAGGAAAGTTTTAAATTTGGCCCATGATCTAATTATTTTAATATGTTTTTTAAATTTCTATTTTGTATATTGTTTTATTGTGGCTGTTCACCGCCCTGAGTCCCTAGGGAGAAGGGCGGTATATAAATATATATATATATATATATATATATATATATATATATATATAGTCTGCAAGAATATATATATATATATAGTCTGCAAGAAAATAACCAAGCTCAGAAAGCATTGTTTCAACCCTGACTTACAAGTTATCGTTTCTGTTGATAATTTATATACATACCCCCACATATGTCCCAAGCACTGATTATTTGGGTTTCCCTTCTCTCCCCCCCTCTTCATTCTCTTTTAGAAACTAACTTGCCATTTTCAAGTCTGGTCCCGTCCCTGGCTGGAAGAAACACAGTTGACAAAGATGGACTGTAACTAATCTGGATGGCTGGGATGGACTTACGAGATGACCACAACACGGGCAAATGATTCCAGAGTGTATCCAGCGGCCGAGAAATCTCCGGTGTTGCAAGCTGAATTTACAAGAATCTCTGCTTTTTCTGTCTTGCATGACCCTTCCCAAATCATGAGTTAAAATGGTTTACTTAAGCCCCGTCTCCCATTTTCCAAAACATATATTATACACAGGGGTCTTTTCTTCTTCCTCAGTTTCCCTTGCTTTTCTCTAGCTTTGTTTGCTGTTATAGAGAAAACATATTTTGGTGAGTTGGTTGCTAATCGGTCTTAATAAAGCTATCATCACGATGATTCCGGCTTGTGTCTGTTTCTTGTCCAAATCCCGCCCAACCTTCCGGTTTTGACACCCACAGCACAAAGACAACATGGCTGGTCGAAGAAAGTCCAGCTGGGGGAAATGGGGGTCTCCCTGGGCTTCTGCTTTGTCCGTCCATGTGGTCTTTTTTTAACCCATGACTGTCCCACCTGGGAGGAAGGGAGGTCACCAGAGACCCCCGAAGCATCCTTGGCTGGAACTGCAACAGCTGTCAGATGCTGAATGGAGAAGCCATTTGGTTCTTTTCCAAACTTCTGGAAATTTTAGCTGTGGTTGTTGCATCCCTTTAACAGTTTTCTCTTCAGTAACTGCAATCAATCATTTTTTTTTTATTGAAAAAGTTTTACATTACAATTTTTTTTAAAACCCCTTCCTCTTTCCACACCCCAACCCCCACCCCCACCCTATCCCCCCTATCCCTCCCCCTTCCCCCCCTTGACTTCTGCTATTAAACAAACGTATATAACATTCAGTATTTAGCAATTTTTTTAGATGAGATCCAGCTAAAAAAACATAACCTTATTTTATAACCAATTTTAACCTTAAATAATAAAAAATTAATTTTAATCTAAACTTATAGCATCTATTTCCCCCTAAACCAATATATGACAACGTCAATCATATATAAAAACTTCTTAACAATCTACTTTAAAACGATCTAGTAAAATAGTTTGGGCATCATAAGATTTAAATTGAAATATCATATAAATATTATAAATATATAACATTAACTATAATTCCCAATATTCCATATATCGAATTCAAAATCAGACAGTACATAATACATTTCTCTTTAAAATTAAGTCTAAATATTAAAAATATAAATTCAATTGCAATCAATCATTTTTAACGGAATGAATCCAGATTCCTGAAACCCCTCCCTTGCTTGCTTTAAATGTGTCCACGGATTGTCTCCTTTCGATTTCCCGCCCCCCAAAGCTCCTTATCCCACCCCCACATCTATTCAGAAAGATGCCAAGATGTCCCTTGACTGTAAACTCTCCATGGGTGGGGAGGGGACTGGCTCTCCAAAGCTTTGAGGGGGCCCGACAATTTTGTGGATCCCCAACTCCTCTTTATCCACCTGTCGAAAGATAATCTCGGATTATGCTTAGGAAACACACAACCAGGCTAACAGATTAATGGAAGGGAGCTTGTAGGTCATCTAGTCCAACCCACTGCCGTCCCAGCCCAAGCAGGAGACCCTGCACCATTTCTGATGGATGGGCAGCCCAATCTCTTCTTGAAAGCTGCTCCAAAACTAACAGGAGCAGAAGCTGAGTAGCGTCCATAGAGGAGGGGGAAGGCTTCCTCTCAGTGGTTTGGGGAGGGGGTGACAATCTGGGGGTGGGTGGGTTTCCCGCATCCTCATTGTCCACCTGGCTAAAGGTAGCCTTGGCTTCTGCTTAGGAAACACAGAAGCAGGCTAAGAGATTTAACAGAGCTGGAAGGGACCTTTGAGGTCATCTAGTCCAACCCCCCATCCCACCCACCGCCCTTGGCTTCTGCTCAGGAAATACACAACTAGCAGGAGCGATGACATTGTGTAGCAGATTAGTAACTCAACTGTCTCCCCTCCTTCCAACTTCAGCCTAATGGCAACTAGGGGAGAGAATTGGGCCGAGGCAGAGAGCACCTGGGCAGTGGAGACAGTCTAGCCAGGGTGCGGGGCTTCTGGAGAATGGGCGTGGCCTCCACGCAGGTGAGTACAGCTCTCACCTGTCCCTCCTGCACATTGAAGGCAAATCCATCGAGGTTGCTCTGCTTCCCTGCCTGCCAGCCACCCTCTCTCTCTCTCGCCAGCCCCATGGAGCGCTCCCGGCTGCCTCTCCCATCCCTCCTCTGCCTCTTCGGCGCCCTCCTGATGCTCTCCCCGGAGCTCATCCTCGGGATCCCCGAGGCTCTTTCCGATTTGTCCCTCATTGATCCAGGGGTGAGGAAAGCCCTCGCCTTCGCCGTGGAGCAATACAACCGGGACAGAGTTGACAGCACCAACTATTTTAAGTTGCTCCATCTTCTGAAGGCACAGTCGCAGGTGCATGTCTGGAGGTGGGGAGGTTCCTTGGGGGCGGTGGTGATAGGTGGCCAGCCGCGTTGGATCCTTGGAGCTGTTTACAAAGTCAGCATCTTGCCCCTAACAATCTGGGTCCTCATTTTACTGACCTCGGAAGGACGGAGGTTTGAGTCAACCTTGAGCAGGTCAGGATCGAACTGCTGGCAGTGGGCAGAATTAGCCTGCAATACTGTATTCTAAGAGAGAGAGAGAGAGAGAGAGAGGAAGGAAGGAAGGAAGGAAGGAAGGAAGGAAGGAAGGAAGGAAGGAAGGAAGGAAGGAAGGAAGGAAGGAAGGAAGGAAGGAAGGAAGGAAGGGCTTATAGACATGGTGTCTTACAGCCATCTCTAAGCAGTTTACAGAGCCAGCAATTTTCCCTCGACAATTTGGATCCTCATTTTACTGACCTCGGAAGATCAGAAGGCTGAGTCACCCTTGAGCCCAGTCAGGATCGAACTTCTGGCAGTTGGCAGAGTTAGCCTGCAATGCTACATCCTAACCACTGTGCCACCAGGGCTCTTAAAAGAAGGGTTTGGGGGGCGGCTGGAAGGAACTTGGGGGTTTTTCTAAGAGTGGGATTGTCGTCGTGGCCCAAAAGGACGTGACTTCCGCTGTTCGTATCTGAAAGAGAAATATTTCCTCTTGAACTGATGTCCTTGCTGCTCTCGAGACATAAAGTGCTTTTCCGGGTTGCAACCGATGAAGCCGATCCTGTTTTGGAACTAATTAAAAGGCCGTGTACTTATTTTTAAATCCAGGAAATTGGTCGGAATGAATACCATCTTACGGTGGACTTGGTGAAAGCAGCATGTAAAAAGACGGCCGGCACGGAAAAGAAATATAGGTGGATCCAGAGATGCGAGCAACTTCCAGGGAATCCGGAGGTGAGATTAAATACCAAGTTCCAATGATCTATTTGCAGTTTAATTGATAAATTGCCTTCTTTGACCTCAGCAGCCACCTCTGCAAAGGAGGTTTTAATTATTTTCCTGGACGGTTTCCATTCAGAACATTAGGGGTGACACGATAGCGGTGTTTGCTGTTTGAGGGGCTGCGCCAAAGAAAACGGGGGTCAGCCTATTCCCCAAAGCACCTGAAGGCAGGACGGGAAGCAACGGATGGAAACACATGAAATAGTAGCACCGCTTTATAATACCTTGATAAGGCCACCCTTGGAATATTCCACCCAGTTTTGGTCGCCACGATAGAACAAAACCGAACAAATAACAAGATATTGAGACTCTGGAAAGAGTGCAGAGAAGAGCCAACAAAGTTGATTAGGGGGCTGGAGACAAAAATATTCGAAGAACAGCTGCAGGAATCGGACGTGTCTAATTTAACGACAAGAAGGACTCAAATAGCAGCATTTCAATATTTGAGGGGCTGCCACAAAAAAGAGGGGGTCAAATTATTCTCCAAAGCACCAGGACACGAAACAACGGATGGAAACTAATCCAGGAAAGAAGAAACCTGGAATTAAGGAGAAATTTTCTAACAGTGAGTGCAATTAACCAGTGGAACAGCTGGCCACCAGAAGTGGTGGCTGCTCCATCACTGGAGGTTTTTAAGAGGAGATGGTGCAGCCACTCGTCTGCAATGGTACAGGGTCTCCAGATGGAACAAGGGTGTCATGCCTTTGTCGGGAGTCAGAATCTGCAGGGGGGGGATGAGCTGGGGGTGGGTGGGTGGGTGGAGGACGATTCAGTTGGCCTTGGGGGAAACAGAAGGAGCAAGGATTACCCCCTCCTGATCCAAGGAGACGTAGGGAGGAGAGAAGGCGTGACCAACGCAGATCGAGGGAGGAGAGTGCCCCGCCCCCTTTCACAAGGGACACCTGGAGACTGAGAGATAAGGAGGTGCCGGTGGGGGAAGGGCATTTGTGGGGAACAAACGTGGAACCCCCAGTGAAATTGCCAAAGCCTGGAGTTTGCTGCAATCTGTTTCTTACTTCACTGAAAAACTCTGGCCCTGGCTAGTGTGGGGCTAACCAGGTTTGTTGGACTGCTGGCCCTGGTTTCTGTGGGGCTCATCTGGCTCACCTGACTATTTGCTCAAGGACTGGTCGTGACTGTGGGAACGGTTTGGGGGCACAGTTGGAACAATAAAGGGAAGTTGGATTGGTTCTCTGGCTGTGTTGCTTTGGTGCCACGCCGCGGGTCATCACAAAGGGGTTGGACTAGATGACCTCCAAGGTAGCTTTCAACTCTGTTTCTCTCTTTCATTCCCTTCCAGAAACTAAACTGCTACTTTATAGTTATGCACCCTTCTCCACCGAGGAAAATGGGCTTGGCAATGACAGACTGTATCTGATCTGGACCTCCGCAGGAGCTCTTCTGCTCCGGCTAAGGATTCTGAGTGTGTCCAGCAACCGAGCAACCTCTGGTGTGCAAGCTGGCTTCAGACCAAGTTTGGCTTCTTCTGACACCAATCAAGAAATCAAGACACCAATCAGCCTAAATTCCCATCTTCTGCGTTTCTGAGATTCTTCCCTGTCGTCCAGGGAGGCCTTTTCCTGCACTTTGCCTCTTTTCTATAATGTTCATCTTTGAGAAGAATCCATATTTTGCTAATTCGGTTCCTTAATCTTAATAAAGCTTTTGTCATGATGTTTTGGGCTTGCGTCCCTTTCTTGTCCAAATCCCGTCCTACCTTCCGGTTTTGACACCCACAGCGCAAGGACACCATGGCTGGTCCAAGAAAGTCCAGCTGGGGGAAATGGGGGTCTCCCTGGGCTTCTGCTTTGCCCGTCCCTGTGGTCTTTTTTAACCCATGACTGTCCCACCTGGGAGGAAGGGAGGCCATCAGAGCCCCCTGAAGCATCCTTGGGTGGAACTGCAACAGCTGCCAGATGCTGAATGGGGAATCTATTTGGTTCTTTTCCAAACTTCTAGAAACTTTAGCTGTGGTTGCTGCATCCCTTTTAACAGTTTTCTCTTCCATAAGTGCAATCAACCATTTTTAACCGAATGAATCCTGATTCTTGAAACCCCTCCCTTGCTTGCTTAAAATTTGTCCACAGATCGTCTCCATTCGATCTCTCCCCCCCCCACAAAGCTCCATATCCCCCCCCCATCTATTCAGAATGATGCCCAGACACCCCTTGGCTGTAAATTCTCCATGGGGGGAGGGGGGAGGGGACTTGCTCTCTAGAGCTTTGAGGGGATGGCAATAATCTTGGGGGTCCCCAACTCCTCAATATCCACTTGTCTCAAAGTAACCTTGCCTTATGCTTAGGAAACACACAACCAGGGCAACAAATTAACAGAAGGGGCCTTGGAGGTCATCTAGTCCAGCCCACTGTCGCCCTAGCCAAGCAGGAGACCCTACACCATTTTTGAAGGATGGGCTGGCCATTCCAGTTTTTTCTTGAAAGCTGCTTGAAAACTAGCAGGAGCAGAAGCTTAGTAGTATCCATAGAGGAGGGGGAGGGCTTCCTCTCAGTGGTTTGGGGAGGGAGCCACAATCCTGGTCCCCGCACCCTCATTGTCCACGTGGCTAAAGGTAGCCTTGGCTTCTGCTCAGGATACACACAACCAGGCTAAGAGATTAACAGAGCTGGAAGGGACCTTGGAGATCATCTAGTCCAACCCGCACTCCACCGATAGCCCTTGGCTTCTGCTCAGGAAATACACGACTAGCCGGAGCGCTGACGTTTTGTAGTAGAGCGGGAGGAGTAACTCCTCCCTGCTTCCCGACTTCAGCCTAACCGCAACTAGGGGGAGAATTGGGCCGAAGGGAAACCGAAAGCGCGCGGAGGCGGCCAGCACCTGGGCAGCGGAGGCGATCCAGCCACAGGGGGTGGGGCTTCCGAAGAATGGGCGTGGCCTCCACCCAGGTGAGAGCCACTCCTACCTGCGGCTTCTTTCACACCAAAGGCTAATCCGTCGAGGTCCCTCTGCTGCTTCCCCGCCTGGCAGCGACCCTCTCTCTCTCGCCAGCCCCATGGAGCGCTCCCGGCTGCCTCTCCCGTCCCTCCTCGGCCTCTTCGGCGCCCTCCTGATGCTTTTCCCGGAGCTGCTCCTGGGGATGCCCGAGGACCTTTCCGACGTGCCCGTCAATAATCCGGGGGTGAGGAAAGCCCTCGCCTTCGCCGTGGAGCAATACAACAAGCACACGGGTGACAGCACCAACTATTTCAAGCAGCTGCGCGTTCTGAAGGCGCAGTCGCAGGTGTGTGTGTCTGCAGGTGGGGAGGAATTATTTTGGAAGGGGCGGAGGTGGGCCACCTCGTTGGATCCTTGGAGTAGCCAAAGGTTCAGTGGCTAACAGACAGATTGAGCTTGTGGACCAGAAAGGGGGTCTCCTGGGTAAGCAGGGGGTTGGACTAGATGACCTCGGAGGTCCCTTCCAACTCTATTACTGTTACTGAATTGCTCTGGAAACAATTTCAACAGGGGTGAGACTTATATACCGCTTTACAGCGCTTTCTAAGCTTTTTATGAAGTCAGCCTCTTGTCCCCCAACAATCTGAATCCTCATTTTACTAATCTTGGAAGGACAGAAGGATGAGTCACCCCTGAGCCAGCCAGGATCAAACTCCTGGCACTTGGCAGAGTTAGGCTGCAGTCCTGCATTTTAACCACTGTGCCACCAGGGCTCTGAATAGAAGCCTTTGGGGGGGGGGGGCTGGAGAGAGCTTGGGGGGTTTTCTAAGGGAAGGATTGTTATCATGGCCCGAAAGGAGATGACTTCTGCTTGCATCTGAAAGAGAAATATTTCCTCTTGAACTGATGTTCTTCTGCTCTCAGGGTTATAAAGTGCTTCTGGGTTGCAACCAAGGAAGCCGATCCTGTTTTGTAACTAATTAAACCGCCTTGTACTTATTTTTAAATCCAGGTGGATAAGAGGGACGAATACCATTTTCAGGTAGAGTTGGTGGAAACAAAATGTACAAAGCAAGCCAATAAGACAAAGAAATATATGAATATCCAGAAATGTAAGAAACTTCCAGGAAATCAGGAGGTGAGATTGGATTCCAATTTCTGACGATCTGTTTGCGGTTTAAATGACAAATTAAATTAATGGATTTCCTACCTTCTCTGAGCTCAGCAGCCACCTCTGCAAGTGAGGTTTTCATTATTTTCATGGACGATTTCAATCCAAAACATTAGGGGTGACACCATAGCGGTGTTTGCTGTTTGAGGGGCTGCCCCAAAGAAAAAAGGGCTCAGCCTATTCTCCAAAGCATCTGAAGGCAGGGCGGGAAGCAACGGATGGAGACGCATGAAACAGTAGCTCTGCTTTATAATGCTTTGATAAGGCCACCCTTGGACTCTTGCATCCAGTTTTGATTGCCACGATATTAAAAAAAGAGGCTGGAAAGAGTGCAGAGAAGAGCAACTAAGAGATTGAGGGGACTGGAGGCTCAAAGATACAATGAACGGTTGCAGGAACTGGGCCTGGCTAGTCTAGTGAAGGGAAGGAGCAGGGGAGACAGGAGAGCATCTTCCAATATTTCAGGGGCTGCCCTGGAGAGGAGGAAGGGGGTCAAGCTATTCTCCAAAGCACCCAAAGGCCAGACAAGGAAGAATGGATGGAAACTGAACAAGGAGAGATTCAACCTGGAATTGAGGAGGAATTTTCTAACAATGAGAAAAATTAACCATGGGACTGCTTTTCCTCCAGAAGTTGTAGGTGCTCCATCACTGGTGGATTTCAAGAAGAGATGGCGCAGCCATTTGTCTGACATGGTACAAGGTCTCTTGCTTAAGCAGGGGGTTGGACTAGATGACCTCCAAGGTCCCTTTCACCTCTTTTTCTCTCTCATTCCCTTCCAGAAACCAACCTGCTACTTTACAGTTATACCGAGCTCTACACCAAAGAAAATGCACTTGCAATTCTGCACCTGTATCTGAGCTGGGCCTCCGCAGGAGCTCTTCTGCGCCGGCTAAGGATTCTGAGTGTGTCCAGCAGCCGAGCAACCTCTGGTGGGGAAGCTGGGTTCACCCCACTTGGCTTCTTCTGACACAAATCAAGAATGAGACGGTTTCCTTCAACCCAAATTCCCATCTTCTGTGATTCTGAGATTCTTCCCTGACATCCAGGGAGGCCTTTTCTTGCACTTCGCCTCTTTTCTATCATTTTTATCTTTGTGAAGAATCCATATTTTGCTATTTCGATTACTTAATCTTAATAAAGCTATTGTTCTGATGTTCCAGCTTGGGTGTCTCTCTAACCTCACCTAGGGAGGAGAATTGGGCTGAAGGGGAACCGAAAGCGCGCAGGGGCGACGAGCACCAGAGTAGCACAGATAGTCCAGCTACCGGGGTGGGGGGTGGGGGCTTCTGAAGAATGGGGGTGGCGTCCACTGCCGCCCCAGCCAAGCAGGAGACCCTACACCATTTCTGAGGGATGCACATTCCAGTCCCTTCTTGAAAGCAGCTTGAAAACTAGCAGGAGCAGAGGCTTAGTAGCGTCCATAGAGGAGGGGGAAGGCTTCCTCTCCGTGTTTGGGGAGGGGGCGACAATCCTGCTTGGGCGGATGCCCGCACCCTCATTGTCCACGTGGCTAAAGGTAGCCTTGGCTTCTGCTTAGGAAACACACAACCAGGCTGACAGGTTAACAGAGCTGGCAGGGACCTTGGAGGTCATCTAGTCCAACCCCCGCCCACCCACCGCCTTTGGGTTCTGCTCAGGAAATACACAACTAGCAGGAGCGCTGACGTGTTGTAGCAGAGCGCGAGTAGTAATTCAACTGTCTCGCCCCCTCCCCGACTTCAGCCGAACCTCAACTAGGGGGGAGAATTGGGCCGAAGGGGAACCGAAAGCGCGCGGAGGCGGCCAGCACCTGGGCAGCGGAGGCGGTCCAGCCACGGGGGCGGGGCTTCTGGAGAATGGGCGTGGCCTCCGCCCAGGTGAGCCCCGCTGCCACCTGCGGCTCCTGCAGATCGAAGGCAAATCCGTCGAGGTGGCTTCCCCGCCTGCTAGCGACCCTCTCTCTCTCTCTCTCTCGCCAGCCCCATGGTGCGCTCCCGGCTGCCTCTCCTGTCCCTCCTCGGCCTCTTCGGCGCCCTCCTGATTCTGCTCCTGGGGATCCCCGAGGATCTTTCCGACTTGCCGGTCACTGATCCAGGGGTTCAGAAAGCCCTCACCTTCGCCGTGGTGAAATACAACCGGCTGAGACGTAACAACGCCAACTATTTCAAGGTGCAGCGAGTTGTGAAGGCGCAGTCGCAGGTGTGTCTCTGGAGGCGGGGAGGATTTGAGGGGGGGTTGTAGATGGGTGGGCAGCCTCGTTGGATCCTTGGAGTAGCCAAAGGACTCGGGATTGTTCTGTAAACAATAGTAAGAGCGGCTAGACGGTAGTTTACAGCCCTCTCTAAGCTGTTTACAAAATCAGCCTCTTGCCCCCAACAATCTGGGTCCTCATTTTACAGATCTCGGAAGGACAGAAGGTTGAGTCAACCTGGAGTGGGTCAGGATCGAACTGCTAGCAGTGCGCAGAATTAGCCTGCAATACTTTATTCTAAGCAGAAGGGAGGGAGGGAGGAGGGAAGGAAGGAAGGAAGGAAGGAAGGAAGGAAGGAAGGAAGGAAGGAAGGAACACTTAGACTTATATCCTGCTTCACAGTGTCTCTAAGCAGTTTACAGAGTCAGCCTCTTGCCCCCAACAACCTGGGTCCTTCTTGGAAGGATGGAAGGTTGAGTCACCTTTGAGCCACTCAGGATCAAACTCCTGACAGTTGGCAGAGTTAGCCTGCAGTGCTGCATTCTAACCACTGTGCCACCAGGGCTCTTAATAGAAGGGTTGGGGGGGAGGGGCTGAAGGGATTGTTTTAGGGGAGGCACTGTTATCCTGGACCAAAAGGACATGATTTCTGCTGGCTATTTATTTATTTATTATTATTTTTTAAATTAGATTTATATGCCACTCTCCTCCGGAGACTCAGGGCAGCTTACAATACGTTAAGCAATAGCCTTCATACTTTTGTATATTTTTATACAAAGTCAGCTTATTTCCCCCACAAACTGGGTCCTCAATTTACCTACCTTAGAAAGGATGGAAGGCTGAGTCAACCTTGAGCCTCGAACTTGCAATAATTGCAGACAGCTGAATGTTAATAACAGGCTTTAGTCTGCTGAGCTATCGAGGCTCAGGCTTCATTTCATTTCATTTCATTATTTCATTTATTTTATTTATTTGTCGAGTACATATTAGATAATATATGTAAGCATGAATTGAATACATAAAATGAATACAATTAAAGAGCACAGTAGGACAGGGACAATAAGCACGTTGGTGCCATTATGCACACCCCTTACAGAGCTCTTAGGAATGGGGTGAGGTCAACAGTGGACAGTCTAAGGTTAAAGTTTTGGAGATTTTGAGATGAAACCACTGAGTCAGGTAGTGCATTCTGGGCATCGACCACTCTGTTGCCAAAGTCATATTTTCTGCAATCGAAAATGGAGCGGTTTCCCTTAAGTTTGTATCTATTGTGTGCTCGTGTATTGTTGTGATTGAAGCTGAAATAGTCATTGACAGGTAGGACGTTGTAGCAGATGATTTTATGAGCTATGCTTAGGTCAGACCAAAGTCGGCGGAGTTCTAAGTTTTCTAAATTCAGAATTTCAAGCCTAGGGGCATAAGGGATTCTGTTGTGAGCAGAGGAGTGGAGGACTCTTCTTATGGAATATTTCTGGACATGTTCAATTGTATGCATTGTATGCAATTGTCCAATATGCAGTGCAGGTTCCAGATAGATGAGCTGTATTTGAGAACTGGTCTAGCAAAGGTTTTTTATGCTCTGGTTAATAGTGTGATATTACTGAAGAAGCTACGCAAGATTAGGTTTACAACTCTTAATGCCTTTTTGGCGATGTTGTTACGGTGGGCTCTGGCACTTAGATCATTAGAGATGAGTACTCCAAGGTCCTTGACAGAGTGAGGGTCATCTACAAGGTCATGTCCACTCAGCATGTATTTTGTGTTCTGGTTCATTTTGCTAATGTGTAAGACAGAGCATTTGTTGGTTGAGATTTGAAGTTGCCAATTGTTTGAGCATTCCGACACATAGTCGAGGTCTCTTTGAAGGGTAGCAGCATTGTCGGTGGTGTTAAATATTTTTACATCATCAGTGAAGAGAACGCAGTTGCTTATAATATGATCACAAAGGTAATTTATGTATAGTATGAAGAGTGTTGGTCCTAGAACGCTGCTTTGGGGGATACCGCTATTAACAGGTGCAGGATTTGATAGGGCGCTCCCTATTTTGACCACTTGTTGTCTGTTTGACAGGAACACAACTATCCAATTATGTAGGGGCCCCGGAGATGCTGCAGGATCTTAGTTTTAGAAGTAGTTTGTCATGTACCACTGAATCAAAGGCTTTACAGAAGTCTATGTAAATTGCATCTATTGCTTTACCCTGATCGAGATTTGTAGTCCATATGTTCTTGCAATGTAAAAGTTGTAGATTACAGGATAATTTTTTTTCTGAAACCAAATTGTTTGTTAGAGAGTAGGTTGTTTGTTTCTAGGTGGAGGGTAATGGATTGGTTTTTTATAATTAGATTTATATGCCGCCCTTCTCCGGAGACTCTGGGTGGCTTACAATGCAATAGCCTTCATACTTTTGTATAAAAGTATGTATTTTTGTATTGATTCCATGACTTTGCAGGTGACACAGCATAAAGAGATTCGTCTTTTTTTATTTTAATTTTTATTATAACACTATATGACAAATACAAACATATAGCACATATATATCTATATATCTATTTCATAGTGGTCATCTTCTAATATTTACATTCTCCCTCGTTTCCCTTTATACTATTCCATTTTCTTCTTGTCCCTTTCTCTTTTAATTACATTGTACTTCTTAACAACCATATTGATTTTATACATTCTATACATTGTCATATTCATTCTTTCCATTTTCAAATTTCACCTCTATTTTCTTTTCTTTGAGCTCTTTTGTTAATTTGTCCATCTCGGCACATTCTAGGATTTTTTTTTATCAATTCTTCTTCTGTTGGTATATTTTCCCTTTTCCAATTTTGTGTGTGTGATATATGTGCAACTGTTATAATTTTCTTTTTTTTCCATTTTTTTTTATTTTTTAAAACACAAAAATTAACATACAATACATCTTTTTGGAACAGAGCATTGATCCGATCAAACATTTGTTTAATTTTTTGTCATCTTTAACAAACTTTTATATATTCTATTTTTGCCATAACACTTATTTCTTAATCTTAAATCACATATCTCAACTATTACCATCTTACAGAAAGTTTACTCACATTAACTTAATCAAAACAATTACCCTTCTATTAATCCAATTTAAATCTTAATTCAAATAATACCTTATAATACATTTCACAATTCTTACCTAAATCCTCACTATTAACAATAGTTCGAACATGTTTATATTTCAAAATCTTATTTCCATTTCTGAAACTTCCTTACATTTGTTATTACTTCTTATAATATTCATTAAATCTTTATTTCATTATTACTTCATCAAAGTTGAATCTTATCTCTAATCTTAAAAATATAGCAATTTAACATTGAAACAAAGTTCTCAATTCAAATAATACTACATAATACAATTCCCTAAATTATTTCCCTAAATTCTATCTATTTAACAATACCATTTATATAATAACCAATTAAGTAATTGGTTATTACTTAACCAATGGTTAAGTAAGTAATCCTGATGTAAATCACAATCCTTTATCATTTCAATTTTTTTTATTGTAAGCTGTTAGAATTTTCAACTAGGCTGGGGTCTCCCTTTCTGAAGATAGAGATGACCATGGGTAGTGACCATAGATTGGGTAGGGAGCTGGTCCTGAAGGATTTTTCAAAGGTTATACTTAGCGGTTATGCTATAGCAGTGACAGCTTTTTTTAAGAAGTATGCACATTGTCCATCAGGTCTCTTCGTATCCGAAAGAGAACTATTTCCTCTTGTAAATGATGTTCTTGCTTCTCAGAGCATAAAGTGCTTTCCGGTTTGCAACTGATGAAGCCGATCGTTTTTTTGTATTTAAATCCAGGTGGAGACTAGATACGAATACCATCTTACCGTGGAGTTGGTGGAAACAACATGTGAAAAGAAGGCCTGTTGCAGACTGAGTTACAAGGACATCCAAATGTGTAAGCCACTTCCAGGGAATCAGGAGGTGAGGCTGGATGCCAAATTCCGATGATCTATTTGCGGTTTAATTGACAAAACTGAGCTCAGCAGCCACCTCTGCAAAGGAGTTTTTAATTATTTTCATGGACGATTTCAGTTCAAAACATTAGGGGTGACACGATAGCGGTGTTTGCTATTTGAGGGGCTGCCCCAAAGAAAACGGGGGTCAGCTTATTTTCCAAAGCACCTGAAGGCAGGACAAGAAACAACGGATGGAGACACATGAAATAGTAGCACCACTTTATAATACCTTGATAAGGTCACCCTAGGAAGATTGCATCCAGTTTTGGTCACCATGGTGTAAAAAAAAATGATATTGAGATTCTGGAAAGAGATCAGAGAAGAGCAACGAAGAGGATTAGGAACTGGAGCGGCTAAAACATACGAAGAACGGTTGCAGGAATTGGATATGTCTAATTTTATGAAAAGAAGGAGAAGGGGAGACATGAGATTTAATCTTCTGATATCTCAGAGGTTGCCACAAAGAAGAGGGAGTCAAGCTATTCTCCAAAGGACCTGAAGGCAGGACAAGAAACAATGGGTGGAAACTAATCAAGGAGAGAAGCAACTTAGAACTAAGGAGAAATTTTCTAAGAATGACAACAAGTGGGATGGCTTCCTACCAGAAGTTGTGGGTGCTCCACCCTGGAGGTTTTCAAGAAGCCCTTTCTCCCGAATGGTACAGAGTCTAATGCTTGACCAGGGGGTTGGACTAGATGACCCCCAAGGTCCCTTCCAACTCTATTTTTCTCTCTCATTCCCTTCTAGAAACAAACCTGCTACTTGAAAGTTATACACCGCCTTCCGGTGAACTTCAAAATCGTAGCCTGTACCTGATCTGGACCTCAAAGGACCTCTTCTGCTCAGGCTAAGGATTCTGAGTGTGTCCAGCAACCGAGCAACCTCTGGTGGGCAAGCTGGGTTCACATCAAGCTTGGCTTCTTCTGACACCAATCAAGAATGAGACGGTTTCCTTCAGCCCAAATTCCCACCTTCTGCGTTTCTGAGATTGTTCCTTGACAACCAGGGAGGCCTTTTCTTGCACTTCTCCTCTTTTCTATCATGTTCATCTCTAAGAAGAATCAATAATTTGCTAATTTGGTTCCTTAATCTTAATAAAGCTATTTGTTCTGATGTTTCTGGCTTGTGTCCCTTTCTTGTCCAAATCCCGTCCAACCTTCCGGTTTTGACACCCACAGCGCAAGGACACCATGGCTGGTCCAATAAAGTCCAGCTAGGGGAAATGGGGGTCTCCCTGGGCTTCTGCTTTGCCCGTCCATCTGCTTTTTTTAAACCCATGACTGTCTCACCTGGGAGGAAGGGAGGCCATCAGAGACCCCTGAAGCATCCTTGGGTGGATCTGCAACAGCTGCCAGATGTTGAATGGGGAAGCAATTTGGTTCTTGGTTGGATCTTCTTTCAATTTCTCACCGCGCCAAGCTCCAAATCCCCGCCTGTATCTATTCAGTAAGATATCCAGACGCCCCTTGGCTGTAAACTCTCCATGGGGGTGGGGGGAGAGAGGAGTTGCTCTCTAGGGCTTTGATGGGGAGCTATAATCTTTGGGGTCCCCAACTCCTCATTATCCACCTGTCTACGAGTAACCTTGGCTCATGCTTGGGAAACACACAACCAGGGTCACAGATTAACGGAAGGGACCTCGTAGGTCATTTAGTCCAACCCACTCCCCCCCCCCCCAAGCAGGAGATGCTAACACGTTTTCTGATGGATGGGCAGCCTAGTCTCTTCTTGAAAGCTCCTTGAAAACTAGCAGGAGCAGAAGCTTAGTAGCGTCCATAGAGGAGGGAGAGGGCTTCCTCTCCGTGGTTTGGGGAGGGTTCCCACATCTTCATTGGCCACGTGGCTAAAGGTAGCCTTGGCTTATGCTTAGGAAACACACAAACGGGGCTAACAGATTAATTGAGGTGGAAGGGACTTTGGAGGTCATCTAGTCCAGCCCCCCCCCCACTTTGCTCTTTGCTTCAGCTCAGCAACTAGCAGGAGCTCCGACTAGTAACTCAACTGTCTACCTCCCTACCCCCATCCCATTTCAGCCTAACCTCAACTAGGGGGGAGAATTGGGCCAAAGGGGAACCCAAATCGGGCAGAGGCGGCGAGCACCTGGGCAGCGGGGACGGTCCAGCCACGGGGGCGGGGCTTCTGGAGAATGGGCGTGGCCTCCGCCCAGGTGAGCCCCGCTGCCACCTGAGGCTCCTGCAGATCGAAGGCAAATTACGTCGAGGTCCCTCTGCTGCTTCCCGCCTGCCAGCGATCCTCTCTCTCTCGCCAGCCCCATGGAGCGCTCCCGGCTGCCTCTCCCGTCCCTCCTCGGCCTCTTCGGCGCCCTCCTGATGCTCTCCCCGGAGCTGCTCATGGGGTTAGCCGGGAATCTTTCCGACGTGCCTGTCACTGATCCAGGAGTGCAGGAAGCCCTCGCCTTCGCCGTGCAGCAATTCAATCTGGAGAGACGTCAGTGTGGCTACTATTTCAAACAGCTGCGCCTTCAGAAAGCGCTATCCCAGGTCTGTGTCCGCAGGTGGGGAGGATTTTGGGGAACGGTGGTGGGTGGGCAGCCACGTTGGATCCTTGGAATAGCCAAAGGACTCGGAATTGTTCTGGCAACAATAGCAAGAGCGGTTAGACTTATATACCACTTCACAGTGCTTTCCAGCCCTCTGTAAGTGGTCAACCTCTTGCCCCCAACAATCCGGGTCCTCATTTTATCCATCTCGGAAGGACGGAACGCTGAGTCAACACTGAGCAGGTCAGGATTGAACTGCTGGCAGTGGGCAGAATTAGCCTGCAATACTGCATAGAAAGAAAGAAAGAAAGAAAGAAAGGAAGGAAGGAAGGAAGGAAGGAAGGAAGGAAGGAAGGAAGGAAGGAAGGAAGGAAGGAAGGACACTTAGATACTACTTCACAGTGCTTTACAATTCTCTCTAAGCGGTTTACATAGTCAGCATATTTGCCTCCAACAATCTGCGTCCTCTTTACCAACCTCAGGAGGACGGAAGGCTGAGTCACCCTTGAGCCAGTCAGGATCGAACTGCTGGCAGTGGGAAGAGTTAGCCTGCAGTGCTGCATCCTAACCACTGTGCCACCAGGGCTCTTAATAGAAGAGTTTGTGGGGCTGGGGGCTGGAGGGAGTTTAGGGGGTTTCCTAAGGGAAGAATTGTTATCGTGGCCAAAAGGACATGATTTCTGCTGTTCGTATCTGAAACGGAAATATTTCCACTTGAACTGATGTCCTTGCTGCTCTCAAGGCATAAAGTGCTTTCCGGATTGCAACCAATGAAGCCGATCAGGTTTTCTAATTAATTAAATGGCCATGTACTTATTTTTAAATCCAGGTGGATACTAGGGAGGAATACCATCTTAAGGTTGAGATGGTGAAAACAGCATGTAGAAAGAATGCCAGTTGGACAGCCACATATGACGACATCCAGAGATGTAAGCAACCTCCAAGGAATCCGGAGGTGAGATGGGATGCCAAATTCCGATTTGCTATTTGCGGTTTAATTGATAAATTATATTGCCTTGTTTGAGTTCAGCAGCCACCTCTGCAAAGGTGGTTTTAATTATTTTCAGGGACGACTTCAGGTCAAAACATTAGGGGTGACACACGATAGCAGCGCTTGGTATTTGAGGGGCTGCCCCTCGATGCCTTGATAAGCCATCCTTGGAATATTCCATCTAGTTTTGGTCGCCACGATGTAAAAAAGATGTGGAGACTCTATAAAGAGTGCAGAGAAGAGCAACCAAGAGGATTAGGGGACTGGAGGCTAAAACATAGGAAGAACGGTTGCAGGAATTGGGTGTGTCTAGTTTAATGAAAAGAAGGACTACGGGAGACATGATAGCAGTCTTCCAATATCTCAGGGGCTGCCCCAAAGAAGAGGGAGTCAAGCTATTCTCCAAAGCACCTGAAGGCCGGACAAGGAACAATGGATGGAAAGTAATCAAGGAGAAAAGCACCCTGGAATTATGGAGAAGTTTTCTAAGAATGAAAACAATTCACCAGTGAGATGGCTTCCCACAAGAAGTTGTGGGCGCTCCATCACTGGGGGGGGTTTGCAAAAGAGATGGCGCAGCCATTTGTCTGAAATGGTACAGGCTCTCCTGCTTGAGCAGGGGGTTGGACTAGATGACCTCCAAGGTCCCCTTCACCTTTGTTTTTCTCTCTCATTCCCTTCCAGAAAAGAATCTGCTACTTTATAGTTAGACTTCGCTTATCACCAAACGAAATGACCTTGGAAACTGTCGCCTGTCTCTGATCTGGGCCTCCGCAGGAGCTCTTCTGCTCCGGCTAAGGATTCTGAGTGTGTCCAGCAGCCGAGCAATCTCTGGTGTGCAAGCTGGCTTCACACCAAGTTTGCCTTCTTCTGACACCAATCAAGAAATCAAGACACCAATCAGCCTAAATTCCCATCTTCTGCGATTCTGAGATTCTTCCCTGTCGTCCAGGGAGGCCTTTTCCTGCACTTCGCCTCTTTTCTATCATTTTCATCTCTGAGAAGAATCCATATTTTGCTAATTCAGTTCATTGATTTTAATAAAGCTTTTGTGATGATGTTTCGGGCTTGTGTCCCTTTCTTGCCCAATTCCCATCCAACCTTCCGGTTTTGACACCCACAGCACAAGGACACCATGGCTGAATTGTGAATATACAAGTAGCAGACTGTGATTGATAACTCAACTGGGTCCCACCTTCCCAAGTGGTCTCACCCTTCCCTGAGAATTGGGCCCAGATGGTGAGCACCTGGGCAGCAAAGACGGTCCAGCCATGGGGGGCAGGGCTTCTGGAGAATGGGTGTGGCCTCCACGCAGGTGAGCGTCTGCCTGCCAGCAATCCTCTCTCTCGCCAGCCCCATTGAGCGCTCCTAGCTGTCTCTCCCGTCCCTTCTTGGCCTCTTTGGCACCCTCCTGATGCTGTCCCTGGAGTTGCTCCTGGGGAAACCTGGGGGTCTTTTCAATGTGTCCATCAATGACCCACAGGTGCAGAAATCCCTTGCCTTCACCATGCAGCAATACAACCAGCGCAGACATAACAGCAACAACCTTTTCAAGGTGTCCTGAAGGCATAGTCACAGGTGTGTGTCTGGAGGTGGGATGGGCTTTTTTGGGAGGGGTGCAGCCTCATTGAATCCTTGGAGTAGCCAACAGCCTCTGAATTGTTCTAGATACAATAGCAAGAGCGGTTAAACGTATATACCATTTCACGGTGCTTTCCAGCCCTCTGTAAGGGGTTGTCAGAGTCGGCCTCTTTCTCCCAATCATCTGGGTCTGCCTTTTACCCACCTTGGAAGGCTGAGCTAAGATTAAGCTGGTCAGGATTGAACTGCTGACAGTCGGCAGAATTAGCCTGCAATCTAACCTCTCTAAGCTGTTTACAGAGTCAGCCTCTTGCCCCCAACAATCTGGGTCCTCATTTTATCCATCCTGGAAGGATGGAAGGCTGAATCATCCTTGAGCCAGTCGGGATCGAACTGCTGGCAGTGCGCAGAGTTAGCCTGCAATGCTGCATTCTAACCACCAGGGCTCTTAATAGAAGGGTTGTGGGGGGGGGGGCTGGAGACAGCTTAGGGGGTGTTCTAAGGGAAGGATTGTTATTGTGGACTAGACGGAGATGACTTCCGCTGTTCATATCTGAAAGAGAAATATTTCCTCTTGAACTGATGTCCTTGCTGCTCTCAAGGCATAAAGTGCTTTCCGGATTGCAACTGATGAAGCCAATCATGTTTTGTAACTAATTAAAAGGCCGTGTACTTATTTTTAAATCCAGGTGGATACTAGGGACGAATATGATTTTACGGTGGAGGTGGTGGAAACAGAATGTAAAAAGTGGGCCCTTTCGGGAATGTATTTTGAGAGGCTCCAGATGTGTCAACAACTTCCAGGAAATCAGAAGGTGAGATTGAATGCCAAATTCCGATAATCTATTTGTGGTTTAATTGATCAAACCTGCCCTGTTTGAGCTCAGCAGCCACTGCAAAGGGGACTTTAATTATTCCGATGGACGATTTCTTTTCTTTTTTTGTAAACTTTTTTAATTTTTTACACAAACAAACAAACAATGCATTTTTTCTGAACAGAGTAAATTTAAAATTAAAGCCCTGTAATAGAAGATTTTTTTTAAAAAATTGGATTTGGAATTTGGGTTAGGATCTAAAATTGTAATAATGAAACTAACTGAAACAATTGAAATTAAGCTGAAAACTAATTCGGTTCATGGAATATTTTTAATTGTAACGATGGAATTTAACCCCCCAAAAATGGAAATTATATTGCATTATGAAAATTAATTTGGTTTATTGCTTAAGATATCATTGAAGAGGTACAGAAAAATTTATCTGAAAAAACAATTGATTTTAAAAAGCAATGGAAAAGAAATGAACGATTGGAATGTTATATATTTAAGTGACTCTTAGTAAAATATTGGATTGTAATATTTGGATACGTTGGCAAAGAAAAAATATTTGTGATTGGAATAAGGAAATTTAGGGAAATACTGAAAATTATATTATGTTGCGAAAAGGATTTCGAATTTAAGAGTTTTAACTTGGAGAAGGTAAGGGAAAATGTTAAATTTGATTAAGATTAGAGATTAGGGTGAATGGTAATATTGGTTATTAGAAGAAATAAAAAGAAAAGAAAAATTAGAGAGAAAGATTATTATGGCAAAAAGTGAAATATATAAATTGTGTTGGAGACAGCTAAAAATTGTATAAATTTGTGACCCGGCCAATACTCTGTTCAGAAAAAAATATTATTCTCATGGACGATTTCAATTCAAAACATTAGGGGTGACACAATAGCGATGTTTGCTATTTGAGGGGCTCCCACAAAGAGGAAGGGGTCAACTGATTTTTCAAAGTCCAGAAGGCCAGACAAGAAACAATGGATGGAAACAAAACAAGGAGAAAAGCAATCTGGAATTAAGGAGGGATTTTCCGACAGTGAGAATAATTATCTGGTGGAACAATTTGCCTCCAGAAGTTGTGGGTGATCCATCACTGGAGGTTCTCAAAAAGATATGGTGTAAGCCATTTATCTGGAATGGTACAGGGTCTCCTACTTAAGCAGGGGGTTGGACTAGATGACCTCTAAGGTCCCTTTCACCTCTGTTTTTCTCTTTCATTCCCTTCCAGATACGAATCTGCTACTTTAAAGTTATACTCCGCTCTCCGGCAAACTTGGCAGTTACTGCCTGTTCCTGATCTGGGCCTCCGCAGGAGCTCTTCTGCTCAGGCTAAAGATTCTGAGTGTGTCCAGAAGCCGAGCAACCTCTGGTGTGCAAGCTTGGTTTCAGACCAAGCTTGGCTTCTTCTGACACCAGTCAAGAATAAGACGGTTTGCTTCAGCCCAAATTCACACCTTCTGCGTTTCTGAGATTGTTCCTTGACATCCAGGGAGGCCTTTTCTTGCACTTCTCCTCTTTTCTATCATGTTCATCTCTAAGAAGAATCAATAATTTGCTAATTTGGTTCCTTAATCTTAATAAAGCTATTTGTTCTGATGTTTCTGGCTTGTGTCCCTTTCTTGTCCAAATCCCGTCCAACCTTCCGGTTTTGACACCCACAGCACAAGGACAACATGGCTGGTCCAAGAAAGTCCAGCTGGGGGAAATGGGGGGTCTCCCTGGGCTTCTGTTTTGCCCGTCCCTGTGGTCTTTTTTAACCGATGACTGTCCCACCTGGGAGGAAGGGAGGCCATCAGAGACCCCTGAAGCATCCTTGGCTGGAACTGCAACAGCTGCCAGTTGCTGAATGGGGAATCTATTTAATTCTTTTCCAAACTTCTGGCAACTTTAACTGTGGTTGTTGCATCCCTTTGACCGTTTTCTCTTCTGTAACTGCAATCAATCATTTTTAACCGAATGAATCCTGATTCCTGAAACCCCTCCCCCACTTGCTTAAAATGTGTCCATGGATCGTCTCCTTTCGATTTCTCGCCCCTCCCAAGCTCCATATCAGCCCCCCTCCCCACATTTATTCAGAAAGATGCCAAGGTTGACTCAGCCTTCCATCCTTCCGAGGTAGGTAAAATGAGGACCCGGATTGTGGGGGCAGTAAGCTAACTTTGTATAAAAAAAGAACACCGATTGGGGGGGGGGCGGAAAAGCCCTGCTAAGCAGGTACATACAAAAGTATGAAGGTCGGACAGGATTTGGACAAGAAAGGCACACAAACTGGAAAAATCACGACAATAGCTTTATTAAGATGAAAGAATTCAATTAGCAAAATATGGATTCTTCTCAGAGATGAAAATGATAGAAAAGAAGCGAAGTGCAGGAAAAGGCCTCCCTGGATATCAAGGAACAATCTCAGAAACTCAGAAGATGGGAATTTGGGCTGAAGCAAACTGTCTCATTCTTGGTTGGTGTCAGAAGAAGCCAAGCTTGGTGTAAAGCCAGCTTGCCCACCAGAGGTTGCGTGGCTGCTGGACACACTCAGAATCCTTAGTCTGAGCAGAAGAGGTCCTGCGGCGGTCCAGATCAGGTACAGATGGTGATTGGCAACACCATTTGGAAAAATGGTGGCATGGGATCTAGAACGTTAAGGTAGCAGGTTGATTTCTGGAAGGGAATGAAAGAGAAAGACAAAGTTGTAAAGGGGCCTTGGAGATCATCTAGTCCAACTCCTTGTTCAAACAAGAGACCCTGTAGTATTTCAGACAAACATTTGTCTTTTCATAAAAACTTTCATTGATGGAGCATCCACAACTTCTGGAGGAAAGCAGTTCCACGGTTCATTTTTCTCACTCTTAGGAAGTTTCTCCTCAGTTCTAGATTGTTTCTCTCCCTGATCAGTTTCCCTCCATTGTTTCGTATCCTGCCCTTTGTCCGAGTCTCTTGCAAAAATCAAATCCAAAAGCAAACACAGATAACTGATTCCTTCACTTCTTTATATTCATAATAACACATAAAGTATATTTACAACACCTGTTGTGGCTCCGTTGCCTGAGCCTGTGTCCTCGTCAGGAGAGGACTCCGAGAGTGAAAGGGAGGAATTGGCAAGACCTCCCTCTCCAGGACCCTCCTCTCTGGCAATGCCCCTGGAGGACACTGAAGGGCAAGAGATAGGCCCAGAGCCAAGCACATCCCCGCAGCCACAGGTGGACAGCGACGAGGGAGATAAGTGCTGGCTGGATCCTCGCCAGCGACGCAGGGAGAAACGTGCCCAACAGAAGGCACGGCGGGCTCGTGATTAGCTGACTCACTGGACCACACCCCACAGCCTATAAAAGAGAGTGAGTCAGCCTACACCTTTGTGACGGACAAAACAGATATTCTTGCATCCCAGCTTCAGATCTTCCTGCATCTCAGCTTCTATTTCTGGACATTTTGTGGTGTGCATTTTTCTGTTACGACAATAAAGGTTTTGGCACGCGGCTGCTGGGATTGCTGCCAAGCTCCTTATCAGACTACTTGGTTGCCTGCCAGCTTATTTTAACCTCCGACTGTCCTTTTGGGTGTATTCCTGGGGGCGGGGACAGAACAACACCCAACAGTGGTTCTTCAGCTCAGATTGGCAGACGTGTTCACACACAGAGTACAGCCGAGAGACCAATCTCACTTTAGCTCTGCACAGACTCAGAAGCTGCAGTCTAAGACACCGTCTGTCTCCAGTCTCTCTCAGCTCCCAATTGGCTGACCTTCTTACCATGTCTTCCCAGTTATGAATATCCTGACACCCTCTGGAAAATAAATTGACCCCTCCTCTTCGTGGCAGCCCCTCAAATATTGGAATACTGCTATCTTGTCTCTCCTAGACCCCCTTTTCATAAAACTAGGTTTTTGTCTCCAGATCCTTCATCATCTTTGCTGCTCTACTCTGCACTCTTTCCAGAGTCTCAACATTTTTTTATTTTTAATATTGTGGTGACCAAAACTGGACGCAATATGCCTTACTGTCCTGCCCCTGTCGGAGTCTGAATCCGAAGGGGAAGAGGAACGAACGGCTGACCGAGAGTGAGAGAGCGGATCTGTTGGCTGGGGAAGAGGAAAGTCAGGCTGGGCAGAGCAGGAGAGAGGTAGAGCAAGGGGGAGGGGGTTGAGGTGAAGACCCCCGTTTAATTAAAACCTAACTTGGCAGAGGTGGCTGTTGAGCTCAGAGAAGGCAGGAAATCCATTGATTTAATTTATCCATTAAACCGCAAATAGATAATGGGAATTTGGAATCCAATCTCACCTTTGGATTCCCTGGAAGTAGCGGACATTTCTGGAAGTTCTCATATCTCATTATCATACCGGCCCTCTTTTTACATCTTGTTTGTACCAACTCCACCATAAAATGGTATTGCTTCCAATCATGAGTCTGGATGTAAAAATAAGTACACGGCCTTTTAATTAGTTACAAAACAGGATCGGCTTCATTGGTTGCAATCTGGAAGAACTTTATACCTTGAGAGCAGCAAGAACATCAGTTCAAGAGGAAATATTTCCCTTTCAGATACGAACAGCAGAAGTCATGTCCTTTTGGGCCACAATAAGAATTCTTCCCTTAGAAAATCCCCCAAGTTTCCTCCAGCCCCACCTCCACAAACCCTTCTATTAAGAGAACTGATGGGACAGTGGTTAGAATGCAATACTGCAGAGTATTCCTGCTGACTGCCACCAGTTCGGCAATTAAATCCTGACTGGCTCAAGATTGACAGCCTTCCATCCTTAGAGAGGGCTGGAAAGCACTGTGAATTACTATATAAGTTTAAATGCCATTGCTACTTTCCTCCCTTCCTCCCTCCCTCCCTCCCTCCCTTCCTTCCTTTCTTCCTTCCTCCTTCCCTTCCTTCCTCCCCTCCCCTCTCCCTCCTTCCCAGTAGTTAGATTGCAAGCTAATTCTGCCGACTGTCAGCAGTTCGATCCTGACCGGCTTAAAGTTAACTCAGCCTCCCGAGGTGGGTAAAAGGCGGACCCAGATTGTTGGGGGGAAAGAGGCCGACTCTTTCAAACTCCTTGGAGAGGGCTGGAAAGCACTGTGAAGAGGGATGTAAGTCTAACCGGTCTTGATATTGTTTCCAGAACAATCCCGACTCCTTTGGCGACACCAAGGATCCAACAAGGCTGCCGGCCCCCCAAAATATCCTCCGTATCGCACAGACACCCACCTCTCTCAGTGCCTTCAGAAAACGCAGCACCTTGAAATAGTTGGTGCTGTCACCTGTGCGCTTGTTGTATTGCTCCATGGCGAAGGCGAGGACTCCCTGCGCCTTCGGATCAGTGGCGGGCACCTCGAAAGTCCCCCCGGCTATCCCTAGGGGAAGCTCCGCGGACAGCATCAAAAGGGCGCCGAAGAGGCCGAGGAGGGACGGGAGAGGCAGCCGGGAGCGCTCCATGGAGCTGGCGAGAGAGAGAGGGTCGCTGGCGGGCGGGGAAGCAGCAGAGGGACCTCGACGGATTTGCCTCCGATCTGCAGAAGCCGCAGGTTGCAGAGACGCTCACCTGCGCGGAGACCACGCCCATTCTCCAGAAGCCCCGCCCCCCGCGGCTGGACCGCCTCCGCTATCCAGGTGCTCTCCTCCTCCACGGGTTTTGGGTTCCCCTTCGGCCCACTTCTCCCCCCCTAGTTGAGGTTAGGCTGAAGTCGAGAAGCGCGGGGGGGGGGGGAAGACTGTGGAGTTACTCCTCGCGCTCTACTACAAAACGTCAGCGCTCCGGCTAGTAGTGTATCTCCTGAGCAGAAGCCAAGGGCGGTGGGTGGGTGAAGGTTGGAATGGATGACCTCCAAGGTCCCATCCAGCTCTGGTAATCTGCTAGCCTGGTTGTGTGTTTCCTAAGCATAAGCCAAGGATACCATTAGACAGGTGGATAATGAGGAGTTGGGGATCCCCAAAATTATTGCTCCTCGTCAAAGCCCTGGAGAGCAAGTCCTCTCCCCAACCCCAACCCCTCCCCAACCCCACAGCCAAGGGGCATCTTGGCATCTTTCTGAATAGATGTGGAGGGGGGGGGAATATGGAGCTTGGGACGGACGAAGAATCAAAAGGAGACGATCCGTGGACACATTTAAAGCAAGCGAGGGAGGGGTTTCAGGAATCAGGATTCATCCGGTTAAAAATGGTTTGTTGAAGTTACGGAAGAGAAAACTCTTAAAGGGATGCAAGCACCACAGCTAAAGTTTCTAGAAGTTTGGAAAAGAACCAAATGGCTTCTCCATTCAGCATCTGGCAGCTGTTGCAGTTCCAGCCAAGGATGCTTCGGGGGTCTCTGATGGCCTCCCTTCCTCCCAGGTGGGACAGTCACAAAAGACCACATGGACGGGCAAAGCAGAAGCCCAGGGAGACCCCCATTTCCCCCAGCTGGACTTTCTTGGACCAGCCATGGTGTCCTTGCGCCGTGGGTGTCAAAACCGGAAGGTTGGACGGGATTTGGACAAGAAAGGGACACAAGCCCAAAACATCATGACAATAGCTTTATTAAGATTAAGGAACCGAATTAGAAAATTATGGATTCTTCTCAGAGATGAACATGATAGAAAAGAAGCGAAGTGCAGGAAAAGGCCCCCCTGGATGTCAGGGAACAATCTCAGAAACTCAAAAGATGTGAATTTGGGCTGAAGGAAACTGTCTCATTCTTGGTTGGTGTCAGAAGAAGCCGAGCTTGGTCTGAAGCCAGTTTGCCCACCAGAGGTTGCTCGGCTGCTGGACACATCCAGAATCCTTAGCCGGAGCAGAAGAGCTCCTGCGGAGGCCCAGATCAGGTACAGAGGGTGACTGCCAATTTCGACTTGAATGGGACCACGGTCATACCGCCTAGTATAACTTTAAAGAAGCAGATTTGTTTCTGGAAGGGAATGAAAGAGAAAAACAGAGTTGGAAGGGAGATCATCTAGCCCAACTCCTTGTTCAAACAAGAGACCTTGTAGCGTTTCAGACAAACATTTGTTGTTTCATTAAAACTTCCAGTTATGGAGCACCCGGAACTTCTGGAGAAAAGGAGTCCCATGGTTCATTTTTCTCACCGTGGGAGAAAAATGAACCATTTTTGAGAGAAAAATGAACTAAGGAGAAACTTGGGAAGTTTCTCCTTAGTTCTAGGATGTTTTTTTCCTTCCAAAGTTTCCATCCGTTGCTTCTCGTCTGGCCTTCTGGTGCTTTGGACAATAATTTGACCCCCTCCTCCTTGTGGCCGCCCCTCAAATATAGGAATATTGCTATCCTGTCTCCCCTGGTCCTTCTTTTCATTAAACTAGACATACCCAGTTCCTGCAACCTTTCTTCGTATGTTTTAGCCTCCAGTCCCTTAATCCTCTTTTTTGCTCTTCTCTGCCCTCTTTCTAAAGTCTCCACATCCTTTTTAAAATATTGTGGTGACCATAACTGGATGCGATATTCCAAGAGTGACCTTATCAAGGCATTATAAAGCAGAGGTACCATTTCATGCATTTCCATCCGTTCCTTCTCCTCCTGCCTTCAGCTGCTATGGAAAATAGGCTGATCCCCATCTTCTTTGGGGCAGCTCTTAAATAGCAAACACCGCTATGGTGTCACCCCTAATGTTTTGAATTGAAATCGTCCACGAACATAATGAAAACCTCCTTTGCAGAGGTGGCTGCTGAGCTCAGAGAAGGCAGGAAAATCGATTGATTTAATTTATCAATTAAACCACAAATAGATAATTGGAATTTGGCATCCAATCTCACCTTTGGATTTTCTTGAAGTAGCGGACATTTCTGGAAGTTCTGATATGTCATTGTCATACCGGCCCTCTTTTTACATTTTGTTTGTGCCAACTCTACCATAAAATAGTAGTAGCGCAAATGAAACACCTGGATTTAAAAATAAGTACATGGCCTTTTAATTAATCAGAAAACCCGATTGGCTTCATCAGTTGCAACCCGAAAAGCACTTTACGCCTAGAGAGCATCAGTTCAAGAGGAAATATTTCCCTTTCAGATACGAACAGCAGAAATCCTGTCCTTTTGGGCCACAATGACAATTCTTCCCTTAGAAAACCCCCCAAGTTCCCACCAGCCCCCCCCCCAAACCCTTCTATTAAGAGAACTGATGGGACAGTGGTTAGGATGCAGTCATAATCGGCAGTTAAAATCCTGGCTGGCTAAAGATTGACAGCCTTCCATCCTTAGAGAGGGCTATAAAGCCCTGTGAAGCAGAATAGGAGTCTAAATGCCCTCCCTCCCTCTTCCTCTCCCTCTCCCCCTCCCTCTTCCTTCCTTCCTCCCTCCCTCCTCCCTCCTTCCTTCCTTCCTTCCTTCCCCTTCCCTCCCTCCCTTCCTCCCTCCCTCCTGCTGCTTCCTCCCTCCCTTTCTTCCTCCATTCCTTTCTTCCTCCCTCCCTCCCTCCTCCCTTCCTCCCTCCTTCCCTTGGTCCTTCTTTTCTTCTTCCCTCCCTCCTTCCTTCCTCTTCCCACCTTCCTTCCTCTCTCCTGCGCTCCTTCCCTCTGGTTAGATTGCAGGCTTATTCTGCCGACTGCCAGCAGTTCGATCCTGACCGGCTTAAGGTTAACTCAGCCTTCCAAGGTGGGTAAAATGAGGACCCAGATGGTTGGGGGGAAAGAGGCCGACTCTGTCAACCCCTTGGAGAAGGCTGGAAAGCACTGTGAAGAGGGATTTAAGTCTAACCGCTCTTGATATTGTTTCCAGAACAATCCCGAGTCCTTTGGCTACTCCAAAGATCCAACAGAGCTGCCATCACCCCCAAAATATCCTCCCCACTTCCAGACACCCACCTCTCTCAACAGCTTCACAAGCCGCAGCACCTTGAAATAGTTGGTGCTGTCACCTGTGCCCTCATTGTATTTCTGCACGGCGAAGGCGAGGACTCCCTGCGCCTCCGGATCAGTGGCGGGCAGTTCGAAAAGCTTCCCGGCTATCCCCAGGAGCAGCTCCGGGGAGAGCATCAGGAGGGCGCCGAAGAGGACGAGGAGGGACGGGAGAGGCAGCCGGGAGCGCTCCATGGGGCTGGCGAGAGAGAGGATCGCTGGCAGGCGGGGAAGCAGCAGAGGGACCTCGACCGATTTGCCTTCGATCTGCAGGAGCCGCAGGGGGCAGCGGGGCTCACCTGGGCGGAGGCCACGCCCATTCTCCAGAAGCCCCGCCTCCCCGTGGCTGGACCGCCTCCGCTGCCCAGGTGCTGGCCGCCTCCGCGCGCTTTCGGTTCCTCTTCGGCCCAATTCTCCCCACTAGTTGAGGTTAGGCTGAAGTCGGGGTGAGGAGGGAGACTGTTGAGTTACTAGTGGCGGTCTGCTACACAACGTCAGCGCTCCGGCTAGTTGTTTATTTCCTGAGGAGAAGCCAAAAGCAACGGGTGGGTGGGTGGGTGGGGGTTGGACTAGATGACCTCCAAGGTCCCTTCCAGCTCTGTTAATCTGTCAGCCTGGTTGTGTGTTTCCTAAGCATCAGCCAAGGCTACCTTCAGACAGGTGGATAGAGAGGAGTTGGGGACCCCAAGATTGTCACTCTCAAAGCCCCCTCCTCCCCATGGAGAGTTTACAGCCAAGGGGCATCTTGGCATCTTACTGAATAGATGGGGGAGGTTGGGCGGATATGGAGTTTGGGGCGTGAGAAATTGAAAGGTGATGATCCATGGACAGATTTTAAGCATCCTTCCTTCCTTCCTTCCTTCCTTCCTTCCTTCCCTCCCTCCCTTCTCCATTCAGCATCTGGCAGCTGTTGCAGTTCCAGTCAAGGATGCTTCAGGGGGCTCTGATGGCCTCCCTTCCTCCCAGGTGGGACAGTTATGGGGTACAAAAGACCACAGGGACAGGCAAAGCAGAAGCCCAGGGAGACCCCCATTTCCCCCAGCTGGACTTTCTTGGACCAGCCATGGTGTCCTTGTGCTGTGGGTGTCAAAACCGGAAGGTGGGATGGGATTTGGACAAGAAAGAGACACAAGTTGGAAACATCATGACAAAAGCTTTATTAAGACGAATGAATTATCAAACATTGATTCTTCTCAGAGATGAAAACGATAGAAAAGAGGCGAAGTGCAGGAAAAGGCCTCCCTGGATGTCAAGGAACAATCTCAGAAACGCAGAAGATGGGAATTTGGGCTAAAGCAAACCGTCTCATTCTCGATTGGTATCAGAAGAAGCCGAGCTTGGAGTGAAGCCAGCTTGCCCACCAGAGGTTGCTTGGCTGCTGGACACACTCAGAATCCTTAGCCTGAGCAGAAGAGCTCCTGTGGAGGTCCAGATCAGGAACAGGCCATCACTGCCAATTTCATTTTGTTTGGCGGAGAGCCGGGTATAACTTTAAAGTAGCAGCTTGGTTTCTGGAATGGAATAAGAGAGAAAAACAGAGGCGAAAGGGACCTTGGAGGTCATCTAATCCAACCCTCCACCCCCCACTCAAGGAGGAGACCCTGTACTATTCCAGACAAATGGCTTCACCATTTCTTCTTGAAAACCACCAGTAATGGAGTGCCCACAACTTCTGGAGGCAAGCTGTTCCTCTGGTGAATTGTTGTCATGGTTAGAAAATTTCTCCATAATTCCAGGTTGCTTCTCTCCTTGATTAGTTTCCATGCATTCTTTCTTGTCCTGCCTTCAGGGGCTTTGGAAATTATGTTGAGCCTCTCCTCTTTGTGGCAGACCCTCTAATGTTGGAATATTGGTATCCTGTCTCCCCTAGTCCTTCTTTTCTTTATACGAGACATAACCAATTCCTGCAACCATTTTTTGTATGTTTTTCTCTCCAGTCCTCTAATCCTTTGTTGATGTTCTCTGCACTCTTTCCAGAATCTCAATATCTTTTTTTTAATATGGTGGTGACCAAAACAGGATGCGATATTCCATTGGTGGTCTTATCAAGGCATTATAAAGCGGTGCTACTATTTCATGTGTCTCCATCCGTTGCTTCTCGTCCTGGCTTCAGGAGCACTGGAAAATAGGCTGACCCCTTTTTTCTTTAGGGTAGCCCCTCAAATAGCAAACACTGCTATCGTGTCACCCCTAATGTTCTGAATTGAAACCGTCCATGAAAATAATGAAAACCTCCTTTGCAGAGTTGGCTGCTGAGCTCAAACAAGGAAGGTTTGATCAATTAAACCGCAAATAGATAATCAGGAATTTGGCATCCAATCTCACCTCCTGACTCCCTGGAAGTTGCTCACACTTCTGGATCTTCTCCTAATTGAATGTCCAAGGTGTCCATTTTTTACATGTTGTTTAGACCAACTCCACCGAAACATGGTATTCGGCCCTAGTTTTCTCCTGGATTTAAAAATAAGTACACGGCCTTTTAATTAGTTACAAAACACCATCGGCTTCATCGGTTGCAACCTGGAAAGTACTTTACGCCTTGAGAGCAGCAAGGACATCAGTTCAAGTGGAAATATTTCCCTTTCAGATATGAACAGCAGACATCATGGCCTTTTGGGCCACGATAACAATCACCCCCATAGAACTCCCCCCCCCCCAAGCTCCCTCCAGCTCCCTCCCCCAAAGCTTTCTATTAAGAGCCCTGGTGGCACAGTGGTTAGAATGTAGCATTGCAGGCTAACTCTTCCCACTGCCAGCAGTTCGATCCTGACTGGCTCAAGGGTGACTCAGCTTTCTCTCCTTCCAAGATGGATAAAATGAGAACCCAGATTGTTAGGGGCAAATATGCTAACTATGTAAACCACTTAGAGAGGATTCTGAAACACTGGGAAGAAGTATATAAATCTAAGCGTCCTTCCTTCCTTCCTTCCTTCCTTCCTTCCTTCCTTCCTTCCTTCCTTCCTTCCTTCCTTCCTTCCTTCCTTCCTTCCTTTCTCCTTTCCTTCCTTCCTCCCTCCCTCCCTCCCTCTCTCCCTCCCTTTCTTCCGCTTAGAATGCAGGCTAATTCTGCCCACTCTCCAGCAGTTCAATCCCGACTGGTCATGAGTGACTCAGCCTTCCATCCTTCGAAGATGGATAAAAGGAGGACCCAGATTGTTGGGGGAAAATATGCTGATTCTGTAAACAGCTTAGGGAGGGCTGTAAAGCACCGTGAAGCAGTATATAAGTCTAACCGCTCTTGGTATCGTTTCCAGAAAATTTCCAAGTCATTTCATTTGTTTTCATTTATTAGATTTTTCTACCGCCCTTCTCCCGAAGGACTCAGGGCGGTGCACAGCCATAATAAAATCAATATACAGTGCAAAATTTAAAAACCAATTTAAAACAAATTAAATAAATATGGCCTCAATTAAAAAACCTGCAAATTTAAAATACCCCATCCAGATTCTTATTCAGCCAGGCCAGCCTGTTGAAATAGCAGGGTCTTAAGGGCTCGGCGAAAGGTATGGAGATCGGGAATCATACATATACCAGGGGGCAGTTTATTCCAGAGGGCGGGCGCCCCCACAGAGAAGGCTCTCCCCCTGGGGGTCGCCAGTCTACATTGTTTTACTGACGGCACCCTGAGGAGCCCCACTCTGTGGGAGCGCGTTTGTCAGTGGGAGGCTATCGGTGGCAGAAGGCAATCCCGTAGGTATCCGGGACCTAAGACATGGAGTGCTTTAAAAATGGTGACCAGCACCTTGAACCGCACTCAGAAGACCACTGGGAGCCAGTGCAGCTCGCACAGGAGAGATGTCACATTCATCCGTTGAATCACACACATAATCACCCGCGCGGCTGCATTCTGGACCAGTTGGAGCCTCCAGGTGCCCTTCAGGGTGAGCCCCGTGTAGAGACCGTTACAGTAGTCCAGATGGGACGGGACGAGGGCGTGAGTGACCGTGTGCAGGGCATCCCGGTCCAGAGTCCTTTGGCTATTCCAAGGATCCAACGAGGTCTGGAGGGCTTGGGATAGGGGACATTCCTCTGTCCTGGTCCTATTAGACCTTTTGGTGGCTTTTGATACCATCGACCATGGTATCCTACTGCGATGCCTTGAGGGGTTGGGAGTGGGAGGCACCGTTCTTCAGTGGTTCACCTCCTACCTCTCGGGGCATGCACAAGTGCTGTTGGCAGGGGGACAGAGGTTGGCCTCAAGGTCCCTCACATGTGGGGTGCCTCAGGGATCGGTCCTCTCGCCCCTCTTGTTCAACATCTGTATAAAGCCGCTGGGGGAGATCATCCATTGCTTCGGGGTGAGGTATCATCAGTACGCTGCTGATACTCAACTTTTTATATCCACCCCGAGCCAGCCAGTGATGCCCTCGACGTGATGTCCTGGTGCCTGGAAGCGGTGCAGCTCTGGATGGGGAGGAACAGGCTTCAGCTCAACCCCGCCAAGACGGAGTGGCTGTGGGTACCGGCATCTCGGTTCCAAGGAAATATTCCATCGTTGGTCATAGGGGGTGAGGTGTTGCCCCCTGTTGAAATTTAGGCACGCAATTTAGGCGTCCTCCTGGATTCATGGTTGACTTTGGAAGATCATGTTGCGACAGTGACCAGGGGGGCATTTGCACAGATTCGCCTGGTGCGCCGATTGCACCCCTACCTGGACTGTGATGACCTCCATACAGTCACTCGTGACCACCTGGATCGACTACTGCAATGCTCTCTACATGGGGCTGCCCGGGAAGACCACTCGGAGGCTTCAGCTGGTGCAGAATGCGGCCGGCCGCACGGGTAGTGATGGGAGCTTCCCGACACTCTCATGTTACATCCCTCCTGCGTGATCTGTCCCCCCCCTTCAGAGACCCACAAAAACACAGCCAGCCGAGGGTTAATAATCACTTGGCACACTCCGCAGTTCTTATCTCAACCTTGGCAGCGATATGCACACCGTCTGCCAAGGACTTTATTGGTTTACACAAACAAGCAAATCTCCTACGTAGCTTTGCCGTTCATCTAGCTTCCAAGACTACGAGGTTGCTCCGTTTGTTTAGCTTTGTTCGTCACGAACTTCGTAACCCACCGTACTGTCTTATATACATATGCTTCTGGGTGTGGTCCAGTGAGTCATTGATCCCATGACTCCAATCCAATGACTCAGCATTTCCTCATACGTCTCAGCTGCAGTACCCTTTTCTCTCGCCTTCTTTGGCGTGCGTCCAGGAATGACGTCTCTCCCTCACTCTCATCTGAGGCACCTGTTTCCCCACTACTTGGCTCTCTTTCAGCTGGCACCTGAGCCGGTGCCAGAGGGGGAGGGCTGGGAGATCTGGCTGGCTCCTCTTCCTCCTGCTCAGAGCTGCCTTCCTCCAAAGGGATAGGCTCAGAGGACGGGGCCACAACACTGCGCGACCTGCATTGGCTACCGGTTGCCCTCCGGGTGAGATTCAAGGTGCTGGTTATCACCTATAAAGCGCTACATGGCTTAGGCCCAGGGTACCTGACTGACCATCTGCGGCCAGCAACAGCTCCCCATCGCCCGGTGCGTTCCCATGTGGAGGGCGTCCTTGGAGTGCTGTCGGCCAGGCAGTGCCGAGTGGTGACTCCTAGAGAATGGGCTTTCTGTGTGGGTGCACCCACTTTATGGAATCAACTCTCCCTGGAGCTCCGGGTGGCCCCTGACCTCCGCTCCTTCCACCGTGACCTTAAGACATGGTTATTTCCCAGGTCGGATGGGACTGAAGAGGTTTTTTAAGGGGAATTTTAATAGTTTTAACATTTAAATATTGATTTATTTACTTGTTTTATTGCTGTGAGCCGCCCTGAGTCCTCGTCGGAGAGAGGGCGGCATATAAGCTTAATAAATAAATAAATAAATAAAATTTGGACAAGAAAGGCACACGAAAGGGAAACATCACGACAATAGCTTTATTAAGATTAAGGAACCGAATTAGCAACCTATTGATTCTTCTCAGAGATGAAAATGATAGAAGAGAGAAGTGCAAGAAAAATCCTCCCTGGAACAATTTCAGAAACGCAGAAGATGTGAATTTGGGCTGAAGGAAACCGTCTCATTCTTGATTGGTGTCAGAAGAAGCCGAGCTTGGAGTGAAGTTAGCTTGCCCACCAGAGGTTGCTTGGCTGCTGGACACACTCAGAATCCTTAGCCTGAGCAGAAGAGCTCCTGCGGAGGTCCAGATCAGGTACAGGAGGTGGCTATCAATTCCATCTTGGAAAGGACTCGTTTAACTTTAAAAAAGCAGTTTGGTCTCTGGAAGGGAATGAAAGAACAAGAGAGTTGGAAGGGACCTTGGAGATCATCTAGTCCCTTGTTCAAAAGAGTGACCCTGGACCTTTGTATGTTTTTGTCTCCAGCCCCCTCATCCTCCTTGTTGATGTCAGCACTTCAAGCTGCATTTTCTCTAGTGCTGACATAAGAAGGAGAAGCGGAGGCGTCTGGAAAGGGACGTTTGACTTTTCACCTACTTTTTTTCCCTGGAAATAATATCCCCTAGGAGATGGGATGGGAGGGGGGAAATTCCTTTGAGCTGGAGCAGTAGATTAGGGGTAGAGTGACTTGGAAGATGGCCAATGAGTGCAGAGGAGCGGGGAAAGGAAAGGGAGGGTTTTGAGTCAGGAAGTCAGTGTTGGCTACGATGGAGTCGGAGTTAGAATGTCATGCTGAATAAATAAGAGATTTTCATCAAAGACTTTGTTTGAAATGCAATTCAATTGAGACGACTTCGAAACCTGACAGTTGGCTCTTCTCTGCACTCTTTCCAGAGTCTCCACATCCTTTTTTAATATAATGGCAACCAAAATTGGATGCAAGAGTCCAAGCGTGGCCTTATCAAGGCAGTATAAAGCGGTGCTATTAATCCATGCGTTTCCATCCATTGCTTCTCGTCCTGCTTTTAAGGTGCTTTGGAAAATAGGCTGATCCCCGTTTTCTTTGGGGCAGCCCCTCAAATAGCAAACACCACAATTGTGTCACCCCTAATGTTTTGAATTGAAATCGTCCATCAAAATAATGAAAACTTCCTTTGCAGGGATGGCTGCTGAGCTCAGACAAGGCAGGAGATAAATTAATTTATCAATTAAACCACAAACAGATAATCGGAATTTGGCATCTAATCTCACCTCCGGATTCCCTGGAAGTCGGTTACATTTCTGGAGATTCTTATAACTCAGTGTCGAAGAGGTCCCCTTTTCACATACTGTTTTCACCAACTGTGTCAAAAGACTGTATTGCGTCCAAGCCTCCACCTGGATTTAAAAATAAGTACACGGCCTTTTAATTAGTTACAAAACACGATCGGCTTCATCGGTTGCAACCAGGAAAGCACTTTATGCCTTGAGAGCAGCAAGAACATCATTTCTAGAGGAAATATTTCCGTTTCAGATACGAACAGCAGAAATCCTGTCCTTTTGGGCCACGACAACAATTCTTCCCTTAGAAAACCCCACAAGTTCCCGCCAGCCCCACCCCTCAAACTCTTCTATTAAGAGCCCTGGTGGGACAGTGGTTAGGATGGAGCATTGCAGGCTAACTCTGCCTGCTGTCAGCAGTTCGATCCTGACTGGCTCAAGGGTGACTCAGCCTTCCGTCCTCCTGAGGTTGGTAAAGAGGACCCAGATTGTTGGAGGCAAATATGCTGACTATGTAAACCGCTTAGAGAGAATTGTAAAGCACTGTGAAGTAGTATCTAAGTGTCCTTCCTTCCTTCCTTCCTTCCTTCCTTCCTTCCTTCCTTCCTTCCTTTTAACCTCCCTCTTCCTTCCTTCCTTTTAACCTCCCTCTTCCTTCCTTCCAATTCCCTCCCCTTCCTTCCTTCCTTCTTTCTTTCCTCCTTCCTTCCATTCAACCTCCCCCTTCCTTCCTTCCAACTTCACTCCCCTTCCTTCCTTCCTTCCATCCAACCTCTCTCTTCCTCCCTCCCTCCCTTTCTTCCTTCCATCCAACCTCCCTCTTCCTTCCTTCCAACTTCCCTCCCCTTCCTTCCTTCCTTCCTTCCATCCAACCTCCTCTTCCTTCCTTCCAACTTCCCTCCCCTTCCTTCCTTCCTTCCATCCAACCTCCCTCTTCCTTCCTTCCAACTTCCCTCCCCTTCCTTCCTTCCTTCCATCCAACCTCTCTCTTCCTCCCTTCCTCCCTTTCTTCCTTCCATCCAACCTCCCTCTTCCTTCCTTCCAACTTCCCTCCCCTTCCTTCCTTCCTTCCATCCAACCTCTCTCTTCCTCCCTCCCTCCCTTTCTTCCTTCCATCCAACCTCCCTCTTCCTTCCTTCCAACTTCCCTCCCCTTCCTTCCTTCCTTCCTTCCATCCAACCTCCTCTTCCTTCCTTCCAACTTCCCTCCCCTTCCTTCCTTCCTTCCATCCAACCTCCCTCTTCCTTCCTTCCAACTTCCCTCCCCTTCCTTCCTTCCTTCCATCCAACCTCTCTCTTCCTCCCTTCCTCCCTTTCTTCCTTCCATCCAACCTCCCTCTTCCTTCCTTCCAACTTCCCTCCCCTTCCTTCCTTCCATCCAACCTCTCTCTTCCTCCCTCCCTCCCTTTCTTCCTTCCATCCAACCTCCCTCTTCCTTCCTTCCAACTTCCCTCCCCTTCCTTCCTTCCATCCAACCTCTCTCTTCCTCCCTCCCTCCCTTTCTTCCTTCCATCCAACCTCCCTCTTCCTTCCTTCCAACTTCCCTCCCCTTCCTTCCTTCCATCCAACCTCCCTCTTCCTTCCTTCCAACTTCCCTCCCCTTCCTTCCTTCCATCCAACCTCTCTCTTCCTCCCTCCCTCCCTTTCTTCCTTCCATCCAACCTCCCTCTTCCTTCCTTCCAACTTCCCTCCCCTTCCTTCCTTCCTTCCATCCAACCTCCCTCTTCCTTCCTTCCAACTTCCCTCCCCTTCCTTCCTTCCTTCCTTCCATCCAACCTCCCTCTTTCTTCCTTCCACCTTCCCTCCCCTTCCTTCCTTCCTTCCATCCAACCTCTCTCTTCCTCCCTCTCTCCCTTTCTTCCTTCCATCCAACCTCCCTCTTTCTTCCTTCCAACTTCCCTCCCCTTCCTTCCTTTCTTCCTTCCATCCAACCTCCCTCTTCCTTCCTTCCAACTTCCCTCCCCTTCCTTCCTTCCTTTCTTCCTTCCATCCAACCTCCCTCTTCCTTCCTTCCTTCCTTCCTTCCTTCCTCCCTCCCTCCCTCCCTCCCTCCCTCCTGCTTGGAATGCAGTATTTTAGCCTTAGGCTGCCCATTGCCCGCAGTTCCATCACGACCGATGGTCGAGTCAAGGTTGACTCAACCTTCCGTCCTTTTGAGGTGGGTAAAACGAGGACCCAGATGGTTGGGATCAAGAGGCTGACTCTGTAAACCGCTTAGAGAGGACTGTGAAGCACTGTGAAGCTGTAGATAAGTCTAACCTCTCTTGCTATTGTTTCCAGTAAGTTTCCCCATCCTTTGGCTACTCTAAGGATCCAACGAGGCTGCCCACTCACCTACCCCCCAAATCCTCGCCACCTCCAGACACACACCTGCAACTGCGCATTCAGAACGCGCAGCACCTTGAAATAGTTTGTGCTGTCCCCTCGGTCCTGGTTGTATTGCTGCACGGCGAAGGCGAGGGCTTCCTGCACTCCTGGATGAGTGACAGGCACGCTGGAAAGCTTCCCGGCTATCCCCAGGAGCAGCTCCGGGAAGAGCATCAGGAGGGCGCCGAAGAGGCCGAGGAGGGACAGGAGAGGCAGCCGGGAGCGCTCCATGGGGCTGGCGAGAGAGAGGGTCGCTGGCAGGCGGGGAAGCAGCAGAGGGACCTCGGCGGATTTGCCTTCGATCTGCAGGAGCTGCAGGGGGCAGCGGGGCTCACCTGGGCGGAGGCCACGCCCATTCTCCAGAAGCCCCGCCTCCCCTTGGCTGGACCGCCTCCGCTATCCAGGTTCTCGCCGTCTCCGCGCGCTTTGAGTTCCCTTTCGGCCCAATTCTCCCCCCTAGTT
Source organism: Coluber constrictor foxii (assembly GCA_038048745.1). Classification (NCBI taxonomy): domain Eukaryota; kingdom Metazoa; phylum Chordata; class Lepidosauria; order Squamata; family Colubridae; genus Coluber; species Coluber constrictor. The sequence continues at coordinate 4,513,164 of CM075975.1, forward strand.
GAGGTTAGGCTGAAGTCGGGGAGGGGGCGAGACAGTTGAATTACTCCTGGCGCTCTGCTACAACACGTCAGCGCTCCTGGTAGTTGTGTATATCCTCAGCAGAAACCAAGGGCTATGGGTAGGATAGGGGTTGGACTAGATGACCTCCAAGGTCCCTTCCAGCTCTGTTAAACTGTTAGGCTTGTTGTGTGTTTCCTAAGCACAAGCCGAGGCTACCTTTAGCCAGGTGGACAATGAGGATCCCACCCACAATTGTCGCCCCCTCCCCAAAGCCATGGAGAGGAAGCCCTTCTCCCTTCTATGGAGTTTACTAACCTTAACCCTCCCAGGTGGGACAGTCATGGGTTAAAAAAGACCACATGGACGGGCAAAGCAGAAGCCCATTTCCCCCAGCTGGACTTTCTTGGACCAGCCGTGGTGTCCTTGTGCTGTGGGTGTCAGAACCGGAAGGTTGGATACCCTGGGCTATCCAACCCAGGGCGACCAACCAGAAGCCTACCCTGGATCCGGCTACTTTGAATAACTTCCATCCTGTCTCCAACCTTCGGTTTATGGCGAAGGTTGTTGAGAGTGTGGTGGTTCCCGTTGGTCCTGGATGAAACATCATATCTGGACCCATACCAGTCAGGTTTCAGGCCCGGGTACAGCACGGAGATGGCATTGGTCACACTTGTGGATGATCTCTGGAGGGCTCAGGACAGGGGACATTCCTCTGTCCTGGTCCTTATAGACCTTTCGGTGGCTTTTGATACCATCAACCATGGTATCCGACTGCGATGCCTTGAGGGGTTGGGAGTGGGAGGCACCGTTCTTCGGTGGTTCACCTCCTACCTCTCGGGACGTGCACAAGTGGTGTTGGCAGGGGGACAGAGGTCGGCCTCTAGGTCCCTCACGTGGGGTGCCTCAGGGGTCAGTCCTCTCGCCCCTCTTGTTCAACATCTGTATAAAGCCGCTGGGGGAGATCATCCATTGCTTCGGGGTGAGGTATCATCAGTACGCTGCTGATACTCAACTTTTTATATCCACCCCGAACGAGCCCAGTGATGCCCTTGACATGATGTCCCGGTGCCTGGAAGCGGTGCAGCTCTGGATGGGGAGGAACAGGCTTCAGCTCAACCCCGCCAAGACGAGTGGCTGTGGGTACCGGCATCTCGGTTCCAAGGAAATATTCCATCGTTGGTCATAGGGGGTGAGGTGTTGCCCGCTGTTGAAAGGATGCGCAATTTAGGTGTCCTCCTGGATTCACGGTTGACTTTGGAAGATCATGTTGCTCTCCACATGGGGCTGCCCGGGAAGACCACTCGGAGGCTTCAGCTGGTGCAGAATGCGGCCGCACGGGTAGTGATGGGAGCGTCCCGACACTCTCATGTTACATCCCTCCTGCGCGACCTGCATTGGCTACCGGTTGCCCTCCGGGTGAGATTCAAGGTGCTGGTTATCATGGCTTAGGCCCAGGGTACCTGACTGACCATCTGCGGCCAGCAACAGCTCCCCATCGCCCGGTGCGTTCCCATGGGGAGGGCGTCCTTGGAGTGCTGTTGGCCAGGCAGTGCCGACTGGCGACTCCTAGAGAATGGGCTTTCTCTGTGGGTGCACCCACTTTATGGAATCAACTCTCCCTGGAGCTCCGGGTGGCCCCTGACCTCCGCTCCTTCCACCGTGACCTTAAGACATGGTTATTTCCCAGGTCGGATGGGACTGAAGAGGTTTTTTAAGGGGAATTTTAATAGTTTTAACATTTAAATATTGATTTATTTACTTGTTTTATTGCTGTGAGCCGCCCTGAGTCCTCGTCGGAGAGAGGGCGGCATATAAGCTTAATAAATAAATAAATAAATAAATAAAATTTGGACAAGAAAGGCACACGAAAGGGAAACATCACGACAATAGCTTTATTAAGATTAAGGAACCGAATTAGCAACCTATTGATTCTTCTCAGAGATGAAAATGATAGAAGAGAGAAGTGCAAGAAAAATCCTCCCTGGAACAATTTCAGAAACGCAGAAGATGTGAATTTGGGCTGAAGCAAACCGTCTCATTCTTGATTGGTGTCAGAAGAAGCCGAGCTTGGAGTGAAGTTAGCTTGCCCACCAGAGGTTGCTTGGCTGCTGGACACACTCAGAATCCTTAGCCTGAGCAGAAGAGCTCCTGCGGAGGTCCAGATCAGGTACAAGAGGTGGCTATCAATTCCATCTTGGAAAGGACTCGTTTAACTGTAAAAAAGCAGTTTGGTCTCTGGAAGGGAATGAAAGAACAAGAGAGTTGGAAGGGACCTTGGAGATCATCTAGTCCCTTGTTCAAAAGAGTGACCCTGGACCTTTGTATGTTTTTGTCTCCAGCCCCCTCATCCTCCTTGTTGATGTCAGCACTTCAAGCTGCATTTTCTCTAGTGCTGACATAAGAAGGAGAAACGGAGGCGTCTGGAAAGGGACGTTTGACTTTTCACCTACTTTTTTTCCCTGGAAATAATATCCCCTAGGAGATGGGATGGGAGGGGGGAAATTCCTTTGAGCTGGAGCAGTAGATTAGGGGTAGAGTGACTTGGAAGATGGCCAATGAGTGCAGAGGAGCGGGGAAAGGAAAGGGAGGGTTTTGAGTCAGGAAGTCAGTGTTGGCTACGATGGAGTCGGAGTTAGAATGTCATGCTGAATAAATAAGAGATTTTCATCAAAGACTTTGTTTGAAATGCAATTCAATTGAGACGACTTCGAAACCTGACAGTTGGCTCTTCTCTGCACTCTTTCCAGAGTCTCCACATCCTTTTTTAATATAATGGCAACCAAAATTGGATGCAAGAGTCCAAGCGTGGCCTTATCAAGGCAGTATAAAGCGGTGCTATTAATCCATGCGTTTCCATCCATTGCTTCTCGTCCTGCCTTCAGGTGCTTTGGAAAATAGGCTGATCCCCGTTTTCTTTGGGGCAGCCCCTCAAATAGCAAACACCACAATTGTGTCACCCCTAATGTTTTGAATTGAAATCGTCCATCAAAATAATGAAAACTTCCTTTGCAGGGATGGCTGCTGAGCTCAGACAAGACAGGAGATAAATTAATTTATCAATTAAACCACAAACAGATAATCAGAATTTGGCATCTAATCTCACCTCCGCATTCCCTGGAAGTCCCTTACATTTCTGGAGTTTCTTATAAATCATTTTTGGAGAGGCTACCTTTTTGCATGCTGTTTTCACCAACTGTGTCGAAAGACTGTATTGCGTCCAAGCCTCCACCTGGATTTAAAAATAAGTACACGGCCTTTTAATTAGTTACAAAACACGATCGGCTTCATCGGTTGCAACCAGGAAAGCACTTTATGCCTTGAGAGCAGCAAGAACATCATTTCTAGAGGAAATATTTCCGTTTCAGATACGAACAGCAGAAATCCTGTCCTTTTGGGCCACGACAACAATTCTTCCCTTAGAAAACCCCACAAGTTCCCGGCGGCCTCCCCCCCCAAACTCTTCTATTAAGAGCCCTGGTGGGACAGTGGTTAGGATGCAGCATTGCAGGCTAACTCTGCCTGCTGTCAGCAGTTCGATCCTGACTGGCGCAAGGGTGACTCAGCCTTCCGTCCTCCTGAGGTTGGTAAAGAGGACGCAGATTGTTGGAGGCAAATATGCTGACTATGTAAACCGCTTAGAGAGAATTGTAAAGCACTGTGAAGTAGTATCTAAGTGTTCTTCCTTCCTTCCTTCCTTCCTTCCTTCCTTCCTTCCTTCCTTCCTTCCTTCCTTCCTTCCTTCCTTCCTTCCTTCCTTTTAACCTCCCTCTTCCTTCCTTCCAATTCCCTCCCCTTCCTTCCTTCCTTCCTTCCTTCTTTCCTTCTTTCCTTCAATTCAACCTCCCCCTTCCTTCCTTGCAACTTCACTCCCCTTCCTTCCTTCCTTCCATCCAACCTCTCTCTTCCTCCCTCCCTCCCTTTCTTCCTTCCATCCAACCTCCCTCTTCCTTCCTTCCTTCCAACTTCCCTCCCCTTCCTTCCTTCCTTCCTTCCATCCAACCTCCCTCTTCCTTCCTTCCAACTTCCCTCCCCTTCCTTCCTTCCTTTCTTCCTTCCATCCAACCTCTCTCTTCCTCCCTCCCTTCCTTTCTTCCTTCCATCCAACCTCCCTCTTCCTTCCTTCCAACTTCCCTCCCCTTTCTTCCTTCCTTTCTTCCTTCCATCCAACCTCCCTCTTCCTTCCTTCCAACTTCCCTCCCCTCCCTTCCTTCCTTCCTTCCTTCCTTCCTTCCTTCCTTCCTTCCTTCCTTCCTTCCTTCCTTCCTTCCTTCCTTCCTCCCTCCCTCCCTCCCTCCCTCCCTCCCTCCCTCCCTCCCTCCCTCCCTCCTTCCTGCTTGGAATGCAGTATTGTAGGCTTAGGCTGCCCATTGCCCGCAGTTCCATCACGGCCGATGGTCGAGTCAAGGTTGACTCAACCTTCCGTCCTTTTGAGGTGGGTAAAACGAGGACCCAGATGGTTGGGATCAAGAGGCTGACTCTGTAAACCGCTTAGAGAGGACTGTGAAGCACTGTGAAGCTGTAGATAAGTCTAACCTCTCTTGCTATTGTTTCCAGTAAGTTTCCCCATCCTTTGGTTACTCTAAGGATCCAACGAGGCTGCCCACTGACCTACCCCCCAAATCCTCCCCACCTCCAGACACACACCTGCAACTGCGCTATCAGAACGCGCAGCACCTTGAAATAGTTTCTGCTGTCCCGTCGGTCCTGGTTGTATTGCTGCACGGCGAAGGCGAGGGCTTCCTGCACTCCTGGATGAGTGACAGGCCGGCTGGAAAGCTTCCCGGCTATCCCCAGGAGCAGCTCCGGGGAGAGCATCAGGAGGGCGCCGAAGAGGCCGAGGAGGGACGGGAGAGGCAGCCGGGAGCGCTCCATGGGGCTGGAGAGAGAGAGGGTCGCTGGCAGGCGGGGAAGCAGCAGAGGGACCTCGACCGATTTGCCTTCGATCTGCAGGAGCTGCAGGGGGCAGCGGGGCTCACCTGGGCGGAGGCCACGCCCATTCTCCAGAAGCCCCGCCTCCCCGAGGCTGGACCGCCTCCGCTATCCAGGTTCTCGCCGTCTCCGCGCGCTTTGAGTTCCCTTTCGGCCCAATTCTCCCCCCTAGTTGAGGTTAGGCTGAAGTCGGGGAGGGGGCAAGACAGTTGAATTACTCCTGGCGCTCTGCTACAACACGTCAGCGCTCCTGGTAGTTGTGTATATCCTCAGCAGAAACCAAGGGCTATGGGTAGGATAGGGGTTGGACTAGATGACCTCCAAGGTCCCTTCCAGCTCTGTTAAACTGTTAGCCTGGTTTCCTAAGCATAAGCCCTTTCCTAGACCGGGATGCCCTCGCCATGATCACCTTTCACCTTTGTTACTTCTCAGTTGGATAACTGTAACACCCTCTATATGGGGCTGCCCTTGGGATGCACCCGGAGGCTTCAGCTAGTCCAGAATGCGGCCGTGCGGGTTGTTACGGGAGCCTCCCACTACTCCTGTGTAACACCTCTCCTGCGCGAGCTCACTGGCTGCTGGTGGTCCTCCAGGTTCGTTTCAAGGTGCTAGTGCTCACCTATAAAGCCCTACATGGCTTAGGCCCGGGGTACTCGCAGGACCACCTTCTGCCATCCTCCCATCGTCCTGTGCGCTCTCACACAGCGGGTCTCCTCAAGGTGCTGTCAGTCAAACAATGTCGGCTGGCGGTCCCCAGGGGGAGAGCGTTGTCCGTCAGAGCACCGACCCTCTGGAACGGTTTGCCCACAGAGCTTAGGATAGCTCCCGACCTCCTCCCGTTCTGCCGCGAATGGAAGACGTGGCTCTTTCATCAAATGGACTGACCCGTTGAGGAGGGTTTTTTTTTACATTGTAATAATTTTAATTAATTTTAATTGGATTTTAATGTATATTTAATTCATATTGTTGAATTGTTATCTTGTAAGCCGCCTTGAGTCCTTTGGGTGAAGGGCGGCATATAAATTGCAATAAAATGAAATAAAAATAAAAATAAAAATACAATAATAAAATAAAATAAAATAAAAAAATAAATTAAATTAATAAAATAAAATAAATAAAAAATAAAATAAAATAATAATAAAATAAAATTAAATAATAAAATAAAATAATAAAATAAAATAAAATAAAATAAAATAAAATAAAATAATAAAATAAAATAAAATAAAATAAAATAAAATAAAATAAAATAAATAAAATAAAATAAAATAAAATAAAATAAAATAAAATAAAATAAAATAAAATAATAAAATAAATAAAATAAAATAAAAATAAAATAAAATAGCCAAGGCTACTTTAGCCACGTGGACAATGAGGGTGAGGGCACCCCCCCAACCAGGATTGTTGCCCCCTGCCCATATCATGGAGAGGAAGCCCTCCCCCTCCTCTGAGGCGGATACTAAGCTTCTGTTCCTGCTAGTTTTCAAGCAGCTTTCAAGAAGAGACTGGGCTGGCCAGCTGACAGAAACAGTGAAGAAATCCATTTTTTTTTTACTACCGGTTCTGTGGGCGTGGCTTGCTGGGTGTGGCAGGGGAAGGATACTGCAAAGTCCCCATTCCCTCCCCACTCCTGGGGCCAGCCAGAATTGGTATTTGCCAGTTCTTCAATCTACTCCAAATTTCCGCTACCAGTTCTCCAGAACCTGTCAGAACCTGCTGGATTTCACCCCTGCTCAGAAATGGTGTAGGTAGAGTCTCCAACTAGGATGTGTGTGTGGTGGGGGGGGAAGGGGGTTTGGCTAGAAAACAGTTCCACCCAAGGATGCTTCAGGGGGTCTCTGATGGCCTCCCTTCCTCCCAGGTGGGACAATCATAGGTTAAAAAGACCATATGGACGGGCAAAGCAGAAGCCCAGGGAGACCCCCATTTCCCCCAGCTGGGCTTTCTTGGACCAGCATGGTGCCTTTGTGAGGTGGGTATCAGGACCGGAAGGTTGGATGGGATTTGGACAAAAAAAGGGACACAAGCCAGAAACATCAGAACAAATAGCTTTATTAATGAATGAATGAACTGAATTAGCAAAATATGGATTCTTCTCAGAGATGAACATGATAGAAAAGAGGCGAAGTGCAGGAAAAGGCCTCCCTGGATGTCAGGGAAGAATCTCAGAAACGCAGAAGATGGGAATTTGGGCTGAAGCAAACCGTCTCGTTCTTGATTGGTGTCAAAAGAAGCCAAGGCTGTGAAGCCAGCTTGCCCACCAGAGGTTGCTCGGTTGCTGGACACACTCAGAATCCTTCCCCGGAGTGGAAGAGCTCCTGCGGAAGTCCAGCTCGGCAACAGGCAGGGAATGTCAATGTTCTTGTGTAACATCGAGAACAAAGTAGAAGTTTCTTAACTGGAAAGGAACGAAATAGAAAAACAGTTGGAAGGGACCTTGGAGATCATTTAGTCCAATCCCTTGTTCAAACAAGGGGCCTTGTAGCAATTCAGAGAAACATTTGTCTTTTCAATAAACTTCGAGGGATGGAGTATCCACAACTTCTGGAGGAAAGGAGTCCCATGGTTCATTTTTCTCCCTGTTAGGAAGTTACCCCTTAGTTCTAGGTTGCTTCATTCCTTCCAAAGTTTCCATCCGTTGCTTCTTGTCCTACCCTCAGGTACTTTGGAAAATAAGTTGATCCCCTCCTCTTTGTGGCAGCCCCTCAAATTTAGGAATATTGCTATCTTGTCTCCCTTGGTCCTTCTTTTCACTAGACTAGCCATACCCAATTCCTGCAACTGTTCTTCGTATGTTTTTGTCTCCAGCCCCTTCATCATCCTTGCTGGCTCTTCTCTGCACTCTTTCCAGAATGTCAACATCCTTTGCTAAATACTCTTTTTTTAATATTGTAGGCCGACCCCGTTTTTCTTTTGGGCAGCTCTTCAAATAGCAAACACCGCTATCGTCTCACTCCTAATGGTTTTTAAAAAAAAAATTTTTTTATTGGATTAAAAATAGACAAACAAAAACATACATACGTACAATACACAACATAGAACAAACTACATTTAAACCAAGTCTGACAACTTGAAGATTAAGAGGAAAAAGAATTACTTCGGTATTCTATATTTCTTTATATATGTAATTACATCTTTCATTATGTAAGGATATTTTAAGTTTATTTCTTAATTTTTGTTTCCTTGGTTGGTATTCCCTTTCTATCCTACTAATTGTAGGATAGAAAGGGAAGGATAAGTCTTTTATTGGTCTAATTATCAGTCATACCATCATTGCCAAACTAGGTAATATTCTGTGTCTTCCTTTTCTTGAATTTCTTTCGTAAACCTGTCCCATTCCATTACTTTTTGTATTATTTTATCTTCCAATGAAAATCATGAAAACCTCCTTTGCCGAGGTGGCTGCTGAGCTCAAACAAAGGAAGGTTTGATCAATTAAACTGCAACTAGATAATTGGAATTTGGCATCTGATCTCACCTGTTGAGCTCCTGGAACTGGAAGACACTTCTGGATGTTTCTAAATTTCAAGGCACGATTCTGCTTTTGACATATTGTTTTCAGCATAGTCCCCGTAACATGGATTTCAGATAGCTTCCCATTTACCACCTGGATTTAAAAATAAGTACAGGCTTTTTAATTGATTAGAAAACATGATCCACTTCATTGGTTGCAACCAGGAAATCACTTTATGCCTTGAGAGCAGCAAGAACATCACTTCAAGAGGAAATATTTCCCTTTCAGATACGAAAAGCAGAAGTCATCGCCTTTCAGGCCACAATAACAATCCTTCCCTTAGAATACCCCCTAAACTCCCTCCAGCATCCCCCTCCCTCAAACCCTTCTATTAAGAGCCCTGGTGGCACAGTGGTTAGGATGCAGCATTACAGGCTTACTCCACCAACTGCCAGGAGTTCGATCCTGACTGGCTCAACGGTGACTCAGCCTTCCGTCCTTCCAAGGTCGGTAAAACGAGGACCCAGATCGTTAGGGGTAAGAGGCTGACTCTTTAACCTGCTTAAGGAGGGCTGTAAGGCACTGTGAAGCAGCATATAAGTCTTGTTTTATTGTTACCTACCTGCCTTCCTTTTTTCCTTCCTTCCTTCCTTTGTTCCTTTCTCTTTGAATGCAGTTTTGCAGGCTAATTCTGCCCACTGACAGCAGTTCGAGCCTGACCCGCCCAAGTTTGAGTCAACCTACTGTCCCTTCCGATGAGGACCCAGATTCTTAGGGGCAAGAAGAGGCTGACTTTTGGAAACAGGTCCAAGGATTCAACTTAGGCTGCTCACCTCCCCCCCCCCCCAACCTCCAGACACACACCTTTTCCTTCGCCTCCTGAACCTGGTGCACCTTGTAATAGTTGATGCTGTCACTTCTGTGCTGGTTGTATTGCCGCACCATGAAGGAGACGGCTCTCTGCACCCCTGGATCATTGACATCCACCGTGGAAAGACCCGGGGTGGTCCCCAGGAGGAGCTCCGGGAACAGTATCAGGAGGGCGCCAAAGACGAAGAGGAAGGACTGGACCAGCATCTCGGAGCGCACCATGGGGCTGGCGAGAGAGAGAGAGAGAGAGAGAGAGAGAGAGAGAGAGAGGGTCGCTGGCAGGCAGGGAAGCAGAGCGACCTCGCCGTATTTGCCTTATATGTGCAAGGAGCCGCAGGTGGCTGCGGCGCTCACCTGCGCGGAGGCCACGCCCATTCCCCAGAAGCCCCGCCTCCCCGTGGCTGGACCGCCTCCGCTGCCCAGGTGCTGGCCGCCTCCGCGAGCTTTGGGTTCCCCTTCGGCCCAATTCTCCCCCCCCCAGTTGAGGTAAGGCTGAAGTCGGAAGGAGGGGAGACAGTTGAGTTACTAGTCGCCGTCCGCTACACAACGTCAGCGCTTCTGGTAGTTGTGTATTTCCTGAGCAGAAGCCAAGGGCGGCGGGGGTGGGGTGGGGGTACGACTAGATGACCTCCAAGGTCCCTTCCAGCTTTGTTAATCTGTCAGCCTGGTTGTGTGTTTCCTAAGCAGAAGCCAAGGCTACCTTTAGCCACGTGGACCATGAGGATGCGGGCACCGCCCCAACTTGGATTGTCGCCCCCTCCCCAAATCAATGAAGAGGAATTTAGACAGGTGGATAATGAAGAGTTGTCCACTCCCCCCCCCCCATTTTCATCCTCAAAGCCCTGAAGAGGAAGTCCCTTCCTCCCATGGAAAGTTTACAGCCAAGGGGTGTCTGGGCATCATTCTAAATAGGTGTGTGTGGGGGGGGGGATATGGAGTTTAGGGGTGGGGGAGAGAAATCTAAAGAAGATAACCCATGGACATATTTGAAGAAAGCGGGGGAGGGATTTCAAGAAGGGATATTTTGACTGCAAAGTAAAGATGGTAAGAAACTCCCTGGATTTAAGAGGATGAATGGAATACAGAATATAACAGAGCTGGAAGGGGCCTTGGAGGTCATCTAGTCCAACCCCCACCTCAACCAGGATTTGCATGGGACCTGCGTAACACTAGGAGGGGGATGTTGCATGGGCTGGGAGTGGGAAGCCGGTGGGTTTGGTGCAGCCGCTCGACGACGACGAGCAGCTTGCCTTGGGTAGCTTCGTGGGAGAGGGAATATGCTTGTGCCCGGGGTTGGACTAGAGGACCACTAAGGTCCTCTCCAACTCTTGTTATTGTTGTTAGCGTTTCGGTGATAAGTAAAGTCTTAAGGCAGGATCAGTCAAAGGTGTAGGTACCGGGCAGGTGCTACCTATCTCAGCAGGAGTCACTGCCAGAGGGATCCAATCCCCTTAAGTAAAAGCCAGCTGTGTCCGGCAGCCTCCAATAAAGCCAACACAATCCTAGGCTGCATCCACAGAAGGAGCCGCAGTGGGGCAGTGGTCAGAGGGTGGTACTGCAGGTTACTTCTGCTGACTGCCGGCTGCCCGCAATTTGGCAGTTCGAATCTCACCAGGCTCAAGGTTGACTCAGCCTTCCGTCCTTCCGAAGTGCATAAAATGAGGACCCAGATTGTTGGGGGCAAGAGGCTGACTCTGTAAACCACTTAGAATATAATAATATAAGTCTAAGTGTTATTCCTTCCTTCCTTCCTTCCTTCCTTCCTTCCTTCCTTCCTTCCTTCCTTCCTTCCTTCCTTCCTTTCCTTTCCTTCTTTCCTTTCCTTTCCTTTCCTTTCCTTTCCTTTCCTTTCCTTTCCTTTCCTTCCTTCCTTCCTTCCTTCCTTCCATCCATCCTTCCTTCCTTCCTTCCATCCATCCTTTCTTCCATCCATCCATCCATCCATCCATCCTTCTTGTTTCCTTCCTTTTCATTTCCTTCCATCCTTCCTGTTTTGTTCCTTTTCATTTCCTTCCTTCCTTCCTTCCTTCCTTCCTTCCTTCCTTCCTTCCTTCCTTCCTTCCTTCCTTCCTGTTAGAATGCAGTATTGCAGGCTAATTCTGCCTAGTGCCAGCAGTTCGATCCTGACTGGCTCAAGGGTGACTCAGCCTTCCGTCCTTCCAAAGTGGATAAAATGAAGACCCAGATTGTTGGGGGGGGCAAGAGGCTGACCCTGTAAACCACTTAGAGAGGGCTGTGAAAGCACTGTGAAGCAGGATATAAGTCTTAAGGGCTACTGCTATAGTTTTAAGATCAGAAGAAGTGCTATTGTCACACTGGGTCAGATCACACTTGGAATGCTGTGTGTGTCTGGGGGTGGGGAGGTTTCTTGGTGGGTGGGGGGTGGGCAGCCTTGTTGGGTCCTTGGAGTAGCCAAAGGACTCAGAATTGTTCTGGAAACAATAGACAAGTTTGGGGGGGGGGCGGAGGGAGTTTAGGGGGTTTTCTAAGGGGGGAACTGTTATCGTGGACCAAAAGGACATGATCTCCTCTTTGTATCTGATATGAACATATTTCCTCTTGAACTAATGTTCTTGCTGCTCTCAAGGCATAAAGTGCTTTCCGGGTTGCAACCCATGAAGCCGATCATGTTTTGTAATTAATTAAACTCCATGTACTTATTTTTTTTTAATATAGGTAATCACTGGAGTCGATTACCATCTTACTACAGAGTTGGTGGAAACAAGGTAAAAAGAAAACCAGTAAGATGAGTGTAATGGCAAACATATGGCATGCATGCCACAGGTGGCATGCACAGCCATATCAGTGGGCAAACAAATTCAGCTCCAGCGCACATGTGTACGCCGGCCAGCTGAACTTTGGGCCTTCTGGGCCCAGCGGAAGTAGGGAAACAGACAGTTTCCTGCCTCCAGAGCGCCTGGGTGGGTGAGAAAGGCTCATTTTTCGCTCTCCCCAGGCTCCAGAGCCTTTCTAGGACCTTGGGAAGGGCAAAAATGGCCTTTCTTCCACCACCTCCGGAGGCCCTCCGGAGGGTGGAAATGGCCCATTTGCCAACTTCCGGTGGGAGCTGGGGAGAGTGAAAAACGGGCCTTCTGGTCCCACTGGAAGTCAGCAAACAGGCTGTTTCCGGCGTCTGGAGGGCCTTCAGGGGGGTGGGGGTGGGGAAGGATACTGCAAAATCCCCATTCCCTCCCCACTCCAGCAGAAGGATAATGCAAAATCCCCATTCCCTCCCCACTCCAGGGGAAGGATACTGCAAAATCCCCATTCCCTTCCCACTCCAGGGGAAAACTGCAAAATCCCCATTCCCTCCCCACTCTGGGACCAGCCAGAGGTGGTATTTGCCGGTCCTCCGAATTACTCAAAATTTCCATTACCGGTTCTCCAGAACCTGTCAGAACCTGCTGGATTTCACCCCTGGTCCCAGTCCAAAGGGGAATTGGATTGGCCCATTGATAGCATCAGGAGGAAGTCAGAGCTTCCCATGCACCATGAAAGACTCATAAAGCGGGGAAAGCAATCTGCCAGAAAGAACTGAGTGGACTGCAACTCACAAGGATTCAGGACAGTGATGACAAATCTTTTCGGAGCGCCGAAAACCCAAATATCAGGCGGCCGGTGCGCATGCATGCTCCGGCCAGTTGGTTTTCGGGTTTCTGGCACTCTGGTGTACGCGAAGATCAGCTGGCCAGCATGCATGTGCACACCGGAAACCAAAAAAGCAGCTGGTGACCGGGAAAGCACAGAAAGTTGGATGAATGTCGTCTCAAAGGTTTTGAGGGTCCCCCTGGCATTGGGCAGCCACTGATGTGGGCTCACATGTCTCTGTTAAGGCAGCCTAGGATCGCATTGGATTTTGGCAGCTGCAGCACGCTACTGAAGATAGGCTTAAGATATAGAAGGATCTGGAGAGACTGAAACATTGGGCGCTATTAAACGAAATGAAATTCAGTGGTGAGAAAAGCAAGGTTTCACATTTAGCAAGGAAAGCCAAATGCACAGGTACCGTATATGTGGTACCTTTGTGGTACTACTATGGCTCAATAGTAGTAATTGCGAGAGGGATCTTGGGAGTCCTAGTGGACAACCATTGAAATAGGAGCCAGCCGTGTGCAGCAGCTGCCAAAAAAGCCAACACAGTTCTGGGCTGCATCAACAGAGGGATCCAGTGAAGTGAATCAAGATCCAGTGAAGTGAATCAAGATCCAGTGAAGTGTGAATACCACTTTATAAGGCCTTGGGAAGGCCACACTTGGAATACGGCATCCAGTTTTGCTTTCCACGATGTAAAAAAGATATAGAGACTCTAGAAAGAGTGCAGAGAAGAGCAACGAAGAGGATGTCAGATATTTCCTATATGTGATGCACCAGAGATAGAAGGGGTTAAGTCTTCACAGACATCACAAGTGACTATATTAGCCAATGAACTCTCTTATTGGACTCTCACCCAGAGATCCCTTGGATATCTTCATCTCTCTCTCTCTCATCTATCAGCAAGACAAGAAGTGAAGTTCTCTCTCCTCTCAACTTCTGAGTCATACAGTTAGGGTAAATGCAACAGGACACCCTGTTTCATTTACCCTATATACATATATACATGCATGAACATGCACATACATGTTCATGCATGTATATATTTTGTAAATATTAAAACAACCTCAATATATATATCTGACAAATGGTAGCAGACAATCAATTGCCTGCTTATTGAAATTATTGCTGAAATTATTGCTCAGGTCTATGAATTTTTTTTTGCAAATTTTACAATCCTAGAACGATTTTTCCTAACATGGAATCCTTGGAACCTGAACGAATTATCTTTGCAAGAGATTGATGCATTAACCATATCCTAAACCAACAGCACCAATCATTATTGAAAAGACTAAAAAAAAACTTTCTATTGAAGCTATGCAGCAAGTGCAAACCTCTCCACGAAAGGACGCATTTTTTTTTTCTCCTCTTCACCAGAACACCGAAACAACAGACCTGGTAAGCAACAATTTTTGGCTTCAACCCATGGATTCCCAGACTGATTTTTTAAACAGCCATTTTATTAAAATTCCTCCCCACCCATTGACTTTATGGCTTCCAAGATGGCTTCCATCTTCCCCGACAAAATGGCCGCCCCCACACTCCACCATGCGGCCCACAAAATGGCCGACAATTTATATGACCACACTTTCAACAAAATGAAGTCTACCTGTTGTATACTGAGCCGGCCCCTTTTTCGGCCCCCTGCTGGTGTTGTTCATAACATTCTGTTATTCTATTGGTTAGCCTAACATTCTGTTATTCTATTGGTTAGCCACCTGACAGCTGGGATATATATAAGAGCTGTCAGGCTGAGTTCGCTGTTCTTTCAGCTGAGGTAAATTACGTTCGGAGGGCTTCGTTTCAGTTGTTGTTATTCGGAGTGAAATTTAGCCCTACCACTTCAGACCACAAGGTCTCATCCAGCCCCCTTACATCCTACTACCCACCCCACAACTGGAGATAATTCAGACTGATTCCCTACCTCCTCCATCCAGAGCACCGAGTTCGAATCCTCCCAAATTTTTTCTTTTGAATTTTCAGAACTTTTCTATTTTTGCCGCCCCTGCAGACCTCCCCATCTACAGCAGCTGCAAATATTTCTACTGATACCGATATTGTTTCCCATGTAAAAAGATCCTTTTCAGCCTTTGCAGCTGCCGCCTCGCTCCTTCCCCCCTTATTGCCGAAGATGCCACTGCTGCTGCCACCTCCAACACTACAGATGCCCCGTCCAAACAACAAATTCACATGATTTTTGCAGCCTTTGCATCAAAAGCCAACCTACCTTCTACAGCAGCCGACGCCATCGCAGCAGCTCTTCTGAATCAAACTACAACCACCACCTCCATTATTCCTCCTATCATTGAATCACCAATCATCAACATCTTCTCTCACACCAAACGTTCAATTACCTATCTCTGCTGACAGTAACTCACTTTAATGTAGAGTGGGGACCGTTTGGAAGATTACTGTATACTTATTCACTATATTCTAAAAAGATATTCTAAAAGCAACTATATTCTGAAGGCAGGAAATACTGCCAGCTAGAGAAAATACAATGTCAGCATTAACTCCCTTGATACTCTAAAGAGGCCCCTTAACTTGTCAGAAGAAAGGAAGACATATAGCTAAAGGTGGTTAGGTCATGGACATCCATATGGGCTAAAACTTGTCCTTCAACAAGAAGAAATTGTACTTCAGCCAAAATACAAGAAGAATTATGAGTGTAAAACTTTAATAACTAGGAAAATGACAATTAAAAATGACAAATGTATGTTAACCATATATGGAAAAGTTGCTGTGTTAGCAGAATCCTTTGTTTAGAAAAGTATATAATGTGTCATACAAGCATGGAGACTTTACTCAGAGCCAAGATTGGCAAATATGGCTTTGAGTCTTGCGCGATAAACTCTCTCTCTGACTGACCCAGGAGTGTTGCTTGGTCACTTCATTCCATAACAACTTCAGCCTTCTATTACCGTAAACTGTAATGATTTAAATACTGAAACTAATAATTCTTTGCCTTTACCTACTAATGTAAATTTATCTTTGGAAATTGAAACTGTTTTGCAACATTTTAAACAACATGGCCCATTACCTTTATCACCAAACTTCACAAAATTCAGGTTATAATTTCCCTACTTGGGAACAAGAAATTCATTGACATCTTTTAAGAGAAGGCACATTTCTTATAATTGAATCTCCCCCTAACAACCCCTTGGTCATCTGACTTAACTTTTCTTCGCAATAGTGTTTATGCCACTCTTATGTCAACTTTAGAAAGTGATATTGTTCATTCTATACCTACAGGTTTTACTGCACAAGAACTATGGCTATACTTACAAAACCATTACAACACACTCTCGCCTGCAACTCTCGCTATTCTTGCTGGTGACTTTTATAGCACCATATATAAACCTGGCACATCTATGGCCAAACATCTTTTCCACCTTGAATCCATGCGAAAACAACTGATTCAACGAAATCATCCTGTACCTGAAACTGCCATGATTGGTATCATTTTCAATTCTATTAAACACATCCCTGGTTGGTCAGAATTCATTAATAGTCTCCATTCCTTACCCACCCCACATGTACACTGTCGCTGAAATCAAATCCAAATTAATAGATGAAGACAGAAGACTATCATACTGATAGATACCCTACTTCTTCTGACCACCCTCTTTACCCTAAACATGATTCCCATCCTTCACATTCTTCACACAAACCCTTCTACCAAAACTGGCAGAAACACCCCTCTCAATATCAAAATAATTTTAATTCTTGAGGGCATTATCATATCTACAACTCCCATCCTCCACATGGTGACAACGCCACCCACACTCATGATACAAGGGGATACACCCCTTCAGGCAAGACTAACAAAAGAACTCATACTATCAAATAACATATTGAACCTAAAAGATCCAGGATTAGGGGACTGGAGGCTAAAATGTATGAAGAATAGTTGCAGGAACTGAATGTGTCTAGTCTGATGAAAAGAAGGACTAGGGGTGACATAATAGCCGTGTTTCAATATTTGAGGGGCTGCCCCAAAGAAGAGGGAGTCAATCTATTCTCCAAAGCACCTGAGGGTAGGACAAGAAGCAATGGATGGAAAATAAAATAAAAATAAATAGAATAACCAAGGAGAGAAACAACTTAGAACTAAGGAGAAATTTCCTGACAGTGAGAACAATTAATCAGTGGAACAACTTGCCTGCAGAAGTTGTGAATGCTCCAACACTGGAAGTTTTTAAGAAGATGTTGGATAACCATTTGTCCGAAGTAGTGTAGGCTTTCTTGCCTAAACGGGGTTGGACTAGATGACCTCCAAGGTCCCTTCCAACTCTGTTATTCTATTCCATTCCATTCCATTCTATTCTATTTTCCATTATTCTATTCTATTCTATTCTATTCTATTCTATTCTATTCTATTCTATTCTATTCTATTCTATTCTATTCTATTATTCTATCCTATTCTATTCTATTCTATTCTATTCTATTCTATTCTATTCTATTCTATTCTATTCTATTCTGTTGGCTCATATTTAAGTGATACAAGGGTTTGAGTGATCTTAGGGTTTTTTAAAAAACTGTTTTAAGACGTTTTAAAAAGGATTTTAAGAAGAGATAGGACAGCCATTTGTTCAGAATGGAATAATATTCTCATTGCAAGAATAGGGGGAAGGACTAACTTCCCTTCCAACACCATTCTTAAAACACAATCTTCGTCAAGGACGAAGTACAATGGAAGGGAATTGGGGTGGAGGGACAGGAGGCAGGGTTTTTTTTGGGGGGGGGGGTCTTCCCAGGGAGGATTTTTGGATTGTGGACAGAAAGGGTTGTTATCATGGACCAAACGGCCATGACTTCTGCTGTTTGTATCTGAAAGGGAAATATTTCCTCTTGAACTGATGTTCTTGCTGCTCTCAAGGCGTAAAGTGCCTTCTGGGTTGCAACCGATGAAGCCGATCGTGTTTTCTAATTAATTAAAAGGCCGTGTACTTATTTTTAAATCCAGGTAATTACTGGGGTCGAATACCACCTTACTATGGAGTTGGTGGAAACACAATGTGAAAAGAAAACCAGTAAGGCAAAGATATATACGAAGATCCAGCAATGTAACTTCCAGGCAATCAGAAGGTGAGATTAAATGCCATTAAATTCCCATTATATTTGTGGTTTAATTGATAAATTAAATCAATTGATTTCCTGCCTTGTCTGAGTTCTACAGCCGTCTCTGCAAAGAGGATTTTAATTATTTTCATGGGCAACTTCAATTCAAAATATTAGGGGTGACATGATAGCAGTGTTTGCTATTTGAGGGGCTGCCCCAAAGAGAAGGGAGGAAGGAAGGAAGGAAGGAAGGAAGGAAGGAAGGAAGGAAGGACACTTAGATTTATATACCGCTTCACGGTGCTTTACAGCCTTCTCTAAGCTGTTTACAAAGTCAGCATCTTGCCCCCAACCATCCAGGTCCTCATTTTACCAACCTTGGAAGGATGGCAGGTTGAGTCACCCTTGAGCCGGTCAGGATCGAACTGCTGGCAGTTGGCAGAGTTAACCTGCAATGCTGCATTCTAACCACTGTGCCTCCAGGGCTCTTAATAGAAGGGTTTGGGGGGCGGGGAAGGGGTTGGAGGGAGTTTGGGAGGTTTTCTAAGAGAGGGATTGTTATCGTGGCCCAAAATGACAGGATTTCTGCTGTTCGTATCTGAAAGAGAAATATTTCCTCTTGAACTGATGTTCTTGCTGCACTCAAGGCGTAAAGTGCTTTTCCGGTTGCAACTGATGAAGCCGATCATGTTTTGTAACTAATTAAAAGACCATGTACTTATTTTTAAATCCAGGTGGATACTAGGATCAAATACCATCTTACTATGGAGTTGGTTGAAACAGAATATAAAAAGGAGACTGGTGAGAAAAGGATATATAAGAAGATGAGAAGAAGTAAAATATAGAATAAATATAGAGTAGAATAGAATAGAATAGAATAGAATAGAATAGAATAGAATAGAATAGAATAGAATAGAATAGAATAGAATAGAATAGAATAGAATAGAATAGTAAAATATAGAATAAATGTAGAGTAGAATAGAATAGTAAAATATAGAATAAATATAGAGTAGAATAGAATAGAATAGAATAGTAAAATATAGAATAAATGTAGAGTAGAATAGAATAGTAAAATATAGAATAAATATAGAGTAGAATAGAATAGAATAGTAAAATATAGAATAAATATAAAGTAGAATAGTATAGAATAGAACAGTAAAATATAGAATCAATGTAGAGTAGAATAGAATAGCACAGAACAGAACAGAACAGAAGAATGGAATGGGAATGGGAATGGGAATGGGAATAGGAATAGGAATAGAATAGAATAGAATAGAATAGAATAGAATAGAATAGAACAGAACAGAATAGAATAGAATAGAATAGAATAGAATAGAACAAGCTGGTAGGGACCTTGGAGGTCTTCTAGTCCATCCATCTTCTCGAGCAGGAGAACCTATACCATTTCAGATAAGTGACTGTAACAAAGAGACCAGGGCTGTGTCCCCAAAACACCAGAAGGCAAGATATGAAAACCATGGATGGAAACTACTCAAAGGAGAGAAGCAACCTGGATTTAAGGAGAAATTTCCTGGCGGTGAGAACAATTAACCAGTGGAACAGCTTGTCACCAGAAGTCGTGGGTGCTCTTCTATCCCTGGAGGCTTTTAAAAAGAGACTGGACAACCATTTTGTCTGAATGATCTAGCGTTTCCTGCTTGAGCATGGGGTGGGCTAAATGACCTCCAAGGTCCCTTCCAACTCTGTTCTTCTGTAGGATTTCCTTCACATTAAGTTTGGGACAAGATTTTCAATCCTCGCCCACTGCACCTTTGGCAGGCTCCTCCAGATGCACAGTCTTTTTCTATTTATTATTATTTATTGGTTCGATTTATATGCTGTCCTTCTCCGGCGACTTAGGGCGGCTTACAATACGTTAAGCAGTAGCCTTCATACTTTTGTATACCTGCTTAGTAGGGCTTTTGGGCCTCCCCTAAGCAGTGTTCTTTTTTATACAAAGTCAGTTTATTGCCCCCACAATCCGGGTCCTCATTTTACCTACCTTGGAAGGATGGAAGGCTAAGTCAACCTTGAGTCTGGTGAAATTCGAACTTGCAGTCATTGCAGGCAGCTGGTGCTAGTTAACAGCACTTTAGTCTGCTGTGCCACCAAGGCTCTATATGTAACATTTGTTGTGGCGTGGAAAACACTCATTCAGATTAAAAGTATGAAAGTGGCTCAGCAGACTAAAGAAGCCTGGATAGCTCAGCAGACTAATGCATTGTAATTTAACTCCAGCTGTCTGCAATTAATAAGTTCGAATCTCCCCAGGCTCAAGGGGACTGAGCCTTCCATCCTTTCTAAGGTAGGTAAATGGAGGACCCAGTTTATGGGGGCAATAAGCTGACTTTGTATAAATATACAAAAGTATGAAGGCTATTGCTTAATGCATTGTAAGCCGCCCTGAGTCTCCGGAGAAGGGTGGCATATAAATCAAATTAAAAAAACAAGGATGGATGCAGTGGCTAAACGTTTCCTGACCTGGATGAGTGCCTGGGACACTGAATGGAAAACAAGTTCAGACAAGACTTAACAATAATTCGTTTACTGACCGTTCAGTGTTAAACCGGTACTGGAAAAAGTGATATACGACTCTTTTTCACACTTACGACCGTGGCGGCATTCAGATGCTTGGCGACGGACTCTTATTTGTGACGGTTCCCGTGTGTGTGTGTGTGTGTCACGCAATCTCCTTTTGCGATCTTCTGACAAGCAAAGTCCACGGGGAAGCCAGATTCGCTGAACAACTGGGCGACTCACTTATCGGTGGCAATGATTCACTTAACGATGGGGGCAAGAAAGGCCGTAAAACGGGGCAAAACTCACTTAACAAATGTCTCGCATTTTTTAATGCGAGACATAAATTTTGTGGTCCTACGTCAAGGACTCCCTGCAAGGTAAATCTTAAATTTGCTAGCCAAGGGCTCCCTTTAGTGGCAATATAGAGGAAATACAGGGAAAAAAGAATAGAAGCTACATGTCTGATGAAGAATAGAATAGAATAGGAGAGGAGGGGAGGGGAGGGGAGAGGAGAGGAGAGGAGAGGAGAGGAGAGGAGAGGAGAGGAGAGGGAAGGGAAGGGAAGAGAGAAGAATAGAATAGAATAGAATAGAATAGAATAGAATAGAATAGAATAGAATAGAATAGAATAGAATAGAATAGAATAGAATAGAATAGAATAGAATAGAATAGAATAGAATTCTTTATTGGCCAAGTGTGATTGGACACACAAGGAATTTGTCTTTGGTGCATAGGCTCTCTGTACTTAAGGAGTATAAAATATATTTATCAAGAATAAAAAGATACAACACTTAGTGATAGTCAAGGTTACTAATAAGCGATCAAACCGTACTAGGAAACAAATAAAAATAAATGGAAAGATACAATCAACATGGGTATAGTCATAAGTGGGAGGAGATGGGTGATAGGAACGATGAGAAGATTAGTAGTGCAGACTTAGTGAATAGTTTGACAGTGTTGAGGGGATTATTTGTTTAGCAGAGTGATGGCGTTTGGGAAAAAGCTGTCCTTGGACAACCTGTCTGGTTGTTCTGGTGTGCAGTGCTCTATAGCGTCGTTTTAAGGGTAGGAGTTGAAACAGTTGATGTCCAGGATGTGAGGGGTCTGTCGATATTTTCCCAGCCCTCTTTTTGACTCGTGTGGCATACAGATCCTCAACGGAAGGCAGGTTGGTAGCCATTGTTTTTTCTGCAGTTCTAATGAACCTCTGAAGTCCATGTCTGTCTTGTTGGGTTGCAGAGCCAAACCAGACAGTGATGGAGGTGCAGATGACAGACTCAATCATTCCTCTGTAGAACTGGATCAGCAGCTCTTGGGACCTAGAAACCTGGCTGGGAAAAAACCAAAAACAGAAAGAAATGAGATGAAAACTAGAAACAGAAGTGAAAAACACTGACACGCACAATTGTTACCTGGGGCTCCCAGGTCTGGCTGGATAAATCGAAACTACCACAAGACACAAAGAAAGAAACGCAAAAGCCACTACTTTTCCTTGGCTGTGCAAATTTCCCTAGTCTAGAGCCATTATCCCTGAGTTTGCCTCCCTATCAAAATTGAACCAAATTCAAAACTTGGTCGAAGCTGTAAAGAAAGCCGGGTTTTGCACACCTGAAGGGAGGATGAGAAGGCGAAACTGCACAGCAGCCAAA
Source organism: Coluber constrictor foxii (assembly GCA_038048745.1). Lineage (NCBI taxonomy): Eukaryota > Metazoa > Chordata > Lepidosauria > Squamata > Colubridae > Coluber > Coluber constrictor. The sequence continues at coordinate 4,535,235 of CM075975.1, forward strand.
AACAAATGCACATTCCATGCTTATCTCTCTCAAGGCTGTATCCCAGGGTTACCTACAGCAGCAAGGGGAGAGACCTCTACACCCTGGGGGGAGTGGGGGAAAACAGGGTCATAATTGGAGCGTAAATTACGTAGGTTCTGAGCTGGCTTCACTTGGGAATGTGCGGACATGAAGCTCCTAATAAATAACTGGATTTCTTTTGAAGCTTGGTTCGAGACTCATGATTTAATTAGGGCATCCCTCAGAACCCTAACAGCAAGCCAGCTCTGACCCTACATAATTTACGCTCCAATTATGACCCTGTTTCCCTAACACACATTGTCTACAGTACCCATTCAAAAGGTAGAACCAGAGGGAGAACAGAGCAACAATGACCCTAAGCCACTCTGGCAAAAGTCTCTGGATCAGGGGTGCTATTCAGCAGGTTCTGACCAGTTCTGGAGAACCGGTAGTGAAAATTTTGAGTAGTTTGGAGAACCGGTAGTAAAAATTCTGACTGGCCCCGCCCCCTTTTATTCTCTGCCTCCGAAGTCCCAGCTGATCGGGAGGAAATGGGGATTTTGCAGTATCCTTCCCCTGGATTGGGGAGGGAATGGAGATTTTACAGTATCCTTCCCCTGCCACGCCCACCAAGCCACATCCACCAAGCCATGCCATGCCCACCAAACCACGCCCACAGAACTGGTAGTAAAAATTTTTGAAACTCACCACTGGATAGAACTTTTGAAATCCATCAAATATATCCATTATATATATAATGTGCCTCTATTTCTATTGCGCTGTATTTCCTTTTCTAATTAAGAGGAGTTCTGTTTCATTTTATTTGTCATTTTCCCATTTAACTGTGACATGTGTTTTTTTCGGGTTTTTTTCATCTCTACGCCGCATCTGGATATCTCATTTCTTTACTGTTATTATTACATATTTTGTATTCATATCAGCCTGCCTGCTGTTTATTTGCTGTGACTTTACATAAATTGTTCCGTTTGTCCTCTTCCTAATTCGGCTTTCATGCTATTCATTACACATTTGCTAAGCTTCCCAGAACATTGACGGAAACTAATTTTCGTTGTCACTTGCGTTTCTCTCACCTTCTTCCTTCCTTTCTTTCTTTTTCCTCCTAGCAAAGTATCTATTTCTTTCCGACTAAAGATGAAAAACAGTTCACAAGTCACATCTAAGGATGGATGAGAGAGAATTGTTTTATTCTCACAGGTGGTAGATAATTCTGCCTTTTCAAATTAACGCGCAAACGTCATTCTCATTCAAAGATTTCAATAAGCTGGACTTTAAAAAATAAATGTGTGTTGAACAAATAACAGATTAAAAAAAAATTACAGGCAGTCCTCGACTTATGACCACAAGGGAGACCAAAATTTATGTTGCTAAGCGACACAGTTCTTAAATGAATTTTGCCCAGTGGTGAAATCTGAACTGGTTTGCTACCGGCTCCCTGGCTGCGCATACATGTGCGCACATGTGCACCAAATGCACACTGCGCATTTAAAAAGCTATGATCCGAGAATCAGCTGTGCTGCACGGTTTAGCTTTGCTATTTAGCTTTGTTAGAAAGCAGGGCTTCCTAAAGACAAAGCTAAACCGCACAGCACAGCTGATCGTTGGATCATAGCTTTTCTTAACTACTGGTTCGCCTGAATCAGTAGTTTTTATCACTACCGATTTGCCCGAACCAGAGCGAACCGGTAGCATTTCAACCCTGATTTTGCCCCATTTTAAGACCTGTCCTGCCATGATTGTTAAGTGAATCATCGCAGTTGTTAAATCAGTAACACAATATGCACCAAACGCGCACTGTGCATTTAAAAAGCTTTGATCCAACGATCAGCTGTGCTGCGTGGTTTAGCTTTGCTATTTAGCTTTGCTAGAAAGCAGGACTTCCTAAAGACAAAGCTAAACCGCGCAGCACAGCTGATCGTCGGATCATAGCTTTTTTTAACTACTGGTTTGCCTGAATCAGTAGTTTTTATCACTACCGATTCACCTGAACCGTAGTGAACCGGTAGCATTTCACCCCGATTTTGCCCCATTTTCTGACCTTTCCTGCCATGGTTAAGTGAATCATCGTGGTTGTTAAGCCAGTTACACGACTCTTAAGTGAATCCGGCTTCTCCATTGACTTTGCTGGTCAGAAGGTCGCAAACCTCAGGACACTGTGACCATTATAAATATGAATCCAGTGGCCAAACATCTGAATTTTGACCCCCATGTGATCATGGGGATGCTGCAACACTGGTAAGTGTGAAAATCAATCCTAAATCACTTTTTCCCAGTGACTTTTTGTGATTTTGAACCGTCATTAAATGAATAAGTCGAGGGCTTATCTGTAGTTCTGTACAATAGTTAATGCAATCAAACAATTTCGAACTTCATCATTAACTTTTTTTAAAAAGACCCAAAAGAGGACCTGATTAATAATAGCTTAATTCCAAAACCTGATTACATTGTTTGAAAGGGGTTTTTTTCCCTTTGGTTCTTTAAAACAAAAGTCAGATATTGATAGAAAATTCATATTAATAACCCTCCATTGAAAATCAGCTATGGACCTCTCCTTTTATGCTAGTGTTTGGTAATTATTTTAATGAGCCCACATGCTTGAAAAATCCATAATTGTTGACCTCTATAGATTCTAAATAGGGACGCGGTGGCCCAGTGGCTAAGATGCTGGCTTTCTGGTTTTTTCCTTTGAAGACGTTTTGCTTCTCATCCCAGAAGCTTCTTCCATTCTGTCTGGATGGTGAGGAATGGAAGGATTGATACAACTTGCCGACAGCTGGTTATTTGCATCCTTTTAGAGGGTCATTGAGGCTGCTTGGAGGCTTATCTGTGTCCTCAGAGTCACCTGGGCCTAATCTAGGTCCTTTCCAGGCCCACCCAATTTGGCCTGAAAGACCCACCCCAGACACACATGTTTCCTTCTGGTGTTGCATCCAGAGCAGTGGTGGGATTCAAACTTTTTTTACTACCGGTTCTGTGGGCGTGGCTTGGTGGGTGTGGCAGGGGAAGGATACTGTAAAATCTCCATTCCCTCCCCACTCCAGGGGTAGGATACTGTAAAATCCCCATTCCCTCCCCACTCCAGGGGAAGGATACTGCAAAATCCCCATTCCCTCCCCACTCCAGGGGAAGGATACTGCAAAATCCCCATTCCCTCCCCACTCCAGGGGAAGGATAATCCAAAATCCCCATTCTCTCCCCATACCAGGGGAAGGATACTGTAAAATCCCCATTCCCACTCCACTCCAGGGGAAGGATACTGCGAAATCCCCATTTCAGCTGGGACTCAGGAGGCAGAGAATAGATGGGGGCGGGGCCAGTCAGAATTTGTACTATCGGTTCTCCGAATTACTCAGAGTTTCCGCTACCTGTTCTCCAGAACTGGTCAGAACCTGCTGAATAGCACCCCTGATCCAGAGACTTTTGTCAGAGTGGCTTAGGGTCATTGTTGCTCTGTTCTCCCTGTGATAATTTCCTGGACTGGTTTTCCTGAACGAAAAACATTGATTTTTTTTTTTAGACATTATCTCATAGGATCACAGTTTTGAAAAGGAGGCCAGCCTCCTCCATAGAGTCTGCCGCATCAAACACCACAAAGCCTTGTGTTGTGACACTTTTTAAAGGCTAATAAATGCACTGGGGCGTCAGCTCCTGTGAACCTGTTTCCTAATTAATGTGCCAGTCATTAAGGTGACTCGACGATTCTTTCATCTCCAATCTTTGATGTTTTATTAATCCCTCACACCCCCCCTCCTCGGTTTCTTCCCGAAAACCCTGTGCAGTTTGTAAAAGATTTATGATGCAGTGCGGTACTCTTTAGCTGACCTTAGCTGCTTTTGAAAAAGCTAAGCAGGCTTTGAATTCGGAGGGAGACCACCAGGAGATCAGAGCTGTGGGTTAGTTTTCAGGTGTTGAATTTACCATACTTTTCAAAGTATAAGACACACTTTTTCCATCCCTTAAAAGAGGGTGGAAATGTTGGTGCGTCTTATACACCAATTACAGCCAGTTTTGAACTCCCAAAGCCCCACCCCACGCGTCCCATTTTCGCTAAAAACAGGCCCGTTTTTTGCAAAAATGGGATGCAGAAAGGATTTGGGACAGTGCTGGGTTTCTATAGGTTTGCTCTGGTTCAGGCAAACTGGTAGCGGCGGCGGCGGCGGGAGGCTCCTCCCACCCGCCCTGAAAATAACACAGACACTCTACATATGCGCAGATAGGCTGTGCAGGAGTGAAGTGAGCACACGCATATGCACGCTCACAGTTCCAAACCGGTAGTGAAGGTAAGTGAAACCCACTACTGGTTTGGGAGGCCTACAGAGTGCTCCTGGGGGCTGGGGAGGGCAAAAACGTGATATGTGGAAGGTTTGGGAGGTTTTTCTCTTCGAAATCTTTGGTGCGTCTTATAGTCCGAAAAATACGGTAGTCTAGTAAATTTTGGAGTGTGTTAGATTTAGGGCACGATTGGAATATCTGATCGGAGTGGGAAGGTAAACCTTTGGCTTGTGTGTCCTTGTCTTGATAACCTCACAAGGTTGTTGTGCAGCTGAAGGAGCCAGGGAAGAGTTTGGAAAAGGCAAGACTGGGTTTAGTCTGTAGAGATTCTCCTTCATCCCAGGTCCTGGTTGTCCCAAAGGTGCTTTGTCAGGAGGCAACTGGACTTTCTGGTTTTTCTTTGAAGAGGTTTCGCTTCTCATCCCAGAAACTTCTTCCGCTCTGATAGAATGGTGGCGAACGGAAGGATTGATCATCCTTGCAGACGGCTGGTCATTTGCATCCTTTGAGAGGGTCATTGAGGCCACTTGGAGATTTCTCTCTATCCTCAGATAAATGGGTTCTTCCAACACTCTATTTGTACCACTCAGGTGACCCTGAGGACACAGACAAACTCCGATAGGAATAGGACAGTGATGACTAACCTTTTTTTCTTCAGGTGCCCATACCCATAATGCAATGCCTCTGGTGCCCCTCCTCCCCCCACATGCACGCATGACCACCCCCCATGCCTTGTTTTTGGCCTAGCAGGTCTCCTTAAAGCCTCCGGAGGCTGGAAATGGCCCGTTTCCGGACTTCTAGTAGGCCTATTTTTTTGCCCTTCCCAGGCTCCGGAGGCTTTTCTAGAGCCTCCGGGAGGGCGAAAATGGGCTTCCCCAGCCCTCTGGAGGCCAGAAATGGCCCGTTTCTGTCCCATTTTCGCCCTCCCAGAGCCTCTGCGCGAGCCCTGTACTTACCTGGCATCCAAAATGGGCCGCATGTAGACTCCTGGGAGGGGAGGGGTGGCATGGGTGGGGCCAGCTGAAAATCAGCTGGCCAGTGGGAGGGGCGCATGTGCATGCACAGTGGAACTGACCTAGGGCAACGGCTCACGTGCAGAGATGGCTCTGCGTGCCGGCTGTGGCATATGTGCCATAGGTTCGCCATCACGGGAATTAGAACAACTTGCAGCTGCCAACTCACCGCTGCCAATTTGCCATGGGACAACTCACTGCAGGACCATTCAACAATGATATTTAATTATCTAAAATAATTGTATAAGTATTTTAACTTTTGTTATTCACATTGCATTCTGTACCTCTTTTTGCATCCTTTCTTTCATGATTCTATTCCACCATTTCTTTTGATATTAGTGTAACTTTTATCCCACAGCACGTTGGCCATGATGAGTTGGTCATGGTGAGTTGGTCATGGTGGGTTGGCCATAGCAAGTTGGCTGTGGTGAGTTGGCCATGATGAGTTGGCCGTAATGAATTGGCCGTGGTGAGATGGCCATGGGAAGTTGGCTGTGGCAAATTGGCCATAATGAGTTGCCATGATGAGTTGGCCATAATGAGTGGCCATGGTGAAATGGCCATGGAAAATTGGCTGTGGCAAATTGGCCATGGTGAGTTGGCCATGATGAGTTGGCCATAATGAGTTGGCCATGGTGAGATGGCCACGGGAAGTTGGTTGTGGCAAATTGGCCATAATGAATTGGCCATGGTGAAACGGCCATGGGAAGTTGGCCGTGGCGAATTGGCCATAATGATTTGACTGTGAGAAGCTGGCCATGGGAAGTTGGCCATGGGAAGTTGGTGGTGATGAGTTGGCCATGGTGAATTGACTGTGAGAAGTTGGCTATGTTGAGTTGGCCATGGTGAGTTGGTTGTGAGGTTGGCCATGGTGAGTTGGCCATGGTAAATTGGCTGTGAGAAGTTGGCCATGATGAGTTGGCCGTGACGAGTTGGCTGTGATGAGCTGGTCATGATGAGTTGGCCATGGAGACTTGGCTTTAGTGAGTTGAGTCAGCTGCCAAGCATTTTAATTCTGATCACAGGACCATGGAGCTGCTGCAGCGGTCATAAGTGTGAAAAATGGTCATAAGTTACATTTTTCAGTGCCGTGGTAACTTTGAACAGCCACTGTTGTAGGTCGAGGACTACTTATACTAAAACCTAAACCTGAGTTAATGAAATAGAGTAGCAAAACACAAGATTATATGCTGGGAAAAAGGGCTACATCCCCACCAGTTGCCAAACCACGAACAGCAAATCCTATTCTAGTCTAATTTAGCTCCAGAAAGTTTGAGCTAACCTCGCCTATTAAGCCTCTTACTCAAGTGTGCAAATCTGTCCATTTGGTTTTCCTCCTGGTTTCTCATCTTTGCAAACCTGTCAGGTTCAGTTGCCCAAGAGCTGAGATTCTTTTTAAAAGCTCACCTAAAATTGCAGAGATTTAGAGATACATTTCTCAAGGCAAACACAGGTTTCCCCCCCCCCCCCCCCAATTTTGCTCACCGTACCCAGTTTACGCCATCAGCGGTTACTAACGTCATGCAATTTTGCACAATTTGGGATGAAGAAATCCACCTTTTGAGAGGCAAACAGAGATTAGAGTGTTCTTGACAAAGGGAGCACTCTGAAATTTGAATAAAACCTGGGCTATGATTTATATATCTATTCCGCAAGGTGGATTAGAGTAGCACTATACACAAAAGGGAATTCAATGTAGAGCAGGTTGAAGGTTTGACATGGAGGCAAGAAAAACCAATGCACAGGTGCCGTATATGTGATACCTGGCTGAATAGTGGTGACGGTGAGAGGGGTCTTGGAGTCCTAGTGGACAACCATTGAAATAGGAGCCAGCCGTGTGCAGCAGCTGCCCAAAAAGCCAACACAGTTCTGGGCTGCATCAACAGAAGGATAGAATCAAGATCACGTGAAATGTTAATACTACTTTATAAGGCCTTGGGAAGGCCACACTTGGAATACGGCATTCAGTTTTGGTTGCCATGAAGTAAAAAAGATGTGGAGACTCTAGAAAGAGTGCAGAGAAGAGCAACGAAGAGGATTAGGGGACTGGAGGCTAAAAGAACAGTTGCAGGAACTGGGTATGCCTAGTTTAATGAAGAGAAGCACTAGGGGAGACATGATAGAAGTCTTCCAATATCTCAGGGGCTGCCCCAAAGAAAACGGGGGTCAAGCTATTCTCCAAAGCACCTGAAGGCAGGACAAAAAACACATCACCAGGACCAATCACCAGGAGACAGTGAATTCTAGTTCAATCACCAGGGCCAATCACCAGGAGACAGTGAGTTCTAGTCCAATCACCAAGGCCAATCACCAGTAGACAGTGAATTCTAGTCCAATCACCAGGACCAATCACTAGGAGACAGTGAGTTCTAGTCCAGTCACCAGGACCAATCACCAGGAGACTGAGTTCTTGTCCAATCACCAGAACCAATCACCAGGAGACAGTGAGTTCTTGTCCAATCACCAGAACCAATCACAAGGAGACAGTGAGTTCTAGTCCAATCACCAGGACCAATCACCAGGAGACAGTGAGTTCTTGTCCAATCACCAGGACCAATCACCAGGAGACAGTGAGTTCTAGTCCAATCACCAGGACCAATCACTAGGCGACAGTGAATTCTAGTCCAATCCCCAGGACCAATCCCCAGGAGACACTGAGTTCTAGTCCCACCTTAGGCACAAAAGCTCCTGAGTGACTTCTTTGCGCTATTTTCTCTCTCTCTCTGTCCGCCCAAACCCACCTCACAGGATTGTTGTTGTGAGGGAAAAGAGGAGGAGGAAGGAGCACGATCTATGTTTACCACCTTGAGTTATTTTCTAAAAATAATATCAATCAATCAATCAAGAAAGAGAGAGAGAGAGAGAGAAAGAAAAAGAGAAAAAGAAAAAGAAAGAAAGAAAAAGAAAGAAAGAAAGAAAGAAAGAAAGAAAGAAAGAAAGAAAGAAAGAAAGAAAGAAATCTCTTACTCACCTCTTTCCCTGCTATGATATGCAATGAACACTGAAGGACCATCACTAGGCAATGTCAGAAACTGTGCTGGTGTTTCTCCGAGGAAAACCATATTTGGGTAAATCACCTGGAATTGAGCTTGACCCAAGGAGCTTAAAAAGGGCATTATTTTGTTCTCAGATGCAGCCTTGCAAGAGATTTTTGCACCTGATTAACGTCTCCATTCCCGGCCGAGAAGTCCCTGTTGCAACGGAGGCGGCCATCCATCCATCCAATTTTTCAGGGCAGCCAATTTAGAAAAGGAACAAAGCAGCTATCCAAGACCAAGCCACCTTAATTTTTAAAGAATCCATTATTTAATTAGCTGGTGCCAAACACTTATTAATTTAAACCCAAGCCGCCTGATTCCTGTCTAAGAGAGGTAAAAAAAAAAAAGATTTAATGTTTTGTTTTGGATGGTGACTGTAGTTCATAAGTGTTTAATTAGCCTGGGACAGAAAGCACTTTGTCAAAATGCTTTGATTGGAAAAGCTATTGTTTCTGCTAAATTAGTGTTACAAGCTCTTTGGTTTAAAGGCAATTTTTTTTAAAAAAAAAAGACAGCCAACCAGAAAGGCAGGTTAACAGCACTCATATAAAGATTGCTTCTGAAAAAATCATCAAGATCATAAAACACAACTCAGCACAAAGGTCGATCAATCAATCAATCAATCAATCAGAATAGAGTTGGAAGGTACTTTGGAGGTCATCTAGTCCAGCCCCCTATCCCGTTTCAGATAAGTGGTTGTCCAATCTGTTCTTAAAAACCTCCACTGATGGAGCACGCACAACTTCTGGTGGCAAGCAGTGTCACGGATTAATTGTTCTCACTGTCAGGAAATTTCTCCTTAATTCCAGGTTGCATCTCTCCTTGATGAGTTTCCATCCATTAAATCCATTTAATTCAATTATACAAGTTAGTTTTGTGTCCGCTCAAGAAATAGTCAGGCGCAGGAAGGGTTTTGTGGCTCCCGGTGTTTTCTTTTCGGTGGGAAACGGGTCCGAATGGCTCTTTGAGTGTTTAAGGTTGCAGACCCCTGGCCCAGGAGATGGTTGAAGGTTCGGTTCATTTAGCGTGGCCTCTGGTTGATGGACGTTCCTTGGGCACAGGGGCAGAGGTTTTGTCCCTCAGCCCCCAGTTAAAAACAAACAAACAATCTTCTGGTGAATTTGTAAAAAAAATAAACTCTTTTAACTGTTCCAGTGATGAATCTTCAACTGCATTATAACAGAGCAGGGCAAGACCAGACTGGAGGTCACTGGCTATTTCTCACCAGACCATAATAATCAAGCCTCGTTTTGAAGTTTCTCCTTAATCCCAGGTTGCTTCTCTCCTTGATTAGTTTCCATCCATAGTTTCTTGTCCTGCCTTCTGATGCCATGGAGAATAGGTTGACCCCCTCCTCTCTCTGTGGCAGCCCCTTAAATATTGGGACACTGCTATCATGTCATTCTCTGGTTCTTCTTGTCTTCTTCTTCTTCTTCTTCTTCTTCTTCTTCTTCTTCTTCTTCTTCTTCTTCTTCTTCTTCTTCTTCTTCTTCTTCTTCTTCTTCTTCTTCTTATTACTACTACTATTATTATTATTATTATTATTATTATTATTTAATCTGTAGTGAGATTCACAGTCTTTGAGGCTGGTTAATAGCTCAGCAGCTCGAGTCCTAACCAAGGACCTAGGAACTGTTAAGGTATCGTCGGAGGATGTAAGCTGTTCCGAGTAAGGTGGTTTTTTGTAGAGTCAAAATGTTCAAGTCCGGTAAATTTAGAATTTCTAAATAGCGGGGTAGCCCTTTGGGTATTGCTCCAAGGGCTCCAATTACAATCGGAACAACACATGATTTCTTTTTCCATAGTCGCTCAACTTCGATTTGCAAGTCCCGGTACTTTGTGATTTTTTCTTGCTGCTTATCTTCAATCCGTGCATCACCAGGTATTGCAATGTCAATGAACCATACTTTTTTCTCTTCAACTACCGTTATGTCAGATGTGTTGTGGACCAAGTGCCTGTCAGTCTAATTATTATTATTATTATTATTTCAATTTATATGCCGCGTTTCTCCGAAGACTCAGGGCAGCTTACAATGCATTTAAAAAACCATTATAAAAACATTTAAAAATTAAAATATTAAAACCCATTCACACCATTCATGGCCGGATCTCACAAGATCGCAACAGCGAGATCAAAGGCCTGCCGGAAAAGCCAGGTCTTCACCGCTTTTCATAAGGCCAATAGGGTGGGGATGGTCCGGACCTCAGGAGGTAACTGGGGCAGCCAGAGAGAAGGCCCCCCCCCCCCCCCCCCCCCGCGGGACATGTATGCTTGCAGATCCAGCATCAATGAACAATTATAGTGTGTTGAATGTATTTTCTTTTGCTACTAACGTGATGCTTCCTAAAGCAAAGAAACTTTGAGAACACCAAGGTCATAGCTGCTAAAGGAACTGGAACGAATTCTAGAATAAATGACCATTTATTCTGCACATTTCCTACTTTATTTAGATTTTGCATTACCGTTTCCATGTGTCTTTCCATCCTAAAATAGTAGAGAAAATCACTTTGCTACTGATTTTCACTACTCTGGATAAATCCAGCAGTGGCAAAATTAGATTTTTTTTTAATTAAATAGCTTTATTGATTAGCCTCTATAGGCCATATCAAAGCACAAAGCTCAAACATATATCACCAATAAAATCCTATACAAACAATTTAAAATAAGAGTAGGGTAAAATACAATAGTTATAGGAGATACACTATAATATAAATTAATACATAAATATATAAACTAGAATAAAATGACATAACATTATATTTTGGTGTCAACCTTACAATCTACCCCAATCAGTCCCACATATGCAGATCTCAACTGAACCATTTTGTTTAAATCCTGTGCTGTGTTAAATGTTATTATCAGATTATGGCTGCACATAAAGTAAGTTGTTCTGATACGGGGATCCCAATGGCAAAATTAAATCAGATCACTTACTCTGCCGTGGTGGCGCAGCGGTTAGAAATGCAGCATTGCAGGCTAATTCTGCTGACTGCCGACTGCCAGCAGTTCGACAGTTCGAATCTCACCAGGCTCAAGGTTGACTCAGCCTTTTGTCCTTCTGAGGTGGGTAAAATGAGGACCCCGATTGTTGGAGGGGCAAAAGGCCGACTCTGTAAATCACTCAGAGAGGGCTGTAAAGCACTGTGAAGCAATATATAATTGTGCTATTTCTATTTCTATTCTATTCAGAATTCTAATTCTGATTTTAATTTAATTCTAATTCTAATTCTAATTCGACTAAACTCTATTCTATATTCTATTCTATTCTTGCCATGGTGGTGCATTGATAGAATGCAGGCTAATTCTGCCGACTGCCAGTAGTTCGAATCTCACTGGCTCAAGGTTGGCTTAGTCTTCCATCTTTCTGAGGTCAGTAAAATGAGAACCCAGATTGTTGGGGGCAAGAGGCTGACTCTGTAAATTGCTTAGAGAGGGCTGTAAAGCACTACGAAGAGGTATATAAATCTAAGGGCTATATTGCTATTGCTATCTCCTCAGGAACAAACAGCTTAGCATGAATTGAGTCTCCAAAGGGCCAAGTTTATAACATCCATAATATGGCCAGGACCTACGGAGCAGCTCTCCCAACTCCCAGCTCTCCCTCTTCAGTCGATGCTGAATTTGGCACACATTGGCTGAAACCAACGCAAGTTCGACATAGACTGGCTTTTAAAATGAATTATGGATGTTAGTCCTCCAGCAGATGGCGCTGGAGGATTAATATTACTGGCCTGTTTCCAGGACTCCTTTTCTTTCCCCAAATTCAGCTCAGTCACTGGTTAGGGATGTGAACCTTCTCAAACACTCCATCCCTGAATGTGCTTCCACCTGGCCTCCTTGGCTGACATAGGCTGCAGAAGATGCTGTCAGTCTTGTCCCAGTTTAGGCATACAGACGGGAGGTTGAACCACTAGCCTCGTGTCGCGACTGGAACAATCTGGAACCGAACACACTCAAAACTGTAGAAATGGTGATGGACTTTAGGAGAGACCCTCCCATACTTCCACCTCTCACAATACTAGACAGCACAGTATCAACAGTAGAGACCTCCAAATTTCTAGGTTCTACCATACCTCAAGACCTAAAATGGACACCCAACATCAACAATGTCATCAAAAAAGCACAACAAAGAATGTTCTTCCTGCACCAACTCAGGAAGCTCAAACTGCCCAAGGAGCTGCTAAAGGCACGAAAATTACATATTGAAAGTATTCCCAAATCCCTCCCCCCTCAAGGACCCTAGCTGAATGTCCAATTCCCAGCCCTCCCTGGTGTCATGTGGGATGCATCTTCAGGTGGCCCCATCCATCTGGTATGCCAAGACAGTTGACTTTGACTGGCTGTCAACAAGTCCATTCAGCTGCGCTGTAGACAATGGGAGCATCCCTCCCTTTTCCTCCCTTTTCGGTCACATCACGAGACATCTCCACCAGCTCGCTTCCCCACTCAAATACCTATGCCTTCTCCCCCCACTCCCCCTGTTACTATGGCAACCAATAGCAAGCAAGCATCATGGAGGCTGACACTGGGGATGGAGTTAAAAGAGGGACCAGCCTAGAATCCCTACGTAGTCACAAGCGAACGAAGTCCAATTCTCCCTTGTGTGTCTTTTGACCTCATTTAACTAAGCAAAATGGGATGCGGTGGCTCAGTGGCTAAGATGCTGAGCTTGTCGATCAAAAGGTTGGCAGTTCAGTGGTTTGAATCCCAGCACCGCGTAACGGGGTGAGCTCCCATGACTTGTCCCAGTTTCTGCCAACCTAGCAGTTCGAAAGGACGTAAAAATGCAAGTAGAAAAATAGGGACCACTTTTGGTGAGAAGGTATAAGAGATCCGTGCGCCTTCGGTGTTGAGTCATGCCGGCCACATGACCACGGAGACGTCTTCGTACAGTGCTGACTCTTTGGCTTTGAAACGGAGATGTGCACTGCCCCCTAGAGTCAGGAACAACTAGCACATACGTGCGAGGGGAACCTTTACCTTTTTAACTCTAAGCAGGTGTTGACTGTGGGTTGACAAAATTCCTCTACTTTTTATTTTGTTTTTTTCTAGCCCAATTTGGGGACCGAAGGCATCCACTATCTTGTAAATAAATTCACTCCTTACGCCTTCTTTCTTCTTACCCAAGAAAGAAAATCAGCTGATTGACCACAACACGCTCACTCATTTATCAAGTAGATTCAGATCTATTTTCTGCTCAAACTGGAACAAAGATCACACATTTTGAGTGACAGGGAGCCGCAGCAGAGGGACGGAAGAGCCACATGCTTCCTTTTCTGCTGATCCCAAACCCAGTCACAAGGGTGATACTTGAGGTGTGTGTGTGTATTTGTGCAGCTATGTTTATTCTTGTGAATAACCTGGAAGGCCTAATTTAATTAACTCTGTTTGTGTTTGCAGACCTTATCCTTTGATATGTAGATTAGGTCCAGGTACCGTATTTTCCGGCGTATAAGACGACTTTCTAACACACAAAAATCTTCTCAAAAGTCGGGGGTCGTCTTATACGCCGGATGGTCGGCTGTATCTAGGCAGACCAGCCCGAAAGGCTTTGACGAGCCTTAAATGGCTCTAAGGAGCCAAGCTGAATTGCCTGTTGAGTTGCTGCTAATCAGCTGAGTTACACGCAAGCCTCATGTAAAAGGGAAAAACTTCCCTTTTACACAACGCTGGCCATCCCAGCTGCTAATTTTTGCCTGCTAATTGGTACGTAGCAAAAATCCCCCCCCTCCAGCTTGCTTACCTTAGCTGCTAGCTACAACCCTTGCCTTGCCTTGCCTTGCCTGCAATCCATTGCATCAGCAAGCAACTAAATCTCCCTGCCTGCAATCAAGCAGATCAGGGTGTTGTGGACTTCAACTCCCAGAATTACTCAGCCAGCAAAGCAAAGCTGGCTGAGGAATTCTGGGAGTTGAAGTCTACAAGTCTTAAAGTTGCCAAGGTTGGAGACCCCTCTTCTATTGGGTAAGTTTTTTTCCCCTTTAGGAGCTTTAAAAAAAATAGTTAATTGGGGGGTTTTTTAGTTGTTCTTTTTTAGACCTAGCCATTTAAAGGATAGGTCTAAGTTTTAGGCTAGGAAGTTTTAAATTTAGCTTTTATATTAAAATAAAAATAAAGTAAAATAATATTTGTGCAGCTTTCTGAGATTTAGTGTGTTTCTGTACTCTAACTACACAAATGCACAAAATCTCACAAAGCTGTATGTGGAATTTTGTGTGTGTAAAGTGTGAAAGTTGGATTTTTGGGCTTTTTGTGGCTGTGTGAGGTTCCTGCTTATTGCAGGGGCCATTTTGGGTCTAGCACAGCTGCTTTTACATTGTGACTGAGCCAGTTGATGTTTTTTAATTTTTATTTGGTGTGCGTTGGAAGAGGGGTCGTCTTATACAGCAAGTATAGCCCAAACCCTATATTTTTACAGGAAAAGTTGGGGGTTGTCTTATACGCCGGAAAATACGGTAGTTTATTTTGGGGATGTGGGGGGTTGAGATTTCCCGCCTGTTTGCAATTTTTTACTTGATCGATTTAGTTTCAGCTTGACCGTCGAATTGCGTTCAGCTGCATTCAGTTTTCGGTCCAATATTCCGCATTTGATTCCCTTCCTTCTCGTCTTTTTGTGGCTAAGAACCTGTTCGTTAAATGGGGATCCAACCTCTTTTGGGAGCGATGAAAAACAGGATAAATTGGGACCCCGGGTTATGCGTGTGGTGTGAACGCAACTGGAGAGATGTCAAGGCGGGCTTGGGAGATTCTCTGAATTTCCAAATTCCCCAAATTCAAGATTCCCCGAATTCAAGCTTCACACGCAACAGAAGAGCCCATACCAGAAATCGGAGAAAAGGACCGATCCCCAATTTCCCCTGCTCCCTCTTTGCCTCTTTGGGGATCAGATGGAATGGATGACCCCCCGCCCACTCTCGGATGTCAAGGAAAGACGATAATATTTTGACAATCGACATCATTCTTTCTCTTGATTGACAGCTCCCGGTTCATCTCCGAGTCAGGCGTGTTTACACTCGGGGAGCTGTTTCGTGCGAAGGAAGCGAGAGGATTTCGTGCAATGCAAAACAACCAGGCAGGAGGAGAACAGGTGAGCCGATGGTGCAAAACCTCTGGGGGGGTGGCAGGGCTTACACAGGGCAAATTTTCCCAGGGAAGATTTTATTCCAAGAGTTCTGGATCATTTGAGGAAGTGAGCCAGTCTGTTTTTCCTCAGCTGCAGCTCCCAAAAACTTCTGCCTTGAAAGCAAAGTGTATTTTGTTATTTTATTTTATTTTATTTATTTTATTTTATTTTATTTTATTTTATTTTATTTTATTTTATTTTATTTTATTTTATTTTATTTTATTTTATTTTATTATTTTATTTTATTTTATTTTATTTTATTTTATTTTATTTTATTTTATTTTATTTTATTTATTTTATTTTATTTATTTTATTTTATTTTATTTTATTATTTTATTATTTTATTTTATTTTATTTATTTTATTTTATTTTATTTTATTTTATTTTATTATTTTATTATTTTATTTTATTTTATTTTATTTTATTTTATTTTATTTTATTTTATTTTATTTTATTTTATTTTATTTTATTATTTTTTATTATTTTATTTTATTTTATTTCACTTTTTAGCATTTTATTTTATTTTATTATAGTATTTTTTATTATTTTATTTATTTTATTTATTTTATTCCTTCCTCTTGCCGCAGCATGGTTCAGTTGCTCCCCCATCAAAACATCCTGCTCCTGGCCCTGGTGAGTTCTGGGGTCCCCCTTAGGCTCCCCCCTTGAACACAGAGCTCTGCTTCCTAGGTGTTTATTTTCAACCTGGCTGGGAGCTCCGGGGGCCTCTCTGTCTCACACGGCCTGTCCAATGGGAATCAACCAGACGTGAGAAATTTCCACATCAGCCACATCAAAGTGATGGCAGCCACAAAGCCCCAGGTGCCCCCAGAGGCCCAGACAGACCAGTCTTCCTCTGCCTGGCTCCCTCCCCTCCCCCAGCCTCACTCTTGGTGCCACCTTCAAGCTTCTGACGAGTGCTGGGTTCACACAACATACTGGACTGGGTTCTGAGTTGCATCGAGGGGGGGGGCTGCTGGGGGTTTGGGAGAACCTCTAGCTAAGACTTTGTGCAGTTTGGAGAACCCCCCCAAATCCCACTCCGGGCTGGCCCCGCTTACCCCTCCCGTCCCCTCCTAGGAGTCCCCACGCAGCCCGTTTTGGAGGCAGGTAAGTGCAGGGAGCACCCGGAGGCTCAGGGAGGGTGGAAAACGGGCCTACCAGAGGTTCGGGGCCTCCGGAGCCTGGGGAGAGCAAAAATGTCGTGGTGCAGGAGGCTGACTAGGCCACACCCACCATGGCCACGCCCACCTAACAGGCAGAGAATCCCTTGCTAAAATTTTTGAGTTACACCATTCTTAAGAATACCTAAACGGATAAAATCAGCCACAACAAAAATGAAACCAAGATTTAAATCGACCAAGGCAGAGGTTTGTGCCAGAGATATGCCAGCTGTAGTGGATCTGGGAATGCCCAGGCAGGAGTGGGGTGGACTAGAAGACCTCCAAGTCCCTGGCAACTTCACGATTCTATCTTCAAGATTAGCAGGTTGTCTGAATGCAACACAGGGGTGAAATCCTGCAGGTTCTGACAGGTTCTGGAGAACTGGTAACGGAAATTTTGAGCAGTTCAGAGAACCGGCAAATACCACCTCTGGCTGGCCCCAGAGTGGGGAGGGAATGGGGATTTTGCAGTATCCTTCCCCCGAGTGGGATGGGAATGGAGATTTTGCAATATCCTTCCCCTGGAGTGGGGTGGGAATGGAGATTTTGCAATATCCTTCCCCTGGAGTGGAGTGGGAATGGAGATTTTGCAGTATCCTTCCCCTGGAGTCAGGAGGGAATGGAGATTTTGCAGTATCCTTCTCCTGCTATGCCCACCAAGCCACACCCACCAAGCCACACCATGCCCACAGAGCTGGATTTCACTACTGATGCAACCTGATAAACTGTTCCAGAGGCTGGAGTGTCATTTAAGTTGAAGATCTGAGATTCAGAGGTTGAATCGAGTCTGGGTAAAGATGTCAGCTCCAGGCCTCGGCATTTCCGGTCAAAAGAGATGGTGGTGGGCAGTGAAAGGTCTAGATGATCTCACATGGACTCAACCAGAGCATGATTAGGGGGCTGGAGGCTACCGTATTTTTCAGAGTATAAGATGCACCTGTTTCCCCCCAAAAAAGGGGGTGAAAATTTGCAGCAGTTACCTCCTTGCAAGCAAACAGCAAGAAAAAACAGCTCCTTTCAGCTTCAGCACAGCCTAATTAGCACATGTTGATTGGATCGGCCTCCCGACTCTCAGCTGATATACTTTCAGCTGTTTTGCAGGACTCTGCTGCTTGCTGCAAAGAGGTAACTTGCTGGAGCAGATTTTTTTTTTCCCCTTGTGCTAATCAAGCTATGCTAAAAATGAAAATGAAAGTAAAGAGAAAGATGTTATACCTATTTAGAGTTGAAATTTGAATAGTAGTAAGAAATAAATGGGAAATCATGATTGGAAAAATGAAATGAATAATAATTGGAATATCTGTCTTTGTATTTTTGAAATCTAGACAATGATTTTATTTTTTTATTTTTTTTAGAAATATGAATAAGTATAAACTTTAACAATTAAAATACCTTTAATGATATATGGTGGTGAAAGTAAAAAGGTTTTTTTTAAAAAAAATTAATTTATATGCCGCCCTTCTCCGGACACTCAGGGCGGCTTATAATGCGTTAAGCAATAGCCTTCATACTTTTGTATATACCTGCTTAGTAGCACCATCTAATTTTCCCATTTTTAAAAAAAAAAAAAAATTAAAACATGCATCCCTGCAGAATTACATACTACATGCTGTGGTTTCACAACAGAAGTCCAATGCAACGCATGACTCCATTCCCGGGATCAGGGAGTATCGCAGGAGAGGTGTGAAGGCAACTATTTCTCTCCCCCCCCCACCCCACCATGGAAAACTGGCAGACTGCACCTGAAGGAGGAGGCTCCATCTCCTGCAGTTGTCACTCGTGGCTAGGTGAATTTGCTGGTGGCTAACAGGAAGACTGCTTCCTTGCATTGTTTCCTTTGAGCTATGTTAGTATTATCTGTATTTCCTTTTGTACAGATTAAAAGGAGGAGGAGGAGGAGGAGGAGGAGGAGGAGAAAAGTAGGAGGAAAAGGGGTGGAGAAGAGGAGAAGGAGAAAAATAGGAGGAAGAGAAGAGGAGGAGGAAGAGGAGAGGAGGAGGAAAAGGAAGAGAACAGGAGAAAAGTAGGAAGAGGCTTGGAGGAGAAGAGGAGGAAGAGGAGGAGGAGAGGAAAAAGAGGAGGAGAAAAATAGGAGGAAGAGGGGAGGAGGAGAAGAGGAAGAGGATAAGAATAGGAGGAGAAGGAGAAAAGTAGGAAGAGGGGTGAAGAGGAGGAGGAGAAAAATAGGAAGAGGGGTGGAGGAGAAGAGGAGGAGGAGAAAAATAGGAGGAAGAGGAGTGGAGGAGAAGAGGAGGAGAAGGAAGAGAAGAGGAGGAGAAAAATAGGAGGAAGAGGGGTGGAGGAGGAGAAGAGGAAGAGGAAGAGGAGAAAAATAGGAGGAAGAGGGGTGGAGAAGAAGAGGAAGACGAGGAGGAGGAGGAGAAAAATAGGAAGAGGGGTGGAGGAGAAGAGGAGGAAGAGAAGAGGAGGAGAAAAATAGGAAGAGGGGTGGAGGAGAAGAGGAGGAAGAGAAGAGAAGGAGAAAAATAGGAAGAGGGGTGGAGGAGAAGAGGAGGAGGAAGAGATGGAGATGGAGGCTGAAGCAGAGAGAAGCTACCGTGATGCTTTCCCTCCGCCGGGGAAGCAGGCAGAGATAGCCGCTCCGGCACCGCCTGCCCAGCATAATCACTTCATTACATTGTCAGATGTTTGCAGTAATTCAACTTCTTCTTAAAGGGGGAAAAAAATTAATGCATTTTAAAACAATCAAATTATTCTCATTAGGGATGTAAAACGCAGCGACTGGAGAGAGATGGAGAGGGAGGGAGGGAAGGAGAAACCCTCATCAACCTGATTTGAAAAGCCGGAGCTTAGCTCCGGCGCTTCATCCTACCAGCCGCCTGATCCCCGGGTGCCTTTGAGGTGGGAATTATCGACAATGGTGAGCTTCTGCTACAGGCCCACAGACACCTTGGCATCCTCTTAATTGGAAAAGTTTTAACCCTTCCAGAATCAATCCCGCATATTTCGCTGTGTTCCAAGATTTGAAGGGCTGCCCCAAAGAAGAAGGGGTCAAGCTATTTTCCAAAGCACCCAAAAGCACCACAAGAAACAACAGATGGAAACTAACCAAGGAGAAAAGCAACTTAGAACGAAGGGAAAATTTAGGGAACTCTGGGTGTTCTCCAAAACACCAGAAGACAGGACAAGAAACGACAGATGGAAACTAATCAAGGACGAAGGAGAAACTTCCTAACGGTGAGAACAATTATCCAGTGGAACTGCTTGCCACCAGAAGTTGTGAAGGCTCCATTCCTGGAGGTTTTCAAGAAGACACTGGAAAGCCACTTGTTGAAATGGTATAGGGCAGTACCAAAAGTGGGGGGGAGTGTGTGTGGGGGGGTCGCGTGTGTGTGTGCCCACACCCATAATTCAATTCACCCCTCCCCCCATGCTCTCCCCCGCTTTTGGCACGTGATGGCACAGTGGCCAGGTAGGCCCGTTTTTCGTCCTCCCCAGGCTGCAGAGGCTTTCTTGGAGCCTGGGGAGGGCGAAAATGGCCTTCCCCACCCACTGGAGGCCCTCCAGGGGCCTGAAACAGCGTGTTTCCCGAGTTCCAATGGGACCGAGTTCCAATGGGACCAGAAGGCCCTTTTTTCGCCCTCCCCAGGCTCCAGAGGCTTTCCCCACCCCCTGGAGGCCCTCCAGAGGCTGGAAACAGTGTGTTTCCCGACTTCTGGTAGGCCCGGAAGGCCTGAAAAGCAGTTGACCAGTGTGCGCATGCGCACTGGAGCTGAGCTAGAACAATGCTCGTGTGCCCACAGATATGGCTCCGTGTGCCACCTGTGGCACGCGTGCCATAGGTTCACCATCACAGGTATAGTGTCTTCTGCTAGTGCAAGGGGTTGAAGGGATCTCCGAGATCCCTTCAAACTCTGCATTCTGTTATTCAGTTAATCCCCACTTAACAGATAGGAGTTTTCTAGGGGGCCTACATTGGCAATCCTCCCCATCCAGCACAACCCATCGCTGGGGAGGATAGGGACTGTGGTCCTACACCCCTAAAACCTATCAGGAGGATTAGGAGGGGGATTGGAGCACACGCTTACATTATTATATTTATATATCATTGTACTGTTCTGATTTGTCGCCCAGTCCGCTGATGTTTAGCCTGGATTTGGGCTTTTTTATCTACCTACCTATTGAGTTCTTCCTGGAGAAGACCTGGCAGAGGCCAATGGAATTGTCTGCAAGAAATCAACCAGGCTCAGAGAGCAACAAGGGCCCCTAATTGCCTCTGGCACCTGCTTCATCTTCATTTGCCCAAGGGCTCAATGGAGGGTGAGGAGAAGCCCCCATTCCCTGCCCCAATCTTCTCTTCCTCCTTCCATTGAGAACGGACCATCACAAGAGAGAGCGGAGGATACTGGGGAAGTTTACTCTTCTCTTCTTTTGACTTCTCTTCCCCCTTTTCGTTGCTAAACCACCGTTTGCCTCATCTGGAAGCACAAGATCCACAAAACGAATTTGGCAAGGAAGGTGGCAAGTAGGAGCAAGAGGCAGTGTCAGGCTTGCCGCAGCTGGGTCCCTAGAAAAGAAAGACCCTCGACTCCATTCGGTTGAAGTGACAGGTTCTTGTACTAAGGATTACGGGTTGCAGTGACAGCAGGCTAGATCTGAAGTTCCCGTGCAAAAGGTTACAAATATTTTTCCCTTCATTCCAGCCCTCCCCTGCCCCTTTGGGGTGTTTTTTTTTTAAAATTTGATTTATATGCCGCCCTTCTCCGGAGACTCAGGGCGGCTTACAGTGCGTTAAGCAATAGCATTCATACCTTTGTATATTTATACAAAGTCAGCTTATTGCCCTCACAAACTGGGTCCTCATTTTACCTACCTTTGAAAGGATGGAAGGCTGAGTCAACATTGAGCCTGGTGAGATTCGAACTTACAGTAATTGCAGACAACTGGTCTTTAATCACAATGCTTTTAGTCTGCTGAGCTATTCAGGCTCCTGCTTTGTCTTTGTCCAATGGTGTAACGGCATGTTACACCTCTCGGATGTTCGGTGCCACTTGGTGCAATTCGCAGTCCTTTCCCAGACTCAAAGCCGAAGAGCCAGCGCTGTCCGAAGACACCTCCGTGGTCATGTGGCCGGCATGACTCAATGCCGAAGGCGCATGGAACGCTATTCCCTTCCCACCAAAGCTGGTCCCTATTTTCCTACTTGCAATTTTTTTTACGTGCTTTCGAACTGCTAGGTTGGCAGAAGCTGGGACAAGCAACGGGAGCTCACCCCATTACACAGTGCTTAGGGATTCAAACCACCCGAACTGCCGACCTTTCGATTGACTAGCTCAGCATCTTAGCCACTGAGCCACCGCATCCCTTGGTATGCCAATCTACATACCAATTGCTTCTATTCCCCCTAACAATTCATGGCAGATGCCAGCAAAACGCGTAAGCATTCATTGCCTGCTGGAATACTTAAGCAGAACCAAGTTTTTGGTGGAGCCAAAGTACTGCTCAAAACCACCCAATATTGGATAGAAGAGAAAAATTGTAGCTCAGGGTGGAACTGTGGGATCGAAGTACAGATATTCTCCTTTATTGGTGGGTGAAATGCTGAGATGGCTGAATTGGCTGCTGGGATTGGCGAAAAAGACAATATATTTTTTTGCTGACTGGGAAAGCCCTGGTAAGACATTTTTGCATGAAACGGAAGGGGAAAAAATGAATTTATGATTTATAGTTTTGATGATTAGACAGGATGGACTGTAGAAAGAAGGTGTTTGGGGTAGATATTAAGAGGTAAATCTGTAGTGGTATTTATAACTGATGTAAAGAAAATCGGAAGCTATTTCTTTGTGTGTGTTTTTTTCCACTTCCTTTTCTACTTTCCTTTTCCTTGGATCCATTTTCTTGCACTTCTCTTTGATTTCCTTTTCATTCTTTTTTCTTTTTTACTTCGTGTTAGTTTCATATTCTGTTCAAAATCAAATCACATGCAAAACCTACACGCACACACATATACATATATGGAAGAGTTCTAAGAAATGACCAGGTGCCTTCAAAGTGGGCAACTTTGTGGATTTCAACTCTGTAAACCGCTTAGAGAGGGCTGTGAAGTCTAAGTGCTATTGCTATTATCCCTCCCTCCCTCCCTCCCTCCCTTCCTTCCTTCCTTCCTTCCTTCCTTCCTTCCTTCCTTCCTTCCTTCCTTCCTTCCTTCCTTCCTTCCCAGTGGTTAGAATCTAGCATTGCAGGCTAATTCTGCCCACTGCCAGTAGTTCAATCCTGACCGGCTCAAGGTTGACTCAGCTTTCCATCCTTCTGAGGTTGGTAAAATGAGGATCCAGATTGTGACTCTGTAAACTGCTTAGAGGGGGCTGTGAAGCACCATGAAGCGATATATAAGTCTAAGTGCTATTGCTATCTTCCCTCCTTCCCTCCCTCCCTCCCTCCCTTCCTTGTGGTTAGAATGCAGCATTGCAGGCTAATTCTGCCCACTGCCAACAGTTTGATCCTGACCAGCACAAGGTTGACTCAGCCTTCCGTCTTTCCGTGGTGGGTAAAATGAGGACCCAGATTGTTGGAGGGCAAGAGGCTGACTCTGTAAATCGCTTAGAGGGGGCTGGAAAGCACTGTGAAGCAGTAGATAAGTGCTCTGCTCTGTATTATTCTGGTTTTTTGTGGAATGCAGTCCTTGATTGTCTCTCTTGTTGGCCATCGTCTTCCCTGATGGATGGCCATCACCTCTTCTCCAGCATAAAGATTCTGAGTTCTTCCAGCCTGCCTTCCGAGGGCAGGTCCTTGTCTTCCTGTGTCATCTTCCTTGCTGTCTCCTGAACCCTCCAGAGTTGTTCCCACCAGAGCTGAGGACAAAGGACTTCCTGCATCTCTGAGACGAGGGGCTGTTGTTGATCCTTCTAGCATCTGCTGTCTGCCTGCTGGCTGATGTTCAGCTATGCGGCGAGGACGCACCTGCGTCTTTCTGCGGGGCTCTGCTTTCCATGCCATGAATTCCCCCAGCTTGCATGTGCGCAGGCGCCTGGGGCTCATCAGTCCTTCCTTCCTTCTGGCCTATTTCACACAGGCTGCTCAAAATGCCCAGGTTTTCTTCCCCATGAATTTCCTGGAAGCCCAGCCTTCTCTGCTCCCTTTCCAAATCGAAAGGGGTCAGTTTCAGATGTTTGGTTGATCCTTCCTGCACAGTGTATCCCAGCATTCATCAATCAATCAATCAATCAATCAGAATAGAGCTGGAAGGGACCTTGGAGGTCTTTTAGTCCAGCCTCTTGCTCAAGCAGAAGACCCTAGACCATTTCAGGCAGGTGGCTATTCAGTCTCTTCTTAAAAACCTCCAGTGATGGAGCACCCATAACTTCTAGTGGCAAGCTGTTCCACTGGTTAATTGTCCTCACTGTCCGGACGTTTCTCCTTAATTCCAGGTTGCTTCTCTCCTTGATGAGTTTCCATCCATTATTTCTTGCCTGGCCTTCTGGTATCATATTTCCCTGAAAATAAGACCCTCTCTTATATTTTTTTTTGAACCCTGAAATAAGCGCTTGGCCTTATTGCCATGCACTCAAAAGCCCGATTGGCCTTATTATCAGGGGATAATGTCTTAACAGGGTGTCTGCCTGCCTGCCTGCCTGCCTGCCTGCCTGCCTGCCTGCCTGCCTGCCTGCCTGCCTGCCTGCCTGCCTGCCTGCCTGCCTGCCTGCCTGCCTGCCTGCCTGCCTGCCTGCCTGCCTGCCTGCCTATCTATCTATCTATCTATCTATCTATCTATCTATCTATCTATCTATCTATCTATCTATCTATCTATCTATCTATCTATCTATCTATCTATCTATCTATCTTCTCTCCCTCTAATCTGTCTGTCTACCTACTTAAGCATGTTTTTCTGAAAATAAGACCCTGTCTTCTATTTTTTTCAACCCTGAAATAAGCTCTGGGCCTTATTGCCATGCGCTCAAAAGCCCAATTTTGCTTAATATCAGGGGAATGTCTTATTTTGGGGAAAACGGTACTTTAGAAAACAAGCTGACCCTCTCTTCTTTGTGGCAGCCCTCAAATGCTGGAATATCTGCTATCATGTCCTTCCTAATCCTTTTGTTCCCCTCTAGATTGTCCATACCCAAATCCTTCAACCCAGGGTGAAATCCAGCAGGTTCTGACAGGTTCTGGAGAACCGGTAGCAGAAATTTTGAGTAGTTCGGAGATCTGGCAAATACCACCTCTGGCTGGTCCCCGAGTGGGGTGGGAATGGGATTTTGCAGTATCCTTCCCCTGCCACGCCCACCAAGCCACACCACGCTCACAGAACCGGTAGCGAAAAGAAATTGTATTTCACGACTGCTTCAACCATTATTCATATATTTTTGTCTCCAGACAAAAGGCTCCGAGTTGGTTTCCCTTCATCTGAGCCAATGTGGTTTATTCAGTAAAGTTTTATGCTCTTGGTAAAAAAATAATGTCCCAGGAGGTTTTTTTTCCTCCCTGGATTCACCAACTGGACTGGTGACAGGAGTCCCTATTAGTTCCAGCTTTTGGTCTCTAAGCGAAATTGAATTTTACCTCTCCTTTAAGAAAACCAGCCAAATCACCCTTGAAGGCCTGAGTAGTGTAGGGGAGTAATGCCTCCTACAAAGGCAGCATTTAAGATCCAGCTGCTGCAATTACTTGCGAGTTCAATCCCAGGCAGGCTCAAGGTCAACTCAGCCTTCCATCCTTTATAAGGTCGGTAAATTGAGGACCCAGTTCGTTGGGGGCAATAAGCTGACTTTGTATAAATATAAATATACAAAAGGATGAAGGCTATTGCTTAACGCACTGTAAGCCGCCCTGAGTCTCCGGAGAAGGGCGGCATATAAATCAAATTAAAAAAAAAAAAAGGCCAGACAAGGAAGAATGGATGGAAACTGAACAAGGAGAGATTCAACCTGGAAATAAGGAGGAATTTCCTGACCGTGAGAACCATCAACCCATGGAACAGAAGGTGCCTTCGGAAGTTGTGGGAGCTTCATCCCTGGAGGCTTCCAAGAAGAGCCTGGACTGCCAATTGTCAGAAATGGTGTAGGGTCTCCTGCTTGGCCAGGGAGGGTTAGACTAGATGACCTTCAAGATCCCTTCCAACTCTGTTCATCTGTTAATCAGCCTTTTCATTCATGCTAAAATGCTTCCATGGAGACACACACACACACACACACATACTTACACACGCACAGCTAAAACATTTCCTTGACAGCACTTGAATAAAAGGGTGTTACAGCACTAATTGAATAATTGATTTTTTAAAACTAACCTTCTGTCTTTCCATCTATCACCATGGAGGGGAAGGAGCGGGAAAAAAAAAATCCTTTCCCCGCCAGCCATTAAAAGCCTGGCTGGCGGCGCTCTTGAATTAAAATAAATACGAAATGCATCGGGTTTGTGAGACAACAATTGGATAAAAGCACCTGTTAAAGACTTGACGGGGAAAACGGGCGTGGATCTTTTTCAAATATAATTGCGCCGGCGAATTTTGCTTTGCGTTTCTTTGCTCCGTGCACTTAAACCCGTGTCAAGCAAAAAGGCCCCAGCTCCATCGGCCAATGTGGACAACTTGATCTTGGTTAATATTTAAGAGAGGAAGAGGGTTATGCTGTATAACCGGCTTAAGTTGAGTGGTGGGTTGCTACCGGTTCTCCCCAGTTCTTGCGAATCGGTAGTGGAAATTTTAAGTAGTTCGGAGAACCGGTAAATACCACCTCTGCCTGGCCCCGCCCCCAATCTATTGCTCCCTCCCGACTCCCAGCTGATTGGCTAGAAGGAAAAAAAATCAGTGCTCACTTAACAAAGAAAAGGAAAAAAAAAACAGGACACCGTCGCTTTAAATTGAGAAACCAAGAAGCCTCACCAACTGATGGGCTAGAACCGATCCGCTCCATGTAAACCACTTGGTAGTGGTAGATTGGCAATTGCCTGAAAACGGTTTCCAATGCTCTCAGTGGTGGCAGAGCGGCAAAAAACTGTTTAAACTCTTGCCGCGGTGCTTCAAAAGGCCGCCCTACAGCTGATCGGCGGTAAAAGTCAGTGTGGTGGTAGACTGGTGCACTCCAAAAACAAATGGGTAGACTGGTACGGCTTTTCAAGAGTTAAAAGCCTGGTAGACCAGTACCTCTGCTAAATCCTAAAAGATTGTTTGTCACATGACTATCAAACCATGCCCACAAAATAAGCCATGCCCACGGAACCAGTAGTAAAAATTTTTAGAACCCACCCCGAGGGGGGGGGTGTCAATTTGCAAATGCAGAGTTTAAGCGAGGGGTCGGCAACCTTAAACACTCAAAGAGCCATTTGGACCCAGTTTCCCACAGAAAAGAAAATGCCGGGAGCCACAAAAAACCTTTTGGCATCTAAAAATGAAGATAACACTGCATATATCGTTTTTTACCTTTACGCTATGTATAAAAAAAATATAATGGGTTGCATGTATGAAATCAATGATGTGCTACAGAGAAAATAAATTTTTATTTCTGCATGCAAAAATTTGAACTCCCTCCCCCCCAAAAAATGACGGGTCCAAAAGCTCAATAAATCACATGCCGGAAAATACCCAAATCATGGACTGGACAGGACAGGACAGGACTGGACTAGAATACAATTGAATATGATAGGACCTCAAGACCTAAAATGGACACCCAACATCAACAATGTCATCAAAAAGCACAACAAAGAATGTTCTTCCTGCACCAACTCAGGAAGCTCAAACTGCCCAAGGAGCTGCTGATCCAGTTCTACAGAGGAATGATGGAGTCTGTCATCTGCACCTCCATCACTGTCTAGTTTGGCTCTGCAACCCAACAAGGCAGACACGGACTTCAGAGGATCATTAGAACGGCAGAAAAAATCATGGCTGCCAACCTGTCTTCCATGGAGGACCTGTATGCTGTATGCGAGTCAAAAAGAGGGCTATGAAAATATCTACAGACCCCTCGCATCCTGGACATCAACTGTTTCAACTCCTACCCTCAAAACGATGCTATAGAGCACTGCACACCAGAACAACTAGACACAAGGACAGTTTTTTCCCCGAATGCCATCACTCTGCTAAACAAATAATCCCCTCAACACTGTCAAACTATTCACTAAGTCTGCACTACTATTAATCTTCTCATTGTTCCTATTACCCATCTCCTTCCACTTATGACTGCATGACTTAACCTTGTTGCTGGTCCTTACGATTTATACTGATGGTTTCCTAGTATGATTTGATTGCTTATTTGTACCCTATGACTATCATTAAGTGTTGTACCTTATGATTCTTGACGAAAGTATCTTTTCTTTTATGTACACTGAGAGCGTCTGCACCAAGACAAATTCCTTGTGTGTCTAATCACAATTCCATTCCTATTTCTATTCCTATTTCTATTCCTATTCCTATTCCTATTCCTATTCCTATTCCTATTCCTATTCCTATTCCTATTCCTATTTCTATTTCTATTTCTATTTCTATTTCTATTTCTATTTCTATTTCTATTTCATTTCTATATTTCTATTTCTATTCCATTCCATTCCATTCCATTCCATTCCTAATTTCTATTCTATTCTATTCTATTCTATTCTATTCTATTCTATTCTATTCTATTCTATTCTATTCTATTCTATTCTATTCTATTCTATTCTATTCTATTCCATTCCATTCATTCCATTCCATTCCATTCCATTCCATTCCATTCCATTCCATTCTATTCTATTCTAATTCTACTTTACTCTACTCTACCCTACCCTACCCTACTGTATCCTATCCTATCCTATTCATTTTATTATTCTATTCTGTTCTGTTCTGTTCTGTTCCGTTCCGTTCCGTTCCGTTCCGTTCCGTTCCGTTCCGTTCCGTTCCGTTCCGTTCCTAATTTCTATTCCATTCCATTCCATTCCCATGGTGGCTGATTTAATGGCTGTGGCACGAAAAGTCATAAAATGGGGCAAAATTTGCTTAACAAAATGTTTCACTTAGCAACAGACATTTTGGGTCGTTTCACTCGAGAGTGGCTACCTGCCAGTATTGTGTGTGGGAAGGCCAGCTGTGTGCGATCCAAAGCTCTTTCCTGGAGAAATCAAAACCTTGATCAGGCCACGATATTTCCCTTCCGCTGACACCGATGGCGGGACAAATCTGTTACGCCTTGAAAAGTTGGTGCATAAATTCTTTTTCTGTCTTGCACTCTTTCCCCCTCCTCAGCTCTAAGCGTTGTCGCCTGACTGTCACTTTTAAATTTGGGTTGAAGTTTGCACTTTCTTTCTAACTTTATTTCCGCCAAAGCCTTTAGGGGGTCTCTAGGGAAGGAGACTAATTGATGCGCCGATTCCCACACTCATGGGGCACACACGGGCTGCCTGCACCAACCTGATCTCGCAATGCTATTTTTTTTTTAAACATTCCCCACTTCCCCTTTTTTAAGTCATTCTCCAGCCTCCGTGAGCCGCTCTGTTCATTTGCAATAATATCCGCTTCGCTCCCAGGAAATGAATGTCGTTCCGGGAAAGCGGTGGAGCTCCGTTTGCAAATAAATAAATAAATAAAAATAAAATGGAATTCCTACCGACCTTGTGAAACTGACTTGACGAGCTGAGGGAAATTGACGCACCTGATTATCTCATGAAAATCAGATGGTGAAAATGGCTCTAAAATGGGCAAAGTAAGAAGGGAAGGCAGTCCGTTATGCAGCTCCCCCTTTCCCTTTGGGTCTCTTTCCCCCCCTCTCTAAATTTTCTTCCTCCCCATCTCCTTCCCTCCTTTTCTAAAGCCCTTCCTTCCTTCCTTTCTCGTCCCTTCCCTCCTCCCTTTCTTTTATCCCAATTTCCTCCCCTCCCCTCTCCCTTTATCTCTTCCCGCCCCTCCTCCTTCCTTCCTTCCTTTCCCCTCCCCTCCTTCTTCCCTTCCCTTCCCTCCTTGATCTTTCTTCCTTCCTCCCTCCTCTTCTTTTCCTTTCCTTCCTCCCTTCCTCGTCCCTTCCTCTCTTACTTCCCCTTCCCTCTCTCCTTCCTTCCTTTCTGTCCCCTCCCCTTCTTCCCTTCCCCCCTCATCTTTTCTTACTCCCATCCTCAACCCTCCCCTTTTCTTTCCCTTCCCTTCCCTCCCTCCCTCTCTTCCTTTCCTTTCCTTCCTTGTCCCCTCCGTTCCCTCCTCCCTCTCTCTTCCTTTCCTTTCCTTTCCTTCATCTCCTCCATTCCCTCCTCTTCCTTTCCTTTCCTTCCTTTCCTCACCCCCACTGTTTCCTCCTTCCCTCTCTCTTCCTTTCCTTTCCTTTCCTTTCCCTTTCTTCCTTTACCTTCCCCTTCCTTCTTTCCTCCTTTCCTTTCCTTTCCTTTCCTTTCCTTTCCTTTCCTTTCCTTTCCTTTCCTTTCCTTTCCTTTCCTTTCCTTTCCTTTCCTTTCCTTTCCTTCCTTTCCTTCCTTTCCTTCTCTTCTCTTCCCTTCCCTTCCCTTCCCTTCCCTTCCCTTCCCTTCCCTTCCTTCCCTTCCCTTCCCTTTCCTTTCCTTTCCTTTCCTTTCCTTTCCTTTCCTTTCCTTTCCTTTCCTTTCCTTTCCTTCCCTTTCCTTTCCTTTCCTTTCCTTCCCTTCCCTTCCCTTCCCTTCCCCCTTCCCTTCCCTTCCCCCTTCCCTTCCCTTCCCTTCCCTTCCCTTCCCTTCCCTTTCCTTTCCTTTCCTTTCCTTTCCTGCTCCCTCCCTCCCTCCCTTCCCAAATCAATGTATTTCCAAACCTGCACACAGACTCCTCAACTCTTGTCCCAAGCCCACAGGCTCTTTTTATAAAAAAAAAATACGAGCCAGACTTTGCCTGCAAGAGAGTAATTGTATTCAAAAATTGCTGTTACCTTGCAGGTTCCCCCCCTCCCCCCCACCCCAAGTGTTGTTGATCCTGCAGATGTGCCCAGGAAATTGTGTAACCGCATTTGAGTTCTGAAAGTACTTTTAGTGCAATTTTAACCAAGATTGAGAAAATAACCCTCCAGATTTACTGATCAATTTCACGTTGATTGATAGCAGAGGGTGCGTTCTTCCACTCTCCCAAACTATTTGAAGGAGGGCAATGGCTGAACGATTCCCCCCACCCCACCCCCAATAAAGGTATAAAAAGAACAAGAACAAAAAAAGGACGAGAGACTGCATGGAATTAATTGAAGCTGCTGAAGGAGTTGCGGAAATGGGGGCGCCATTCACACGACAGATTAAAACCCCGAGCAAGCAAGACGGAAGGGAAGGAGAGGAAACCACTTTGGCGTCTGTGGGCCACATTTTTTTTCCCCCGAGCTGCAAAATTATTATCATTCACATGGATAGCTATCCATCAATTTCAGGAAAGAATTGCTGGCTTGTATTAATGGTTTCTTTTGGGACAGAAGCTATTTCATGCTTTCGTTTTTTGGCTGTTTTAATTTTTTTACCGGAAGATTCTTTTATTGATTTTTTTTTCTTTTTTGGAAGATGCTTTCCTGCCTGTAAAATATATACCGGTGGTTTCGGAACCACCCAGGAGATTGGGCAGAAATGGAGATGGGTGTTTTTGTGACATCCCCCTGCCAACAAAAGTGTGTATAGTCAAAGCTTACGGTTTTCCCAGTTGCAATGGATGGCTGTGAAAATTGGACCAGAAGGATGGAGGCCTTTGAACTCTGGTGCTGGAGAAAACTCCTGCAAGTCCCTTGGACTGCAAGGCCATCCAACCGGTCAGTCCTGGAGGAGATCGACCCTGACTAGAAGGCCAAATCCTGAAGAGGAAACTCAAATACTATGGCCACCTAATGAGAAGGAAGGACTCCCTGGAGAAGAGCCCAATGCTGGGAACGATGGAGGGCAAAAGGAGAAGGGGACGGCAGAGAAGGAGGTGGCTGGATGGAGTCACTGAAGCAGTCGGCGTGAGCTTCAATGGACTCTAAAGGATGGTAGAGGACAGGAAGGCCTGCAGGAACGTCATCCATGGGGTCGCGATGGGTCGGACACAACTTTGCAACTAACAACGACTCCTCCTCCTTCTGTTGGACACTAACCAGAACAAGCCGTATTAGGTCAAATATTTTATGGAGAACTCTTTAATTGGAGCAGATATTTCAGTTACAGCTTTCCGTTTCCCTGTTTTCTTCTTATTAAGTAAATCCCATTTGGTCTCGTGGTTCTAGGGGAGTTCTAGGCACGAACGCCAGCTGGGTGACCTTTGGCCAATCATTAGGAGACAGTGAATTCTAGCTGCACCTTATGGCTGGGTGACTTTGGGCCAATGATGAGGAGATGGTGAGCTCTAGTCCTGCCTTAGATGTGAAAGCTGGTTGGGTGATTTTGGGCCAATCCCTGAAATCAATTGAAATGCTAATAGTTCATCTGCAGGATATTAAAAATACTCTTGCTGAGCAAGTGAAATAATTCATTTGTATGACATTTAAAACCAAGTTTTGCTTAGCAAGTAAAGATGTATATTTTTGTTTAGTATGGGTTGTTTCTTTTATAATAATTATTCTGTAATAATAATAATAATAATAATAATAATAATAATAATAATTGACGGTGGTGGTGATACTATATTTAAAGCCAAGTTTTGTTTAGCATGGGTTGTTGCAATAATAATAATAATAATGATATTTGGTTGATATCTAGGATGCTGGCAGCAACCCGTATCAACCTTCAGAGTCAGTCAATATTTGTTACACATTTTTAAATGTTCAGTTGACTGAGTTTCATGTTTTATGAATAAAAGATAATAATAATAATAATAATAATAATAATAATAATAATAATAATAATAATAATAATAATAATAATAATAATAATAATAATAATAATAATAATATTGTGCCAGAAGTTTGGATTTGCGTACAGCAAAAACCACTGGGAACATCAGGTTGAGAAAGTTTTAGAGAATGAGAAATTCAAAATCTTTTGGGACTTTAGGATTCAGACTGACAGGCACTTGGTCTACAACACACCGGACATAACAGTAGTTGAAAAGAAAAAAGGATGGTTCATTGACATTGCAATACCTGGTGATGCACGGATTGAAGATAAGCAGCAAGAAAAGGTCACAAAGTACCGGGACTTGCAAATTGAAGTTGAGCGACTGTGGAAAAAGAAATCGTGTGTTGTCCTGATTGTAATTGGAGCCCTTGGAGCAATACCCAAAGGTATTTCTAAATACCCCATTATTTAGAAATTCTAAATTTACCGGACTTGAACATTTTGACTCTACAAAAAACCACCTTACTCGGAACAGCTTACATCCTCCAACGGTACCTTAACAGTTCCTAGGTCCTTGGTTAGGACTCCAACTGCTGAGCTATTAACCAGCCTCAAAGGCTGTGAATCTCACTACAGATTAAATAATAATAATAATACTTGATACCTATACCTATGGGGCATTTGGTACCATGTCCAAGAATTTTACAAAACACATCAAGAAATTGCAGCTTCCTGCAATAACACCAGCGGAACAGCATAAAACTGTGCTACTTGGAACACCGTATATCTTAAGAAGGTATTTGGTTGATACCTGGGACACTGGCAGCAACCCGTATCAACCATTAGCACCAATCTATGGTATTTGTGATGCATTTTTGAATGTTCCGTTGACTCAGTTTCATGTTTAGTGAATAAAAGAGATAAAAATAAAAATAAGAAATCAATGATTGTACCAATAGTAATAGGAGCCCTTGAGCAGGGGTGAAATCTACTTACCTTCCCAACTGGTTCGGAAGTGTACGTGTGGACCCTCTGCGCATGTGCAAACCCTTCTGCGCATGCGCAGAGGGTAAAAAATGATGACCGGGTGGGTGGCCTCGCGCCACCACTGCTACCAGTTCTCTGAACCGGTCCAAACCAGGAGCATTTCAACCCCTGGTTTGGAGCAATACCCAAATGGCTGCCTAGATACATGGAATTTTTGATCTTATTAGTCCTGAATATTTTGACTTTGCAAAAAAACCATCTTGCTCGGAACTGTCTATATCATGGGTCTGCAACCTCAAACACTTAAGGAGCCATTTGGACCTGTTTCCCACAGAAAAGAAAACACCAGGAGCCACAAAATCCTTCCCGTACCTGACTATTTATTGAGCGGACAAAAAACTAGCATATGTAGTTGAATTAAACTTTCTGTTTTCTTCTGAAGCTTTTCTTTTCTTGGATTTATCCATGGCTGGCCTTCCGGAGGTTGAAAAGCTCAATAAATTGCGTGCTGATGAGTGTTGCACATTGGCAGTTGTGATGGCTATTTTTGAGTGACAGGGAGCCGCAGCAGAGGGGTGAAAGAGCCACATGCAGCTCCAGAGCCACAGGTTGCTGACAGGTTGTTGAGGATGTTATTTTATCAGCTCTTAGGTCCTTGGTTAGGTCCTACCACTCCTAGACTATGAATCAAATTGAAGATTAAATCTTAAATAATAATAATAGTAATAACAATAATCCTTAAAAAAACCACTGGTGTTTTTCAGATGGCGTGAAAAACCACTCGCCTGTCTCTGCCACCCCATCTTAACTTGGTTTCCCTTGATGGCTTAATTCTGCAGCAGCCTAAGAGAAAAACTGGGTTCCATTAATGTGACAAACCGCAGACAAGACTCGCATGTTGTGTGAATCTAATTCTTGGCTGCCAAGAATGGTTCCAAATCCAGTATCTATCATGCAATCATGGCATTTGGGTTACATGGAGGGGTTGGCATTGTCACTGCCCTGACAATGCCAACCCCTCCATGTAACCCTTGCCCTTTTTGTTCTACCAGTCCTTTTTTGTACAAAAAGAAGCTGTTCAGGAAAAGAAAGAAAGGAAAAAAGAGCCTGGTGGCTCAGCAGACTAAAGCATTGTGATTAACACCAGCTGTCTGCCATTACTGTAAGTTTGAATCTCACCAGGCTAAAGGTTGACTCAGCCTTCCATCCTTTCTAAGGTGGGTCAAACGAGGACCCAGTTTGTGGAGGCAATAAGCTGACTTTGTAAAATATACAAAAGTATGAAGGCTGTTGCTTAACGCATTGTAAGCCGCCCTGAGTCTCCGGAGAAGGGCGGCATATAAATCTAATTTAAAAACAATTTAAAAAAACCCAGAATTGAGCAATTTTGGGGCTGGGGGAGGACGACCGTTAAGGCTTTTTCTCCAGCCAAATTGGGTTTCTAATAAAAGGGCAACCCCCCCCCCCAACCCTAAATGTCAAGTTTTATAAGATTTGCAGCAGGGATGAGACATTATATTTTGCCCTTGACTTGAAAGAGGATGGTGGGGAGAGCAGAGTCATTTCCAAAATGTCTATCAAACAAAGCTAGAATTTACATTTAATTGGCTTGTATTTAGTTGCCCCCAAAAGAGCCCTTTTGGGACTGACTTTTGCCCCTTTAGGGGCATAAAACAAGATGCGGGTTGGTCTAACAGCTCTCCAGGCACCACAACTAAAGCGTTTCCAGAGTTGTGAACATCCTCGGAGAGTCACAATGGCTCACCTCGGCCTTTCAACCATGAAGGATGCACGCCCAGGTGCACAGCTCCCCTCCCAACACAGTGCGATTTTTTTCCCTCCCCTGCGTTCAGTTTCTGGCACAGAAGGACCGACAAAGGCATCTCCAACAGCTGGCCGAACCAAAAAGAAAAAAAAAGATTTGCAAAGGAAATACAGGGAATCCTCGACTTACACCTCATTTAGTGACCGTTCAAAGTTATAGAGGCACTAAATCCAGATTCATTTAACAACTGGGTTACGAACATCTGTTGTGGCCTGTCGGCCACTGGCACTCTCCAGCAGCCGAATCGGAGGAGGAGGAGGAAGCGTGGGAGTCAGAGTCAGCAACAGGGCAAGCTGAGAGCTCTGAGGGAGAAGAGGGAATGGAGCTGGTAGCGAGAGAGGTGGGGGGCAGAGGAGGAGCCTGGGCCATTTGTCAGCCCTCAGATGGAGAGTCAACAGCACCCAGGTCTGGAGGTGGCTGATGAGGAAGAGGAGGAACAGCTGGGACCAGCGCCTGACGCATGGATGCACAGAGGCAGAGGAGAGGAGAGCAGTGGAAATCTATGGGCCGGTCCTTGGGATGGAAGAGCCACTGTTGCTAGCAAAGCCCTGCCCTAGCTCTGGGGATCAAAGGCAGGGGGTGGAGATGAATAGATGGGGCAGACAACTATTCATCTCTCTGTCAGTCCTCTGATGGAGAATCAACAGTCCCCAGGTCTGGAAGTGGCTGATGAGAAAGGAGGAACAGCTGAGTCCAGTGCCTGACACACGGATGTGCAGAAGGAAAGGAAAGCAGTGGAAATCTATGGTCCGGTCCTTGGGACGGAAGAGCCACCGCTATTAGTGAGGGGGTAGAGATGAATAGATGTGGCAGACAACTATTCATCTCCCGGACGGACGGACTTGTTCATCGACAGTGAGAGAGAAATTTTTTGCCGGGGTTAAATAAATATACAAAAGTATGAAGGCTATTGCTTAACGCATTGTAAGCCGCCCTGAGTCTCCGGAGAAGGGCGGCATATAAATCAAATTAAAAAAAGGGCTGCCTAAATACATTGGAAATCCTGAACTTATTACCCACGTTTCCCCGAAAATAAGACCCTGTCTTATATTTTTTTGGACCTCGAAATAAGCGCTTGGCCTTATGTTCGGGGAGGTCTTATCATTTTGGGGCGCATGGGGGGAGATGGGCTTCATCCTGCCGTCTTACCTGATTTCCAGCTCTGCATTTAAATATTTTCCGGGAGGGCTTATTTTTTGGGGGGAGGCTTATTTTAGTGCATGTGCCCAAAAGCCTGATATTATTATCAGGGGAGGTCTTATTTTCCAGGAAACAGGGTAGACCTGAATATTCTGAGTTTGAAAAAAAACCACCTTACTTGGAACTGCCTATATATTCAACAACTCTAGGTCCTTGGTTAGGATTTGAACCAGTTTTTACCAGTCCCAGACTGTGAATTAAATTGAAGATTAAATCTGAAATAATAATAACAACAACAATAACAATCCTTAAAAAACCACTAATGCTGTTCAGATGGCCACTCCGCCACCCCATCTTAACTTGGTTTCCCTTGATGGTTTAATTCTGCCGGCAGCCTAAGAGAAAAGCTGGTTTGTGTTAATATGACAAGCCGCAGACAAGTCACCGTTACATGACTTTAGTCTGGCATGTTGTTCTTGGATGCTAAAGGTGCTTCCAAACCCAGTTTCTATTGCACAATCATGGCATCTCAACGGGGAGGGGAGACAACGCTTCCTGCCACCCTAAGCAACCCTAAAACCTATTCTTCTAGAATTTCAATTCTACAGTTTCACTTCGCAGGGTTCCTGGGGTCTACGACAACTCGCCACGGCCAACTTGCGGTGGCCAACTTTCTGCGGCCAACTCACCGTAAGGCAACCTGCCACAGCCAACTCACTGCAGGACAAGAGTTAACACTAATATCAAGTAAATGGTGGAATTGAATAATTAAAGAGAGGATGAAAATCAGAGGCACAGCATGAAATGAGAATGACAAAAATTAAAGTATTTTTTAAACTTTCTTTTAAATAATTGAATTGTTAAATTGTCCCACAGCCAGTTGATCATGGCGAGTTGGCCATGTTGAGTTG
This sequence comes from Coluber constrictor foxii, assembly GCA_038048745.1. Taxonomy (NCBI): domain Eukaryota; kingdom Metazoa; phylum Chordata; class Lepidosauria; order Squamata; family Colubridae; genus Coluber; species Coluber constrictor. The sequence goes on from CM075975.1 coordinate 4,572,383, forward strand.
GCCATGGCGTTGGCTGTGTTGAGTTGGCCGTGGCAAGTTGGCTGTGGTGAGTTGGCCATGGTGACTTGGCCGTGGTGAGTTAGCCATGGTAAGTGGCCATGATGAATTGAATGTCGTGAGTTGTCCATGTTGAGTTGTCCATGGTAGGTGGCCATGTTGAGTTGTCCATGTTGAGCTGGCCATGGTAAGTTGTCCATGTTGAGTTGTCCATGTTGTGTTGGCCATGTTGAGTTGGCTGTGGCAAATTGGCCATGTTGAGTTGGCTGTGGCAAGTTGGATGTGGTGAGTTGGCCATGGCGAGCTGGCCAAGTTAAGTTGGCCATGGTAAGTGCTCATGTTGAGTTGGCTGGGGTGAGTTGGCCATGTTGAGTTGGCCATGGCAAGATGACCGTGGTGAATTGGCTGTGATGAGTTGTCTAGTGGCAAGGTGACCACAGCAAGTTGGCCCATTGCTGGGTTTGTAACGGGAGCCCCGGAAGCAGTGAGGGAAGAGAATTGTGGAAAACCCAGAGAAAATTTTGCCAGAATGGGAATTGGGCCTTGCGTTTCCCACTTGGCGACTTGTTCCATCCCAAGAAAATAAAGACGAAAACAACGTATACGAAGTATAGAATCAATTGTATTCCCCTTTGTGCTAAATGTACATGGGTTGGACATCTTCATTTGCTCATAATCATCTTTATCAGTAACACTTTACAATAACATTGAAGAGTACAGGAATTTTACAGGGTAAATATGTAGAATCACAGTTTCTCCCACCCAACCCCTCCCCAGGAAAAAAAATAAAAATAAAATTAAAACAGGAAAGGTATTTTTTTTTCCCTGTTGCTTTAAAAAAGTATCTGTTATAAAAAAAGTAAAGGAAATTAAATCTGATTTCCACCCCATATGGAATGCCGTTAAAAAAAGAAGGGGAGAAAATAAAATTAATTCGCTTTTCCCCAGTCCGTTCTTTTTCCTTTAAAAAGACAAAGAGGGTTTCGGGATCTATATATATATATATTTTAAATGGAGTTTTTCAAACCTTCTTCCCAGATTAAAAAAACTGAAATATTAATAATGTACAAATAAATTTACATTTGATAACAATGTTCAGTACGTGCACATAGAAAAGGGCAGGAGGACATGTTTGCCACAAATTCAGATAAAAGTTTTGAAGGGGGGGGGGAGGAAACATGGAAGGTCACAAAGGATGAAAATGAACCGTTGAGGCTGTTTGAGGAAAAAAAAAGAAACTCTAAAATAATGCTTTGGGTCATTCTTTCCGTAAACAGGAGCCACGATAGCAATCAAACCAGTCGAAGATCTTTGCAAGTTGATCATAGTTAAATGGCCTTTCCCTGATCTGTTGGCCTTGGTCTATCGGCCTTCAGACGTGCCAGCTGGCAACTCCCCCACTTCTGCATGTTGGCTGGGGACCATGGGCGCCGTAGTCCCACACCAATGTTTTTCTCCTAGCGTCCCAGTGCCACATTGTTTGCTCAGATCAGGGCGAGATGCTGAACGGCCTCCGTGCCTCACCCTGGGACAAATGATTAGCTGCATTCACACGGCACACCTCACCTCACCTGGCCATCAAATTCACCCGTGTTCTCCACTCGCTTGGAGAAATTGGTGTTTTTTTTCTGAATTTTGGACATTTTTTGCCTTCTTTAACAGGGAGAGTTTCCGGCAATGAGACAAAAACAAAACATGAAGCTGGATTAAAACGAACCGAGGAGGGTGACCCTGGGTGTGAAAGATCCCACTTTTCACGGGTGTCGTGTGGATGCGGCTCGGGTTCTATATTCTGTGCTGACTTGAAGGCCAGTAGACCCCCTTGGGCAAGAGGAGACTAAAATCGCCTGGCATTAATTTGGGGAGCTAACATGGCACCCTTCCTTAGTGGCGGGTACCCTGAATGAGACCTCACTTCTAAGCTGCTGTTTCTCCCCCCTGTCCTGTATTCAAATCTTCCCCGTGCCTCAAATGTTCCCCATCTTAGCAGCTCCCCTCGTTTCTTGGGCCTTGGGCCTTGGGACGATGGACCTTCAGTTGTAGACAATTTTGTTCCCCGGACTTTGGCTAAACTAGCTTGAGAGCTGGGGGAGGAGCCAATGGCCTAGATTTGTTCCAGAATGTTCCCCTTCTTTGCGTTAGAACTAGGCTAGGGTTGGGATGGGAGACCACTTGGAAATATCTTGGGAAGTAAAAAAGAAAATCCTAGAAGGCTACAGCAAAGGATTTCTCTAGGTCTGCCAAGAAGTCGCCAGGAGTTTTAAGAAGAGACAGGCCAGACATCGATCTGAAATGATATAGGGTCTCCTGCTCGAGCTGGGGGGTTGGACTAGAGAACCTCCAAAGGTCCCTTCTTTTTTTAAAAAAAAATTGATTTATATGCCGCCTTTCTCCGGAGACTCAGGGCGGCTTACAATGCCTTCCAACTCTTGTTCTTCTATGTTCTGTGTACTCAATCTGTCTTCCAAAATAAATTCGTTTCACCCTCTCAGGATGTGTACCTTTAGCATGGATTTTATTTTTAGAACATAGAATGTGTTGGAAGGGATCTTGGAGGTCTTCTAGTCCAACCTCCTGCTTGAGTTGGGAGAGTCTATATCATTTCAGACAAATGGCTGTCCGGGTCACTTTATAAAGCGGTACTACTAATACTTCTCGTGATCTTGATTCTATCCCTCTGTTCATGCAGCCTAGGATTGCATCGGCTTTTTTGGCTGTCGCCGCACACGGCTGGCTCATATTTAAGGCCTATTTTATTTGTCCGCAAAACCCTTGGGGGCTTCAGGTTAAATTGAAGCCGTGGGCCAGTTTCCACTAATTCTCCAGTTCTCCTGGGACTACAACTCCCAGCACTCTTATCCAGCCGTTAGGAATGCTGGGAGTTCTCAACTTCCATACACAGGGGGGAGAACCAAATCGGCATTGCTGGAGAATCCAATCAAGAGAGAAAAAAATTCACAATATTTTTCCATTCCCTGGAAAAAAACACAGCAAAACTCCAAAGCAAAACCAAAGATATTCTAAACAGCTTGTTAAGAACAATAAAAACAGGAAAAGCTTTGCCGTCTTCCTTATCTTCCTTCACCTCTACCAAGAATAAATGAGAGAAACTTCTTTGAAGTTTTTTGCTGGGCGTTGTAAACAATAGACAAAAACGAACAATCACTTCAAACATCCAACATGGTGGCCCCTTCCAAATTTATTTTAATTTTGGGGGGGAATTTTTTTTTGGAAGGCTGAATATTGCATTTTGCTAATGCTCTGTTTCTCAACTCGGCGGCCGGAAGATGGGTGGACTTCAACTCCCAGAATGCCCCAGGCAGCATGGCTATGCTGGCTCAGGAATTCTGGGAGCTGAAGTCCACAATTTGGCAAAGTTGTCAGTTTGCTCACCTCTGTTTTAAACACACCTGCTTTTGATGTTCATCAGCTCAAACCCCTCAGAAATATTCAGAGTTGAGATTGGGGGATTTTGAAATATCGCCTCCTCGTTTCGTTGCCTGTCTTCTGTGTTTTGTAAGGGTAAACTCCAGATTTAACTGCCTTTAGCGAAACCTATTGGATTAAACTGAACCAACCAGCTTTAAATCCCATCGACTGCAATGGCCGACCTCCATCTTAACTCTGAAGTGGGTTTTTTTTTGGGTATAATTCACCGATTAATCCAGTTTTTCCAACCAGTGCCTCCAGACCAGAGGTTTTCAAACTTGGCAGTTTTAAGACTTGTGGACTTCAACTCCCAGAATTCTCAAGCCAGCTATGCTGAGAATTCAGCGGCTTTCCATTCCACTGAGTGGAAGGGCCGGGAGGAAATGGCTGGCACAAGCCGGCCTTTCAACACATTTTGCCTATCCTGGTTTCAAAAGCCCTGTTAGGCCCTCACCCCACTACTTTAAGGCACCCCAAAATTGGTGCAGAACAACATCCGGTGGTGGATATATTTCCATGTTCAAATTGGATCTTGGTCTTTGCTGAAGAATCCTTAAGGCAGGGATCTCCAAACTTGGCAACTTTAAGGCTTGTGGACTTCAACTCCCAGAATTCCTCAGCCAGCAAAGCTTTCAATTCTGGGCGTTGAAGTCCACAAGTCTTAAAGTTGCCAAGTTTGGAGACCCCTGCCTTAAGGGTTGCTTCATTTCCTACCACCCCCCCCTCCCCATTTTGCGGGGAAACCAGTAGTAGTTTTCGGTGGGGGAACCAAGGACCAAAACTGCAGTCAAATAGTAAACATTTGGAGATGCGTTTTTAATAACAAGCATCATTATGTTCCTAGATCGATGTTTCTCAACCTCAGCCAGTTGAAGATGTGTGGACTTCAACTCCCAGAATTCCCCAGTCGGTACGGCCGGCTGGGGAATTCTGGGAGTTGAAGTCGACGCACCTTAGAATGCAGAATGTCTATGGAGATTCTCAGTTATCCTGGTTTGTTTTTTTTATTCAGGAGGCAATTGGACATTCTGGCTTTTTTCTTTGAAGACGTTTCGCTTCTCCTCCAAGAAGCTTCTTCAACTCTGACCGGATGGTGAAAATCCTTCCATTGTCCACCATCCAGTGGACCATCAAGAAAAAAACCAGAACGTCCAGTTGCCTCCTGAAAAAAAAAAATCACTGTTGGGATAGAACACAGAAATAGGGTTCGAAGGTCTTCTTGTCCAACCCCCTGCTGGAGCAGATGACCTTATACTAATTTGGAACAAATTTTGGGTGTCTTCTTGAAAATCTCCAGTGGTGGGAGCATCCACAACTTCGGAAGGCAAGCCGTTCCACTGATTGTTAATCTTCAAGTGGAGAAGGTTGAGAAAGATCTTAGGTTACGACCTTTGCGGGAGGTGGCCTTGAATTAGAAGCTAACCCAGAAGCTAACCCACAAAGAAACAGGACCAAAATGGCTGCTTCATCAAGCCTGCAGAACTTGGTCAAGGTGATTGTGCGAATCCAGAAGAACACACACATTGCTTCTCACTCTACCAGCTTCACAATTTATAGCTACAAATAGGTTTCTTGGAGGGACAGGAATAAATTTGGGGTGTATGTGTGTGTGAACCTCCCCTTTTTATTTTTACGTGTGGCCAGTCAAACAAGAAATCCATCTGTGGTCAGATGGTCAACTGGCAAAGATTTGATTCGCCTAAAAGGGCAGGGGTCGGCAATCTTAAACACTAAAAAAAGAGCCATTGGGACCCGTTTCCCACAGAAAAGAAAACTCCGGGAGCCACAAAAACCCTTCCTATGCCTGACTATTTCCTGAGGAGCCTCAAAACTAGCATACGTAGTTGAATTAAACATTGTTTTCTTCTGAAACTTTCCTTTTCTTGGATTTATCCATAGTTGGCCTACTGGGGGTTGAAAAGGTCAATAAATCGCGTGCCAGGCGGGTGTCGCATATTGGCGGTTGTGACGCATATTTTGAGTGACAGGGAGCTGCAGCAGAGGGGCGAAAGAGCCACATGCGGCTCCAGAGCTGCGGGTTGCTTCCCCTGTAAAAGGGGAAGCTAGAAAAATAGGATCGGTTGTCCCGTTGGATCCTTTGGCCCTCAAGTCTAGAGAAAAATGTGATGGTGGGTCCCCCAAAATGTTCGCTGGCAATGAGATTCAAGACTTTGGGAGATTTTTTCCCCCCCCGAGCCATTCGACATCCGTCGCGACATCCAGACGCTGCCTGGGTGTAATTTATGTCTGCAGAGTCTGAACAGTAATCGTGGGCTTGTATTTTGCATTTTTTCTTCTCCCTCACACATCTGAGTTTCCTATTAGTCCATTTTTTATGGCATTTTACAAAAGTATTGGCCTGCGACAGATTGGAAATTAAAAACAAAACAAGAAAACCCTTGGTCCTTCATCATGGATAGCTTGAGAAACCCTGGTCTAGAATAACAATTCCTTCCTTCCCCCCAGCCTGGACCAAACACTGTCGAAAGCTTTCCTGAAGGATGGGGCCTTTTGATCGTCCACTGTTTTTGGGGTGGCAGGAAAGGGGAGTTCAATGAAACACTCCCTTTTTTTTTGAGCTGACCCTAATGGGAGTACCTAATTTTCCGGGCAGGCAAGATGTGGAGGAATTGGAAAGTTGGCCTCTTCTGGGAGGCAGGAAAGAAGGCACCTGGGAGAAATCAAGCAGGAGGCCGAAGAGAGAAACTTAGGCCAGGTCTTCGTCTCAAACCCTCTTTCTCAAATTGGGGGGTCTGAATATCCCTTTGCTGCCTGGAAGAGTTCCAGACCCAAATCTGTTGCCCAGCGGTGAAATTCACTTACCTTCGGGAACAGGAGCATGCGCAGAGGGTTAAAAATGGGACATATTGACATCCCGCCGCCAGTATTACTGGTTCGCGCAAGCCGGATAGATCCGGCTGGATTTCACCACTGCGGCCGCCCTGAGACCACTTTTACTCTCAGAAAGACTCCTGGGGCCTCCTCCCAAACTTCTCCCGCTTCCCACAACCCGAGCCTCGTTTTCCCACTGTTTGCCCATTGACGATCCGTTGTGTGAACTGCAGGAAACAGAGCAAATCATTGGAGATGTTGAGATGGCCCAGTCTAACCTCTCGAGAGGCTAACAAGTGTTGGGGAGGGGTGGGGTTTTACCCCCTCCCCCTCCCTTTCAAAGATCCAGGTCGTCTCCTTCCATCTTCCCCTCTTTATTTGTGGTCTTCACCCATCCCCTTCACTCTGCTCCCCCGTTTCCCCTCCTTGTTTTAACTCTTGATGGCTTACGCATACTGTATATCTCATAGACCTTTATAAAGCTATTATATCACTCTATATTGATGTTTCTCAACTTCAGCCATTTTAAGAGGAGGTGGACTTCAACTCCCAGAATCCCCCAGCCAGCGATGCTGGCTAAGGAATTCTGGGAGTTGAAGTCCAACCCCCTCTTAAAATGGCTACGATTCAGAAACACCTCTCTCTTTCTCTGTACATATATAACGTCGTATTTATAGATAGATCTCTGATCTATGGCTTTCTCTCTTTGCGCTGGCTCGCTGTTGAGGTTACTCTACAATTTTGGCAGAACCAGGAAGTTGGCTCCTGTCGAGGGACCCTACTACCCCAAATCATACCTCTGCCCCCTCTTTGGGGAACATCCATGGCATCACTGTTGTACAACTGCTTTGCTCCAAGTCGGATCTCCGGGCACTCTTACGTCTTCCTTCGGCCTCTGGCCCGCCCGCACCCCCTGACCCCCCCGATTTTCACAAAAGCAAAACAAAGTTTAAAAACAAACAAACAAACAAACAAAAATAACAACTCGTGATCTGACATGCTCGTTTCTTTTTAACACCGTTTTGGAAAAAAAGGAACACAATATAGCACCTTGGTTTTGGAAGGGAGACCTAGAAAGGACGACGGTGGGAGGCATGGCGGATGGCGGGAGGGTGGCCGAACCCCTTCCCGAATGCAAAACTCCGGCCAACGTCGGTCCCGCTCGGCTGCGGGAGGGGAACGGGGACATCACGCCACCCACAACTTGGTTCACAATGGCATTGGGTTATGGGTGTCGAACCTATTACAACCCCCTTCCCCTCTTTTTTTTTTAAAAAAAACACACACAGCGTGATTTGGAACTCCCCCGTTTTGAGAACAAGTCGGGGCCCGTCCGGTTGGCATTCGGGAATTGTGAAGGTCCCCTTGCGGAGAGGTTGGGCTGCCAACACCCCACGGTGCCCTGCTTCCTCTTGGCATTTCTCTCCTGCCCTCCCAGGAAATCAAAGCTGAAAGGACGAGAGGAGGGGTGTGGGTGGGGGGGGATGGCTAGGCCAGGACACAATTTGAAGAGGGAGGACGAAGGGTTTGCGGTCTCCCTCGCCTTCCTCCCTTGGCCAGTCTAGGGGTCAGGCCTGAGGATTCCTTTCAGAGCAGCTGGGAGGGAGGTTGGGGTGCGGTCAGAGGGAGGGAGCCCCATTTTTCCCCCACCTCCATCAAAGGACTAAACCCTTCCGAGGGGTGGGGTGGGGTGCACCACGATCCGCCTGCCTGCCTGCTAGGGGCTGGCCATGCATCACTCCGGCACAATCCCACTTGGCGGGGAAGGAGCTGTGATTCTGTGTCTCCAGCCCCCCAACCCCTTTTTTAATCCTCTTCCTCGTGCGGTCCAGGCACCATCCATCCCTCTTTTGGGGCGAGAGGCAGCCCCGCCGTGGCCCTAATTCAAACCCTGGCCTTTAACCCTGCCTAGGGTGGGGTGGGGAGAATAAAAACGACAATCCTCCAGGGTCGGAAGGGTCAGGGTGGAAGGAGGGGAGGCCCTGCCAGCTTCTCACCTCCACTTTGTTTCTCTCTCTCTCTCTCTTTGTTTAGAGGGGGTGTCTTTTTTTGCGAGGGGAGGGCGTAAAAGGAGAACGAGATGAGCGAACCAAAGAGGGTAGGCAACGGGGGGGATGTGCCCCCGTTCGGAGCAGCGAGGCATTTGGGGAGGTCTCCTCTCCAGAAAGTTTTTTGGGGGGGGCGTTGGTGGGTGGGGAAATGCATGTCTGGATAGTCTCACTGCGTGCTTCCTTCGGATGTGGGTCTCTCTCTCTCTGGCGCACGCAGGGATTTGGGGGGTGGGGCGAGGACAGGGGGGGCCTCAGACATAATATTCCTTGTCTTTGTTTTTCTTGCTTTTACTGGCCGTTTTGGGGGCCGCAGCCGTCTTCTCCTTGACCACCGTGCCGTTGCTTTGCGCCGAGTTACTGATGTAGTTACGGCTCTGATCCACCTGGTAGGAGCCTTCGTCCCGGTTGCGGTACTTGTACATGGCATAGAGGAGGATGAGGATGCAGAGGGCGGCGGCCGCCACGATGCCCACCACCATGCCGGTGGTGCTGCTGGACTCCCGGATGACCTCCACGGCGCCGGGGGGACCCCTCTCCCCGGGGTCGGTGGGGTTAGCTGTGGGCAGATTGTGGAAATCGGGGGAAGAGGTTATAACGGGGTACTTGGGACGGTTGAGCTTGTCCGGCTCGAAGGAGGTGGCCAGAGGGGGGATGTGTTCGGGGTGGGGCCGCAGGGGCTCGCGGTTGTTCATTTTGCCTGCGGGGATGCGGTGGAGCAGGGTGGGAGAAGTGGTGGAGGCCAGGAGGTCTGGGCCGGAGGGCGAAGCCGGCAATCCTGTCCTAAGGTTGGGGCGGTATCCGTGGGGTTTTTTGGCGGCTCCTCCATCGGGGCGGCCCATTGGGGTCCTATCAGTGACCAGGGGGAAAGTGGTGTAAAAATCTTCGTCGTCGGTGGGGGGCAGGCTGGAGTCGAAGACCTCGCCGGAGGCGTACCCCGAGGCTTCGATGCCCTCTTCGCAGTCGCTGTCGTCTTGGTCGGTCAGGCAGGGGGGCTTCGGCTGAGCCGGGAGGGAGATGGTATCTTTGGTGGTTTCGATTACGGTTAGGAAGGGGCCGAAGGTGGGAGGCAGGGGGATAAAAGGTGAGCGCGTGGCAATTGGAGGGGTGTCTAGAGAGTCTTCGGTTATTATGGGTAAGACTAATTCACCTCCTAGAACAGAGAGAAAAGGGGGAAGAGAAGAGAGGGGGAAAAGGGTCAGCCACGCGGCCACGGGGTTCCCCCCCACGTGTACACAAGACAGCGCCAAACCACAAGAATAGCTACTAGCCAATCCCCACTGACTCTGGTCCCTGGCCACTTCCCTTTTTTTTATTTTTCATTTTTGTCTAGAGAAATCATAATCAAAGGGAAAAAAAAGAAAAAAAGAAAGAAAAAGAAAGATAATTAAAAAAAGTCATTTAATCCGTAAAAAGAAAAAAAAATTAAACAGATAAAACAGCAGAATTAAGACCAGTAACACCCTCTTTGGCTGATTGCTTTTCCCATCCTCTTCGGCTAAAACACTAAACTATTCTTTCTCTCAATCTCTCTCTCTCTCTCTCTCTCTCTCTTTTTTCCTTATTTTTTTTTCCCTTTCTGTTTGTTCGTTTTTTTGCTTTTTGTTTTTTTTAAAAAAAATAAGAGAGCAAACCACGGAATTCAGTCAACTTACATCAACAAATAGGCCGTGTGATATTAGCATGAAGAAAAAAAATTACAAAAAAGAAAACTAGGTAAGAATGTTTTTTTGGAGAAAAATCAACTTTTTTTTTTCTTTTCGTTTCTTTTAAACATCTCTCTCTCTGCATCTTGCCTTTATCATTTTTTATTTTTTTTTAAATTTCGCTTTCTTCCCAAAATTCATTTCTCTTGCTTGGTTTTTTTTTTCTTCTCATAACGGTACCCCTTTGCCACTTCCCTCCTCCCGTAGCCCCCCCCAAAAGAATCCCCCAGGAATTGTTGCACCCCAAAATCCCTATCACCCACTTTGATGTTCCGAAAACTCAAAATCATCAGGGACTTTCAAATCCATATTTTTTTTTAGCTCTTTGCAAATTTGAGGATTTGAAGATACAAACTTGAGGCAAAATTAGGACTTTGCAGAGAATTGTCCCGAGCTTTCTCTGCTTTCTCTGGTTTTTTTTTTCCTTCCCTTTTTTTTCCAAATTGATTTGACCTTCCTGGTCTTGTGCGAAATGGGGGCATAAGTGGGTGATTGGGGGGTGTTTTGATTTTTTTTCCCCCTCTCCCAAGGAGGGGTGATAATAGTTTTCCCTGCGTTCCCACGGGATCCCCGGATAGGAAACAGGTGACAGAGGCCTTAGCATAGAACTACCTCCTCAATACAATGGGACAAAAACAACAATAAAAAAAAACAAAAAGAAGTTGAAGAGGGAATCTGGGCTGAAGAGGCAGAAAAGCTGAAGTGTGTATGTGTGTGTGTGTATATATAAGAGAGGGGGGGAGGAGAGAGAGGGAGAGGGAGAGAGGGGGAGGGGAGAGGGAAGGGGAGAGGGAGAGAGAAAGGGAGAGAGGGAAGGAGAGAGAAGAGGAGGGAGAAAGGGAGAGAGGGAAGAGGAGGGAGAGGGAGAGAGGGAGGAGGGAGGGAAGGAGAAAGAGGAAGAGGGAGAAGGAGAGGGAGGGGGAAGGAGAGAGAGGGAGAGGGGATGGAGAAAGGGAGAGGAAAAGAAGGGGAGAAGAGAGAGGGGGAGGAGAGAAGGAGAAAGAGAGGGAAAGGGGGGGGGGAGAGAGAGACAGAGAGAGAGAGAGACAGAGAGAGAGAGAGACAGAGAGAGAGAGGGAAAAGACCCTATTTTTTAAAATGGGAAAACAAGGAAAATTCCTTCTTGGAAAGTTGGAAAAAATTTTCTCAAGCTGCAGGCCGTGCTTGGCCTTTGAATAGCAGGTTCGAAAGAAAACATTGGGATTTGTGGTCATTTTGTTGATAGTTCAAGTGTATTTCAAAATCCCTTGGAGTGGGTGGTGGGTGGGGGGAGCCAATAAATAAGAGCACAATTAGAACAATGCATCCATTTATATTAGATGCATCCAGATTTATCTGGCCATTATTAAAAAAAACAACAGATGTTGAGACTCTCTTGAGTGCAGAGAAGAGCAACCAGGAGAATGAGGGGACTGGAGGGTAAAACAGACGATGAACGGTTACAGGAACTGGGCCTGGCTGGTCTAGGGAAGAGAAGGACCAGGGGAGACAGGAGAGCATCTTCCAATATTTGAGGGGCTGCCCCAGAGAGGAGGAAGGGGGTCCAGCTATTTTCTAAAGCACCCGAAGGCCACACAAGGAAGAATGGATGGAAACTGATCAAGGAGAGATTCAAATGGTCCCGAGTCTCCCGTTTGAGCAGGAGTTGCACTAAAAGACCTCCGACTCTGTTAATCCCTACCAAATGTTTTACATGGTTAATCTATTTCGGTTAACCATCTAAGCCAATATTTCTGGCCTCAGCAACTTTTAAGAGAGTCGGACGACAAACCTGGCCATTGCAAAAGCGTTTCCACCTTCCGGTGGAAAGCCTGGATTACGATTATGCATAATTTTTATTCCTTAGCTGAATTCTAAGCATTGTTGGCTTGGTTGATTATGTTAAAAGGTTAAAAATGGCACGGCTAATCCAGGGAAAGAGGGAAGGAGATGCAAACATCTACAGGTTTATTTCATGCTAGAATAAATGTGGTTTTTATCTCCATCACGGGTGTGTCACGCAGCGGTGGGTTTCCAATATCCTTACAACCGGTTCGCCGCAGGGGTGCACGCTTGTTTCGCATGTGCTCTTTGTGTGTACGCACTTTGCTTAATCACGTGCCGTCCACACATGCCCCCGGCCTCAAAAACTTGCGTAAATAGGACGGCGGGCCCATTTGCGATCTCCGCTACCAATTCGGCCGAACCGATACGAACCGGCCGAATCCCATCTCTGGTGTACACAAATGCTCGGAAGCCCTTTGCATGTCGGCACACCGAACATTTTCAAGCAGGAAAAGAAGAGGAAGATTTTCACGCAGCGCAAGAGGGGGGAAATTTCTGGGTTGGCTCTGAACTTCTTTTTGTGTTCCGAAATGCAAGATCCACGCTACAAAATTCAGAGTAGCGCGGCGGCGATGACAGAGTTTTAAGGCTGCATCTTAACCCCCTAAACGGTAAACCAGCGCAGCACATTTGACAAAAGCAAGCTGGCCTAAATCTGGCAGGAGATGGAAAAGGTCTTAAAAACGGATTATAATGATGCATAATTTTATTCCTTAGCTGAGTTTAGCACGTTCGCCTGGTGAATTAAGTTGAAAGGTTAAATGGAATTAACCCAGTTTTTTTTTCCTCAACTTGTGCAAGAGGCCTAAAAAGCGGAAGCTAATCGAATAGGTTGGATTGATAAAATTTCAGGAACGCTGCCCCAAAAGGGTGTGTTTTGAAAGAGGCAACTAGGTAACATCATCAGTGCTAGTAGGGAGTGCAATTTGCTGTCGTTTTATAGCAGCCGTGTCAAACTCGATTCCATTGAGGGTTCTGTTTGACCTTGGTGAGGCAGAGTGGGTGTGGCCAGGGTGGGCGTGGCCAGCTCGACATCTCTCGTATCAGGGACACCTGTGGGGGCCCGACTGCTCTGCCAGAGAAAACGGGCTCCCGAGCTCAGTTTTTGGCTTACGACGGCCTCCTGCAACCCTCCGGCAGCAAAAATGGAGTCTCGGAGGGCTTGGTGCAGCTCTCTCAAGCTCCATTTTCGCTGGCAGAGGCCAATGCAAGGCAGTCCTTTGCTGTTTCCAGGTTTATTTATTTATTTTATTTATTTATTTAAATTTGTATACCGCCCTTCTCCTACTGGACTCAGGGTGGTGCACAGCCAAGGATAAAAAACATTCCAATACAAAATTTAAAATTATTAAAAGAATTATATAAATTTGGCCCCAAATTTAAAACAATCCACATTACAATTTAAAATATCCAAGGGGGGAGGGGTTTACGCCAGCATGTTCCCAAGTGAAGCCAGCTCTGATCCTACATAATTTATGCCCCAATTATGACCCTGTTTCCACCCCCCTTCCCCCAGGGTGTGTCATCAATCACATTCGCCAACGGAGCAATTTTGCGGGTTGTAGAAGTCACACCACTCCGGCTGCTGTAAGTAATCCTGGGATACAACCTTGAGAGAGATAAGCACGGTATGTGCATTTGTCTTTGGCTCCAGGCGAAAAGCCCGGAGATCTGGTATTCTCCGTATCTCTGGTGGGAAGTCGTTCCAGAGGGCAGGTGCTGCCACAGAGAAGGACCTCCTTTGGGGGTCACCAGCCAACATTGCCTGGCTGACAGCACCATGAGGAGTCCCTCTCTGTGGGAGTGTACTGGCCGGTGGGAGGCTATCGGCAGCAGAAGGCGGTCCCGCAGGCCAGATCTAAGCACTCTGTGGACCGGATTCGGGTACCGGGCCTTGAGTTTGACACCCGTGTTTTAGTAGCTAGCCTGACAAGTGTCAGCAAATTGCACTCCTTACTTGCATTGATGATGTTACCTATTTTGGGTCTGCAAAAAGAGAGCAAGAGAGCTCTGAGCGCACCAAGGGCCCCTCATTCTAGGATCTCTCCAGGGGAGAAATGCAGGGGGTATCAGCCTCTCCTTATACCAACCCCCGGTCCTTGGACCGGCACCGAGCCGTGGCATGCCAGAAACCGGGCCGCGCAAAGAAACGAAGCATGTGCAGGCACGTGCATGAAATCACATCCCCACTGGTCCATGGAGTAACCTGCCTCCACAGAACCGGTCCTCGGTGCCCAAATGGTTGAGGGTGGCTGGGTTAGAGAACAATTTCCATCATCCAGGTCAGGGGTGGTATTCACTTACTTTCTCTACCAGTTTGCAAATGTGCTTTCCTCACACGCGCCCTGTCCATGCATGTGCTTTGCTGGCATGTGTGTGGCTGTAGACCACCTCTGATCCAGGTATGTTCTACCTATCTACCTGCCTGTAACCTGCAGCTGGGCGGTGCGGGGCGAAGAGCCCCCAGGGGTGCAACACACACGAGTGGGTGCCTTTGCAACCCCCACCCCCACCCCGGCCAGCTATTCCCAGCTGTTAGGCAGCGAGTTCATTAAGGAAGCCTCCAGCTGCAGGTCCAAGCTGGCCTGGGCGCTGATGGTAGGCAGGGAAGGGCTGTGCCAGAGCCGGTGGCGGTGAGCAAGGGCAGCGGCAGAGCGAGCGAAGCGGTGTGGCTCGCTCGTTTCCGCCCTGCTATGATTAACGGCATTGCTTTCCACCCCAATTAAATGTCATATGTTTGCAGATTTCCTGCCATCTCAATCACCAGCGCCTGGAATGGGGGGTGGTGGGATGCTGCAATAATAATAATAATAATTAAAAAAGCAACAACAACCTCATTTGCTGTTTAATAAGCAAGAACTGAGATGTTCGGAGGAAAATCCACCTGGAATTATTACTTGATTGAAGCTGGGATGGGTTTTTTTTTCCTCTTTCTTTCTTATTAGCTCGGTTCTCACAACCCTCTTAACTAGGTCAATTTGCAAGCTTAGTGGCTGCGGCCGGTGATGTTGGGGTAGGGTTATGGGGGGGGGGGGTTGTTGGGGGGGGGGTTTGTGTGTGTGTGTGGGTTTACTGAGTGTCACAAACCCAGCCTGGATTGGGTGAACTCAGGAAACAGAGGAATTGACAGCCTGGCTCCAGGTGATGTGCAAATCTTATGCCTGCCCTCCATTTTGGAAAACGGCTTGTGTGAATTAGAGGCCCAGTTTTAAAAGATGAACATCTAAATAGAATTTAATTATTATCTAAGAATAAAGTACTGTGTTTCCCCAAAAATAAGACCCTGTCTTCTATTTTTTTGAACCCTGAAATAAGCGCTTGGCTTTATTGCCATGCACTCAAAAGCCCAATTGGGCTTATTATCAGGGGAAATTTCTTATTTTGGGGGAAACAGGGTATCTATCTATCTATCTATCTATCTATCTATATCTATCTATCTATCTATCTATCTATCTATCTATCTATCTATCTATCTATCTATCTATCTATCTATCTATCTATCTGTCTGTCTGTCTGTCTGTCTATCATCTATCTATCCATCCATCCATCCATCCATCCATCCATCTATCTTCTCTCCCTCTAATCCTTCTGTCTGTCTGTCTGTCCGTCTACCTACCTATCTACCATATTTCCCTGAAAATAAGACCCTGTCTTATATTTTTTTGAAACCTGAAATAAGCGCTTGGCCTTATTGCCATGCGCTCAAAAGCCCAATTGGACTTATTATCAGAGAATGTCTTATTTTGGGGGAAACAGAGTGTCTGTCTGTCTGTCTGTCGCTCTCTCTCTCTCTCTCTCTCTCTCTCTATTCTCTCCCTCTAATCCATCTGTCTGTCTGTCTGTCTGTCTCTCTCTCTCTCTCTTTAGTTTCTAGAGGAAGCTAACTCAATTGCTGAACTGATCCATTTTCTAAATACATTACCTAGATTTAATTTAATCTAATTTAATTAATTCAATTTGTATGCCGCCCTTCTCCGAAGACTCAGGAGAAGAATGATCCATCCAGGAACCAAATGGGCTGAATTCAGACAATATGCTAGCCTATGAACAAACTAACCACGGTTCGTGGTTGTTGTTTTTTTTAAAAAAAACCAATTGGGCAGGCTTTGCAAATCCATCTGCTGGAATGTTTATTGACCTGTTTAAGTAATCTGTGTGCGTAAAGCAGGTTCTCTTTGAATTCTCACAACCCGCTGAAGACTGGTGAAGAAAACCTAACTGACTGAGCATCTACAGAATTTCTTGTGGGCAGATTGCACCTTTCAAGACCGACACCCCCCGCCCCAATAGGTGGCCTTGGAAACAGAAGACCTGGGGGTGCCTCTAACGTTCCCTCCACCAAGTAGCCCTGTTGACTGCAGCTGGGATGAAGTTGCTTGGCCAAAGTCACTCTGTGGCTGCATTCACGGAGTGCACTTCTCCTGGATCCTGAATTATCCGGTTGTCAACTTGCAAAGCATTCCTGGCCTGCTCTCGAGTTGCCATAGGCCAAGGGGGAAATGGGAAACTGGTGAAAAGGCACGGCAGCCGAAGACAAATGCACATTCCATGCTTATCTCTCTCAAGGCTATATCCCAGGGTTACCTACAGCAGCTGGAGTGGTGTGACCTCTACAACCCGCGAAATTGCTCCGTTGGCGAATGTGATTGATGACACATCCTGGGGGGGAGGGGGGGAAACAGGGTCATAATTGGGGCATAAATTATGTAGGGTCAGAGCTGGCTTCACTTGGGAACATGCTGACATGAAGCTCCTAATAAATAACTGGATTTCTTTTGAAGCTTGGCTGGAGGCTCATGATTTATTTAGGGCATCCGTAGGAACCCCGACACCAGTTTCCTGGGCTTGCAGAGCCCATGATGCTAACTTAATCCAACAGGTGATGCTTGTGCAATGTGTTACAAATAGTTTTCAGGTTACAACCAATCAGTTAGGGACGTTTGAAGTTACAACGGACTACCTTGGGGGCTACTTACAATACAGATTTGAAGTTTGGATGAATGGGTTCCCTCTCTCACAGGATCACGGTTTGGGTGCCTGATGGTTATTGCAGAGTCCTGCGGTCACTATGTTTTTTGATTTTTGCCAGAAACTGGCGTTTCCTTCTGGTTTCCACCCAAAAATGCCAATGGTGCAGGGGTGAAATCCATCAGGTTCTGGAGAACCGGTAGCAAAAATTTTGGGCAGTTCGGAGAACCGGCAAATACCACCTCTGACTGGCCCCAGAGTGGGGTGGGAATGGAGATTTTGCAGTATCCTTCCCCTGGAGTCGGGTGAGAATGGAGATTTCGCAGTATCCTTCCCTGCCACGCCCATCAAGCCACATCACATCCAGGAGCCTGGATAGCTCAGCAGACTAAAGCCTGTTATTAACATTCAGCTGTCTGCAATTACTTTAAGTTCGAATCTCCCCAAGCTCAAGGTTGACTCAGCCTTCCCTCCTTTCTAAGGTAGGTAAATTGAGGACCCAGTTTGTGGGGGCAATAAGCTGATTTTGTATAAAAATATACAAAAGTATGAAGGCTACTGCTTAACGCATTGTAAGCCGCCCTGAGTCTCCGGAGAAGGGCGGCATATAAATCTAATTAAAAAAAAAATAAAATAAAGAAAAAACATCACCAAGCCATGCCCATAGAACCGGTAGTAAAAAAAATTGGATTTCACCACTGCCATGGTGGACTTATGGATCGGAATGGAGTCCAATCTTACAATCATAAATTGTACAGGTCATTAAGCAATTTACCATCAATTTTACAAAATTTTTGGTAGCAGATCATCATCATCATCATCATCATCATCAAGGGGCCTTGGAGATCTTCTAGCCCAACCCCCTGCTCAGGAGGAGACTCATTCCAGCCAAATGGTTTGGAAACCTTACATCATTTCAGACAAATGGCCGTCAGTCAGTCTCTTCTCAAAAAACCTCCAGTGATGGGAGCACCTACAACTGCTGGGCGCAAGTCATTCCACTGATTAATTGTTCTCAGGAAATTTCTCCTTCATCTCCAAGGTTGCATCTCACCGTAAACCGACCAGCCTGATTTACTTCTGGGCTCAATTTCGGTCATAAGTCAAGGACTAAGTGTAAACTGCCTGGTTTTCAACCAGGTTTAAAAAAATGAAGGCAAGATTGTTATGAATGCACTTGGTACAGTAGATCTTTCCTGGACCTGGCTGAGCCCACTGTGGAGATCCAGCCAGCGACTGGGGATTTGAACCGGCGTCTTTCCCCAGTCCCAATCCAGCATCTGAGCCCCCCCCCCAACTCCCAGTCCTTCTATCAACTTACAAAACTGGGGTTCTCCATCCAAAAACCCAAGGAGGTCAGTTCAGTGGTGAAAAGCATTGCTTTTAAAAGTAAAAAAAAAAAAAAGCCTCTGATGATCACGTGGCTCAGCTCTGATCGTCAGAACCTTTTAAAGGTTCGGCTGAAGAGGTTGTAGAAAAAATGTTTTTAAAAGCCTCTGACGATCCCAACTGAGCTGCGCGATCATCAGAAGCTTTTTTTAAAAAAATGCTTTTAAAAGCATTTTTTCTACAACCTTTTCGGCCGAAGTGGCTGTTAAAGATGCTTTTAAAAGGCTCTGATGATCAGGCAACTCAGCTGGGATCGTCAGAGGCTTTTAAAAGTTTTTTTTTTTTTTTACATGTGTGGCTCAGCCGGGCATGGGCGGGGAGACCGGGGTGTGTGGGGGGGAGGCAGGGATTTTGGCTACCGGTTCTCCAAACTACCCGCCGCCATCACTACTGGATCAGGCGATCCGGTCTAAACCGGGAGCATTTCACCCCTGGGTCAGCTACCCTGGGCAAACGGGAACGGCTGAGAACTTGGAAGCTTCTATGAAACCCTTAAGCTAGGGGGTGTTAAACTCAATTTCATTGAGGGTTGCATCAGGGTTGTGTTTGACCTGGGGTGGGGGCGGAGGGGGCCGTGGCCAGGGTGGGCACAGCCAGCTTTAAGGCAGGGGTCTCCCGGGGGGCAGGGAGGAGGAGGGATGGTTCTGTGTGAGTGGTGGGCGAGTGCCAGCAGCCCTATTTGCACGGGTACCCACTGCTCATGGAAATGGAGTTGTGCGTGTGCACACACCGGGCCCGCTGTGAGGATATACACTTGCTTGCTGCTTCTGCGGCCCAGTTCTGGGGGTGGGAGTGCGGGGTGGGGACCCCTGCTCTAATGGTCGGCCAGTGTTAACTTCCACTTTGCTGCATGTGTGTTTGTTTTCTGGCTTAGGATGTGGTGCAGGCCAGTGGTGAAATCCAAATTTTTTTACTACCGGTTCTGTGGGCGTGGCTTGGTGGGCGTGGCAGGAGAAACAGATTAACAAGAATTGGAAGGGAATTTTGCAGGTCATCTCCTCCAACCCGACCTGCGTACCTGCCCTTAAGACCCTACTTTTTCAACAAGCTGGGCTAGCTTGACAAAATCCGGACTGGGTGTTTTAAATTCTTGGGTTTTTTAAAATTGGGGAGCCAAACTGTCTTTTAAATTTTGTATACTAGGTTATTTTAATGTGGCTGTGCACCACCCTGAGTCCTTCAGGAGAAGGACGGTATGGAAATTCAATAAAATCAATCAATCAATCAATCAATCAATCCCCTACCCAAGCAGGAGACCCTTCATCTGCCTCTACCTAGGATCGAACTCACAATCTCCTGATTGGGAGGCAAGAGCTCGAACTCTAGGCCACAGCAGCTGTGTGAAGGATACTGCAAAATCCCCATTCCCTCCCCACTTCAGGGGAAGGATACTGCAAAATCCCCATCCCTCCCCACTCTTGGGGGAAGGAGATTGCAAAATTCCCATTCTCTCCCCACTCCAGGGGAAGGATACTGCAAAATCACCATTACCTCCCCACTCCAGGGGAAGGATACTGCAAAATCCCATTCCCTCCCCACTCCAGGGGAAGGATACTGCAAAATCCCCACTCCCTCTCCACTCTAGGGGAAGGATACTGCAAAATCTCCATTTCCACCTCACTCCAGGGGAAGGATACTGCAAAATCTCCATTCCCTCGCCACTCCAGGGGAAGGATACTGCAAAATCCCCATTCCCTCCCCACTCCAGGGGAAGGATACGGCTCCCTCTCTCCCCAGCCTCCCTCCAAGAAAATTCACTTTATTCCCGACGCTGAGAATTAAAAGATTTTTAAAAGAAGGTTGGAATTCTTTCCTCTTTTTTTATTTTTTTGGGGCATGGAACTTGTCCTACGGATGAATGATTGATCCGCTCCTGTCATGCACACACACACACGCAAAACCCTCCCCACATCTGCATTCACACACTCTTAATCTGGATTACGCTAAACTCAACTTTATGGACATGTAAATCCATTGTCTGTTAAGTCAAAGGGTTTTAAGGCATTGAAGGCCTCCTGACATAAGCAGGCAAACGCTGCACATTTTTTTTGATTCTTACACAAAATGGTGTCATTAGCGTCGTTACGGAAATGTCACCGACGACATCAATTTTTAAGGATTTGCATACATTTATATCTGCCTCGGTTCGTAGTAGATTACGGGGGAAAAATGCAGAATCCTTGCAGATGTTTAGTGCAATTTGGAGCGAAGGCATTAATTTACGTTAAAGACTTACGCACGTAGCACGAAGCATAATTGTATGTAAAAACTAGCTTTTGTGCATTGTTAAGGGATATATCGAGGAGCAAGCCTACTTATTAAATCTGAAAATTGAGAAATCGGAATCGGTTAAAACGAGATTTTACTGCGTTGTTCACACTTACAGCCGAGGCAGCAACCTCGTGGACACGTGATCAAAAATTCAGATCCCTGGCAAATGGTTGCAGTATCTCGGGATCCTCTCTGGCAACCTTCTGATGAGCCAAGTCAACGGGGAAACCGGATTCATTTAAACGACCGTGTTATGGACTTCACGATGGCAGTGACTCATTTAATGACGGGGTCAAGGAAGGTTGTAAAACGGAACGACAACGCTCACTTAACTACTCCTGCTTCGGAGTGAAAATGTTGGGTTCGGTTGTGATCGTAAGTTGAGGACTACCATACATTTCCATATATGTCAATCACAAAGGCCAGAGAGCTTCTTCCCTTGTCAATCACAAGGCGAGAGAGCCAATAGCGTTTGATTTTCGCAGGAAGAGGGAAGACAGAGAAGGGAGGGGTTTGACTTGATCCCTACGTGCTCAGTTTTCTCTAAGGGAGTGAGAATCAACCCCTGCTGGCTGGGGAATGCTGCTCTAAGAAAGGAGGAACTAGGCTCCAAGGCAGAGGGGCTGCATTCACACAACACGCAAGAATGGAGCAAACCCGACAATGAGAACAATTAAATCAGCTTTGCCTCCAGAAGTTGTGGCTTGCTCCCTTGCTGGAGGTTTTGATGGTCGGTTAGGACAACCGTTTGTCTGAAAGAGTCTAGGTTTGCTATCACGGGTCTAGGATTTCCTGCTTGAGCTGTGGGTTGGACTAGAAGACCTCCAAGGTCCCTTCCAGATTCTGTTCTGTTCTGTTCTGTTCTACTCTACTCTACTCTACTCTACTACTTATTCTATTCAATTCCATTCAATTCTCTCTCATCCTGTTCTGTTCTGTTCTGTTCTGTTCCGTTCCATTCTGAATTCTATTGTATTCTACCCTACACTCTATATTATTTTGTCTATCCTATCCTATCCTATCCTATCCTATCCTATCCTATCCTATCCTATCCTATCTTATCCTATCCTATCCTATCCTATCCTGAATTCTATTGTATTCTACCCTACACTCTACATTATTTTTTCTATTCTATTCTATTCTATTCTATTCTATTCTATTCTATTCTATTCTATTCTATTCTATTCTATTCTATTCTATTCTATTCTATTCTATTCTATTCTATTCTATTCTATTCTATTCTATTCTATTCTATTCTATTCTATTCTGAATTCTGTTCTATTTTCTATGCTATGTTATTCTATTCTATTCTATATTATTTCCTATATTATTCTCTTCTACTGCTACTCTACTCTATACTAATTTTACTTTACTGTACTCCTGCCTTGCCCTCTGTACTGGGCCACTGAATTAAGCCTCGTGGGATTTCTTTCGTTGGCACCTGACACACATTGCAAGCACCACCATTCTCCCCATTAACCTGGTTTAGTGTGGGTGAAGCCTGCTAGAATGGTGGTGATCATAAGTGTTTCCATTTTTCAAGCATCCCAAGGCCTCGTCAGAGAGTTGTTCTATTTATTTATTTATTTATTCAATTTATACAGCCACCCACTTCAAATTAGTGACTCAACTCCTGATACCGGGTAGGGGGTGGACTGGATGGCCTCCGGGGTTCCTTTCAAGCTGGGCGTTTTATGTTTCTATCGCTCTAGAAATGCCTGCCAGCTTCCTTTCGACTCTATTTTTAGGTGGTGTCGGAGAATGCTTTTATGCCACAAGTTCTTTCCTGCTTGATCTTTTATGTTTCAAAGGTAAGGCCAGTGTCTTTTGTAAATATATATATATATATCTCATTGGGTCTTTTAATGCTTTTTGCTTTTGATGTTTCCTGCCTTCTTTGATCTTTAAATATTGATGGAGCCATCTTTCTTTCTTTTTACTTTTTGCTACTATTGCAATATCATTATTATCGTAGCTATTGTTGACCTTCGGAAATTATTAAAAAAAAAAGATAAAAAGCAGAATACGATTAATACAGGTTCGGCTAACGGGCGTTTTTACCTGCCTTTTCCACTTCTCAGTAGAGCTTAAAGGCTGAGGACTAGAAGCTTGATTTTTTAAAAAAGCAACACGGCCGCTGATTTTTGGGACCCTGGATTTTGTACGTATGTGATGTAACCACAGCGATCAAAAGAACATCTTGCTGTGCGTGTGTGTGATTTTTTGTGTGTGTGTTTAAAGAGAAGAGAGAAGAGGAGAGAGGGGAAGGTAAAAGGGATAGAAGGAGAGGTGAGGAGCAGAGGGGCAAGAGGAGGGGAGTGAGGGGAAGGGAAAGAGGATAGAAGGAGAGGGGAGGAGAGGAGTGAGGGGAAAGGGAATAGAAAGAGAAGAGGAGAGGAGGGGAGAGGGGATAGAAGGAGAAAAGAGAAGAGGAGTGAGGGGAAGGGAAAGAGGATAGAAGGAGAGGGGAGGAGAGGAGTGAGGGGAAAGGGAATAGAAAGAGAAGAGGAGAGGAGGGGAGAGGGGATAGAAGGAGAAAAGAGAAGAGGAGTGAGGGGAAGGGAAAGAGG
This sequence comes from Coluber constrictor foxii, assembly GCA_038048745.1. NCBI lineage: Eukaryota > Metazoa > Chordata > Lepidosauria > Squamata > Colubridae > Coluber > Coluber constrictor. The sequence goes on from CM075975.1 coordinate 4,595,417, forward strand.
ATAGGGGAGAGGTGAGGCAAGGCAAAGAGAGAAGAGAACAGAAGAGAATGGAAGGAGGAGGAGGCAGATGTGGTGCCCAACTGCAACTGGGGGTCCTGGATTTTTCAAAAGAGTCACCTGCTTGAGTCTCTGGACAGAGAGACCCCTCCCAACTCATCCCTAGGGGTTGGGCAAGGCTGGGGCAGTCCCTCCCCCTCCTGACTTCGGGGTGCCCTGGGGCAGAGAGGATGGAAAAAGACCCACCGGTACTCGGCTCACACTCCTCCAGGTCCTCATCGTCGCTGGGACACTCGGCCGAAGCCACCAGCAGGTCGTCTGAATTCTGGAGAGAGGGAGAGAAAGACCTGGTGGTCAGCAGGGGGGGGATCCATAGGGCTATCTACTCCCCCCCCATCTTCTCCCCACATCCAACCCGCCAGTCCCAACGTTCACCAACGTTTGCTTTTTTGTTTGATTTAAAAGAAAAATCTGCCCTTCTCAGTCTCTGGCACAAATTTCTAATTCTTGGTTAGGATTGAAATCCCCCACCCCAAATTCTTCCCTTCTATGATATAAGATGCCCTCCTCCCATTTTTTCCCCAGCACAACAACTTTGTAAGATAGGTTGGGCTAAGAGAGGTGTCAACTCGCAAAGCATTCCTGGCCTGGGATGCTTTGTGAAGGGGGAGGAGAACCGATGAAGCAGTACAGCAGCCAAAGACAGGAGCACATTCCAGACATTTCTCTCTCAAGGCTGTATCCCAGGGTTACCTACAGCATCCGGAGGGGAGTGATCTCTACAACCCGTGAAATTGCTCCATTGGCGAATGTGATTGATGACACACCCTGGTGGAAAGGTGGGAAACAGGGTCATGATTGGGGCATAAATTACGTGGGGTCAGAGTTGGCTTCACTTGGGAACGTGCAGACATGAAGCTCCTAATAAATAACTGGCTTTCTTTTGAAGCTTGGCTCGAGGCTCATGATTTAATTAGGGCATCTATCGGAACCCTGACAGCAAGCTAGCGCAAAGTGGCTTCCAGGGACCGAAGGGGTCCTTCAACCAGGCCCCTGTCCATTCGTCTCTGCTTCTGGACAAATGGACAGATGTCCTCAGTCCGTCTTCCCGGTCTGAACTCCTGTCCACACGATGTGATGCCCGCCTGCACCTGCCTGTGAGATCCTAACTCTGATCAAGATCAATCAATTGAAATAGAGCTGGAAGGGATCCTGGAGGTCTTCTAGTCCAACCCCGTGGCTCAAACAGGAAACCCCTTCTCCTTCTTTCTCCTCCTCCTCAGAATAATAGGTTAGAAGGGACCCTGGAGGTCTTCTAGTCCAACCCCCTCATCAAGCCGGAGACTCTACACCAAGAGCCTTGGTGGCGCAGCAGACTAAAGTGCTGTTAAGCAGCCTGCAATTACTGCGAGTTCGAATCTCTCCAGGGCTCAAGGTTGACTCAGCCTTCCGTCCTTCTGAGGTAGGTAAAATGAGGACCCGGATTGTGGGGGCAATAAGCTGACTTTGTATAAAAAAGAACACTGCTTGGGGGGGCCAAAAGCCCTACTAAGCAGGTATATACAAAAGCATGAAGGTTATTCCTTAATGCATTGTAAGCCGCCCTGAGTCTCTGGAGAAGGGCGGCATATAAATCGAACCAATAAATAAATAATAAATTTCTGATAAAATCAGAAAGATGGCTGTCCAGACTTTTCTTATAAACCTCACTGATGAAGCACCCACAACTTCTGAAGTTCCAGTATGATTTGATTTTGATTTGATTTGATTAGATTTAAATACTGCCCTTCTCCTTGCGGACTCAGGGCGGTGAACTGGTCTGGAAAATGCCCAGGGGTGGGTGGGGCGAAGGTGGATGATCCGGGAAAGGTGGGATTTTCTATCCAGGACCTGCCCCATTGAATCAACAAAGTCATCCAAGCGACAGAAGGAAATTTTGGGATGCAGGCCGGAGTATCCCACAGGGGTTTTGAAAATTCCCACCCCCCCCCCGTTGCTTTCTCAGAACGTATCTCATCCGCTGATTCATTTTTGGATGGGTGCAGGGGTGAAATCTACTTACCTTCCTTACCGGTTCGGAAGCGCATGTGCCCCGTGCGTGTGACATGCACATGCAGACTCTCTGCACATGCGCAAAACCTGTGCATGCGCAAAGGGTAAAAAACACATCGCTTCCTGGTTAAAACCAGGAAGTAACGACACCAGGGTCGCGCCGGAGCCTCGCGCTGCTATCGCTACCGGTTCTCCGAACCACCTGCCACAACTGCTACCGGATCGCCCAATTCGGTCCGAACCGGGAGTATTTCACCCCTGGATGGGTGGGTGATACACAGAATGTCTCCAAAGTTTTCTCCCCCCGTTTGGAAAAAGAAACAAGAACTGAAAAATGCTTCTTGGATGAGAAGCAAAAATTCTTTTCGAAGGCCGTTAGCTCTCTCTCCGAGAGTTGCTTGAGGCCACTTGGAAGTTTGTCTGCGCCCTCAGGGTCACACGAGGGGTGCAAATGGGTGTGGAGCCTTCTTGGGACTGCTAAAAGGCCCGTGTTTTAGACCAGAGAGAGATGATGTCGTAGTTCTCCCCCTCTGTCGGGCGAGGGCTCTTCAATTTTGACATAATGGCCTCTTTCCAGGGTGGGATTCAGCCGGTTCGGACCGGTTCAAGTTAATTTTAATCTGGTTCGCCGAACCGGTAGTTGCAAGGACTGGCTGACCCTGCCCAACCCATCCCGCCCCTCCCAGGAGTCTCCATGCGGCCCGTTTTGGATGCCACGTAAGTGCAGTGACCGCACAGAGACTCTGGGAGAGCGAAAAATGGGCCATCTAGAAGTTCCTGAAGTCTGGAAATGGGCCCGTTTCCAGACTCCGGAGACCGTTTTCGCCCTCTTGTAGACTCCTGAGCCTGGGGAGATGAAAAGGCCCCTCCTGACCATGGTGCAGGAGGCCGAGTATGTCATGCCCCCATGGCCACACTCACCCAGCAACCGGGCAGCGAACCAGTTACTAAATTTTTTCAATCCCCACCCCTGTTTTGACCCCTCTTTCAAACCCGCGGTCCTCTCTGTCCGAAATGTGGACAGACTTTTGCCATCTTCAAAAGAGTGGCCTTTGTCTTTTAAATGCAGATGGACTGCCGCATCTAATCCTGATGGTTTTGTTCTCCTATGTTGTGCCAGGCGTTTGCGAAGTGGTTGTTTTGTTTCTCCACCAATCTCCTGTCTATAACACGGGCCTTTCAGCCGTTCCAAGAAGGCTCCACACCCATTTGCACCACACGGGTGACCCTGAGGACACAGCTAAGCCTCCAAGTGTCCTCAACGACCTTCTAAAAGATGCCAACGAACCCGCTCTCTGCAGTAAGTATAAATCCTTCCATTCCCCACCATCCAAGTCAGAGCTGAAGAAGTTTCTGGGATGAGAAGTGAAACATCTTCAAAAGAAAAACCAAGAAAGTTCAGTTGCCTCTTGAAAAAAGCACCAGGACCTGGAGGACTGAGAATCTCCACAGACAAATTTGGTGAGATACAACCAAGCCGGCGCTAACTTCCAAATCTGCAGCTTTACTTTCGCCTTATTTAAGTATCCCTTGAGACTTTCAAGAAGAGATTGGACTGCCATTGGTCAGAAACGGTGTAGGGTCTCCTGCTCGAGCGGGGTGAGTGGGGGTCAGACTAGATGACCTACAAGGCCCCTTCCAACTCTGTTAATCTAGTTTAGCTCTGTGGGAATATTGAAACGGGGCTCGTGGGAAGACTGTGGGGTTTAGGGAAGCAGTGAGATCCAAATGGCCACAAAAACTTTCTCTAAAGTGGAGGGGGGGTTGTTTTTGGCAGAGCTGCTCCCCCCCCCTTTTTTTCTTCTCTATCCCGTTATTTGCACAGAGCGGGCAGAATTATTTTTGCCAGGTTCAAAAGCAATGAAGAGCTTCCCAGGAACCATGGCGAGAAGGATGCCAGGCTTGGAAAATTTCACATTTTTTTTTCTCTGCTCCCCGCCACCCTCACCCTCCACCAAGCTGGCATTAGTATTCCAGAGCTGGCATCGCAATGCATTAACGTCCCTCGACGCCTGTCCAAATTAGCATGACAAAGACTTGGATAGGCCTCTCCGGCAGAGAGTCAGCTGCGGATGGACCCCACCCAAGAGACAGCATAAAATAAGAGACAGCTTTACATTCCCCTCCCACCCTCGGTCCTCTTCTCACTTCTGCTTATTTATTTATTTATTTATTTATTATTTAAATTTTTATACCGCCCTTCTCCCGAGGGACTCAGGGCGGTGCACAGCCACAGTAAAACAACATATATCACAAAATTTAAAAAACAGTTTAAAACCTATTAAATAATTTGGCCCTATATTAAAAAAACTCAAAAACTAAAACACCCATTAAAGTTCGTTATTTAGCCAGCCCAGCCTGTTGAAACAGTAAGGTCTTAAGGGCACGGTGAAAGGTACGGAGGTTGGGGATCCTACGTATCTCCGGGGGCAATTCATTCCAGAGGGCGGGAGCCCCCACAGAGAAGGGGGTCGCTAGTCGACATTGTTTGACCGACAGGACCCTGAGGAGTCCTTCTCTGTGGGAGCGTATTGGCTGGTGGAAGGCCATCAGTGGCAGAAGGCAATCTCGTAAGTATCCGGGTCCTAAGCCATGGAGTGCTTTAAAGATGGTGACCAACATCTTGAATCGCACCCAGAAGACCACCAGGAGCCAGTGCAGCTCACGCAGGAAGGGTGTTACATGGTGCGCCGTGTCGCTCCCATAATCGCCCGCGCGGCCGCATTCTGGACCAGTTGGAGCCTCCGAGTGCTCTTCAAGGGGAGCCCCATGTAGAGAGCATTACAGTAATCCAGACGGGAAGTGACGAGGGCATGGGTGACCGTGCGCAAGGAGTCCCGGTCCAGAAAGGGACGCAACTGGTACATCAGGCGAACCTGAGAAAAAGCATTTGGGAATACTTGTAGCGTTCCCAAAGGTGCTTTTTTTTCCCCCCAAGAGGCAATTGGACTTTCTGTTTTTTTTCCTTTTGAAGACGTTTTGCTTCTCATCTGAGAAGCTTCTTCCGCTCTGACTTGGATGGTGGGGAATGGAAGGATTGATACAGAGGTGGGCTTCAAAAAATTTAGCAAGGGGTTCTCTGCCTGGTTGCTTGAGGGCCTTGTCAGCCTCCTGCACCATAGCTGGCGGCTGTTTTTGCCCTCTCCAGGCTCCGGAGGCTTTCCTTGAACCTCCGGGAAGGTGAAAATGGCCTCCCCAGGCTCCAGAGGCCCTCTGGAGGCCGGAAACGGGCCTGTCTCCAGCCTTCCGGAAGCCCCGTTTTTCGCCCTTCCCAAGCCTCCATGTGCACCCTGCACTTACCTACATCCACGGGGACTCCTGGGAGGGGTCGGGAGGGGTGGGCGGAGCCAGCCAGGAGTGGGATTTGGGGATTCTCCGAACTGCACAGAATCTTAGCTAGAGGTTCTCCCAAACAGCAGCCCGCCCCTGGATTTATACTCCTTGCAGACAGCTGGTCATTTGCATCCTTTTAGCGGGCTGTTAAATAAACCTGGAGGTTTATTTGTGTCCTTGGGGGTCGGCTGCGCGGCGCAACGTCATCTATCGACATCATTTACCTCCAATCTACAACGTCATCAATCCATCAATCAATCAATCGACGACATCATCATCGTCCATCTGCAGTCTACAACACAGTCCTTTCAACTTTTCCAAGCCATTTGAGCCACTCCGGTGACCCCAAGGACACAGATAAAACCTCCATCTGGCCTTAAGGACCCATTAAAAAGGATACTGAACAACTGTGTCACTTACAGTAGTGGCCAAAATTGTGGAAACCTTTTGGGAAAGATTGTGTGTTTTGTTTTCCCCAAAAGTTTTTTATTTTTATTTCACATAAGTGTATTTGAGCGTACAATTGTTTATCCATCATTTTCCATTCATCTTAACTTTTAACTTTCATTGTTAGTTGTTCGGGGCTGCTCTTTTATCATTTACCCTCCTTTATTTTACCACAACCTTTCCTCTCCTCCTCCCTTCCTTCCTCCATCTTTTTCTACTTTCTTCCTCTCCTTCTCTTTCCTCCTTCCCCTTCCCTTCCCCCACTCCTCTCTTCTTCCTCCCTTTCTAACCCTCTCTTTTCCCCCCTTGTTTTACTTCCTCTCCTTTTCCCTCTCTTCTATCTCTCCCTCTCCTTTCCTCTCTTCTTCCTTCCTCTCTCTCTACTCCTTTCCCTCTCGTTGTTTCCCTTTTCAATTTAATCTAGAATGGTTGGGAAAAGTGTATTTTTGAGGTTTGGTGGCTAATAACACCACTTTTTTTTTTTTTTGGAGTTTCAAAATAATCCTATTCCACTGCTGGAATGGCCTGGGAATAGCCCAGACCTGAACCCAATTGAAAATGATGGAGCCGACTAAAGAAACTGGTTAGTCAGAAGCAACCGAGCAATAAAACCCCGTTAATAGAAGCCATCATTCGATCTTGGTTTCACATGAGAACAGCTGCAGAACTCAAAGACTTGGTTCCCTCCATGGGAAGATGTTGTAAGGCCGCCATTCATGCTAAAGGTTACCCAACGAAGGATTAACTGACATGGTGACAATTTTTGTATATCTTGTTTTTTCTACCTGTTATTCTAATAGCAAATCCTTCATAAAATTTATTGCATTACATTCTTGATTCCATTATCTTTCCAACGATGCATAATTTTATGGTACTACTCCCCCCCCAAAAAAGTGGTGTTATTAGCTAGTTTTAGAAAATACACTTTTCCCAAAAGGTTTCCACAATGTTGGCCCCTACTGTTAATTTCACTTAACAACCGTGTCACTAACTTCAGAATTGCCGGGATTCGCTTAACAACGGGGGAAGAAAAGCCGTAAAATGGGGTTCAAGAAATGTCTCACTTAACGACAGAAAGTTTGGGCTCAGTTGTGGTCGTAAGCCGAGGACTGCCTGCAAAAGCAGAGCTTCCAGGAAAATGTTATTTTTTTCATTGCTGACCTGCCCTGATTGAATTTTACTCCCTTTGTTGTTGAAAGCCTTTTTTGAAAAAGCAAAGATTCCGACTTTTGCTTTCAAGTCTGAATGACGGTTATTTTCTTGGGAGATCTTCGGTCCCCACAAGTTTTTCACTTGAAGAAAAAAAAAAGAACGAAACTAAATATTCAGGGAGGAACACATAGGGGCTGGGCGCCCACAGGTAATCTTGAGCAGACCAGGAGCCAGGAGGGTAGTGCAGCATAGCAGTCTTCCAATATCTGAGGGGCTGCCCCAGAGAGGAGGAAGGGGGTCCAGCTATTCTCCAAAGCACCTTTGAAGGTCAGACAAGGAAGAAGGGATGGAAACTGATCGAGGAGAGATTCAACCTGGAAATAAGGAGGAATTTTCTGACAGGGAGAACCATCAACCCATAGAACAGAGGTTCTACGTTCGGAAGTTGTGGGAGCTTCATCCCTGGAGGCTTTCAAGAAGAGACTGGACTGCCATCTGTCAGAAATGGTGTAGAGTCTCCTACTTAGACAGGGGGTTGGGCTAGATGACCTCCCAGGTCCCCTCCAACTCTGTTACTGTTAAGCATAGCTTCATTCCCACTCCCATTTTTTTTTAAAAAAAAACCATTTAAAGTGTTTTTTTTTAAACCACCCAACAACCCAATTACCGACTTTTGTGCCAAAGTACTTATTTATTTAAGCGCCTCCGTCCGATTACTCCCGAGACGCATAGAAAGAGGGTTACGTTAAAGCACATTAGAGGAGATTAAAACTAAAAACTCCCGTGGATTAAAACGGCAAAATCCGACGGCAGGACTGGCTGCTGCGCCGTTCACCCGGATGCGCGCTACGCTGCCTGCAACGCAGCAATCAGTATTAGAAGGTAACTCAAAGAGTAGCAAAAAAGAAAAAAATTGAAAAAATGAGGTTTTGGGCTAATTACGAAGACGGGTAAAAATAAAATTAAAGCGGGGAATAAACGCGTTGCCTGATGGAAAGGGAAGCGTGGAGGTGGTGACAAAATAGACAGATTGAGGATTGCTCCATAATGGCCCTTGTCAAAACAACACGGGGGGGGGGGGGGAGAGAGAGAGAATTGAAAAGGCAGCCCTGGGGAGGCCCATACGAGTCATGCAAAATGGCTGCGGCGGTTGCAAAGAAGAAGAATAGAATAGAGCCCGAAGGGACCTCGGGAGGCCTTCTAGTCCAACCCCCTGCTCGAGCAGGAGGCTCTTATACCCTGGGATGGCGGACCTGCGGCACGCGTGTCCAAAGTGGCACGTGGAGCCACGTTGTCTGGCACGCCAGCCGTCAAACCAGCCCAGCTCCATGCCTCCCGCCGGCCAGCTGGTCTTTGGGTCGCTGTGGCGCATGTGCAGAGGGCAGGGAGCATGCGGGGATGCACGTGTGTGGGGTGCTCACATTGCGTTTTGGGGGGGGTTCACGTCAGGGGTGGGTGGTCCTCGGTTTGGACTGGTTCGCAAGAGTATTGGAGGCCCCGCCCACTGCAGAAGGGAGGCTCCCGCGCGATCCCATTGCGAACCAGTAGTAAAGTTAAGTGGAAGCCACTCCTGATTCACGTGTCCGTACCCCCCCCCCCCAGACCCCATTTTGGGCCTGGAAGGCCTCCTGCACCAACCTGGAAGCCAAAACGGGGCATGGAGGACGGGGTACATGCATGGGAGGATGCTGGCATTGCATTTTGGGCACACACACTTTGGGCACTTAGTACCAAAAAGGTTAACCATCCCTGCCCTGTACCATTTGAGACAAGTGGCTGTCCCGTCTCTTCTTAAAATCCTCCAATGATGGAGCACTCACGACTTCTGGTGGCAAGCAGTTCCACTGGTTAATTGTTCTAATTATCAGGAAATTCGAACATAGAAAGATAGTGTTGGAGGTCTTCTTGTCCAACCTCTGATCAACCAGGAGAACCTATAGTCCTTTCAGACAAGTGACTGTCCGGCCTCTTCTTAAAAAGTGATGAAAACACCCACAACTTCTGGTGGCAAGCAGTTCCACTGGTTAATTGTCCTCACTGTTGGGAAGTTTCTCCTTAATTCCAGGTTGTTTCTCTCCTTGATTATTTTCCATCCATTGTTTCTCGCTCTGCCCTCTGGCCCTTTGGAGAATAATTTGATCCCTTCTTTTTTGTGGCAGCTCCTCAAAGATTAGAACACTGCTATCACGTTACCCTAAGTTCTTATTTTCTCTAAACTGGCCATACCGAAATCCTGCCAACTTTCTTCCTGTGTTTTAGTCTCCAGGCCTTTGATCCTCTTAGTTGCTCTTCTCTGCGCTTTTTCCAAAGTCTCAACGTCTCTTTTTTTTTGCAATGTGGGGACCAAAACTGGATGCAGCGTTCCAGGTGTAGCCTTACTAAGACTTTACAAAGCGGTACTAATACTTCGTGTGATCTTGCTTCTAGGCCTCTGGGCCTTATTTTTGCGACCAAAAGTGCTTGCAAAATTCTCCCTCTCCCCAGAAACATAACCCTTGGCTCTGGGTGCCCCTAATATGTCTGTCTGTGTCTCCGTATAAATATAGCCTTTAAAAAAACCAGGAATGGCAATCCTCAACTTACGACCGCCACGGAGCCCCAAGTTTCTGTTGTCAAACGAGACATTTAAGTGGGTTTTTGCCCCGTTCTACCATCTTTCTTGCCACCGTCGTTAAATGAACCGCTGGAGTCGTCGCCCCCGTTGTTAAGCGAATCTGGCTCCCCTTATTGACGTTGCTTGCAAAAGGGGATAGTAAGACACCCCCCCCCACCCCCGGGACATTGTGAACGGTCATAAATGTGAAGCAGATGCCAAGCGTCCAAATTTTGAATCGCGGGATCGCGGGGAAGCTTCAGAGGCCACAATTGGGAAAAACAGTCGCAAGTCTCTTTAGTCGGTGCCGTGGCGACGTCGAACGGTCACTGTTGTAAGTCATGGACTAGCTGTATATAAACAGAGGACAAACCCCACTCCCTTCTAGCATGGATGATGTTCCCTAGTTGGGTCATGAAACATTTGAAGAAAACAACCAAGCTCGGGATGGAATGGAATGGAATGGAATGGAATGGAATGGAATGGAATGGAATGGAATGGAATGGAATGGAATAGAATAGAATAGAATAGAATAGAATAGAATAGAATAGAATAGAATAGAACAGAAAATGTGGAATAGAATAGAATGGAATGGAATAGAGAATAGACTAGAAATAGAAATGGAATGGAACAGAACAGAACAGAACAGAATAGAAAAAAATGGAATGGAATGGAATGGAATAGAATAGAATAGAATAGAATAGAATAGAATAGAATAGAATAGAATAGAATAGAATAGAATAGAATTGATAGGATAGGATAAGATAAGATAGAATAGAATAGAATAGAATAGAATTCTTTATTGGCCAAGTGTGATTGGACACACAAGGAATTTGTCTTAGGTGACAAATTCCTCCTCCTCCTCCTCTTCTCCATAAACCACACTCCCTTCTAGCACTGATAATGTTACCTAGTTGGGTCATAAAACATCTTGACAAGAAAACAACCAAGCTCAGAATAGAAATAGAAATAGAATAGAATTTACAGAATAGAATAGAATACAGTGGAATGGAATAGAATGGAATGGAATGAAATAGAATAGAATTGATAGGATAGGATAGGATAGGATAGGATAGAAAGTGGAATGGAATGGAATGGAATAGAAATAGAAATAGAAATAGAAATAGAAATAGAAATAGAAATAGAAACAGAACCAGAACCAGAACCAGAACCAGAACAGAACAGAATTCTTTATTGGCCAAGTGTGACTGGACACACAAGGAATCTGTCCAAGGTAACAAATTCCTCCTCCTCCTCCTCCTCTTCTCCACCAACCCTACTCCCTTCTAGTTAAGGACTACCTGCAATTCCACACTCCTTGCTAGGAGCCTGGAGTGTGGAGGTACTCCTATTAAATCCAATCAACAGTAACCACGAGAGCAGCACCAGCAGTTTCTGAAGGCCTCCCTTCCCCTTAAAAATACAGAGAAAGGGTTATTACTCTCGGAAGGCTGAAGACAACTCCTCCCCAGTGGGAGAGTCCATTAGCCCTTGGAGTACAGGCAGTCCTTGACTCACGACCGTTTGCTTAATGACCGTTTGAAGTCGCAACAGCACTGAAAAAAGCATTGGCCGCTGCAGCATCCTCACGGTCGCAAGGCTGTGCCGGCGGCAAGCGGCGTGCGTTTTACACAATGGTTGCAGCATCCCGATGTGTGTATGTGTGTCACGTGATCCACCATCTGTGACCTTCCTGGACGGTTTTCGATGAGCCAAACGGGGGGGAGGGAGGGGACCGGATTTGGTTAACAACCCTGTGATTCGTTTAACAACCAGGGCGGAAAAGGGGAATAAAGGAGGTGGGCTCTCTTAGCAATGGGGAATTGCTTTCCCCCCGTTGTGGCCGTTACGTCGAGGACTGGGAGGGTTGAAACTCCCCATACAAAGTGTGAGTGTGTGAATGTGTTGCTTTCTGGCGGGAACGCAAGGCGTTTCCAGGGGGCTTCTGTCCGCCAGCTGCACCACGGACCCCCCAACCCCCCGCCACCTTTTCCCTTCTTCCTTGCAAGCTCCCTCCCCAGCCTCCCCCTTCCCGGTTCTCCTCTCCCCCTCCCCCCCTTCCTTTCTCTCCTCTTCTCACAAAAACCAGGACAGCTTAATTGCTGCTGATGCAGTTGCCATGGCAACCGCAGGAGGAGGAGGATGTTCGCTTTCCTCCCTCCCTCCCGCCCCTCCACTCCTCCTCCTCCCCAAAACTCATCTCGCCATCAAAAGAAGGAAAGCCCGAACCGTCTCTGGGCGAGGCCAAGAGGGTGGGGTTGTTGTGGTTTTTTGGCAACTGCTGCAAAGCGGCAGGGAGGGGGACGGACCCGAAGCCCCCTCCCCATAGCATTCCCAAAAAATAAACCTCTCCACCCCCACCGCCAACCCGGCCCCACAGCAGCATCTGAAGCCGGAGGAAGGAAATCTTATTTACATATTTGTGTGTGTGTGTGTGTTTTTAAAGCCCTTTTCCATGTTGCTCCCCAAAGGCTGGAAGAGAGGGGGGTTTGCAAGGACCCCACCCCAGCTCGATCCAGCTGCGGGCTCTCTCTGCTGCACGCTTGTCTTTCCAGGCCAAAATAAATACGCTTTAAATGGAAAAGCGTCCATTTAAATTCCAGATTGGTCAGAAAAGATTCTGTCAACATAGCATGTGGGGGGGGGGGGAGATGCGTTGCCGGCAGAATTTAGGAGCGGAAAAACCAGATTTCGGGAATCCGTTTCGGTGCCACGCACAAAACCTCAAAGTGGCCTGGCGATACACAGGAAGTCCTCGACTTATGACAGTTCATTTAGTGACCGTTCGAAGTCACCTTTACGACAGTCACAAGTGTCACGCGATCCCCTTTTGCAATCCTTCTGACAGACCAAGTCAAGCTGGATTCGCTTAACAACTGTCTGACTCACTTAAGTTGAGTTTCGCCCCATTTTACGACTTTTCTTGCTACGGTCGTTAAGCGAATCACTGCCGTTGTTGAATTAGTGAAGTGAAATCCGGCTTCCCCCATCGACTTTGCTCGATAGAAGGTCGCAAGCGGGGATCACGTAACCCCGGGGACACTGCGACCGTCATAAACGTGAGTCATTTGTGTCAAGCGTCCGAATAGAAATCATATGACCATGGGGTCGCTGCCATGGGGTCGTAAGTGTGAAAAGCGGTCGTAAGTCCCTTTTTTCAGAGCCATCGTAATTTGAGACGGTCACTTAAGCGAACCGCTGTAAGTCGAGGACTACCGGTAATGTAGAATGAGTTCATCCGGGTTGTGATTCCACCCTGATTTACCCTGTAGTGCTGAGATGGGGTCACACTGAGCTCCTTCCAAGCTGCAATCTCCCAAGCCCCATCTCTGGAGCCCCAAAGCTAAAAGCTTGGGGTGGGGGGAGCCCATGGAGTTTGTATGTTGTGGCCTGTCGGCTGCCGGTCCCTCCGGCAGCCGAATCAGAGGAGGAGGAGGAGGCGTGAGAGTCGGGGTCAGCATCAAGGCAACCTGAGAGCTCCGAGGGGGAGGAGGGAAGGGGGCTGTGGAAGAGCCTGGGCTGTCCGTCAGCCCTCAGTTAGAGAGTCAACAGCCCCCAGGTCTGGAGATGGCTGATGAGGAAGAGGAGGAGCAGCTGGGTCCAGTGCCTGATGCACAGAAGGCAGAGGAGAGGAGAGCAGTGGAAATCTATGGGCTGGTCCTTGGGACGGAAGAGCCACAGTTGCTAGCAAAGCCCCGCCCTAGCTCTGGGGATAAAAGGCAGGGGGTGGAGATGAATAGATGGGGCAGACAAACTACTCATCTCCCTGTCAGTCCTCCGATGGAGAGTCAACAGCCCTCAGGTCTGGAGGTGGCTGATGAGGAAGAGGAGGAACAGCTGGGTCCAGTGCCTGACACACGGAAGCATAGAAGGCAGAGGAGAGGAGAGTAGTGGAAATCTATGGGCTGGTCCTTGGGACGGAAGAGCCACTGTTGCTAGCGAAGCCCCACTCTAGCTCTGGGGATAAAAGGCAGGGGGCGGAGATGAATAGATGGGGCAGACAAACTATTCATCTCCCTGCCGGACGGACTTGTTAGCCTGTGGTAAGAGAGAAACTTTTTGCCGTGGCTGCCGGCGTTCCTAATAAAAGGAATCATTGCTTCAACTGCAGAGGGTTTGTTGTCTTCGGGGAGCAGGGTCAGAATATTGTACTTGTGGGCCAGAAATGCCAAATGAGGCTGGGGGCAAATCTCTGCCTTTGCCTTCACGTAGTAGCAACCAAGCTCGGTTAGAAGTCACTTGGGGTCAATTTGTGTTTGGGGGCCACCAAGTCCAGCTGAGCGTTTTCTGAACGCTTCAGTGAAGGGGGTGGGGCTGCCTTGGCTTCCCCTTTGTCAAATGAATTCTGCCCGGGGGGGGGGGGAGGGGGAGGGGGCCCCCAGAGGTTCGCCAAGTGCAAAAAACACAGCGATGGATTTCCTGCAACAGCTTTTTGGGTTTTCTCTTCCGGTGTCTCCTGTGGGGTTTCCTTCCCCGAAATCTGGGTGGCTCCTGACCTCTCCTGCCTCCCACTCTTCCTGGCCCAAGGTCTCCTTCAGATCCTTCCTTCCTTCCTAGCCATACTTCCTTCTTTCTTTCCTAGCTATCTTCCTTCCTTCCTTCCTTCCTCCCTAGCTATCCTTCCCTCCTTCCTTCCTTCCTTCCTAGCCATACTTCCTTCTTTCTTTCCTAGCTATCTTCCCTCCATTCCTCCCTAGCTATCCTTTCCTCCTTCCTTCCTAGCCATACTTCCTTCTTTCTTTCCTAGCTATCCTCCCTAGCTATCCTCCCTCCTTCCTTCCTTCCTTTCTTCCTTCCTCCCTCCCTAACTCTCCTTCCTTCCTCCCTCCCTTCCTTCCTAGCCATCCTCCCTCCCTCCCTAGCTATCCTTCCCTCCTTCCCTCCTAGCTATACTTCCTTCTTTCTTTCCTAGCTATCCTCCCTAGCTATCCTCCCTCCTTCCTTCCTTCCTTTCTTCCTTCCTTCCTCCCTCCCTCCCTAACTCTTCTTCCTCCCTCCCTCCCTTCCTTGCCATCCTCCCTCCCTCCCTAGCTATCCTTCCCTCCTTCCTAGCCATACTCCCTTCCTTCTTTCCTAGCTATCCTCCTTCCCTCCCTTCCTAGCTATCCTTCCTTCCTTCCCTCCCTCCCTCCCTCCCTCCCCCACCGTCCCTCCCTCCTCCCACTAACCTGCGTGATGCTGTCCCGCATGGTGGGGGAACGGCCCCGCCGCGTGGTGGTCGTGGCCATGGTGGTGGTGGTCTCCATGATGGTCGTGGACATGTCCGCCAGCAGGGTGGTGGCCGTGGTCTCGGTGGTCATGACAGAGGGCACCTCACCCACCAGCCGCAAGTTGCCCTCCACCTTCACGTTGGCGTCACTCTCGGCGGCCAAGGAGAGGACCTTGAGCCCGTTGTAGTACAGCCCCGAGACCTGGCCCTGGAAGGGGCGGCCCTGGTCGCGGCCTCCGATCTTGATGGCGGCCTGGCTGTTGAAGATGGTCAGCTGACGACCTGCCGGAGGAGCCACAGAGAGGAGCGGAGAGGTGAAAAGGGCGCTCGGCCGGACGCAGCATCCCAACACCAGAGCTCTCAAAGGGGGGGCGGTGCCTCCCCCCCACCTCCCCTTATTCACCAGGCTTCCACAGGCATCGACCTCCTGGCCTTGCTCCACACCCGAGTACATACCACAGCCCGAACCCCTAAGCTGAGCATATCCGCTGTGCCACCAACGCCCCCCTCCCAACCAGGGTCCACCTAACCAAGCTTGGCATGGGGTTCCATTGTAGCTAGCAGGACCCTCTGATGGGGGCCAGGTGGAAATCCAGCCACCGACTCCACTTGCTCTGCCTTTCCACCATCTACTATCAATTCCGGGTTGCATTTGCATCTCCCTTTTCCTTATTCATCTCCTTCCTTCCTTCCTTCCCATCTTCTTCGTATTGTCCCCTCCTTCCTCACTGAGCTTTCTTTATCTTTTCTGTTTCTTTCCTTTCTTCCTTTTTTCCTTCTTCCCTGCCTCCTTCCTTCCTTCCCTATTTTTCCCTTTGCTTCCATTCTTCCGTCCCTCTTTCTGTGACATCTATACTCCTTCCTTCCTTCTCTCTTCCTTCTTCTCTGCCTCCTCCCTCCCTCCCGTCCCTCCCTATCTCTCCCTTTGCTTCCATTTTTCCTTCCTCCCTGCCATCCATCCCTCCCTCCTTGCCATCCATACTCCTTCCTTCCTTCTTCTCTGCCTCCTTCCTCCCTTCCTTCCCTATTTCTCCCTTTGCTTCCATTCTTCCTTCCTTCCGTCCCTTCCTCCATGACATCCATACTCCTCCCTTCCCTCCTTTCTTCTCTGCCTCCTTTCTTCCACTCCTCCCTTCCCTTTCTTCTCTGCCTTTCCTTCCTTCCTTCCTTCCTCCTTCCTTCCTTCCCTATTTCTCCCTTTGCTACCTTCCTTCCTTCCATTCTCCTTTCCTTTCCTTCTTCCCTGTCTCCTTCCTTCCTTCCCTATTTCTCCCTTTGCTTCCATTCCTCCTCCCTCCCTCCCCTTCCTTCCTTCCTTCCTTCCTTCCTTCCTTCCTTCCCTATTTCTCCCTTTGCTTCCATTCCTCCTCCCTCCCTCCCTCCCTCCCTCCCTCCCTCCCTCCCTCCCCTTCCTTCCTTCCTTCCTTCCTTCCTTCCTTCCTTCCTTCCTTCCTTCCTTCCTTCCGCTCTTCCATCAAAGCCTCTGGAGGATTTTAAACAGATGGGGTGCCCTGCCTCCTATCTCCACCCCACGCAATCCCAGAGACCTGGAGCTGCTCACCAGGCGTGAGAGAGATGGGGACACCCGCTCCCGAGGTCCAGCGGGGTCCCTGCCTGAGCCCGCAGCCCAAAGAACCAAGCACCCTCTCCTTCTGCTCCTCTCCCTCGCCTCCTCTTTCTGATTAAGGGGGGTGGGGGTGGAGAGATGGGTGTGCCAGGGTCCAGCCTCCTCATTTCTCCATCCTTTCTCCCTCCCCCCCCCATTCTATTTCTCCCTACCCCCCATTCTGGAAAGAGATTCCCTTTCACTTTCCTGAGCCCCACCCCCAACCCCGGAATATCACTAGGCCCTCCAAACCCACCACCAATTCCGATCTAGCATCTAGACCAGATTCGGCGAATGTTTTTGGCACCAAGTGCCGAAACGGGGGCGCATGGGTGCATGCGGAAAACCGGAAGATTAGCCGCCCAGTCTGCATTTGCGCGCCAGGAAGATAAACTGATTTCTGGCGCACGCATGTGCACTGGGCGGCTGCTCTTCCGGTTTCCGGTGCTTCCACGCCCGTGAAGACTAGCTGGCCAGCGTGCCGGAACCCGGAAAGAGCAACAAGCAATGACTTGCGTGCCCAAAGAGATGGCTCTGCGTGCCGCTTCCGGCACATATGGTGTAGGTTTCCCATCACGGATCTAGGCAGACTAAGAGCGAGACTGGAGGCGGAGTCTGGAAAAAATGCCGAATCTCGGCTTCGTTTAAGACCCCGCCTCATTTTGCAGGACCCCCAACTGTCATCTGTGCCTGCTGCCCACCCCCCACCCCCAAACCCCTGTGCCTTTCTGGCTGGCTTTGCACGCTTGGTGGGAAGCTTAGCAGCTGCAATTGCTCGCCACGTCAAGCATGCAACGTTCACCTTGCTACAACGGGCAGTCCTCGACTTACGCCCCCCCAATCGAAGCCAACATTTCTGTTGCTAAGTAAGGCATCGGTTAGGGTGAATTTCGCCCCGTTTTAACGACCTTTGTTGCCCACCGTCGTTAAGCGAATCGCTGCACGTGTTAAATGAGGAACCCGGGTGTTAAGCCAATCTGGCGAAGTCCCCGTCGACGTGGCTTGTCCAAAGGCGTTGGGGGGACACTGCAACCGTCATAAATATGAGTCAGTTGCCCGGCGGCTGAATTTTGATCCTGTGACCATGAGCACGTTGCAATGGACGTTAACTGTGAAAAACAGTCGTAAGTGACTTTTTTTTCACTTCAACGGTCACTAAATGAAACGTTGTAAGTTGAGGCCTACCTGCACTGAGTTGGGCCAGTTTATGGTTTAAAGGAGGGGGTGAATCCAGAAAAAAATGTGTTCATTCAGACCCCTGGTGAAGAGAATTATGTCATTTAGGTCACAAAAACCCCTCAAGCTTCATTCTCAGGAGACGCTAATCTTGTACAGGAAGTCCTCGATTTACAACGGCTCATTTAGTGACTGTTTGAAGTTACTGAAAAAAAAATTAACTTACGGCGGATTTTACCAATTATGATCCCATAATTGTCTCATCTGCTTGTCTTTGGATGCTGCTGAATTTCGATCCCAAATTGTTACAAGTAGTCCTCGACTTACGGAAGTTCACTTAGCGAACATCCAAAGTTATAACGGTTGACTTACAACTGTTGCAGCATCCCCCCAATTTACATTCACACGTTTGACAACCGACTCGGCTTTATGACCATTGCAGGGTCACGCGACCCCCTTTTGTGGCTTTCTGACAAGCCAAGTCAAGAGGAGGAAACCAGGTTCACTTAACAACCATGTTACTAAGAGCGGCAAGGGATTCACTAAGCAAATGTGGCGAGGAAAGTCGTAAAACGGGGCAAAACTCAACCAATTTCCAAATTTTGGGCTCAGTTACGGACGTTAAGTTGAGGAGTCTGCATGTAAATAAGTAGGTAAGCATATGCATAATTTTGTATTTATTTATTGTCATGGGTATGTACCCTTTGATAGCCGTGTGCCCCGAAATTTCATTTTAATGTATGCCGATCAGTGTATTTTCAAAGTGAGAAGAGCTTTTCTATTCGATCTGCAAACATGGATCATATTGGATCCTGGATCCATTCAACCAGCCTAGGAAGCCCTGAATGCAGAAAAGGGATTACAGGTAGTCCTCAATTTACGAACACAACTGAGCCCAAAATTTATGTTTGTAAGTGAAATATTTGTGAAGCAAATTTTTCCCCCCTCATTTTACGAGTTCAC
Source organism: Coluber constrictor foxii (assembly GCA_038048745.1). Classification (NCBI taxonomy): domain Eukaryota; kingdom Metazoa; phylum Chordata; class Lepidosauria; order Squamata; family Colubridae; genus Coluber; species Coluber constrictor. Next base: position 4,613,945 of record CM075975.1, read on the forward strand.
CTGCCACGGCTGTTAAGCGAATAACGACTGCAGTCGTTAAATTAGTCACCTGGTTGTTAAGTGAATCAGAAGGGGATCCAGTGACCCTACGACGGTCATAAATGCGAGTCGGTTGTCCAGCATCCGAATGTAAATGGCATGACAATGGGGGTGGGTGGGTGGTAAGTTGCTTCATTGGAAAAGGCTTTTTTTCTTTTAAATGCCTCTGACGATCAGGCAACTCTGATGGGATCGTCAGAGGCTTTTAAAACCATTTTTTCGACAACCTCTTCGGCGAAGAGGTTGTGAAAAAATGCTTTCAAAAGGCTCTGACGATCCCAGCTGAGCCGCACGATCATCAGAGGCTTTTTTTTTTTTACTTTTAAAAGCATTTTTTTGGCCGAAGAGGTTGTAGAAAAAATGCTCTTAAAAAAAAAAAGATGAACCTCCTGCCTCCATCGCTACCGGATCGGGCGATCCGGTCCGAATCGGGAGCATTCCACCCCTGAGCCAACCCATCCTGGCTTAGCTATGTCTGATTTGGAAAAAGGATGGGGGCCCTCCTAGGATTCCCCCCACCAATTGGGGGTCTGCTGCTATTTCTCAACCAGGCCAACAGTCCTGTTCCACAGTGGAAGGGAGCAGGAAGGACCCCTTCTCCAATTTTTCTCTGTCTGGTTCTCATCTCCCCCTCCCAGTCTCACCTTGTCACATATGACAAATTGGGGGCAAGTTTTTTTTTTTAAAAGGGGGGTGCCAAACTCAGCACGGTTATCACAGGTAGTCCTCGATTTACGGCCCCAATTGAGCCCAGGATTTACGTTGCTAAGTGAGAAATCGGTTGAGTTTCGTCTCTTTTTACGACAGTTGTAAAGCAAATCACTGCAGGATGTTCGAATAGGGACACGGTGGTTAAGTGAATCTGACTTCCCCCGTTGACCTGGCTTTGTCAGAAGGCCGCCATAGCATGGGGACATGCCGACCATCATAAATACGAGTTGGTGGCCAGGTGCCTGAATTTTGACCACCTGACCACGGGAATGCCGCAATGGTCACAAGTGTGGAAAAAGTTTTTCCTCGCACAAGCACGAAGCCGAAGACACCAGACTGAAGATGACGAGTGGGACCTCGTTGAAACGTCGCCAAGATACTCTCAATCTTACACGGGAAAAGACCCGAATAAACCAAAACTTGCATATCTATCTATCTATCTATCTATCTATCTATCTATCTATCTATCTATCTATCTATCTATCTATCTATCTATCTATCTATCTATCTATCTATCTATCTTATCTATCTATCTATCTATCTATCTATGTATCTATCTATCTATCTATCTATCTATCTATCTATCTATCTATCTATCTATCTATCTATCTATCTACCTATCCATCATCTCTCTCTCTCTCTCTCTCTCTCTCTCTCTCTCTCTCTATATATATATATATAGTTTAGCATAAGTTTTAAATAAATTTTTAAACTTTTTAAACATTCCGGAGATCGCTTCTTTTATATATATATATCTTCTATCGCTTCTTCTATCTATCTATCTATCTATCTATCTATCTATCTATCTATCTATCTATCTATCTACCTACCTACCTACCTACCTACCTATATCTCTAACTATCTCTCTCTCTCTGTATCATCTATCTCTATCTCTCTCTCTATCCCCCCCCTCTCTCTCTTTCTCTCTCTCTCTAACTATATCTATCTAATCTATCTATCATCTATCTATCTATCTATCTATCTATCTATCTATCTATCTATCTATCTATCTATCATCTATCTATCTATCTATCTACCTATCCATCATCTCTCTCTCTCTAGCTTAGCATAAGTTTTAAATAAATTTTTAAACTTTTTAAACGTTCCAGAGATCGCTTCTTTTATATATATATCTTCTATCGCTTCTTTTATATATATATGTATATATCTACCTATCTACCTATATCTATAACTATCTCTCTATCATCTCTCTATCTATATCTATCTCTCTATCCCTCTCTCTCTCTCTCTTTCTCTCTCTATAACTATATCTATCTATCTTTCTATCTATCTATCTATCTATCTATCATCTATCTATCTTCTCTCTATCTATCATCTCTATATTTATATCTATCTAGCTATCCATCCCTCTCCCCCCACCCTTTATCTATCTATTACTCCAGGATAATGGATCAGGCCCCAAATAAATGACTTCCTTGCAAGGATTCAGCTCCTTAAGGATTTTCCCACCTTCCCATTTGGTTTATCTAAGTAGTTTGGGCTCTTAAGGGCCCCTTTCCTCCAGATTTAATGTTTTCTGCTGACGTGTTTGTTTTGCCTGCCCTTCCAGGGTCCCTGTGTAATTTCCCACATGCATGCAGAGTTGCACATATGAGCTGCCAACCCCACGCATGTGCTAGGCATGGGACCGACTGGAGACCAAGCTGAGATGCTGCAGTGAAATAACTGCAAGTGGTGTAAAGCCAGAGGGCAATTTTATTGATTGCAAACGAAGCTGCGTTTGTGTGTGGATTTGTGTCGGTGTGCCTGTCCGTATACAACAGAGACAGAAAGAGAAAATAGCACCAGGGCCAAAACAAACATCTGTGCAAACTAAGAGGATTTAGCAATCTCGGTGTGTAATAAATTCAGGCACAAAACTGGCTAAGTAGCTAATATGACTCTCCCATTGTGGGTTTGTGTAAACCTATGTTATTGTTCAGGCTTGCTGGCATTCCCACAGGCTCGTTGCTAGAGCCAGATTCTTGCCACAATCATGAATGTGGGTGTGGGTGTGGGTGTGGTGACCCCCTCCCTAAGACTCGATCCCCAGATTAATTTTACTGCCTGGATTGGTGTAACAAGGTCATATCATAAAGCACAGGGCGTCCTCGACTTACGGCCACTATCCAGTGCAAAGTTTCCACTGCTAAGCAAGACGTCTGTCAAATGAATTCCGCCCCAATTTACCACCTATCTTGCTGTCGTTGTTAAAGTGAATCGCCGTAATGGTTAAATTAGTCACACAGTTAAGTGAATGGATTTTGCTCGTCCGAAGGCCACAAAAGAGGATGACAGGAACCCGGGACACTGAGCCCGTCATAACTATGAGTCAGTTGCCAATTTTGGTCATGGAGATGCTGCAAAGGTCGTAAGTGTGAAAAACGGTCATAAGTCTCCTTTTTTCAGTGCCATTTGTAACTCGGAGCCGTCACTAAATGAACTGCTGTACATCGAGGACTACCTGTATGGAGTTGTGATCATTAAGTTGTGGGCGGTTGTTAAACGGGTCGTCCCATGCCTAAGATGTACCTGATCTTAGTAGCATTTTTGCATTTTATCCAACTGGCTTTGGCCAAAATTCGCAGCCATGAGACTGCGGGGTCCGTAAATGTGAGCTTGGGTGCCAAGCACCCAAAATGTGATCACATGGCAGGGTGTGTGTGTGTGGTTGTGTGTCTGGGTGTGTGCACAGCGGTCAGGACTCCGTGTTGTAGGTACATTTTTGGGGGGGGGGAATCACAACTTTGCATGGCCGCTAAGCGAATGGCCATTAAATGAAGACGACATTGTGCTGTGCCACCTGCAGCTTTCTGAGGGAAGGCAGGATATAAGCACACACAAACACACAGACACACACAAACACACCTGTCGTGCTATTCCAATAGTCGCGTTGTGCAAAAGCGCACAACACGACTATTGTGCATTTTGAACTAAGAATCTGAACTCACAACATTGTACATCACAGAGAACGAAAGGAAGAGCTAAAACTAAATTATACCAAACTCTACGCTAAAAGCTTTTTTTGCAACTTTTGTAACTTTGTCAACTTGTAATCCTCGATTTAAGATGATTCGTTTAGTGACCGTTCAGAGTTACAACAGCATGGGGGAAAAAAAGTGATTTAGGACCGTTTTTCACACTTAGAGGCTTTGCGGCATTCCTGTGATCAACACGAGCAAAATTCAGACGCTGGGGCCTCTGACTCATACTTACGACCGTGGCTGTGTCCCAAGGTCATGTGATCCCCTTTTGCCACCTTCTGACGAGCCAAGTCAATGGGGAAGCCAGATTCGTTTAACAACCGCGTGACCAACTTAACAACGGCCGTGACTCACTGAACACCGGTGGCCAGAGAGGTCGTAAAATGGGACAAAGCTCACTTAGCCAACGTCTCGCGTAGCAACACAAATTTGGGGCTCAATTGTGGTCATAATTCGAAGCCTACCTGTATTACTTTATTGTTTGTATGTACAATCAAAATTGAGCCGCTTGGCAACTTGACTTGTATTTATGACGGTTGCAGTATCCGGGGTCATGTGATCTCCACTTGTACGGTAGCTTCCAACGAGCAGAATCAAGAGGGAAAGCCTGATTTGCTTAACAACTGCAGTGATTCGCTGAACGACGGCAGCTAAAAAGGTCATAAAATGAGGCGCAGCTCATTTAGTCACTGCCTTGCCTAACTCATCTGTCCGTAAAGCCGTTAACCCACTGAAGGAACATATGACACCTCTTCCTTTGCTAAGGGTCCTGTTTATACTCACTCATGTTTTATTCCCAACGTGTTCTTAGTATGTTCCCCTCTTCATTTTCCCATTCAGCAGCCCATAATTCAAACCGGTCACTAAATAAGATCGCTTTTTTTTAAAAAAAAGCCAACCCTATACCAGGGATGCCATTGCGTGTCGGGGGGCGGGGGTCGCGCACGCATGCCCTCATCCATAATTCTATGTGCCCTGCCCCCACGCATGCGCGCTTGACGCCCCCCCCCCACGCTCCTAGCACACGATGGCATGGTATGCCCGGTTTTTGCTCTCCCCAGCCACCAGAGCCTTTCTAGGAGTCTGGGGAGGGCGAAAACGGCCTTCCCCACCCATCCCCCTGGAGGCCCTCTAGAGGCTGAAAACGGCCTGTTTGCCAACATCTGGTGGGACTGGAAGGCCCGTTTTTTGCTCTCCAGAGCCTTTCTGGGAGTCTGGGGAGGGTGAAAATGGCCTTCCACACCCCTCCCGGAGGCCTCCGGAAGCTGAAAATAGCCCATTTGCCAACATCCGGTCCCACTGGAAGTTGGCAAATGGGCCGTTTCTGGCCTCTGAGGGGGTGGGAAAGGCCGTTTTCGCCCTCCCCAGACTCCTAGACAGGGTTTGGAGGCTGGAGAGAGAGAAAAACCGGCTTCCCTACCCCCCCTCAAGGTCCTCTGGAGGCAGGAAACAGTCTGTTTCCCTACTTCTAGTTGGCCCAGAAATCCTGATTATCTGCTGCCGGAGCTGAGCTCGCGTGACCACGAATGTGGCATGCGTGCCATAGGTTCACCATCACGGCCCTATACCATTTTAGACAAATCCTTAAAAATCCTGTAGTGATGGAACATACGCAACTTCTGGTGGCAAGTCGTTCCACTGGTTAATTTTCTCCATAGTTCTAAGTTGGATCTCTCCTTGATTCCTTTCCATCCGTTGCTTCTTGCCCTGCCTTCTGGGGCTTTGGGAAATAGGTTTGGTCGCCCTCTTTTTTGGGGCAGCCCCTCATAATCTCATAACAAAATACAGCTCGTTTTCAATTTACAATAGTTCCTCCTATAAGTTTGCATTTTTACTTTTAATTTAAAATGTTGTGTTTTTTTCTTTAAAAATAGATTGTTTTGTTAGAAAAAAAAAATGTTTTTCAAAAAACAGGAAGTCCTTGACTTGCAACCATTCAATTTAGTGACCGTTCAGTTACAACGGCACTGAGAAAAGTGACTTATGTCCATTTTTCACATTTACAGCCTCCCCTCGATCACATGATCAAAATTCAGATGCTTGGCAACTGACTCATATTTATGACGGTTGCAATGCCCTGGGGTTATGGGATCCCCTTTTTACGACCTTCTGACAAGTGAATTCAGTGGGGAAGCTGAATTCACTTAACAACCATGTGGCTAATTTAACAACCGCAGTGATTCACTTAACAACTGTTGTAAAATGGGGCAAAACTTACTGAACAAATGTCTCGCTTAGTGACATCGATTTTGGGATCAATTGTGGTCGTACGTCGAGGACTACTTGTACTTCGGAAAGCCTAGACTTTGAGGAAATAATTCTTGTTCTGCTTTTGCACAGGATCTACATCTGGATGCTTCTCTCGCAACACCGTCTATGCCTGCAGCTTTTTAATATGCCTCACAGCGTTTTCCACTTTCCTTTCCATCCATTTTCTCACAGGCACTCATATGGAGGGTGTTCGTTTCTTCCATTTTTGGCACATTGGATCAATTCAGCAGCAACCCCTCTCCTGATGTCTTTGAGATTCAAAGAAAAATCATTTACTGGGATTCCTGGTTCTCTTTGTCCAGTTGTCGCTGGGTGAAATGGGAAATAGTGAACAGGATGCACTCTTAGCCTGGGCTCAAAGTTAGCCTATTTCCTATACTGGATGGTGATTAAGAATCCTAGGTTTGCCTATCCTCTCTTGGTGACTACATGGCCCCTTCAGTGCTCTTGACGTGCCTTTTGGGAGTGGATTGCCCTGGCTCCCTTCTTCCTGGGACTGAGAGACAGACTGGTCAAAGGCAAGACTGGAATTCAGGCCTCCCAATTCAAATCCAGCACCTCTGAGTACAACAGCAAGCTGTAGAAAATCCCATAAATTGAAGATAGGTTCTTCAAATTTTAAATCTCAGCTGTTCTAACCCACATACTGTCGTTCAGTTGTGGGTTTTCATGTCCTTCCTTCCTTCCTTCCTGTTTCATTTCCTCTACCTTCCTTCCTTCTCTTCCTTCATCCTCCCTCTCTTTTCTCTTTTCTTTCCTGTCTTGCTGTCTTCCTTCCTTCTTTCCTCTGTCCCTCCCTTGCTGTCTTCCTCTTTTCTTTCCCATCTTCCTTCCTCTGTCCCTTCTTTCCTGTCTTCCTTCCTTCTCTTCCACTGTCCCTCCCTTCCTGTCTTCCTGTCTTCCTGTTTACTTTCCTTCCTTCCTTCCTCTTCCATCCCTCCCTCCCTTCTTTCCTGTTTCATTTCCTTTATCTTCCTTTCCTTCTTTCCTTCTTCCTCCCTCCCTTTTTCCTTTCTTTCCTGTCTTCCTATCTCTGTCCCTCCTTTCCTGTCTTCTTTTCCTGGCTTCCTTCCTTCTCTTCCCCTGTCCTTCCCTTCCTCTCTTCCTGTTTACTTCCTTCCTTCCTCTTCCATCCCTCCGTTTCATTTCCCTTACCTTCCTTCCTTTCCTTCTTCCTCCCTCTCTTCTTCCTTTTTTCTTTTCTGTCTTCCTTTCTTCCTTCCTTCTCTTCTCTTCCCGTCCCACCCTTCCTGTCTTCCTGTTCTTTCTTTCTTTCTTTCTTTCTTTCTTTCTTTCTTTCTTTCTTTCTTTCTTTCTTTCTTTCTTTCTTTCTTTCTTTCTCTTTCTTTCTTTCTTTCTTTCTTTCTTTCTTTCTTTCTTTCTTTCTTTCTTTCTTTCTTTTCCTTCCTCCCTTCCTTCCTTCCTTCCTTCCCCTTCTTTTTTTAAGTAGGAAAAATCACAGGCATTTCCTGCAAAGGCAGGAAAGAGGGAAGGTCTTATCATTATTCCAGATGTTAGGAGGATTCAGAATGTCCCAGGTAATCAAGCAAAGACCGGGGGGGCTACAGGAGATGCTGCGTTTGGGAAGGCACAGCTTCTCTGAACCTATTTGAGCTCAGCCATCTTTGTCATCAATTGCAGAGTGGAGAAATTAGCCAGCTCTCTGCTGGTCTGCCCTCTACCAAGTATTCATTCCCAGCTGGATCTGGGTTGCACCGATTCATAAGAAAATGTTGCTTTTGAAGACCATCATTCAGGAACATGCGTGATGTGTGAAAGTGGGCAATGGTGTTTATCAGGCGTAAAATGCGAACTGGTAGTGATAAAAACTACCAGTTCAGCAAATTGGTAGTAAATAAAAATGTTTTTAAAAAGTAAAAAGAATGTTCCAATGATCGCGCGGCATAGTTGTGATCGTCGAAATCTTTCTTTTTACTTTTTTTAAAGCATTTTTTTTACTACCTACGGACCTTGCTGAGTCCAACGGTCCCCAATAGGCTGGGGATTATGGGAGTTTGCAAGCCAACCTAACTGCTTCCCGAGTCAAGCTGCAGAACCCATCCAAATGCTCAGCACTGAAGCCACAGAGGCTGATGGACTTCATCGCCTTCTGAATCCTGGAACCGAGTCATGCCGATCACTTTTCTTTCCCAAGAGGAAGGAGGCCAGCCAGCTTCTTCAACATCCTAACCACCTAACCTTTCTGATGGCATTGGAAACCCCAGGAGAACAGGTTGGGGGGGGGGCAGGCGGGGTGGAGATGGCATCATGGTAGCAGTCTTTCAATATTTGATGGGTTATCACAAATAAGAGGGATTCTCCAAAGCACCTGAAGGCAGGACAAGAAGGATGGAAACTAATCAAGGAGAGAAGCAACCTGGAACGAAGGAGAAATTTCCTGACAACGAGAACAATTAATCACTGGAACAGCCTGCCACCAGAAGTTGGGGGTTCTCCATCACTGGAAGTTTTCAAGAAGAGATTGGATAGCCATTTGACTGGAATAGTATAGGGCAGTGATGGCTAACCCTTTTGCCATCGCGTGCCGGGGGGGTGAGGTTTGCGTGCATGCCCACACCCATAATTCTATGCGCCCCGCCCTACACATGTGCAAGCAACTTCCCTCCCTCCCCGCTCCTGGCACGCGATGGCCAGGTAGGCTCGTTTTTCTTTCTCACCTGGTTGCAGATCCTCTCTGTGCATCTGGGGAGGACGAAAACAGCCTTCCCTACTCCCTCAGAGGCCCTCCGGAGGCCTGAAACGACCCATTTCTCAACTCCCGGTGGGACAGGAACAAGGAGGTTGGGGAAAGCAAAGAACATCCCTTCCTGTCGCACCGGGAGTTGGGAAATGGGCCGTTTCGGGCCTCTGGAGGGCCTTGGGAAGGCTGTTTTCGCCCTCCCCAGATGCACAGAGAGGATCTGCAACCAGGTGAGAGAGAAAAACGTGCCTTCCCCACCTCACGGCCCTCCGGAGGCAGGAAACAGCTTGTTTCCCTACTTCTGGTGGTCCCAGAAGGCCCGAAAATCAGCTGGCCGGTGGGCGCATGCAACAGAGCTGAGATGGCGTGCCCACTGATATAGCTACGTGGGCCATCTGTGGCACGTGTGCCATAGATTTGCCTCCCTGAACAAGGTTTTGGACTAGAAGGCCTCAAGGTCCCTTCCAGCTCTCTTTTTCCATGACTTCTAAAATTTCAGAGGCAGCTTGCAGCAGCAATAAATGGGAAATCCGGGTCCCGTTTATCGGCAGGAACTCAGTCCTCCTGTCTGCAAATTGTACAAAACTCTATAGCACTTGCCGTCTGACCACCTCGCCAATCGGGGGATGGCATGGTTAAGTCCCCAGCCGTTTTTCCTGTCCTGAAATTATTCCCTCTCCCCGCCCCCCACCCCCCCCGCCCTCCAACTGTGATCCATGGTGTGAATTCTCACACATTTGAGCTGGGAAACTTTATAAACAGTGCGCTCGCTTGGAAAGGCAGGTGTGACGCCATAAAAACAGTTCCCTCCAAAGCCAGAGAGAAAAATCACTCCGTAAGATTTTTGGGGACAATGGCCATTTTTTAAAAAACAAAATATATAAAAATCATTTCCCCTATTTTTTTGGGGGGAGGGTTTGCACAATTTACAAGTGGAACACAATCTTGAGGCCTTGGGGGGGGGGAAAGGAAATTTTTTGTTTTCCTTCCCTAAGACAGTGCCCCATCCTGCATATCCCACTCCTTGTGATGGAAAGTTAAAAAAACAAAACAAAAAGTATGCATGGAAGAAATTGCTGTTTTGATAACAATAAAGAGTTACTCACATACATTTTATGCTCTGTTTCCCCTTGATTCTCCACATTCCTTCCCCAACTTTGATAAATACCACCCCCCCCCCCTTTTTCACATCCATCTGAATTTCTGCTGCTTTTTCTTCCTTTTTTTTTTTTCCTTCTCTCGTTTGTTTTTGATTTTGTTTTGGTTACTTGGATGCTTTAGAAGTCCCTTTAATTATTATTTTTTTTACAGTTTTGGTTTGGTGTGGTAACTACAGCCTGTTTAAACCATCAAGGCAATCGACATTAAAAATATATAGATATATACATTTAAAATCTCCCTTTCTCCCTGCCGCCATCCCCCCTTTAGAATCATCACCTGCTGAATGATTATTAAGCCCTTTGGAATTTAGCGGTTAAAAAAGCGGTTTAGTCACTTTGATTTGAGTTAAAAAGCACGTTAAAAGTGTGATTAGATGGTTAAGTTAGAATTTAGAAATGAACTTTCTCTCCTTTGGGTTTTTTTTCTTTTCTTTTTTTGCGCATTCTTTTCCCCACTGAGTTTAAAGTGTTAAAGGTGCAGCTCTCGTCCCTGTTTGGATTAGATGTATCGACCAAGAAATTTTAATAAACAAAGAGAGGTTTGTTAAGCCTCAAAGCTGGCGAGAAGAGGCAAAGAAGGAAGACAAGGATGGTCATCCTACTTATTCTATTTTACATATTTATGTAAAATTCTATTGTATCTTACCCTATCACTATTGTATTTTACCCTACCTTATTTGCTTAGGGGAACAGACCAATATGTTGACTTCTCGGTGGGAAAGAAATGTCAAGGATCTCCTCTAAGATGGATTCCTGCTTCACCCCAAGCCTTCCAGACCTGTTTCAATCTCCCTGTATCCCTGTTTCATCTTTTCCCGCCCAGCTGCCCACCAGATGTTTTGAAGATTGGGCAGGTGGTTGAAGGAGAGGCAGTCACTCCAGGGGTAAACCTCTCGCTGCAGGAAGCCGAAGTTACAGAAAGGAGGGGGTGGGGGGAAGGTCCATCCAGATTAAAAACAACCACAGCTTGTCAGCTCAGGAAGGAGGAAAGAGTGTGACATGAGAAGAAGGAACACTGTTGAGTCGTTCAAGGTTGACTCAGCTTTCCGTCCTTCTGAGGTCAGTAAAATGAGGAGCCAGATTGTTGGGGGCAAGAGGCTGACTCTGTAAACTACTTAGAGAGGGCTGTAAAAGCACTGCGAAGCGGTATATAAGTCTAAGTGCTACTGCTATTGCCCTTCTTTCCTTCCTTCCCTCCTTCCTTCCTCCCCCTCCCTCCTTCCTTCCTTCCATACTTCCATCCATCCATCCATCCTTCCTGTTTCCTTCCTTCCTTCCTTTTCTTTTCCTTCCTTCCTTCCTTCCTTCCTTCCTTCCTTCCTTCCTTCCTTCCTTCCTGTTACAATGCAGTATTTCAGCCTAACTCTGCCCACTGCCAGCAGTTCGATCCTGACCGGCTCCAAGTTGACTCAACCTTCCATCCTTCCGAAGTCAGTAAAATGAGGAGCATCTGCTCCCTTCCTCCCACGCCTCTGTGTTCTGCTCACCAGCACTCCCACACCTGTGGTGTCGGTATTACTAGTAGGCACGGCAAAAGACGCCTGCCCCCCCCCTTTGAAATCTGCTCCCTGCCCATCAGATTTCCCCCCTTTTGCACGGAAAATGCCATCCTATTTAAGGGATCAACCGAAACGATCTGTCCACGAAGACTCAAATCTTCCAGGCCAAAGATTGTCTAAAAGGTTTGAATCGTAGCCACTGAACTTTCTTTGCTCAGGGGCCACAATCTGACCGTTAGAAACCAAACACCAAATCCTGGCCAATAACTTTTCTCTTCCAGCTTTGTCTCTGCTTCACCGGCCGTGTATCCCTCTTTCTCTCTATGAGCAAGAAGGAGAAAAAGCAAAAGGGGCATAGAAGCTATAAGGGAAGAGGGCTGCAACCTTTAAAAACTTTTTTTTTTAACTTGTGAGTTAACCGGAATTAATTATGGTTAATTACCTTTGTCGAGTAGCCATTCATCTACTACTCGACCGAGCCGATACGGTATTCTTTGTCTAGCAATCGCCAGCCGTTCATTATCAGTGTTCCCTTCAAAAAGTTTAGAGAGAGATTGGTAGACGGTTAAGAGGAAGAGAGAAAAAATAAAAGGAAAAATAAAGAACACCAAAAAAAAAAAAGTTAAAAGAAATTTTTTTAAAATTAAAAATTAAGAAGAACAGAGAGAGAGAGAGAGAGAGATAAAAAAAGAGACATATACGCCATCTGGAAGGTCAAAGGTCAGAGGTTAGCAAAATTTAGAGAGGTCAGACTACACTCCAAACAGCAGTTTAAGCGTTGGAATCAAAAATTAGCGGTTAAGTTTCCATTAATTCTTTTTTTGGGGGGGGGGATGGGGGGAAAAGGGGGGGGATTTGTTTGGGGTGGATTTAGCGAGTTTAGCCACAAATGAATAAAACACTAGTTATACGGTTTAGTTTAAGGGTTAGGATGAGTAGGATGGAAGTTAGAAGGCTTTATGGAGCTCCGGGGAAAGGAACAAATTCTCCCCGGGGCCATTTTTGTTGTTCTTGTTGTTTTGTTTTTCTTGTTGTTGTTTTTAAGCAAAAAATTAAATTCACTTTATTAGCCGACTTTATGTTCTACGTCACAAAAACGGTGGAAAAAGCAACATTGCGCGCTGACCGACTCTCTCTCCCAAAAGTTTTCCCCTTGCTCAAACTCGTAGGATTTGTCGTCTTGGTTTTCTTTTTCTTTTGTCTTTTCTTTTTTGGTTTAATTTAATTTAAATTCTCTGCCCCGGTCCCCCTACCCCCCCCCCCCCGGTTGATTCCCTGCCTACCAACTCCACCCACCCCGCCATTTTGCAACCCCACCCAAATAATAATAATAATAATAATAATAAGAAATAATAATAAGAAACCCCCTTGGATTTCTCCCCGCTTTGGCCTTTGAAAAGGGGCAAAGGAATTGAGCAGTCTATAGCCATCAAAATAACGAGGGAGGGGGTTGCAAACGCAGGGGGGGGGTGAACCAGGTTGCTTAGGAAGCTTGGGCAGCCAGCAGATCCGAATTTGGTACACTTTTAGGCAAACGCACCTAAAAGGTTGGGCTTCCTAGATGGGACGCGCTTTCGAAGCCGCCCGTCCACCCTCTTCCAATTGTCTCCCCCGTTGTTAATGTTTTAAAAGAGGGTTCGAATCACACACCGTGGATTTGTCGTTTCCCACATCCGTGGCCTCGGAGAGCCGCACAAACCAGCTTGGGATGGGATGGGCCCCTGGGGAAGGTTCAAAGCTCAGTCCAAACCCTCCTGAAGGTTTCTTCCAGAGGTGGGTTCTACTTACCTTTACTACCGGTTCGCAACGGGATCGCTTCTGCGCATGCGCAGATCGCCGATGATGACATCCGGGGCAGTGGGTGGAGCCTCCCGCCGGTTGTAGTACCGGCAACCCACCACTGGTTTCTTCCCAGTTTTGTGTGTGTGTGTGTGTGTGTGTGTGTGCCGAGGTGGCATTCAGCTAGTTCAGACCAGTTCGCCCAAACTGGTAGCGGAAATCGTGCATTTTTGAGCCCAGGTGTATGCATGGAAGGCACACGTGCCAGCAAAGCATGTGCACGGAAGGCCGGGCGCATACGTGACGCGCACACTCACATATGTGAACCAGTAGGGAAAGTAAGTGAATACTGTCAGAGCGGCAATCAGCCCCGTTACTTTGTGTGGGGTAATTGCCCTCATTTTGAGTTAGATCGTGACGTTCTCCTTGTGTATACTTTGATCAATAAAACCGGAATACATCTTCTAATTAAACTCATATTTATTGTAAAGAAAATAAAACATCTTACTAATCTAAATTAGTTACATTTTTGGCAAAGAATCCCCAGCCAAACCTTAGCTGGCTGGAGAACAAAGGAAAGTTTTAGAAGAAGTAAAAGAATGCAAGACATGCGCAGTAGGTGCTGATAAGAAATTTGGCAAACTACGGTAAGTCTGACAGTCCAGAAATAATAGCTCTGCTGGTAAATATAAAAACGCAGTGACAAATACCACTCCTGGGGGTGGGGGGAAAACCTTGTCCTCAGGTTCTGTCCTCTGCTGGGGCAAAGGCTCAGTAGCTTCCAGAGGAGAAAAAGTGTTTTCAGCAGGAACGCCATGCTGCATGTTCAGTCAGGAATGCAATCCCCTCTCCTGTTACGCTCAGATCTCACCTCCCAAATTTCAGCCAACCGTACCAGCTTACCTGTCGTGCGTCCGTTCCCTCCCCCTCACCCCAAAGGAGAAAATAATGCTGGGCATGGAGTGGTTCGGCGACCTAGAGGTAGAGCTCTCGCCTCACCATCGGGACGCTTGTGGTTTCGATCCTAAAGTAGAGGCAGATATTTCTCTCTCTCTGGGCACCATGAGAATGTATCAGCCGAACAAAACTCTGCACTGGCGACAGGAAAGGTATCCGGCCAGTAAACACTCAGCTCCATTCAGTTGCCCAGACTCCACCCTGATGCAAGGGATTATGGGGTCATTAAAAGAAGATGATTAGAGAGAGAAGGTGTGGAAGATTGGAGCCGGGTACAGACGGCGCTTTCCAAAGGTTTTCCATGGGGGGCTTCGGAATACAATACGGTGAGGAGCCACATCTGCTTGTACGTGCTTTTAGTTTTGTTGACCATGCTGGGCCAGTAGAGCAGCTTTCCCTTTTGCCCTTCGCCTGGTCCGAGGCGGAGACAGAGTCAGCCAAAGAGCCATGAGAGCAGCCAAAGCACCATGAGAGCAGCCAAAATTTGGCGGAAAGATGCAAGGCAGGATGGACTCCTCAAAGTGGCCTGAAGGAAGCCACCGAGGTCAGGGAGAGCTTCAAAAATGGAGACATAGAGAGGAAACAGGCTGTTCTCAAATGACATACTGGATTCTGTCGGTTGTATGAACTCCCAAGCACCCAGAAAGACAGTGGAACAGCTTGCCACAAGAAGTTGCAGGTGCCTCCATCCCTGGATGTTTTTAAGAAGAGTCCGGTCAGTCTCTGATCTGAAATGGTATAGGTTTTCCCGCTTGAGCAGCAGGCTGGACTAGAAGACCTCCAAGGTCCCTTCCAGCTATTCTATTCTATTCTACAGGCGGCTTCCCGACTGAGTGAAATATCTGTTGTGCAAAGAAACCGAGGCGCCACGTTTCCCAGGTTCTGGAGGCAGAGCCAGATAAGGGTAAGCTTAAATTAGGGCCCTGGCGGAAGCCACTTTTGTAAGCAGCAGCAAATCTTGCTTTGGGATGTCCAAAAATCTTCTGGGGGGAGGGGGGTCAGGAACAGCTGGAGGGATGGATGAGGAAGCTGGCAGGAGCAACCAAAAAAGACCAGTTGGACAGCTTGATGTCCCCCCAAAAACATATATAGATCTCCCATGAGGACTGGACACAGACGGGTCTTCGGGAATTCCAGGGAAGTTTGTGAGTGCTGTAGAGCAGGAACTAAGCTGGGAAACCAGAGACAGAAGACTTCCTTCCTTCCTTCCTTCCTCCCTCCCACTCTCCCTCCCTCTTTTCTTGCCCTTCCTTCCTTCCTCTTTTCTTGCCCTTCCTTTCTCCCTCCCACTCTCCCTCCCTTCCTCCCTTCCCTCCTTCTCTCTTTTCTTGCCCTTCCTTCCTCCCTCCCTCCTTCCCTCTTTTCTTGCCCTTCCTTCCTCCCTCCCTCTTTTCTTGCCCTTCCTCCCTCCTTCCCTCTTTTCTTGCCCTTCCTTTCTCCCTCCCACTCTCCCTCCCTTCCTCCCTTCCCTCCTTCTCTCTTTTCTTGCCCTTCCTTCCTCCCTCCCTCCTTCCCTCTTTTCTTGCCCTTCCTTCCTCCCTCCCTCTTTTCTTGCCCTTCCTTCCTCCCTCCCTCCTTCCCTCTTTTCTTGCCCTTCCTTCCTTCCTCCCTCCCACTCTCCCTCCCTCTTTTCTTGCCCTTCCTCCCTCCCTCCTTCCTTCTTTTCTTGCCCTTCCTTCCTTCCTGCCTGCCTGCCTGCCTGCCTTGGCTGATCTGTAACCCCTTTCTGTTTTGGGAAAGAATATTTCTCCTTCAGAAAAATGACTTGGGTGGGTGGGGGGAGGAAGTAGGGGAGAAAAGCAGCGTTCAGCTTCTGTTCCTTCTATGGGATGGGAATGTGTGGGTGTTCGTGTGTCTCATGATTTAATTCAGATTTTATTAACCTGGGGCCCTGTGGATAAATTGACACAATTGGAAAAGAACAGCATTCATCTGTCTCAACTAAAAATCAAGAAGATTCAGGAGCAATTCTCTGTCGGGTTTCCCTATCTCTCCCTTCCCTTTCCTTCCCTTCCTCATCCCTTCCCTTCCCTTCCTCCCTCCCCCTCTCTTCTTTCCCTCCCCTTCCTCATTCCTTCCCTCCCCTCTCTTCCTTCCCTTCCCTCCCCCTCTCCCTTTCCTTCCCTTCCTCGTCCCTTCCCTTCCCTTCCTCCCTCCTCCTCTCTTCTTTCCCTTCCCTCGTTCCTTCCCTTCCCTCCCCTCCCTTCCTTTCCTTTCCATTCCTTCCTCATCTTTTCCCTTCCTTCCTACCCTTCCCCTTTCTTCCTTTCTTTTCCTTTCCTTCCCTCCTATCCTTCTCCTTTCTTCCTTTCCTTCCCTTCTTCTATCTTCCTTCTTTCCTTTCCTTTTCTTCCCTTCCCTCCTAACCTTCTCCTTTCCTTTCTTTTCTTTTCCTTCCCTTCCCTTCCTCTATCTTCCTTCTTTCCTTTTTCTTTTCCTTTCCTTCCCTCCTTCCCTTCTCCTTTCTTCCTTTCTTTTCTTTTCCTTCCCTTCCTCTATCTTCCTTCTTTCCTTTCTTTTCCTTTCCTTTCCTTCCCTCCTTCCGTTCTCCTTTCTTCCTTTCTTTTCCTTTCCTTCTTTCCTCTCCTTCCCTTCCCTTCTTTTATCTTCCTTTCCTTTCCTTTCCTTTCCTTTCCTTTCCTTTCCTTTCCTTTCCTTTCCTTTCCTTTCCTTTCCTTTCCTTTCCTTTCCTTTCCTTTCCTTTCCTAACCTAATGTCAGAGAGCACTAAGGACCTCCGCCCTCCCTCCCTCCCTCTTTAGCACTGATGATATTACCTAGTTGGATCATGAAACGCCTTCAAGAAAATCATCAAGCTCAGAGAGCATCGAGGAGCCCGCAGCTCAACCCCGAGCCACTAATATTCTCTTCTATCAGTACCCAACCCCACGTTAGCCTAAGAATGGGGAAGTGGGAGGGGGACACATGCCACTTTTGCTCCCACGCATTGCTCCCATCACACCTATGGAAACTCTTTCCTAGTTCAAGTCACATCTCCGAGGCTCGGCCTGTTTGGGGAAATGTAGCAGTGTGTGTGTGTGTGTGTGTGTGTGTTTTAACAAATGCCATTTTCTGCATGCAAGTGACTGGTTCCCCTTTCCCAGGGATGAGTGTCCATTTCAGTTTTTCAAGAGGTGGGGGGGATTTCTCCGCAGCCGAGACTGGCTAGGGCTACAGGACCCCCCTTTCCTTGGGGAGGAGTCCTGCATCCCCCCTTTCCTGGGGGGGGGGGAGGGAAGGGAAGGAAAGTGGGGTGAGGGGTGCTCCCCTTTCCAACTCCATCCATGCTTCTCATTCCGGTGCCGCCGTTCAGTTCCCTCCAATTAGAGAGAAGAAGTCGGGGGACGTTCCATGCTCTCATTAGCTTCTGTATTAACTAGCCGATTAACATCTTTTAATTAAAAATACGCCGTCCTCGGAAAGTGACCGGAGTCTGTAATTAGGATGCGGCTCTACACTCAATTTCACAGCTGGAATCTTATCTGGCGAGATTCGGGAGGGACGCATTCGTTGTCGGTCGGCCCTCGATTTGAAACAGCCGCCCCAAATAAAATGTCGTTTTGGTTTGGGGTTTTCTTTTTTGTTATTATTTCAAAACACTGTCAAATAATTTGCTGCATTACTATCATTCTTCTCTTCCTTACTAGTATCGATCTCTTCCCACTTAGGACTATATCCATGTTGCCTGTATCTTTCTATTTATATTGTTTTTATTTGTTTCCTAGTACGATTTGATAGATTATTAGTAACCTTGACTGTCACTAACTGTTGTATCTTCTGCTTCTTGATGAGTGTATTTTATTTTTCTTTATGTACACTGAGAGAATATGCACCAAGGACAAATTCCTTGTGTGTCTAATCACACTTGGCCAATAAATATTCTATTCTATTCTATTCTATTCTATTCTATTCTATTCTATTCTATTCTATTCTATTCTATTCTATTCTATTCTATTCTATTCTATTCTATTCTATTCTATTCTATTCCTATTCCTATTCCTATTCCTATTCCTATTCCTATTCCTATTCCTATTCCTATTCCTATTCTATTCTGCATTCTGTTCTGTTCTGTTCTGTCCTGTCCTGTCCTGTCCTGTCCTGTCCTGTCCTGTCCTGTCCTGTCCTGTCCTGTCCTGTCCTGTCCCTGTCCTGTCCTGTCCTGTCCTGTCCTGTCCTATCCTATCCTATCCTATCCTATCCTATCCTATCCTATCCTATCCTAATTCTATTCTATATCCTTGTCCGTGTCCGTGTCCGTGTCCGTGTCTGTGTCCTATTCCTATTCCTATTCCTATTCCTGTCCTGTCCTATCCTATCCTAAAATGAGCTTAAACAAATCAACAAAAGACGACATTTGTCTGGGTGTGAAAGGGCTGTGGCGCAAGTGTCAATGCTTCAGTGGGTGAGCCTCAGCAGGGCCTTCCAAGGGGGACAGCTGTCAATCAACCTAGTGATTTAGAAAAAAGGAAGGTTTGCAGGATTGGAGGGGAGAGAAGAGCAAGGCAGGTGATTAGGGGACTGGAGACTAAAACATAGGAAGCACAGCTGCAGGATTTGGGCATGGCAAGTCTAGGAGAAAGAAGGACTGGGGTGGGGGGCATGATAGCAGTCTTCCAGTATTTGAGGGGCTGTCAAAAAGAAGAGGGAGCCAACTTACAGTCATGACCAACATTGTGGAAACCTTTTGGGAAAAGTGTATTTTCTAAAACTAGCTAATAACATCACCTTTTTTGGGGGGAGCAGCACCATAAAATTATATTATCAATGGAAAGATAATTCAATCAAGAATGTAATGCAATAACTTTCATGAAGGATTTGCTATTAGAATAGCTGTTGCAGTATAAAGAAGGAAAGGGAAATACGTAGAAAAAAACGAGATAGACAAAAATCATCCCCGTGTCAGTGAATCCTTCGTTGGGTAACCTTTAGCATGAATGACGGCCTTATAATGTCTTCCCATGGAGGGAACCGAGTCTTTTAGTTCTGCAGCTGTTCTCATGTGAAACCAAGATTGAATGATGGCTTCTATTAACTGGGTTTTATGGCTGGGTCGCTTCTGACTAACCAGTTTCTTTAGTCGGCTCCATCGATTTTCCACTGGGTTCAGATCTGGGCTATTCCCTGGCCATTCCAGCAGTGGAATAGGATGATCTTGAAACGCCCCCCCCCCCAAAGTGGTGTTATTAGCCATCAGACCTCAAAAATACACTTTCCCCAACCATTCTAGATTAAATTGAAAAGGGAAACAACAAGAAAGAGGGAAAGGAGTAGAGAGAGAGGAAGGAAGAAGAGAAGAAAGGAGAGGGAGAAATAGAAGAGAGGGAAAAGGAAAGGAAGGGGAAAGAGGAGTAGGAGGGAGAGTTAGAAAGGGAGGAAGAACCTCAAAAATACACTTTTCCCAAAAGGTTTCCACAATTTTGGCCACTACTGTAGTTTACAAAGCACCTGAGGGCAGGACAAGAAGCAACGGGTGGAAACTAATCTGGGAGAGAAGCAACCTAGAACTAAGGAGAAATTTCCTGATAGGGAGAACAATGAACCAATGAACGGTCCCCTCCAGAAGTTGTGGATACAACCATCACTGGAGTTTTTCCACAAGAAATTGGACGGCCATTTTGGTCTCCTGCTCAAGCAGGGGGTTGGACTAGAAGACCTCCGAGGCCCCTTCCAACTCTCGTTATTCTGAAATAACATATAATAATAATAACAAATATTTTTGTTATTATTCCGCCAATCTGCAGCTCACTAGTGATCACAAAAGAGAGAGAGAGAGAGAAAGAGAGAAAAGAAAAAAACCCTATGTTGAAATCTTGGATGGGGCACCTCTAGGAAATACCCTAGGCCCGTAATGGCGAACCTATGGCAACCTATCGCACGTCAGAAGGCACGTGAGCTCAGCTCCGCTGCTGATTTTCGGGCCTTCTGGGCCCACTGGAAGTAGGGAAACAGGCTGTTTCCTGCCTCTGGAGGGCCTGGAGGGGGAGGGGAGACCTGTTTTTCTCTCTTCTCAGGCTCCAGAGCCTTTCTAGGAGCTTGGGGAGGGCGAAAACGGCCTCACCCCCCCCCCCCGAGGCCCTTCAGAGGCAGTAAATGGGCCATTTGCCAACTTGCAGTTGGACCGGAAGTTGACAAATGGCCCATTTCCTGCTTCCGGAGGGCCTTGGGGGTGGGGGATGGGGCCATTTTCGCCCTCCCCAAGCTCCTAGAAAGGCTCTGGAGCCTGAGAAGAGAGAAAAACAGGCCATTGCGTGCCAGGAGCGGGGGGGGGGAGGGGGAGCAAGGGGGGTCACACACGCATGCGTGGGCACATACGCAATCTTCCCCCCCCCCTGCTCATCGCATACAATGGCAAAAAGGTTTGCCATCACTGCCCTAGGCCCATGATGGTGAACTTATGGCATGTATGCCAGAGGTGTGGGCACATGCACCGTCGCCAGCTGTTCTGGTTTCCGGTGCACACATGGCCAGTTGGTTTTCACGGGTGCCGGAGCACCAGAAAACAGCACGAAAATGGCACAAAAAACGGCAAAAAACCCAAGCTGTTTTTCAGGCCATTTTTGGCCCCCCAAAATGGCCCCCAAATAGCTCCAAAAAATGGCCTGAAAACAGCCTGAAAAGGCCCCAAAAACAGGCCAGCTGGTGCTCGAGTTTCCGGCACTCCGGCACGCGCACATGTTCTGGTTTGGGTGGTGCCAAAAAAGTTCGCCATCACTGCCCTAGACTGAAGGAGAAATGAAACGAGAAAATGCAGCAATGGAGAGTCATTAATAGACAGGGAAATGTTGAGAGTAAAACCAGAAGGAGATTTGGCCGTTGTCTAACAAGGGAGCCCTCTTACCTTCTCCTGCCATTAAAGATAAACACGCTTCGAGTTGATACTTGCAAGCTAGGTCCCCAAAACTATCTTAAATTCTGAGCAGGGGCATTTCTGAGAGGTGAGGGAAAATGCACTCTGCGTGTCCTCAAGAGGCTCGTCTCCCAGAACTCTGCAAGGCTATATTTTAACCCCTTTCACTTTTTAAGGCTCTTTAGTTGGGGTTTGGGGGGTTTGGGAGGAATTGGAAAAATGTAGACACGTCCAGTGGAGGTCTGCAGCTGGTTCAGACCGATTTGGGCGAATTTCAGTGCGTGGCAAATTGGTGGTAGAATTTTATGAAACCCACCTCTGGACACATCACCTCCCAGTTGGAAGATGGAGTGGCTGCATTCGCACAACCTGCATTGCCAGAATGCACAAAGCGTGGCATCTTTCAAACTTGGGTTACGAGGGTACAGCATGCTCCCAGAAATTGTGGTTTAAGCAGGAACCTGTGCTGGTAGGAATGGAAACACAAGGGAACCTCTCTCTGCCTCCGAAGAGAAGGAGGTGAGGGCACAGAAACCTGCAGATTTGGGGGCAGGGTACTGTATTCCCTTGTGTTACTGTTGAGGCTCTTCCAAAAACCATTATGCTGGGGTTTTGTAAATCAGTGAAATTGGGACAAGGGGCCTATTAACTTTTCAAATGAAAGAGTCTCTGGTGGGGATTGGAGGCCAGTTGTATTTATTTGAATTGGTTAATTAGCCAATCAATCACTGAAGGGCGCAGCAATTAATCAATCACGTGTCTCTGTTGTTGGCACTGCCCACTGAGGGAAGGAGGGAGGGAGGCAGGCGGACAGGAAGGAAGGGAAAAAAGGAAGGAAGGAAGGAAAGGAAGGAGAGGGAGAAATAAAGAAGAGAGGAAGGAGGGAAGGTGGGAAGGCAGGCAGGCAGAAACAGACAGGAAGGAAGAAAGAAGGAAGGAAAGGAGGAAGGAGGAGAAATAAAGAAGGGAGGGAGGGAGGAAGGGAGGAAGGCAGGAAGAAACAGACAGGAAGGAAGAAGGAAGGAAAGAAGGAAAGGAAGGAGAAATAAAGGAGGGAAGGCGTGAAGGAGTGAAGGAAGGAAGAAACAGACAGGAAGGAAGAAAGGGAAGGAAAGGACGAAGGAAAGGAAGGAGAAGGAGAAATAAAGAAGGGAGGGAGGGAGGAAGGAAAGGAAGGAGAGGGAGAAATAAAGAAGGGAGGGAGGGAGGAAGATGGGAAGGCAGGAAGAAACAGACAGGAAGGAAGAAGGAAGGAAAGAAAGAAGGAAAGAAGGAAAGGAAGGAGAAATAAAGGAGGGAAGGCGTGAAGGAGTGAAGGAAGGAAGAAACAGACAGGAAGGAAGGAAGAAAAAAGGAAGGAAAGAAAGAAGGAAGGAAAAAGAAATAAAGGAGGGAGAGAGGGAAGGAAGGAAGAGAGGGAGGAAGGAAGGAAAAGAAAGACAGGGAAAGTCGACAGAGAATTGCTCCTGAATCTTCTTGATGTTTAGCTGAGACAGATTAATGCCATTCTCTTGTGATCATGTCATCTTATCCACAGGGCCCCAGGTTGATAAAATCTGAATTAAATCATGATACACCTGCCCCCCCAATGGAAGGAACATAAGCTGAAGAAACACTGCTTTTCTACCCTATTTCCCCCCCACCCCAAATCATTGAATTAGTTTCTGAAGGATAAATATTTTTTCCCAAAACAGAAAGGGGTTACAGCCCAGCAGTGAGTCCCGATCGTTGTGTCCAAAGTAATTAATAATCACAGATTCTTATTATTTTTATTTTTCAGAACGCGAGGCCTATAATCCCCTTTAGGATTGGGATTCTGAACCCCACCCCCCCCACCCCCAAATTGTCTCCCTTCGTCTATTCATCCTCGGCGTCCCCTCTGGACCCTGCAGTATTTCTCACTAAACATTTCTCATTCTCCGGCATTCCTCCCCACCTCCATTTTGGTCTCTTTAGGGCATCTTAAAGATGTCGCTGCCAAGATTTTGCACTCCAGACGGCAGGCCGAGAAATAGATTTACGCTTATTTTTAAAGGCAGATAAATAAACGGCTTTTCTGTGCCGAGATGCTCGCCTCTTACAAAATGAACAAAGCCCAGCTGTAATAATACAGGGAAGTCATTCTTCCCGGCTTAATGTTAACGGCAACGGAAAATTTGGGAGATTGAGAGATTGAGAGAGAGAGAGAGAGAGAGGGAGGGAGGGGGGAAAAGGTGTCAGAAAGCTCGAGAATAATGTCACTTCTGTGTTAATTAACTGATTTCAAAGAAGAGCATTGCCATCATCGGCCTGCGCACCAGAAAGCCTTTGTGTCCGGCACTTTGTATTTTTCGAAATAAAAGGAAGCAAAATTCTCAACGGCTCTTTGCGCCTTCCAAAGAAAGGCGAGGGAGGACTCTGTGCCATTCAGGCCGTCAATAATCTGGAGAGAGTTCTCACAAACCCGCTCCCCAGGAAGCCGGTTTCAGAGGCCTTCCTTTCTGCCGATTTTGATGGGGCGTCACCATGGTGCCGAGCAAGCTGGTCTCCGGACTCGGTCCTTAAGTTAACAAGAAGGCTCCACCTCCACTTTGGTGGCGAGACCAAGCATTCTCTGTCCGGGATGCTTCAAGTTTGCCTGGAAGCAGGGGGTTGGACTTGATGGCCTCGCGGAACCCTTCCACGTCGACGATTCCATTCTAGCATCGTTCACGGGGGGGGGGGGGGCGAGACCATGGATTTTAAAATCCAGCAGGGTTTTAAGCTCCGCATAAAAAGGCGCTTGAGCGACCAGCTGATCTGTCCTGGAGAGTTTTATCCAACATTATCTCACCTGTATTTAGAAACATCCACCTGGCTCTCCATGGCTGTAGTTGGACCAAAAAAAAGGGGGTGGGTGGGTTGGAAGAGCTGGCTAGAATCTCTCCTGGCCAGATACCTCAATCCCCTTCTGTTGGGGGACATGACGCCAACCTTTAAGGTGTGCTTCTGAACACCAGGCCTGGATGTCTGCGGCACCAACTTTTGGCAAAAAACGTAAAAGGCTGGGAAAGCCTGCATAGCTCAGGAGACTAAAGCCTGTTATTAACATTCAGCTGTCTGCAATTACTGTAAGTTCGAATCTCCCCAGGCTCAAGGTTGACTCAGCCTTCCATCCTTTCTAAGGTAGGTAAATTGAGGACCCAGTTCCTGGGGGCAATAAGCTGACTTTATATAAAATACACAAAAGTATGAAGGCTATTGCTTAGCGCATTGTAAGCCGCCCTGAGTCTCCGGAGAAGGGCGGCATATAAATCTAATTTTAAAAAAAGAAAGAAAACAGCAGGAATGGCAGCTGAGCAACCTGCTTCCCAGCTAAGTAAAAAGAGTGTTCCTTCCATGGATGTGTGGTGGTGGGGGAAAATAATGCTGAAGTTCAAAATAATGAATAATGTGCCTTCGGACGTTGTGGGTGTTTTTAAGAAAAAGACTAGACAGTATCTCCTGCTTGGGAAGGAGGGGGTAGACTAGAAGGCCTCCAGGGTCCCTTCCAGCTCTGTTTGATTGATTGATTCATTCTGCACCAAGACTTTGAGGAGAAGCGTGGCTGCAGGCTCCTGACACCACTGCGGCTTAGCCAGCTGCAGTACAGAGGGCTCCCTTTCAAGGCAGGAAGATTACCCACATGAATAAACTTTCCATGATGTGCCTTGACTCGAAGCTGGAGGGATCCACATTACGACGGGCACATCTCCGCAAGCTGCCCTGGAGGCAGAAAGAGTTAAAACTCCTGCATGGTTCAGCACCTTGGACAGCTCTGGGATGACAGATAGCGGATTTATGTAGCCGAGTAGGATTTCCAGAGTACCAGGGTAGAAATGGCACATTCTGGTTATTTATTTAAAACATTTGTATCGGGGGGGTCTCCAACTTTAAGACCTGGAGTCAAAGAAGTTGCCTTCGGAAGTTGTGGGAGCTTCATCCCTGGAAGCTTTCAAGAAGAGACTGGACTGCCATCTGTCAGAAATGGTGTAGGGTCTCCGGCTTGGGCGCGGGGTTGGACTAGATGACCCACAAGGTCCCATCCAACTCTGTTAATCTGTTAATCTGAAACCTGCACAACTATGAGAGAAGTTGCTCCGGGCGCAGACAGAATCAAGGCTCCTGCATGGTTCAGCACCTTGGACAGCTCTGGGAAGGACCAATCAAGAATCTGCCTAGCCGAGTAGTGCCAGGGTGAAGATGGCAAATTCTGGTTATTTATTTAAAACATTTGTATTGTGGGTTTCCAACCTTGGCGACTCTAAGACCTATGGGCTTCCAGAATTCTGGGAGTCGAAGTCCACAATTCTTAAATCTGCACAACTGTAAGAGAAGCCGCGCCGGAGGCAGAAAGAGGCTTGCGAGGCTCCCGGTGTGGATAGCTCTGGGATGTGACTGACAGAGGATCTGTCCAGTTGGCTAAGTGTCTACGGGGATTCTCCATCAACCAAGTTGTGGTTGTCCCAAGTGAGCTTTCTTTCAAAAGGCAACCGGACTTTCATGTTTGGCTTGAAGACGTTTCGCTTCTCCTCCAAGAAGTTTCCTCCAAGTGGCCTCAAGGGCTCCCAGAAAGAATACTAACGACCAGATGACTGCAAGGAATATAAATCTTTCCGTCTTCCACTGTTCGGTTGAAATGGAAGAAGCTTCTTAGATGAGAAACAAAACGTCTTCAAAGAAAAAAAAAACCAAGAAAGCTTGAAAGAAAGCACCTTGGGATGTCCACCTGAGCTGGAGCGCCAGGGTGGAGAGGTCAAATCCCAGTTATTTATTTGCAACCTTTATACAGCCACCCATCTTGAAAACACTGCAGATGGATTAGACAAGGCTGCATCAAACTGACTCACCGCGAGGCAAGCAGGATGGCTGAAGCGCTTAGAAGGTGACACGCGTGTGTGTGTGTGTGTGTTTGTGCGTGTGTCTGAGAAAAGCTGGCAAATCCCAGCTGCCAAGAAGCCCTCCCTGCCTTGCTTGCCTGCAAGCAATAACCTCAGTTTAGATTTGCTCCCTCCGCTTTGAAGTTTCCGGAGGGGGAGGAGAGGAGCAGAGGGAGAAGCCGAGGCAACGGTGTGTGATTCAACCCCTCTGAAATGGAAAAGAAGGGATTTCCAGTCAGGATGTCTTGCCAGGGCTGAAAAAGGCAACCTTCCAATTTCGTGCCGGCACCTTCCAGCTTCCTGAGTCACCTGGCTTGATTCAGCGGAGGTTGGAACCGGCCCATTGCCCAAAGAGGATTCCCCCAAGGCACGCTTAATTGAAAGGATGGATGGGAAGATGGACACGGCGAAACGGTTTGTCCAAGATCTACGGAGGACTAATGTTCAGCATCGAGGTGGAAGAGGAACTTCTAGAGAAGCCAGAGGTCGGTAATCTTATTGAAGATCTCTCCCCTCCCCGGCGTTCTTGACTGAACAAAGTTCTCCCTGTCCATATTTCCCTGGGGGAACATCTCTCTTCTTGCAGACCCCTTCCTTGCCCTCATCTTATCTCCCTCCAGCTCTGTGCATCTCCAATGCAGGCCGTGAACTTTCATGATAACCAGCCTTTTCAAGGAATAAGCTAGATGAGAACCACGATATGCAGGGAGTCACACTGCTGCTGCTGTTGCTGCTGAAAAGAGATGCAAAAAATTCTTGAAAATGTCGTGATGGAAAGGATGTCAAGGACTCCCATCATCAGTGGGGGAAGAGAGGGAAGGCTTAGAGAAAAAGGGAGATGGAAAAAAAGAGAATATGGGCCTTTTCGTTTCAGTTACAGAAGATGGCCTTTCTTAGCGAATGGAGAAATCTGTAGAGCACTTTTTCTTGACCTTGTGAACTTTAAGATAGGAAACTTCAACTCCCAGAAATCTCCGTGGGAGTTGAAGTCCACCTGAATGGAGAATTCTGGGAGCTGAAGTCCACCCAAATGGGAAATTCCAGGAGTTGAAGTCCACCCGAATGGGAAATTCCAGGAATTGAAATCCACTTGAATGGGGAATCTGGGAATTGAAGTCCACCCGAATGAAATCCATCCAAATGGGGAATTCTGGGAGTTGAAGTTCACCTGAATGGGGAATTCTGGGAGTTGAAGTCCACCTGAATGGGGAATGCTCCGAGTTGAAGTCCATCTGAATGGGGAATTCTGGGAGTTGGAGTTTGCCTGAGTGGGGAATTCTGGGAATTGAAATCCACCTGAATGGGAAATTGTGGGAATTGAAGTCCACCTGAATGGGGAATGCTTGGAGTTGAAGTCCATCTGAATGGGGAATTCTGGGAATTGAAGTACGCCCATCCTAAAGTTCACAAGGTTGAGAAAGGATGCTGCAGAGGGCCCGTAAGATGAACTTGAAGCAAAAACCCATTACATGAAAGAGTCAGTTGCTAAGTTAGCAACACGGTTACTAAATGAATCTGGCTTCCTCATCGACTTTACTTGTCAGAAGGTCACCAAAGGGGGAATCACATGACTTCGGGATGATGCCCCCGTCATAAATACAAGTCAGTTGCCAAGCGTCCAAATATTGATCATGCGGCCACGGGGACATTGTGATGGTCGTGTGGGGCAGATAGAAGTTGACAGACATTGCGAGGGGTACAAGAAGCAACAGCAGCAGCAGATGAGAACTGAACGCCGGGAAGATTTCCTGTTTTGATTTCTCAAAACAGTCTTAAAACAAAATGACTTCTCCTCAAAGTCGCTTTCCAGAAATCCAGGGTGGTGTGGCGGGTTGGACTAGATGACCTCTAAGACCCCATCCAACTAATTCATCTTTGGCTGAGATGGGTAACTTTAGGGCAGAGGGGGTGGGAGAAATGTCACCCATTTTAGCCACATGCGTGTCCATCTCAGTGGGCTATGTCGAGGTTCTCCGAAAGGAAAGCAGAGCCCGCTATTCTCCTATCGTCAACCCTGTTCAGGCCCGAGACCGAATCCTGTATGATGCTATTTGTTGAACTGATGGGAAGGGGGAGGGGTTTAAAAAACAATTCCTGACCCCTGCAGATGGGGGAGGGGTTTCTAGATTGAAACTTGTGGGGTGGGGGCAGAGAAAGGCTTTGTGTGAGATTTCCAGCATCTCCAGAGAAGTGGAACCATTTAAAGAAAGACTTTTCTTGCTGGAGATGATTCAGAAAGGGTAAGATCAGCGGTGGGATTCAGTCGGTTCGGATCAGTTTGGGCTGATCAGGGTCTGCGCGGAGGCTCTGGGAGAGGGCCTCCGGAGCTTGGGGGAGGCTGTTTTTGCCTTACTGGAGGCTCGAGAAAAAGCCTCCGGAGCCTGGGGAGGGCAAAAATGCCCCACCCCCTCCATGGTCCAGGAGGCCGAGTAAGCCACACCCCCATGATCACGCCCACTCAGCAACTGGGCAGAGAACTGGTTGCTAAATTTTTTCAATCCCATCCCTGGGTAAAATTGGTTCAAGACGCCATCCCTCTGCCCCACTGAAAGATAGTTTCCTAAGCCCGACATCCTAAGGCTCTTCTTCCGATTCATCCTTCCTCCTTCCCATCCTTCCTTGGCTCCCAATGTGCGAGTGGGCAACGGAGCTTCTGGAAAAGCACAGGAGATGCTACCAAGGATGCCAGAGCAGCTGCCCGCTCCGCCCTACTGCCTTCTTCCCCCCCACCGCTCCCGCTTCTGGCAGAAAGGAAGAGAGGGCCGGGTGGTTCCAACCTCCGCTGTTTGGGGGGTGGGGGAAGAGAGAAGGGGGTGATGGCAGCCACTGCTTTGTTGTCCCCTACCTGCCGGGTATCGTTCGTTGATGGGCCAGTTGTCCACCTGCAGCGTTGCGTTGCCGCCGCTCCGGGTGAAACGGACCACGTGGTACTTGCCATCGTTCACCATGGCATTGCTCTCCTCGATTGTGATGTCATCCGTGCCCACGTTGAAAATGACGCCCACAGTCCCCTGGTCCTGCAGAGAGCGGGGAAGGGGGGGGAGGAGGAGGAGGAGAAGGAGGAGGAAGGGGCAGAGAGAGGAAGGGAGAAAGGAAATTGGGTCAGGGGGTCTTGCAAAGCAGGGAAATCTCCAGCCGGATTGCAGAAATTCTGGTGTTTGCCCCCCCCGCCCCCGAAAATAAAGGAATCCTGTAATACTACGATCAGCTTTGTGGGGTCTCCAGCAGTCATCACCTGAATACCAATTTACTCAATTTTAGATGCTTCTCTTCCTCCAAGAACTCAAGCATGTAAGAATAGAGTAGAGTAGAGTAGAGTAGAGTAGAGTAGAGTAGAGTAGAGTAGAGTAGAGTAGAGTAGAATAGAATAGAATAGAATAGAATAGAATAGAATAGAATAGAATAGAATAGAATAGAATAGAATAGAATAGAATATTGGAATGAAGAGTAGAGTAGAGTAGAGTAGAGTAGAAGAGAAGAGAAGAGTAAAATATAGAATAAATATAGAGTAAAGTAGACTGGAGTAGAGTAGAGTAGAGTAGAGTAGAGCAGAGCAGAGCAGAGCAGAGCAGGGCAGGGCAGGGCAGGGCAGAGCAGAGCAGAGCAGAGCAGAATAGAATAGAATAGAATAGAATAGAATAGAATAGAATAGAATAGAATAGAATAGAATAGAGGAGAGGAGAGGAAAGGAGAGAAGAGAAGAGAAGAGAAGAGAAGAGAAGAGAAGAGAAGAGAAGAGAAGAGAAGAGAAGAGAAGAGAAGAGAAGAGAAGAGAAAAATATAGACTAAATATAAAGTAGACTAGACTGAAGTAAAGTAGAGTAGCATAGCATAGCATAGCATAGCATAGCATAGCATAGCATAGCATAGCATAGCATAGCATAGCATAGCATAGCATAGCATAGCATAGCATAGCATAGCATAGCATAGCAAAGCATAGCAAAGCATAGCATAGAATAGCATAGAATAGAATAGAATACAAACAGAATAGTTCCTCTGTAGAATTGGATCAGCAGCTCCTGGGGCAGTCTGAGCTTTGTGAGCTGGCGCAGGAAAAACATCTTTTGTTGTGCCTTTTTAATATATATCTGTATGTATCAGGGGTGAAATGCTACCGGTTTGGTCCGGTTTGCCCGAATCAGTAGTAAAAAATGCTTTAAAAAAAAAGAGGTTCCCACGATCGCACAGCACAGCTGATTGTCAGAATCTTTTTGAAAAAACCCTTTCAAAGCATTTTTTACTATCTATTGGCCCCAACCAGTAGTAAAAAAATCCTTTAAAAAAGTTTAAAAAATGTTCCGATGATCGCGGGCACAGCTGATTGTCACAGCTGATCATCAGAACCTTTTAAAAACTTTTAAAAAGCATTTTTACTACCTATTGGCCCCAGCCAGTAGTAAAAAAATGCTTTAAAAAGTTTTTGAAAGGTTCTGACTATCGCGGGCACAGCTGATTGTAACCGCTGATCGTCAGAACCTTTTTTTTGACTTTTTAAAACATTTTTTACTACCTATTCACCCCAACTGGTAGTAAAAAAAATGCTTTAAAAAAGTAAAAAAACCAGGTTCCAACTATCGCTGATTGTCCCAGCTGATTGTCGGGACTTTTTAAAAAGTTTTTTAGTTAAAAAATGCTTTAAAAAGGTTAAAAAAAATTGGCCATGCCCACCCAGTCACATGACACCCCCCCCCCACCAAACCACACCCACAGAACTGGTAGGGATTTTTTTTTTAAATTGCTCCACTGGTATGTATATATGTGTGTGTCTTATAGCAGTGCCTACTCCAGAACAACAACCCTGTAAAGGGACACTGGGCTGAGAAAGAGACAAGAATTGGTCCAAAGTCATTTTTGTGAATTTCCACAGCACAAATAGGGTTGAATCCGGATTTCTCCAACTCTCTGCCCAGCTTTTTAAAAAATTCACAGGTAGTTCTCGATTTACGGCCACAATTAAGCCCCAAATTCCCCTTGCTAAGCAAGGCAAGTTGCTAAGCCAGGAGTTCTGCCCCATTTTGCAGCCTTTTTGCCACAGTTGTGAAGCGAATTATCTACAGTTGTTAAGTGAATCATGCGGTCGTTAAACGAATCCGGCTTCCTTGCCCCCCTCTCCATTGATTTTGTTTGTTGGAAGCCGGCTGGGGGAGGTTGCCCATCGGGATCACGTGACCTGACTAGGTGGCTCAGTGGCTAAGACACTGAGTTTGTTGATCAGGAAGGTCGGCAGTTCGAATCCCTAGTACAGGCTTCCTGCTTAAGCTGGGGGTTGGACTAGATGTCCTCCAAGGTCCCTTCCGGGGTGTTACTGTTAACACCCCAGAGCACTGCAACAGTCGTAAGTACGCGCCGGTTGCCAAGTGTCTGAATTTTTGATCATGTGACCATGGGGATGGTATAACGGTCGTAAGTGTGAAAACTGGTCACAAGACAATTTTTCCCAGCACTCTTGTAACTTTGAACTGTCACTCAACGAATGATTGCTAGCCAAGGACTACTTGTATTTATTTATTTTTCAAAAAAATATCTTTATTTTTTTTCCCCCTAACAATCTTTATTCTTAAAGGGAAAAAAAACCCCCACAAAATTTTAAATGAATATTAAAAACTGAAAATGGGAGGAAAATAAAAATAATAATAATAATCTTTTTAATAGGTTGTGCTGTTAAACCAATCAGACTTCCCTCCTGCACGAAGCTGAAGAAGTATGAAGTATTTAAATGTCTCTCTTTTCTTTTCTCTTAGATATCAGCCAGATATCACCCCCGTCTTCTTGATATCGGTTGAACTGACCATGGCCCAGATTTGTGGATTTCATGGCTGGAGAGCGGGGTGATGGGCTTATTTATTTATTTATTTTATTTATTTATTTTGATTTTTATACCGCCCTTCTCCAACAGGCCTCAGGGCGGTGAACAGCCAAGATAAAACATAGTACACAAAATTTAAAACAGTTTAAAAGATATTAAATAATTTCGGCTCCCAATTTAAAATAACCCAATTAAGATCAATTTCAATTTAAAACCAAAAAGGATAGGGTCAGGCCAGCCCGGCTAGATGAAATAGGCGAGTTTTAAGGGCGCGACAAAAAGTCCGGAGGTCCGGTATCGTGCGTATCTCTGGGGGTAGGTCGTCCCAGAGGGTGGGTGCCGCCACAGAGAAGGCTCTCCCCCTGGGGGTCGCCAGCTGACATTGTCTGGCCAACGGCACCCTGAGGAGGCTCTCTCTGTGTGAATGTACTGGCCGGTGGGAGGCTATTGGCGGCAGAAGGCGGTCTCTTAAAACGGGAGTCTTCGCCCCCCAAAAACAATTATCTTTCCCGTTGATGGAAATGTCCATGCTCACAGCTTCTTTGGCAGCTGGAAGTGGGGGAAAAACTGGTCTGAATCAGCCTGCTGCACTGGGAATAACTGAGATTTAGTCTCGCCCAGGATAAAAAAATAAGCCAGCTTTGGATACTTCGAAAAGGGGGCATCTGATACCGCTGAAACAAAGCCAACTGGCGCGAAACTAGGATTCTGTCTCCCAAAAGACACCCCTCTCCATGTAGAGGAGGTGAACTTAGGGCTATAGATCTCCCCCCACCACACCCACACACCAGCACAACACGACAATTGGCAATCTGCAGAGGACCGATAAGCTCAGCTCATGATCTCATCCCTAAGCAGCTCCGGCAATTACAAAGGGACGGCCCAAACTCCCTGCGTGGGGCGTATTTCAAAGGATTAAACCCTTATTCTTAAACAGGTTTTTTTTTTAAAAAAAAAATTCTTGGCTGGCGTTTAAAAAAGGGCCGGCATGAAACCTCCGGTTCGAAAGCTCTCCGGGGTTTTTTTACCAACGGTGCCAGAGCATACAGGAAGCGGTCGAAGGTCTGGGACTCCCGAGTTGAAAACGAAGAAGGTCGGCTTCTCGCGTTTCCGCACGGGCCCCAAATATTGACGGATTCTCCTTGATCTTGTAGGACAGGGGTCAGCAACCTGTGGCTCCGGAGCTGCATGCGGCTCTTTGGGCCCTCTGCTGTGGCTCCCTGTCAGGTGATCTCACCACTGGCTGACCCTGCCCCTCGCCCTCCCCTCCCAGTCATTCCTTGGCTGGCTTGAGAAGGTATGAGCGACCGTGAGGGATGGGAGAAGCAACCAGGGCAGAGACAGAGAGATACAGAGAGAGGTGGAGAGAGAGAGAGAGAGAGACATAAGGAGATACAGGGAGAGAGGGAGGGATGGGAGAAGCAGCCAGGGCAGAGACAGAGAGATACAGAGAGAGGTGAAGAGAGAGAGAGAGAGATAAGGAGATACAGGGAGAGAGGGAGGGAGGGGAGAAGCGGCCAGGGCAGAGACAGAGAGATACAGAGAGAGAGAGAGAGAGAGAGACATAAGGAGATACAGGGAGAGAGGGAGGGATGGGAGAAGCAGCCAGGGCAGAGACAGAGAGATACAGAGAGAGGTGGAGAGAGAGAGATATATAAGGAGATACAGGGAGAGAGGGAGGGATGGGAGAAGCAGCCAGGGCAGAGACAGAGAGATACAGAGAGAGGTGGAGAGAGAGAGATATATAAGGAGATACAGGGAGAGAGGGAGGGATGGTAGAAGCAGCCAGGGCAGAGACAGATACAGAGAGAGGTGGAGAGACAGAGAGACATAAGGAGATACAGGGAGAGAGGGAGGGAGGGGAGAAGTGGCCAGGGCAGAGACAGAGAGATACAGAGAGAGGTGGAGAGAGAGAGAGATATAAGGAGATACAGGGAGAGAGGGAGGGATGGGAGAAGCAGCCAGGGCAGAGACAGATACAGAGAGAGGTGGAGAAAGAGAGAGACATAAGGAGATACAGGGAGAGAGGGAGGGAGGGAGGGGATATGTCAAAAGGATATGACAGGGAGCCACAGCAGAGGGCCCAAAGAGTCACATTGCGGCTCCAGAGCCGTAGGTTGCTGACCCCTGGTCTAGACAATTGCTTATCTACAATAGTATAGTATTCTCCTGTTTGAGCAGGGGGGTGGACTAGAAGACCTCCAAGGTCCCTTCCAGAACATTTCTCTTGCCAAAAAGCAGACATTTCCCCCTTTCTCTGCCAGCACGTGGCTCTCTGCCTTCTCCCGTTCTCAAAGCATCTAGAATGGCATTCTTTAACATAGGCTGTTTCCCGCTGGAGGTGGACCAGAATGAAAAGACATCCTAGCGAAGCTGGCAAGATCCAGGAGAGAGGATTCCTGTTCCTGCCCAGTCCTTTGGGGAGGGGGGAGTGGAAGAGGGGGGGGGCTCCACCACTTCACTTGCAGCAGCAGCTCCACGTTATAATCCACATCCTGGTGCAGCTGCTGACCGACACTGCGCCAACTTAATTTCATTTGCAGCAGAATGGTAATTAATCCCGCCTTGCAGCTGATGGGCTTGGCAAGCGGGGAGGGGGCACCTGGGAAGCTGATGCCTTTGGCTGGAGGGTAGAAGTTGGCAGCCAGCTGGGGTGCCCCAGGCTGGAGGTATTGGGGGGGGGGTTGTCCAAGCAAGCCCTGGCTTTGCCGTCCGCTCCTCTGCCAGAGTTGCATAGCTAGGGGCGGAGGGGGGGGGGCACGATATCCGCTGCGCCAGAGATGGGTTGTATAACGACGGAGCAGGTCTGAACACGTCTCGCTGGGTTTGGGTTTCAGTTGGCTAAAGCATTTGCCCAGTATAAAGATAGTCCTCGGTTTATGACCACCATTGAGCCCAATGTTTCTGTTGTGGAGTGAGACGTTAAGCGAGTTTTGCCCCCTCCCCTCCCCATTTTAGAACTTTTCTTGCCAGGGTTAAGTGAATCCCTTAACTTCGTGTGCGTGCATGCCCGGTTCACACCCACGCCTGACTTCCGTGCCTGCCCCCGGCCTCCCATCCCTGTGCTTTGCTCTCTCGTGCACCTTCCACGCATGCCCCCAGCTTCAAAATGTGCCTAAATAGGATGGATTTCCGCTACCAGTTCGGGCAAACTGCTCCGAACCGGCTAAATACCACCTCTGCCTGGGACATGGCAACAGTCGTAAATATGATCCAGTGGCCAAGCGTCTCAAATTTTGATGTGATCGTGGGGATGCTGCGACAGTCATCAATGTGAAAAATGATCCTTTTTTCCCCCCACGGATGTTGTAACTTCGGTCACTAAATGAGCTGCTGTAAGTCGAGGACTACAAAGATGGCGCTTTTTGAATGCAAAACAAAACCCTCGCATGGAGAGCTGGCTCCTGTTCAAATCACAGTCGTGTCTTAATATCTCAGGGCGTTTTCTCCCCTGCCCAGCATCCTCCAGAATACGAACCCATATTTTTCATCGGTCCATAACTCAAAGCCGCTTCTTCCTTGTGAGCAATGGGGCTTCGGGAGTTACAAAGAGCTGGAGATGAGTTATGGGGTTTGCAGCACCCAGGCTCACAATTCAAGGAGCTGTCACCCTAAAGTAACAACCAGCATTTGCGGAGGGGCTAAGACTAAGTAGCCAGCCAAGCCCTCAGATCAGGGACGGGTGGGGGGGCTCCAGACGCCAGACATCCCCCCCCATTTCCATGCACACCTTGCTTTTGGGCAGACGGCAAAAGACATTTCGAATGTCCTGTCGCAGATGTAAATCCATGCTTAGGCAGTTCTGCAAATTCTTAACCCAAATTTGTTTTACTTCTAAGCTACCGTCGTACGCCAAGCAAGTGGCAAGGATGCGGCAAGGATGCAGAGCACGTGCAGAGTGCTCTTCCCACCCCTCAGTAAATTCAATTTTTAGCCCTCTTTCCGACTCCTAGAGTTAAGATTCAGCCTCTCGCTTATTCTCCCTGACAAGGCATTCTCTTTCCGATGAGATTTCATGATGAGTTCAATTAAGAAAACGGGTACAAAATACTCTGGGACTGTAACGCTGCAAATAAATATGTAAATAAATAAATTGATAAATAAATAAATCTGTCTATCTATATATATCATACCTAGATACCCTGTTTCCCCCAAAATAAGACATCTCCTGATAATAAGCCCAATCGGGCTTTTGAGCGCATGGCAGTAAGGGTTCAAAAAAATATAAGACAGGGTCTTATTTTCGGGGAAACACAAACATACATACATACATACATACATACATACATACATGCTGCCTAAGGTTGCTGGGCACCATGGTTCAGGGAACACCACAGGAATACTGGGACTTGTAGTCCAGTCTGATATATTTCAATCTGAAATTAAGGAGAAACTTCCTAACAATGAGAACAATTAACCAGTGGGACAGCTTGCCACTGGAGATTGTAGCTGCTTCATCACTGGAGGATTTTAAGAAGAGACTGGACGGCCACTATCTGAAAGGGCAGTGATGGTGAACCTTATCGGCACTGAGTGCCCAAACTGGAACGTGCATGCATGCGAGTGCATGCGTGCGTGCACCAGTGGTGGGTTGCTACCAGTTCACCCTGGATCAGGCAAACTAGTAGCGGCGGCAGTGGGAGGCTCTGTGCACCTGCCCTGACGTCTCTGCACATGCGTAAGCACCCACGCACCCACAAGCGAACTGGTAGCAATGGGATTTGAATCCCACTACTGGCATGCACACTCCAGAGTGCCGGAAACCCGAAAACCACCTGGCTGGCATGCACATGCCTGTTTTTTGGCCGTTTTGGGCCATTTTTCGGACCGTTATCAGGCCATTTTTGGCTTGACAAATGGCCCAGAAAATGCTCCAAAAATGGCCCAAAAACGGCTTGGAGTATGGCCTGTTCTTCAGGCATTTTTCGGGCCGTTTTCAGGCCGTTTTTGGCTTCAAAAATGGCCCAGAAAATGGCCTAAAAAAGGCCCAGAAAAGACTCAGAAAACAGCCTATTCTTCAGGCATTTTTCGTACTGTTTTCGTGCCGTTTTTCAGGCTGTTTTTGGCTTGAAAAATGGCCCAAAAATGGCTCAGAAAAGGCCCAGAAAAGACTCAGAAAACAGCCTATTCTTCAGGCATTTTTGGGCCGTTTTCAGATCATTTTCGGGCCATTTTTCAGGCTGTTTTTGGCCTGAAAAACAGCCCAGAAAACATCCCAAAAACGGCTCAGAAAACAGCCTATTCTTCAGGCATTTTTCAGGCCATTTTTGGGCACTCTGGCACGGCAAAGACCAGCTGGCCGGTGTGCGTGTGCAAGCGAAAACCAGAAGAGCAGCTAGTGATGGTGTGCGTTCCCGCGGAGAGGGCTCTATGTGCCACCTCTGGCACGCGTGCCATAGCTTCGCCATCACGGGTATAGGGCCTCCAGCTTGAGCAAGGGGGTTGGACTAGAAGACCTCCAAGGTCCCTTCCGGCGGTTCTCTTGATTGAATTGAATTTCCCTTAACGAGGAATGACAGCCCTTGTTTCGCATGGAATACTAAAAAGGGGGCCAAAGGTCCGTGGAGAGAAAAGGCACAATGTTTTGTGCTTCACAGAATGCTTGGCTCAGCGACAGGCATTTTTTTCGGTGGCATTTAAAAGTGCTGGAGTAGTCTGGATTGGCCCCGGGAAAAGAGGCACGTTTAATATCGGGCCTTTAGCCTTGGCCCAAGAATTGCTGTCGGCGGCAAATCTGACGAAAACAAAGCAGAATCTCTACGCGACGGGCATCTAAGGAGTGGGAGGGAAAAGATGTGTGTGTGTGTGTGTTTCTATGACTGTGCGTCTGTATGTGCAGAAAAGTGTTCGGAGACTACAGCTGGTCCAGAATGCAGCTGCGTGAGCTATCGTGGGTGCACCTAGATACACTCACATTACACCAATTCTCCGCGAGCTGCACAGGCTCCCTATTGGTCTCCGGGCACAATTCAAGGTGTTGGTTATTACCTTTAAAGCCCTACATGGCTCAGGGCCAGGCTATCTTTGAGACCGCCTTCTACCGCATAACTCCCAGCGACCGGTAAGATCCCACAGAGTTGGTCTCCACCGGGTCCCGTCAGCTAAAAGATGCCGTCTGGCGGGCCTACGAGGGAGGGCCTTCTCTGTGGCCACCCCAGCTCTCTGGAACCAGTTACCTCCTGAGGTCTGAACCATCCCCACACTATTGGCCTTCCGAAAAGCGGTGAAGACCAGGCTTTTTCGGCAGGCCTGGGGCCGTTGATCTCGCTGTTGAGATCTTGTGAGATCCGGCCATGAATGGTGCGAATGGGTTTTAATGTTTTAATTTTTAATGATTAAAATTTAGTTTAATTTAATTTAATTTAATTTAGTTTTTGTAATGATTTTTTAAATGCATTGTAAGCCGCCCTGAGTCTTCAGAGAAAGGCAGCATATAAATTGAACTAATAAATAATAATAAATAAATAATTATTAAAGGATTATTATGCTAAGCGGTGATTAATGCCACGAGGTGGGAACAGTGTGTGCTTGCGTTCTTTATTAGAGCCATGCATGTAATTATTGCATTATTGCATTAAAACCTGCATTATTTCAGCCCTGGGAGGCATGGGCTTTATTAACGCTGCCCCCTGCAGGTCAAAGAGGAAGTTGCAGAGTGCCCGAGGCCCCCGGTTTGCAGGGAAGAGAAGACACTGGACAATCATTTATAGGTAGCCCTCGACTTATGACCGCAATCGAGCCCAAAATTTCTCTCATTAAACGAGACATTTGCAAAGCGAGTTTTACTTACTCCATTTTACGACCATCCTGGCCATCCCTTGTTAAGTGAATTGCGGTGGTCATGAAGCGAGGAACGAGGTTGTTAAATGAATCTGGCTTCCCCGCTGACTTTGCTTATCCGGACTAAAGGTAGCAAAAGGGGATCACGTGACACCACCAGCCCTCCCCGCGACACTGCGGCCGTCATAAATATGAGTCAGTGGCCAAGTGTGTGAATTTAGAATAGATCATGAGACCAAGGGGATGCTACGACCATCGCAAGTGTGAAAAAGGGTCCTAAAGTGACTTTTTTCAGTGTCGTCGTAGCTTCAAACGGTCACTACATAGAATATAGAATCGAGGTGGAAGGGACATTGGAGGTCTTCTAGAACCAGTAATAAAAATTTGTAGTAGTTTGGAGAAGTGGTAATAACATTGGCTGGCCATGCCCGGCGCTGCTCACTTACCCCGCCCACCTCATCAGAGGCTTTTTTTTTCCTTTTAAAAGCATTTTTTCTACAACCTCTTCAGCCAAATAAATGCTTTTAAAAGTAAAAAAAAAAGCCTCTGATGATCGCTCAGCTCAGCTGGGATTGTTAGAGGCTTTTAAAAGCATTTTTTTCTGCAACCTCTTAAGGTTGTAGAAAAAATGCTTTTAAGAGTAAAAAAAAAAAGAAAGTTCGCCACGCCCACCCAGTCACATTACCAAGCCATGCCCACAAAATAAGCCACGCCCACAGAACTGGAGGTAAAAAATTTTAGAACCCACCTATACCAGTGATGGCTAAACTTTTTGCCATCGCGTGCCAAAAGTGGGGGGAGCACGGTGGGGTCACATGCACGTGTGCGCACATCCATAATTCTATGCGCCCCACCCCCCGTGTTCCCCCCGCTTTTGGCACAGGATGGCACAGTAGGCCCGTTTTTTTTTGCTCTCCCCAGGCTCCAGAGCCTTTCTAGGAGCCTGGGGAGGGCAAAAGTGGCCTTCTCCACCCCCCCAGAGGCTCTCTGGAAGCCGGAAACACTGTGTTTCCTGACTTCTGGTGGGCCCAGAAGGCCTGAAAATCAACTGGTTAGCGCACGCATGCGTACCGGAGCTGAGCTCACGTGCCCACCAATATGGCTCCATGTGCCACCTGTGGCACCCGTGCCATAGGTTCGCCATCCTGGGTATAGGGTTTCCTCAGTGGTGGGTTGCCCCCAGTTCACACCGGTTCTATAGAACCGGTAGTAAAACCGGCGGGAGGCTCTGCCCACCGACCCCGGCGTCACCAAAACGCTTCTGCGGTAATAAAGGTAACTAGAACCTTTTTCTGGGTTTTCTGCTTGAGCAGGAGGTTGGACCTCTAGGATCCCTTCCAACTCTGTTATTCTGTTCTATACTATTTGTCAATCTTTCCAGATTACCCTGCCAAGATTGCCAGCAATTTGCTAGGTGTTCCCATCTCTAATGGCGGTGCCCATGTAAGCTTTTTACCTTCCAACGGAAAAGCTCTGAAGGAACCGGGAAAAATATCCAATCATCTTTTATTCCGAACCTTGTGGTTGGTCTATTGTCCGCATTTCCGAAAGCGCATAAATCAATGAGAGATGAGAAATGGGATTCAAATGCTGTTTTGACCTGCCAAGTTCGTTCTGGAAAGGGGTGGGGGGGAAGGGAGGGGGAATTAAAATACTTTTAATATTTAATTTTTATTTTAAAGCGTAGGGGAAATTGCTCCGGCTGCAAAGCTGACACAGTAACAAAGAGCTTCAGAAATATTTTTTTAAAAAAACCTTAACCAAAAGAAGCTTTTAGTCAAATGGGGTTACTGTTTATTAGCTATATTAACTCTTTTTTTTCTAAAAAAGAAATATTGCTTCCAATCTAAGGGAAGGTTTGAAAGATATGATGTAAAGGAACTCAGGGTTCTGTCCGCATGTCTCCGAAACAGAAAGGGACTAAATTTGTAAAAGAAAAATTAAGTTTGAAATTGGACTGGGGGGGGGAGAGAACACAACTCCGATGCATCTCTATGGGGCTGCCAGACACACACACAAACAACACAAGGGGAGAACAAACAGAGACCCAGACTTCCAAAGGCAACATACACGCATCCACCTGATTTAATTCCTTGGAGAGACACCCACTGTCAAGTGTGGCTCCGTTCAAAACTCAAGAAAGAATGACAATTCTGGTGGCCCTCCCTAAAGAAAGACATTGAGGCATACGTTACTAGCTGCCCTGTATGTGCTTTGGCAAAGAGGACACCTGGGAAGCTGCCCAGGTTACTCCAGAACATTGCCAGACCAGGGGATTCCTTGGAAGGAGACATCCATGGATTTTATTGTTGAACTACCTGAAAGTAGTGGAAATACAGTCATTTTGGGCGATTACGGACTTGTTCTCCAAACAGGTGCACTTTGTACCCTGTTCCAAGATTCCCTCAGCAAAGATGTTGGTTAAACTGTTCATTCAACATGTTTATAGGTTATGAAGTGTGCCAGAATGAATAATTTCCGACAGAGGGGTTCAGTTCATCTCCCACTTCTGGAGGGAGTTCCTGAGGTTGCTAGGCTCTACCCCAGGGCTACGCTCCACCCACCATCCTCAGACAAATGGGGCTTGAGAAAGGACTAACGCAGTATTAGAACAATACCCCAGGTGTTATGTAAATTACTAGCAAGATAACTGGGCAAATTTACTACCGTTCGTAGAGGTGGTTTATAATAACTCCATACACAGTAGTACTGGGTTTACACCATTCAAGGTGGTGTCGGGTCAGGACTTTGGGCCTATCCCGGAATTGCTGCAGGAAAAACCTCAAATACCATCCTTGGTAGACTGGATCAAACAGCTTCAGGTTACCTGGTCCATAACACCCACGCTCATCCCAAACACAACACTGTACAAAATAGGCGGCCACTTACAACAGTTCATTTAGAGACGGTTAAAAGTGACAACGGCACTGAAAAAAGGGACTTATGACTTTTCCCCACTTATGACCATAATAGCCTCCCCGCTATGCGGGGGAGGTGAGATGAGGAGTAACTAGGCGGGGCAGGGCAGGATGAATAGGTGGGGTGTGCGGGCTGGAGGGGTGAGTGGGTAGGCGGGGCAAACTGGCAGGTGGGGGCGGGGCCAGCCAGAGGTGTATTTGCTGGTTCTCCAAACTATTCAAAAGTCTAAGTGCTATTTCTACTGCTATCAAAGTGTAAACAAGGGTCATAAGGCACTTTTTTCAGTGCCATTGTAATTTTAAACGGTCACTAAATGAACTGTTGTAAGTTGAGGACTACCTGTAACCCTATACATCTTTCAACACCTTTATCATCCTTGGGGGATTTTGCTGGCAGGAGTCCAAATCCAGGTCATTTAGGGAAGGACAGCAGGT
The DNA here is from genome assembly GCA_038048745.1 of Coluber constrictor foxii. Classification (NCBI taxonomy): domain Eukaryota; kingdom Metazoa; phylum Chordata; class Lepidosauria; order Squamata; family Colubridae; genus Coluber; species Coluber constrictor. The sequence goes on from CM075975.1 coordinate 4,655,708, forward strand.
CAAGAGGGGAGAGAGACAATGGGGGGTGTTCGTGCAAGCATATGTGCTATTTAAAAAGATGGGAAGACCACCCAAAGATGCATTCACACAACATGCTAAGCTTGTGTTATGGCCCAGTAGAGATGGCAGCAGATTCAGACACTGAGGAGGTTGGGGAGGAACATGGGCAGTGGTGGGATTCAAGTAATTTAACAACTGGTTCTCTGCCCTAATGATTTCTTCCAATAACCAGTTTGCCAAACTGCTCAGAAAGTTAACAACCAGTTTTCCCCAAGTGGTGCAAACTGGCTGAATCCCACCATTGAACACGAGCCGGTCCTGGAGTCTGGGGAAGGCTCGGAAGAGGACTCTGAGTTGGAGGCAGAGAGGGGGCCAGGGCCATCTGGTAGTTCTTTGCTGCCTCCGGAGTCTCCTAAGTCTGACATCAGCGAGGCAAGAGAACAGCGGGAGCCTGTTCCCAGTGTGCGCATGCACAGAGCTGCCAGGAGACAGGAACAATTAAGGAAACAGGGTCGACTTAGGAGTAAGGCTTGGAGATGATTGCCCCTCCCATAAGACATAAAAGAGGAGCAAACAGGACATGAGTTTTTGCAGGAAGCAATTAGTTCATCTGGTCAGTTCAAGCTTTGGAAAGTTCTGTTTGACTCTGTGCTAAGTTTGGCCTTGCCCTGCGTGTGGCAATTAGTTGTCTGGCAGCATTCCAAGGGAGATCAGGTGGGTGTTTATAAACATTCCCCTGTAAGACTGTTTTTGAAGCCTTTCGGACTGGGAAGGACAATAATTCACAGTCGTTTGAATAAAAGAGGTTTGCTGGGACTAAGATTGGGCTTTATGCTTTCTAAGGAAGCCTAGGTGAGAACAGTTTGGCCAGTTTGCACCCCATGTTAAATCCAATCCCTCGATTTTTCTCAGTTGCATTAAACTCAAGAGAACAGATGAACTCAAGACACCAAACCCAGCTGCTGTGTGAACCCAAAAAGAGCTTCCCCAGCATTGGGGACAATGTGTTGGGTGGGGATGATGGGAGATGTAGCCTCCCTCATCAGCCGAGAGGATGCTCTACCTAAAATCCAGGGCTGGCCCGTTCTTTTTACGGCCGTGCTCTTATAGAGCAATGAAAATACAGCTCTTCCTAAGGAGTACGTCTGGCTGGTTGGTTCATTTGAGAAAGATTTATGTCATTCACTCTGTCTGGACATTATTAAAAAAAAAAAATAAGAAGGGGAATTGGAGGAGAGGAGAAAATGAATTGATGAGGCTGAAAGCAAAGCGAGACTCCAAGATGGAGAAGGATGGAAGCTCGGTCTCACCATAAATCTTGCAAATGCCTGCGGGAGCAAGCGAGTAAGACTGAAACCCCAACGGGTCTACACATTTGGGCTGCAAAAGTCTCCCGGGGATGGAGGCGGGGGCAACCCACAAAGAAATATGTTATTTCTCTATCCTGGTATTTCTCAACCTTGGCGGCTTTAAGATGGGTGGACTTCAACTCCCAGAATTCCACAGCCATCTCCATGCAACGGTTCCCAGCCAGGGCAAGTTTGAGAAGTGTGGCCTTCAACGCCCAGAATCCCTAGTAATGGCCTTGCTGGCTAGGGAATTCTGGGTCTTGAAGTCCCCAGGACTTAAAAGTAGAGATTCGTAATTAATCAGAAGCTGCCATCTCCATGCAACGGTTCCCAGCCAGGGCAAGTTTGAGAAGTGTGGTGGACTTCAACTCCCAGAATTCATAGCAATGGCTTTGCTAGCTAGGGTATTCTGGGAGCCATGGAGATGGCAGCATCTGATCGATCAGGAATCTCTAAAAAGTAGTCTTGTGGACTTCAACTCCCAGAATTCCCTAGCCAGCAAGGTGTTTGCTAAGAATTCTGGGAGTTGAAGTCCAACACGTCTTAAAATGAGAGATTCCTGATTTGACCGGATTCAACATGGCGGCTTAGCAACCAAGATGGCCGCCGATGGCTTTAGCCCCGCTGACGTGCTTCAATTTGCAAAAATAACCGTGTGGTCTTTGCTTTGAAAACTGAGCTGGACCCCGGTACAGATGTGCTTTGCCGGCCCGAATTCTATAATATCCTCCAAACTTAAGTTGAAAAGCACTTCTTTTTTTTAAAAAAAAAATTAAAAATCAACCGAGCTGTTTTCAGTCTTTCTTTTTCTGGCAATGTGGCCATTTGAAGCTCCAATGAAACCTCTCAAACGCGGCATGCAAAATGGCTGCCATCCCCACATCAGGGCAGCGAGGCAGGAAAATGGCTCCTTTTTTTTTTTTTTTTTGACAGGGCTGCCTTCATGCCAAGAAAATACCAGAAAACACAGCGGCGGAGGGTGCCAAGAAACGTCTAATATCAACCCAGTCAGAAAAATGGCCGCTTCCTGTTTTGACGATACGGCGGCTTTGTTTCCTGGCGGGCATCACCTGCGTTCCATAAAACCCCAAAATGGCTCCGGTCCCGTCAAAGCCATGGGTTCTGGGCAGCTGAGGGGGTTTATTTATTTATTTTTTTCCTGGCAATGGCCGCTGCAAGATGCCAGGCAGTGCTCTCCCTTAATAACTTCCCAAAATAAATAGCTTTATTTTTAATTTTTATTTGTTTTTTTTCCCCCGCTCGCTTTCTCATTCCGAGATGCTTCTGCATCCAGAGATCTCGTTGCTTTGCTTAAAAGGCTGCCAAGCCTCTTTGGCAGCCGTTTCTGCGGGGCCATTTACGTGCAGCCATCTATATTCCTCAAGGCCTCGCAAGCACTTTGGGTCTCGTCGTTTTAATGCTCGCCGGGGGAAAAATGGGAGCTGAGGTTTTGGCCGAGCAGGGGACCAAAAACCTTTCTTAGTTTGCCATTTCCTCCACGCCTCCCTCTTCGGTTTCTAAGCTCCCTTCAACACAGCCAACCTAACCTTTGGTGCGGGGTTGGTCTAGATGACCTATAAGATCCCTTCCAACTCTGTTAATCTGAACCTATCGAACATGATCAAAGGCCTGGAGGCTAAAATATATGATGAACAGTTGCAGGAACTGGGCACGGCTAGTCTAGTGAAGAGAAGGACCAGGAGAGCATCTTCCAATATTTGAGGGGCTGCCCCAGAGAGGAGGAAGGGGGTCAAGCTATTTTCCAAAGCACCCAAAGGCCAGACAAGGAAGAATGGATGGAAACTGACCAAGGAGAGATTCAACCTGGAAATAAGGAGGAATTTCCTGACAGTGAGAACAATCAACCCATGGAACAGAAGTTGCCTTCAGAAGTTGTGGGAGCTTCATCACTGGAGGCTTTCAAGAAGTGATTGGATTGCCATTGGTCAGAAATGGTGTAGAGTCTCCTCTTGGACGGGAGGTTGGACTAGATGACCTCTAAGGTCCCTTCCAACTCTGTTAAACTGTAATCTAACCTGAGTTCGCTTGCTGGGTTCCCATGGGGGCTTTGTAGAAGATGCACAGCCGGATTACGAGAAGTCCTTGATCTACGACCACAATTTAGCCCAATATTTCTATTGCTAAGCGAGACATTAGTTAAGGGATTTTTTTGGAGGGGGGAGCTCCATTTTACGATCTTTCTTGCAACAGTTGTTAAGTGAATCGCTGCCGTTTGTAAAGTTAGAACACGGTCGTTAAGTGAATCCGTTTTCCCCATTGATTTTGCTTGGCAGAAGGTCACAAAAGGGAAACGTGTGACCCCCTCTGGGACATGGCAACCTGTGCAAACCCGTTGCCCAAGTGCCTGAAATTTTGATCAAGTGACTGCGGGGAATGCTCCAACGGTCGTTAAGTGTGAAAAATGGTCATAAACAAATGGGATTTTTTTTTAGTGGCTTTGTTAACTTCAAACGGACACTAAAGGAACGGCTGTAAGTTCATTTATGGATGGATGCAATGTTCCACCCCAGTTAATTCTGTTAATAATTAAGTGGGAATCTGTGAACGTCTGAATAAAATTGAAGTTGGTCTGTCAGGGAGTTCTTCCTTATTTCCAGGTTGAATCTCTCCTTGGTCAGTTTCCATCCATTCTTCCTTGTCTGGCCTTCAAAGGTGCTTTGGAGAATAGCTTGACCCCCTTTCTCCTCTCTGGGGCAGCCCCTCAAATATTGGAAGATGCTCTCCTGTCTCCCCTGGTCCTTCTCTTCCTTCTCCTTGCCCCTGGCCAAAGGCCCCCTCCCCTCTGTTCCTGAGCTGCCCTCGGTATTAAATTCTTGGCTCCATAAGAAGCAGATAATCCATTTATTTACTTCTCATGTTTGTAGACCAGCTGCATCAGGATTGACTCCCAACCCTCTAAAACTATTAAAGCAGCATAAAAACATCCAGTCCAGTGAAACAACTGTACACACACACACACACAAAAGGGGGAAAAAAGCAGAATAAATAGTCGATTGGTTCAAAGTGAGAGCAGAAAAAAGGAGGAAAGTAAAGGAATGGAGGGGAGGAAGGGAGGAGGCAAGGAGGGAGGGAGGGTTGGGAATCACACTACGATCCGTCCCTGAAAGCGACAGAAGTGTTGTGGCTTATTGTGAACGAGTGAATTAATGAATGTGAATTAATATCGGAGTCCAAAGCTAAGGAAGGAAAGGCCTGGGGTTTAAAGACGCTTAGATTTCTGGGTCGGCGTGATGCATTCAAGAATCAAACCGAGGCTTGAATATGGAGGAGTCAAACCAGGAATGATGGCCTCAGCTTGCCTCATAGGCCTGGATTTACCTAACATGATAACTGGTTTATTCGCCACTAACCAGCAATTCACCAAACCGGGCTGGATTTGGTAAATCCAAAGCCACCCCCAAGACTTAAATAGCAATAGCACTTAGACTTGTATACCGCTTTACAGTGTTTTTACGGCCCTCTCTAAGCCATTTACAGAGTCAGCCTCTTGCACCCCAACAATCTGGGTCCTCATTTTACCGACCTCGGAAGAATGGAAGCCTGAGTCAACCTGGAACCGGTCGGGATTGAACTCCTGGCAGTGGTCAGAGTCAGCCTGCAATCCTGCATTCTAAACACTGCACCACCATGGCCCTTCCCTCTCTTCTTCCTTCCTCCCTCCCTTCCTCCCCTTCCCACTTAGCACTTATATACTGCTTCACAGTGCTTTTATCAGCCCTCTCTAAGCAGTTTACAGAGTCAGCCTCTTGCACCCCAACAATCTGGGTCCTCATTTTACTCATCTCGGAAGGCGGGAAGGTTGAGTCATCCTTGAGCCAGTCTGGATCAAACTGTTAGCAGTGGGCAGAGGGAAGGAAGGAAGGAAGGAAGGAAGGAAGGAAGGAAGGAAGGAAGGAAGGAAGGAAGGAAGGAAGGAAGGAAGGAAGGAAGGAAGGAAGGAAGGAAGGAAGGAAGGAAGGAAGGAGAGTCAACCTTGAGCCTGGTGAGATTCGAACTGCCGAATCGCAGGCAGCCAGCAGTCAGCAGATGTAGCTTGCAGTACTGCAGTCTAACTACTGCACTACCATTGGTCATAAACCTAATCAACACATCCCAATGCAGCCACTAGATTTGTAAACTGATTTGGTGCACAAGCGAACTGGAGATCCAGGCACAAATGGGGGACGGGCCCTGGCATTGGGGAAGTGGGTAGCAGGTGACCTGTTGGGGAGCAACCATCCCAGATGGTTCAAGGGGGCAGGGGGGGGGGATAACCTAGAATCATTATGTAAGCACAAGAGGACAAGATCAACCCCCCCGCCCCCCGCCCCCAATGAGTCTTATCTAGTCTTTCCCAGCCAAAAGCTGCCAGCCTGGGAAGATTCCTGCAAAACAGGCACGCAGCAATAAAGTAGCTAGTTTGAATTTTTTTATGCACGTGTGGGTCTGAGGGCTGCCCCGTCACCCCACGCTCGGGTGCAGGCGTTCGTGGGAACGGAAGGCCATCATTCGGAGGGGGGGGGGGTTATTGTCTGGCGCTGACTTCTGCAGCCTGCTCCACCTCTTCTGACAACTTCGCCCACCGATCTCAGTTACCTGGCAACGGGACAGGATCAATCGCTCGGCAACGTGGCTCCATCCACCTGTCAGGCTACATCAAGACTTCATTGCTCAGCCTGGACTGCCAGAGCACCACGAAACCCTCCCTCCCCGCAAAACAGAGATGTATCAGAGAAGCTGGCAGGAGGGAAAGGACCGATAGAAAGGGGTGTGCACCGGGCACAGGAGTGTACGGACAATACTCTGGTGCTCGGGATGGTCCTAAAAATGGTCCCAGGAGGAGCAAAGCTCCTGAAAAAATGCAATTTCCCCAAACAGCTGCATCAGAGACAAGAGAGCCAAAAAGCAGTGGAAGCATTTGGGGAGGGGGGGCAGGGAGGGGCAAGGAAAATGGCTCTTCTATTATCCCCGATGGAGAGGGGGGACAAAGACGAGTAATCCTCGGCGCTTAATCCAAGCCACACGGCTTTGGCGGCACAATGCTACTTCGACGCAAGGCACAGAGGGAAAAAAAACCCCAGAAGACAGCTGCACCCAAGTTTTAACCCCAGCGCTCTCCGCTTCCAGCTGCAATATGAGAAGGAAGGAAGGAAGGAAGGGCTCAAGCCTGAGTGGCTTGGAGCAGGTGCAGAGTGCTTTTGTGCTATACTTTGGAGTTTTCAGGGGAATGACGTTTGCCCCTATTCATCAGCAATTTTTAAACTGCTCATATGGAAAGCGGGGGCTCCTTAGTGGGTTGAACCTGGAAGGAATCCTCCCGAAATTCTGGGGAAGATCTATACGGAAGAAGAGCAACTGGGATGATGAAAGGCCTGGAGATATAAAACATATGAAGAACGGTTGCAGGAACTCGGTACGGCCTTAAAGGAGCTGCGTTATTTTCTGGGCTGGCACAATAAGTAAAATTTATGTTTGCAGATAGCAAACAACAGAATGTTCTTGTCAATTCAATGCTCCCTTTTCTTTTTCCAGTTTGAAGCACTGAACATCCTTCCAAGATCTCTCTCTCTCTCTCTCTCTCTCTTTCTATCTATCTATCATCTATCTATCTATCTATCTATCTATCTATCTATCTATCTATCTATCTATCTATCTATCTATCTATCTATCTATCTATCATCTATCTATCTATCTTTCTATCTACCTACCTACCTAGCTACGATCATCATCATCACCATTCAATTTATATACTTATTTATTTATTTTATTCAATTTATATACCGCCTTTCTCCTGCTGGACTCAGGGTGGTGAGTTGGATCGTTGCTGGAAGGGACTTCGGAGATCATCTAGTCCAACCCCCTGCTTGAACGGGGGGTGTCTATATACCATTTCAGACAAGTGGCTCTCCAGTCTCTTCTTGAAAGCCTCCAGTGATGGAGCAGCCACCACTTCTGGTGGCAAACGGTTCCACTGGGTAATTGTCCTCACTGTCAGGAAATTTCTCTTCAATTCCAGGTTGCTTCTCTCCTCGATGAGTTTGCACCTGTTTCTTCTTGTTCCTGCCTTCAGGGGCTTTGGCAAACAGGTTCAGCCCTGTCTTCTTTGGGGCAGCCTCTCAAAAATTGGAATGTTGGTATCATGCCTCCCCTAATCCTTCTCTTCGTTAGGCTAGACATACCCACTTCCTGCCAACTGATCTTCATATGTTTCACCCTCCAGCCCCCTAACCATCTTGGTTGCTCTTCTCTGCACTTTTCTAGAGTCTCCACACCTTTTTTCAAACGTGGCGACCAAAACTGGATGCCGTATTCCAAGTGTGGCCTTATAAAGCGGTATTAACACTTCACGTGATCTTGTTTCTATCCCTCTATTAACGCAGCCTAGGACTGCATTGCTTTTTGGGGGGTGGGGGCTGCAGATCCCCCCAAAATGCCCATGCAATGCAGTTGTCTGCCAATTTCATCACCTCTCTCCTTGAAAAGAAACCGCTTTTAATGAAGGAACCGACAGGGAGAAAAATCCAGCTTATTTTTAGTGCCGCGTTATTTATAACAAACCATTAGCAAAAATTTGGGTGGCCGCACATTGAGGATCGGGGCCAGTTTTAGATCCGAGTCTTCGCTCTGAACAAATCTCAGAGTCCCTAATCATAAAGAGGGTGGGGGGGAACGAAGGAAGGAAAAAAAAGGAGGGGGGAGGAATGCTTGGGGTGGGAGGGGAGGAGGGAAAAAAAACCTTACTGCTGTGGCTTCCGGGGCAGCTCTTGTGCGCAGCCCCCCACCCTCCCATTTTGGGGGAAAAAAAAAGAGGAACAGTTAATTAGAAGCTAATGAGTCTAAATCTGCATGTGAAGCAGACAGCTTATTACTGGGAGCTTTAATTACAGTTTTCCTAAAGAGAAACCAGAACAAAATTATAGTGCCGGATAGGGCAAAACCTCCCTTGCAAAGGTCCTTTGACTTAAAAAGTTGCCCCCCCACCACCACCACCAATCACTAAGAAACCAAGGAGGCCCTGAAACAGTGGGGCATTGTGGGGGTTCCCATTTTTGAACCCCAAAGATCCAGGAGCCGCAAAATTGCAGGACCCGGGCTCTCTCAGCCTTAACCTGTTCCTTTGGAGAACCCAGGACTCTGAAGCTCCAGAAAAAGTTGTTTCCTAGGGCTGTTTTATTTTTCATAAAGAAGGAGGCAGAAGGGAGAATCACAGAGCCGGAAGGGACCTTGGAGGTCTTCTAGTCCAACCCCCTGCTCAAACGGGAGACCCTATTCCATTTCAGACAAGGGGCTGTCCGGTTTCTTCTTAAAAACCTCCAGGGATGGAGCTCTCACAACTTCTGGAGGGAAGCTGTTCCATTGGTGAATTGTTCTCACTGTCAATCAATCAATCAGATCGATCAATCAGAATAGAGCTGGAAGGGACCTTGGAGGTCATCTTGTCCATCTCCCTGCTCAAGCAGGAGACCGGCCTATACCCTCTTACTTAGAACTTACAACTAAGTACTTAGTTAACTTAGAACTAAGGAGAAATTTCCTGACAGTGAGAACAATTAATCAGTGGAACAACTTGCCTCCAGAAGTTGTGAATTCTCCAACACTGGAAATTTTTAAGAAGATACTGGATAACCCTTTGTCTAAAGTGGTGTAGGGTTTCCAGGGGGTTGGACTAGAAGACCTCCAAGGTCCCTTCCAACTCTGTTATTCTATTCTATTCTATTCTATTCTATTCTATTCTATTCTATTCTATTCTATTCTATTCTATTCTATTCTATTCTATTCTATTCTATTCTATTCTATTCTATTCTATTCTATTCTGTCTCAGACAAATAGTTGTCTAATCTCTTCTTACGACAAATTCCTTGTGTGTCCAACCACACTTGGCCAATAAAATTCTATGTTATGCCATGCTATGTTATTTTACTCTACTCTACTCTACTCTACTCTACTCTACTCTACTCTACTCTACTCTACTCTACTCTACTCTACTCTACTCTACTCTACTCTACTCTGTCTCAGGCAAATGATTGTCTAGTCTCTTCTTAAGACAAATTCCTTGTGTGTCCAGTCACACTTGGCCAATAAAATTCTATGCTATGCTATGCTATGCTATGCTATGCTATGCTATGCTATGCTATGCTATTTTACTCTACTCTACTCTACTCTACTCTACTCTACTCTACTCTACTCTACTCTACTCTACTCTACTCTACTCTATTCTAAGCCTCCATGATGGAGCACCCACCACTTCTGGTGGCAAGCCGTTCCACTGGTTAATTGTCCTCATTGTTAGGAAATTCCTCCTTATTTCCAGGTTGAATCTCTCCTTGATGAGTTTCCATCCCTTGTTTCTTGTCCTGCCTTCAGGTGCTTTGGAGAACAGCTTCCCCCCCACCCCCACTTCTTTGTGGCAGCCCCTTGGAACAAAAGTCATCTGATGAAGCCGCTTTGAATACAGTGGAAGCAAAAATAGTTCAGGCGTAAATGAGAAGAAGGAGAGGGAAGGTGTGGGTGTAAACTACATTTAGCTAGGTTGCCTTTTCTTAAGCGCGTGCTTTTCATTTTCATTTTTTTAAAAATTTAATTAAACTCACCCCTCCCAAGGCAAGGCCCTGGAGGTCAAGCACTTTGATGTGCCAGCTCTGGAATCGGACTGTCCAGATAGCCTTCTATTTAAAACCAAAACTGAGCCGGAATAATGGTTGGGCCGGTCATTAAACAGGTCGCTACCATAACTGGACCTGATTTTATAATCTTTAAGCAAACGCAGGGGCCATTAAAAACCAGAGGTTTTTAAGAAGAGGCTGGACTGAAATGGTCTAGGCCGGTCGCCTGGTTGGATTAGAAGACCTCCAAGGTCCCTTCCAGATCTACTTGGATTGACTAGGCCAGGGGTCTGCAACCTTATATACTCAGAGCCATTTGGACCCGTTTCCCACAGAAAAGAAAACACCGGGAGCCACAAAACCTGGGTGGGCGTGGCCAACTTGATGTCACTCACTTCCATCGGTCACATGACACCCCTCTAGCCACGCCTACCCAGCCGGTCATTAGGGCAGATAAGCAGTTGTTAAAAAACATTGGGAACTACACAATCCTTTTGACATCTCTCTCTCTCCCGTCCCTCCCTCTCCTCCTCTCTCTGTATCTCTCTATGTCTCTCTCTCTCCCCCTCTCTCTGTATCTCTCTGTCTCTGCCCTGGCCGCTTCTCCATCTCCTTTTAACAATGGGGTTACAATTTTTTGTCATGAAATCATCCTTGATCTCTGAAGGGCTTGTTCCAAAAATTACGCAAAGCGTCTCGGTCACAAAACCAGCCTCTCTAAAATCAAGACCCAAACAGGGACATTTCGTGAGGCATTGTCTGCTCTGCCGGGAATGCAGGAAAGACGAGAATGGTACAAGAACGTAAGATTTAAAATCTCAAAAGCTTTAAAGGTAAAGGTTCCCCTCGCACATATGTGCTAGTCGTTCCCGACTCTAGGGGGCGCTGCTCATCTCCGTTTCAAAGCCGAGGAGCCAGTGCTGTCTGAAGATGTCTCCGTGGTCATGTGGCCGGCATGACTCAATGCCAAAGGCGCACGAAACGCCATTCCCTTCCCACCAAAGGTGGCCCCTATTTTTCTACTTGCATTTTTTTTTATGTGCATTCGAACAGCTAGGTTGGCAGAAGCTGGGACAAGGAACAGGAGCTCAGAACTACAATTATGCAGCACTAGGGATTCGAACCGCCAAACTTTCAATTGATAAGCTCAGCATCTTAAGCCACTGAGCCACCGTGTCCCTTTTCATCCATTGTATATGGATTCCCTGAAAATTTATTCCCCGAAAAAAGAGCCTGTCTAAAAAATTTTTGAACCCTGAAATAAGCGCTTGGCCTTATTGCCATGTGCTCAAGAGCCTGATTGGGCTAATTATCAGGGGAATGTCTTATTTTGGGGAAAACAGAATATCTATCTATCATCTATCTATCTATCTATCTATCTATCTATCTATCTATCTATCTATCTATCTATCTATCTATCTATCTATCTATCTATCTATCTATCTTCTCTCCCTCTAATCTTTCTGTCTGTCTCTCTGTCTGTCTGTCTGTCTGCCTGCCTGCCTGCCTGCCTACCTACCTATCTATGTATCCACCATATTTCCCACCATGTTTATAAGACCCTGTCTTATATTTTTTTGAACCCTGAAATAAGTGCTTGGCCTTATTGCCATGAGCTCAAAAGCCCAATTGGACTTATTTATTTATTTGAATTTATATACCGCCCTCTCCTCGAAGGGACTCAGGGTGGATTATCAGGGGATGTCTTATTTTGGGGGAAACAAGGTATGTATAAAAGCAAATCAACATGGCTGTGCAACTTTGGTGTGGAATCTGGTCTCTGTCGTGGCGGTGGCTTGCAGTGACACGGAGGCTGTCTGTTCCTCTCGTCCATCCCACCTGCACTCCCGTGGCCACGCCTGGCGCATCTTCTGCTAACAAAGGCCTGAGTCATTTTAGATCCCCCGCACGGTGTGGGAGGGCAGCTAAAATTGGTTGCTTTGAAGGAAGCCAAGCTCTGGATGAAGAGGGTGTGGGAACAAAGCAAGCCAGAAAGTCATGAATCAGCATTTCTCACACTCCTGGTAACATCTGCAGAAAGGAAAGGCCAAGCTCATCTACACCCTCCAGACCCAGAAGGAGACAATGGCCAGGAGGGAAGGGTGCCAGGAAGTTGTTCTGGAGGACTGTAACGAGTTGTGGGGGGGTTGACACAATTCCTTGCATGTGCCAAGGGCCCTGGGCAAATTTTTTTTCTCAAGATTGGCAAAAGAGGAATGAGCAGAACTGGGAGGGGTGTCGCATTCAACCCTCCCGAGCACACGGGTATGTGTGTGTGTGTGTGTATGTAGGTGTGTAAATGGAGCCCTTGGTTTCAACTCGTCTAACCCACCATGGATTTGCACAGGAGAAACATAGGAAGATCGGCTGCAGGATTTGGGTTTGGGCTAGTCTAAAGAAAAGAAGGATTAGCCGCGACACGATAGCCGGCTGCCACAAAGAAGAAGAGGAGGGGGTCAAATTATTCTCCAAAGCACCTGAAGGCAGGAGAAGAAACAATGGATGGAAACTAATCAAGGAGAGAAGCAACCTGGAATTACGGAGAAATTTCCCAACAGTGAGGACAATTAACCCGGGGAACAGCTTGCCACCAGAAGTGGTGGGTGGCTCCATCACTGGTGGTTTTTAAGAAGAGTAGACAGTCGCACCTAGAATATTATAGCTTCTCTCCTGCTTCAGCACGCAACAGATTATAAGACCTCCAACTCATTCATTGACCTTTTGAAGGTTATGAAAATTGACAAGGCTAACAGTCAACTTTCCAGTTGGCGAATCCAGAAAAAGGAACTCCTAGGACTATTTTGCCAAGAGAATAAAACTTGACTGAATAAACCGCATTGGCACAGAAGAAGCGAAACGAATTCTGGGTTTCCCACGCAAAAGCAGGCATAGTTCACCACCACCCCCCATTTTCCGTACAGACCACCCAAACTCCAAAAACGTCCACCGATTTCTTCTGTTCATTTTGTTACGGGAAACAGCCAGCCACGCCGGGGCACTTGCTCGGTGTGTCCTTGAGATACCAGCGGTGTCCCATGGCGCCGACGGATGCTTGAATACCAAATTCTCCCACCCTTGCATTCTATCCACGCACCCCTCCCTGTTACTGTCAAACTGGGAGCGAAGGAAAAAACTTAAGTGAAAGTTCGAACCAATTTTGACAGTGACCCTTTAAAGCGGCTGCATCTTTTAGAATAGAATAGAACAGAGTTGGAAGGGACCTTGGAGGTCTTCTAGTCCAACCCCCTGCTTAGGCAGGAAACCCTGTGCCACTTCAGACAAAGGGTTATCTTCTTAAAATCTTCCAGAGTTGGAGCATTCACAACTTCTGGAGGCAAGTTGTTCCACTGGTTAATTGTTCTCACTGTTAGGAAATTCCTCCTTAGTTCTAAGTTGCTTCTCTCCTTGATGAGTTTCCACCCATTGCTTCTTGTCCTGCCCTCAGGGGCTTTGGAGAATAGCTTGACTCCCTCTTCTTTGGGGCAGCCCCTGAGATATTGGAAGACTGCTATCATGTCACCCCTGGTCCTTCTTTTCATCAGACTAAGGTAAAGGTAAAGATTCCCCTCGCACATATGTGCTAATCGTTCCCGACTCTAGGGGGCTGTGCTCATCTCCGTTTCAAAGCCGGAGAGCCAGCATTGTCTGAAGACAACTCCGTGGTCACGTGGCCGCCATGAGTCAACGCCAAAGGCGCACAGAACGCTCTTCCCTTCCCACCAAAGATGGTCCCTATTTTTCTACTTGCATTTTCTTACGTGCTTTCGAACTGCTAGGTTGGCAGAAGCTGGGACAAGTCACGGGAGCTCACCCCCCGTTACGCGGCACTAGGGATTCGAACCGCTGAACTTTCGATCGACAAGCTGAGCGTCTTAGCCACTGAGCCACCACATCCCTTTTTCATCAGACTAGACATACCCAATTCCAACAACTGTTCTTTATATATTTTAGCCTCCAGTCCCCTAATCATCTTTGTTACTCTTCTCTGCACTCTTTCTAGAACAGCAGTTGGCAACCTTAAAGAGCCACAAAGGTCCTAACCAGAAGCCCCCGTTCAATTCTGCAGCCGACCGGAAGTCTGGTTCCCCCATCATAGTCTCCCCCTAGCACAGTGTGCTTCTTCCTCTGCTGATCGGAAGTCCGGTTCCCCCACCATAGAGTCTCCTCCTAGCGTGGCATCCCTTTTCCTCTACCTGTCCTAACCGAAACCCCTATCAATTGTGAAGCCGATCAGCAACAGGGAGCCGCAAGCAGAGGGATGAAAGAGCCACATGCGGCTCCAGAGCTGCGGGTTGCTGACTCCTGTTTTAGAATCTCCACACCATTTTTTCCTGGGATCTTACAGAAGGTAGCTGGGCAAAGCCAGGAAAAAGGGGGCGGTTGCTTTAAAGAGTTGCAGAAAGGGGTCCCAACCGCGTGCTCACGCGGTGCGGGAATCGAACGCGGGAGCCTCGCGGAGACCCGGCGAGCGGGCCGGGGCTGGACGCGAAAGCAATTACCTGCCTCGTGTGGCTTTATCTGCCTTTTGGGCGCCTCTCCAGCCTTGGAAGAGACGTGTGGGTTTTTTTTTTCCCTTTTAAAGTGGAATATAATTATGACTGTCAGTGTCATCGTTGTTACTGACTGTCCTAGGTAACAATTGAATTACATTTGCCACTTCACTAAGCAACGCTGGTTTGTCTTTTTACGCTGCTAATTTGCTCGGAGGGAGAGGTGGGTGGGGGGAAATTGTAGACTTCCATACAAGAAACGAGGAGGCCGGGCAAGGTATCTCCCAAAGCAGCTCCCACACCGGCTGCCTTGAGCCATGAAACAGGTGAAAACTGGATGCCTGGACACTAGGGGTGAGTTTCAGCAGGTTCTGAATAGTTCTGGAGAACCGGTAGTGGAAATTTTGAGTAGTTCGGAGAACCGGTAGTAAAAATTCTGACTGGCCCCGCCCCCTTTTATTCTCTGCCTCCCGAGTCCCAGCTGATCGGGAGGAAATGGGGATTTTGCAGGAACCTTCCCCTGGAGTGGGGTGGGAATGGAGATTTTACAGTATCCTTCCCTTGCCACGCCTACCAAGCCACGCCCACAGAACCGGTAATAATTTTTTTTGAAACCCACCACTGCTGGACACCATAGAAAATAAGCACTGAATTGAAAATGAATACAGCAATAGAGAGAGACACAGAAGAAGGAGAGAGAGGAACAGAAGAAAGGGAAGAGGAGAGGAAGAAAGGAAAGGGGAATAAGAGTAGGAGGGAAGATTAGAGGGGGGGAAAGGAAGAGGGGGAGAAAGGAAGGGAGAAGGAGAGAGGAAAAGAAGAAAGGGAAGAGGAGAGGAAGAAAGGAAAGGGGAATAAGAGTAGGAGGGAAGGTTAGATAGGGGGGAGGAAAGAAGGAGGGGGAGAAAGGAAGGGGAAGTAGAGAAGGAATAGGAGGGGAGGGAAAAAGAAGGTAGAAAGGACAAAAGAAGGGAGGGAGAGGAAGAGAAGAAAGATGGCTGTAAAACAAAAGAGATGAAATGGAAGAAAGGCATCCCCGAGCACATTTAAATATATTAAAATAAAGATTGAATTAATAAAAAATAAAATTAAGGAGAATGTATATGATTAAGAATAGAAAAAAAATAGAATTTGAGGGTGAAAGAAGATACTGTTTCGAAAAATAAGAACAGAAGTATTAAGATTTGATTAACAAATATGAAAAAAGAATACTTTGGCAGAAACTGTAACTAAGTAAAATATATTTGGATAGGATGAATTATATATGATACATGATATGATATGGTCAATACTCTATTTCAAAAACTATGTGGGTGTGTATTGGGGGGGAAAACCAATAAAACTTGTCAAAAAGAAAAAGAAAAGAAAAGAAAAGAAAAGAAAAAGAAACGGGTGGAAACAGAATATCTGAGTTGGGCCTTGGTGGATTGTTCTCCCCGTCACAAAATTGGTCCTTAGTTCTAGTTCTCCCCTAGGTTCGAACTAAGGAGAAATTTCCTGACAGTGAGAATCATTAACCAGTGGAACAGCTCGCCACCTGAATTTGTGGGTGCTGGAGTTTTTTAAGAAGGGATTGGACACCCGTTTCTCTGGTATGGTATATGGCCATGATGGCGAACCTAATGGCACGCGGGCCAGAGGTGGCAGGCAGTGCCCTCTCTGATGGCAAATGTGCCATTGTCCCAGTTCAGCTCTGCTGCGCATGCATGCATGCCTCCCGTCAGCCAGCTGATCTTTGTATCTCTGCCACGCATGTGGGGGGAGTGTGTTGTGGCCCGTCAGCAGCCTGTGAGGATTGTAGCTGATTCCGACAACGAGGAGGCTGGTGTGGTGCTGCGCCAGCAGCCTGTGCAGCTGGTGCTTGAGTCGGACAATGAGGAGGCTGGAGAAGAGGTGGTGCCAGAGGCGGGGATTCAGCCAGGGCCTTCAGAACCTCTAGAAGCTTCCATGGGTGAAGAGGACGAAGAGGAGGAGCCTCTTCTCGATGCACGGGCATGCAGAACAGCCAAAAGGCAGGAGTGGCTCCTCAGGAGGAGGCCTTCTCAAGAGTAAGGCTTGAGATTAATTGGCCACCCCTTAGCCTATTTAAGGAGGAAAACCAACTGAAGCAAATTGTAGGGAACAACTTCAGTTCATTCTTCTCCGCATCTGGATTCTCTGCAAATTGCTTCTGGGCTTTCTGCCAACCTTAGTAAGATTGTGATTATTTTATCTTTGGTTTCTTGTTGTTGTTGTTGTTGTTGTTGTTGTTATTATTATTATTATTATTATTATTATTATTATTATTATTATTATTTATTGGATTTCTATACCGCCCTTCTCCCAAAGGACTCAGGGCGGTGAACTTGTAGGCTGCTAAGGAAGTTTATTAACAGCCTCTGTTTGGAAAAGACTGAATTATTTTAGTAAATTTAAGTTTTGTACAAACTTTGTGTGTGCTGAGTGCTTTGGGGTCCGTAGCTGGGGCAGAACAGGGGGTGAGTGCAGGGGGCCATACTTGCACAGGGGGGCGGGGTGCAGGGGGCATGCATGCATGTCTGGTGGCCCGCCCGCACATTGAATTTTGGGGGTTTGGGCATGTGCGCCCACATTCATACATCCACGAGCCCGCTTTGGGCACTTGGTCCAGAAAAGGTTAGCCTTCACTGCCCTAGACCAGTGATGGCTAACCTTTTGGGCACCAAGTGCCGAAAAGGTTGTGCATAAACGGTGTGTGTGTGTGCATGCGTGCTTTTTGGGCCCGCACTATGGAAAAGCCAAACTTGCGGGTTCTAGTGCACATGCGTGCCCGACGATCAGCTAGTCACTGCACATGTGCCAGCTGGTTTTCGGCACTGCAGCATGCGCGAAGGGATTGTGCTCTGGAAAAACCGAACTTCCGGCACTGCCCTGTGTGCGAAGGACAGCTGATCGTCGCACGCCTCTACATCCCAGAAACCCACCGCTGCTGGTTGAGATGGGTGACGCTGGCTGCAGAAATCAGATCAATCCACCAATAAATACACATTTTACACTCTGTGCCCGACAACGGGAGAAGCGATGGATGGAAACAAAGAGAAATCCAACCTTAGAACTAAGGAGGAATTTCCTAACATTGAAACAATAAACCAGAGGAAGGGCTTCCCTTCAGAAGTGGTGGGTGCTCCAACACTGGAGGTTTTTAAGAAGAGATTGGACAGCCATTTGTCTGAAATGGTAGAGGGTTTCCTGCTTGAGCAGGGGGTTGGACTAGAAGACCTCCAAGGTCCCTTTCAGATTCTATTCTATTCTATTCTATTCTATTCTATTCTATTCTATTCTATTCTATTCTATTCTATTCTATTCTATTCTATTCTATTCTACTCTACTCTACTCTACTCTACTCTACTCTACTCTATGCTGTTGTATTCTACTCTATGCTACTCTACTCTACGGTACTCTACTCTACTCCACTCTATTATACTCTACACTATTGTATTCTATTCTATTCTACTCTACGCTACTCTACTCTACGCTATTCTACTCTATGCTATGCTACTCTACTCTACTCTATTCTATTCTACTCTATGCTATTGTATTTTATTCTACTCTACTCTACTCTACTCTACTCTACTCTACTCTACTCTACTCTACTCTACTCTACTCTATGCTACGCTACGCTATGCTACTCTATTCTTTTCTGGCTGGGGAATTCTGGGAGTTGAAATCCGCAGCTCTTAAAGTTGCCCAGGTTGGCCACCCCTGCTCTAAGCCCTCCAAACAAACCAGGGCCCATGGTCAGCTTGCACAGAACAGGCAAACTCCGAAAGTGGGTTAGCGCAGGAAACACCCTCGCTGTGCTGTGAGAACGCGACCACAGTGGGGGGAAAAGGACAGGCCAAGCAAAGCAATGCAATGGGTGGTGTGGGGAGGGGTGTCAAGGGGAATCCTGGAAGACGTCAGTAGTTGAGGGTGGGGAAGGGGGACGGCAGCAGGGGTGGGCTTCAAAAATTTTAGCAAGGGGTTCTCTGCCTGGTTGCTGGGTGGGCGTGGCCATGGTGGGCGTGACCTAGTTGGCCTCCTGCACCATGGTGGGGGAGGGGGGCGTTTTTGCCCTCCCCAGGCTCCACAGGCTTTCCTTGAGCCACCAGGAGGGCGAAAACGACCTCCCCAGGCTCCGGAGGCCCTCTGGAGGCCGGAAACGAACTTCCAGTAGGAAGGCCCTCCCCGAGCCTCCACGCGCACCCTGCACTTACCTGCATCCAAAATGGGCCGCGTGGGGACTCCTGGAAGAGGTGGGGTGGGTGGGGCCAGCCAGGAGTGGGATTTGGGGGGGTTTCTCCGAACTGCACAGAATGTTAGCTAGAGGTTCTCCCGAACCCTTCTGAACCCCCAGCAGCCCACCCCTGGATGTCGGGACCCATAAGGCACCTCCTGGGAGTGGACAGGCCCCCTCCAAGCCTAAATACGTGGCAAAACTGCTTGCGGTTACCTGGCAACAGGCCACTCGTGGTATGCATTAAACCGCACAGGGCTAAATTCAGCAATGCCATTTGGAAGGGTTTGTGCGTGTGTGTGTGTCTGTATGTCCACGGATTTTTAAATACTCTGTTCCTTTTCACAGGGGCTTCAAGCACTGCAATTTGCAAGATGTTCTTTTTGTAACGTGGAAAGGAGAAAAAAAAGGTGCAATCTTACACGCTTGGCCAGTAAGCAGTCCGGGGGAGGAGGGAGCTCAAGGGCTGAAAATGTAGCTGGATTGGGGTGGGTGGGTGTTAGGCTGGTTATGGTGTCGGATGGGGGAGCTGGGTTCAAGTCTAACCCTCAACTTCCAAAGCTCACAACCAGGTGCAATTTGTCAACCTCCTAAGACCTAGCCAGGATGTAAGGAGGAACGGCCTCACCTGATCACAAGTCACCTGGAGCTGTCATGTCCTGGTCGGATTCTGAATCTGCAGGGGAAGATGAGTTGGAACAAGAGGGGACAGAGACCGAGAGGGAGGCTCCGTTAGCCTTCGAGGAAACTGGGGAAGGGCAGAGTCAGTCCGCGCAAGGCTTTTCTGAATTAGTAAAGCCTGCAGACAGGGAGGAGCAGGAGAGAAAGAGTTCAGACCTCCTGATCCTAGAGCATGGAGGGAAGAGAGAAGGCGAGAACGACGCAGACTGAGCTGGCTACGAAGGAGGAGAGCGCCCCGCCCCCTTTCACAAGGCACACCTGGCGGACTGAGATGTAAGGATGTGCTGGTGGGAGGGGCATTTGTCGGGAACAAGCGTTGGATCTGTGGAGCTTCGTGTGCCCTTGCCGACGCCTGGAGATTACGGTGCTCTGTCTTGTGGGGTTTGCCCGGGTTGTCTGCTTCCCTGAACTTCTTGCTCTGGTTGCTGTTTGGGCTAACCTGGGTTACTGGATTTCTCGCAGCCAGAGGCTTCTGAAGGTGTGTGAGAGAGTTTTGCTCCAGGATTTGTAGTAAATGTGGGGATACTTGAGGGGCCCAGTTGGAGCAAAAGCCTGGTAGTTCAGCAGACTAAAAGCATTGTGATTAACATCAGCTGTCTGCA
Organism: Coluber constrictor foxii; assembly: GCA_038048745.1. NCBI lineage: Eukaryota > Metazoa > Chordata > Lepidosauria > Squamata > Colubridae > Coluber > Coluber constrictor. The sequence goes on from CM075975.1 coordinate 4,675,667, forward strand.
ATTACTGTAAGTTCAAATCTCGCCAGGCTCAAGGTTGACTCAGCCTTCCATCCTTTCTAAGGTAGGTAAATTGAGGACCCAGTTTGTGGGGACAATAAGCTGACTTTGTATAAATATACAAAAGTGTGAAGGCTATTGCTTAACGCATTGTAAGCCGCCCTGAATCTCCGGAGAAGGGTGGCATATAAATCAAATTAAAAAATAAATAAAAATAAAAATAAAGGGGAGTTAGACCTGTTCTCTGGCTCTGTTGCTTTCATGTCATGTCCCGGGTCACCACAGGAGATAGCAGTGTACCAGGGTTGAAAAGGAATGGGTGGGAATACGAACGGACACCGAGCGAGAGCATCACGGAACAGCCTGCCTTTTGTGCCGTAGGAAAAAAATTCATTTTAGTCCCCTTCTCGTTTCTCATCGCAGGTGAGAAAAATCTCTGGAAGGCCGGCAATCGAGATTTTTTTTAAAAAAAACACACACACATGCTCTGAGATAGACTGCTGCTGAAGCTGGGGGTTCCGTTCAATCTGCCCGCCAAACCTCCAGAGACAGTGGCGCTCTACCTCTGCGGTTCCAGTTGCGCCCGTTTCTAATGATTGGACGGTAGAGGTCATCCCACACTTATGACGGTACGTTTAGTGACCGTTGGAAGTTACGACGGTGCTGGAAAAAGCAGCTTTGGAGCATTTTTGTGACCGTTGCCCGTGGTGACATGATCGAAATTTGAACACTTGGCGACTGATTCATATTTACGACGGACACAGTGCCCTGAAGGTCTCGTCATGAGACCTTCTGACGAGCCATGTCCGTGGGGGAAACCAGATTCATTTCAAAACAGGGTTACTAAGTTAATAACGGCAGGGTTTCACTTCACGACTGTGGCAAGAAAGATCGTACAATGGAACAAAACTCACTGGGCATAGGTCTCACTTAGGGACAGAAATTTCGGGCGTCTGGTTAGGATAGAAAGAAAATGTATTTTTCAGTTAAAGGTGACATGATTAAAAGCTAGAATAAGTGATAGAAATAAGAGAAAAGGGGACACTTTTATATAATAAACTAAAGTAACAATAAGAGAAAACGTGGAATAATTGAACAACGACAGATTGCAACTTGTTATAACTGTGTGTCGTTATTAGAAATATATAAGTTGATTGAATGTGGTGACTATGAACAATTTTACTAGTTTTACTTGTATTAGAATGTAGGACACTAAGGTGCCACACTGTTCACACATTGATTTGATATGTTTGTAAAAAAAAATAATAATAAAAAACTTGGAGGGAAAAAAGTCAAAACAGTTGCAGAAAAGAAAAGAAAAGAAAAGAAAAGAAAAGAAAAGAAAAGAAAAGAAAAGAAAAGAAAAGAAAAGAAAAGAAATTCCGGTCTCAATTGTGATCTTAGGTCGAGGAGTATCTGTGTAAGGTTCAACCCACCCATCCCCACCAGTGGTGAAATTCAAATTTTTTACTACCGGTTCTGTGCACGTCGCTTGGTGGGCGTGGCAGGGAAAGGATACTGCAAAATCCCCATTACCTCCCCACTCCTGGGGGAAGGATACTGTAAAATCCCCATTCCCTTCCAATTCCAGGGGGAAGGATATTGTAAAATCCCCATTCCCTCCCCACTCCAGAGGGAAGGATAATGCAAAATCTCTTTTCCATTCTTCCTTCCCCTTCACTCCAGGGGAAGAATACTGCAAAATCCCCATTCCTTCCCCATTCCAGGGGGAAGGATATTGTAAAATCCCCATTACCTCCCCACTCCAGGGGGAAGGATATTGTAAAATCCCCATTCCCTCCCCACTCCATAGAGAAGGATACTGCAAAATCTACATTCGAACCCCACTCCAGGGGAAGGATACTCCAAAATCCCCATTCCCTCCCTACTCCAGAGGGAGGATACTGCAAAATCCCCATTCCCATCCCACTCCAGGGGAAGGATACTGCAAAATCTCTATTCTCTCCTCACTCTAGGAGAAGGATACTGCAGAATCCCCATTCCCTCTCCACTTCAGGGGAAGGGTACTACAAAATCCCCATTTCCTCCCCACTCCAGGGGAAGGGTACTGCAAAATCCCCATTCCCACCCCAGTCTGGGGCCAGCCAGAGGTGGTATTTGCCGGTTCTCCGAACTGCTCGAAATTTCCGCTGCCCGTTCTCCAGAACCTTTCCGAACCTGCTGGATTTCACCCCTGCCCCCCACTAAACAGACAGGGCTAATCAACGGCACATAGCAAATGGTTGTGTGTTTGGACTTGTGTTAGTGTGGATTTTCCCACCTCTCCTAAAAGGGAGCCTCTATCCAGGGCAAACCAACAGCAGGTGAGAATGTTTTTCAATGCAAAACCTGTCAGAGGGATGATCAGACAGCAAAGCACATACGTGCAGTGCAGAGCGAGCCCTCCCCTCCACCCAAATCCTGCAGACAAATCTTGTTTCTCTCCGCCTCCGCAAAGAGAGATGGGGTTTGTAGTCAAGCCCTGGGGGAAAGCACCTGCTTGAGGGGGAGGGCTCTCAGGCAGCTCCACAAGGAAGCCACGTCTGGGAGGGGGGGGGATTGTACATGCCAGGCGGACGAGCCCTTTTCTCCAGCGTGCTGAGCGAAGGCGCTGGTGCAAAGCAGCTGGGGAGGGGAGGAATAGGTGTGCGTTGCTCACCCAGGCGTGGGCTACATCACAAGGGGTGCAAAACATCTGTCAGACACAAAGAGAGAGAGAGAGAGAGAGAGTGTGTGTGTGTGTGTGAGAGAGAGACAGACAGACAGGGTGAGACAGACAGAAGGAGAGTGGGAGAGAGACAGAGAGAGAGAGAAAGAGAGCAAGAGTAAAAGAAAGAAAGAGGGAAGGAGAGGGGGAGAGAGAGACAAATAGAGAGTGAAAGCGAAAGAGAGAAAGAAAGAGAAGGAGGGAGAGGGAGAGAAAGGGAGAGAGAGAGAGAGACAGAAGGAAAGAGAGAGGGACAGAGAGAAAGAGAGAGAAAAAAGAGAGAGAGAAAGAGAGAGAGGGAGAAAAAGTGAAAGGGTAAAAGAGAGAGGGAGGGAGGGAGAAAGAAAGAGGGAAGAGAGGGAGGGTGGGAGAGAGAAAGATAGAGAAAGAGAGAGGAGGGAAAGAGAGAGAAAGAGAGGGAGGGAGAGAAAGAGAGAGAAAGAAAGAGAGGGAGGCAGAGGGAGAGGGAAAGAGACAGAAAGAGACAGAAGGAAAGAGAGAGGGATGGAGAGAAAGAGAGAGAAAAAAGAGAGAGAAAGCAAGAGAGGGAGAGAAAGAGAAAGGGAGAAAGAAAGAGGGAGGGAGAGGGAGGGAGGGAGAAAAAAGAGGGAAGAGAGGGAGGTTGGGAGAGGGAAAGAGAGAGAAAGAGAGAGAAAGAAAGGGAAAGAGAGAGAAAGAGAGGGAGGGAGAGAAAGAGGGAAGGAGAGAGAAAGAAAGAGAGAAAGAAACGAGAGAGAGAGAGAGACAGAGGGAGGGAGAGAAAGAGTGAGAAAGAAAGAGAAGGAGGGAGGGAGAGAGAGAGATCGTTCCCTTCACTTGGGGGAGGATTAGTCCTTCTAATCACACCCTTTGTTCATTTGGGGAGGGGGATTTATGGGATTTTATGTTGTGATGTTTTGCTGTAAGCTACCTGGGAGTCTCCTCTGTAAGGGTTGAGCGGTGATATAAATTTATTTAATGAATAAATTAAATACAGATTGTGCGACCTCCACCTCTGCGGGTTTTTCTTAAGGGCAGTTGGCAACAAGGATCAACAAGACGCAGCTTCACTTCTTGAGCCTGGCTTAGAGCAACCTTCAGTCTATGGTGGTTTTCTTCGCCAGCAAACCATAGTTAGGTAACCGCAGCTCATCCAGGTCTACCTGAGATGCTTTTCTTCCCATGACAGCAGTTACTAAAGCAACAAACCGGGATGGGGGGGAGAATTGGTAAGTTGTAGACACACAACAGTCTAGACAGCCTGAGGAACTCCCTGCCACTTGATTTCCATTCTAGAGCCCAAAACATGGTGGCGCATTGAATCTTTTGAGGTTGCCTTCAACGTAGGAAGTTTCTTCTTTCCCCCCACTTTTTGGTTTATCATGAGAGAATAAACTCGGGGTTGTTAATAAGGTGGCAACAATCCGTAATTCAAGTCTCCGGGATCCAAAAAGCAACTAGTGGCAAAAGTTTTCTTTGCACATAACTGGAAAACAGATAAAATCCCGTCGGAAGGAGAAATCATAAAGAAAATGTTAGAATGTGCAGAAATGAATAGATTAACGTTGACAATAAAAGATAAAGTGGAGTCGATGTATTTGAAGACATGAGATAAATTTTAAGATTGGTTAGATTGGTTAGAAAAGAAATATGAATAAGGATATAGAAATAAAATAGAGAATAGATGGGAGAAAACAATTGGAAGAATAGATACCCAGATGATGTCAAGTAAAAGGAGAAAGGGAGGGGGAGGGTAAAAGGGAAAAAAAGTTGAGATATTATAAAAATGTACGCAAATGATGAAATAAAAATAAATAATAATTGAATAAGAAATTGAAATGAGAATAAAGATAATTAGGAAATCGGGGCTGCTCAAATACCACTTTAGAGTGAATTGAAAAGGGAACCAACAGGAGAGAGGGGAAGGAGTAGAGAGAGAGGAAGGGAGAAGAGAGGAGAGGAGAAAGAAGAAAAGGAAAAGGAGAGGAAGAAAAGGGAGGGGAAAGCGGAGCAGAGGAGAAGGTTAGAAGGAGGGAAGAAGAGAGGAGTGGGGGAAGAGAAGGGGAAGTAGGAAAGAGAAGGAGTGAAAGAACAAAGAAAGTAGGAGGAGAAAGAGGAAGGAAGAGAAGGGGAGGAGAAGAAGAAAGGTTCGGGTAAAGGTAAAGGGTAAAAGAGCAGTTCCGAAAAAGTAAAAATGAAAAATGAAAGCTAAAAGAAAAGATGAATGAAAAATGATGGAAATGATTGTAGGTGTAAATGTGTTTATGAGAAATAAAAATAAAAAAATTATTTTAAAAAAGGCTTTCTTTGATCTTGCCCTACACAGATGATGGCCAAAAAGGCCCTCGAGAGTCAAGAGTACCTCTGAGCTTGGGCAGAGTGCATCCGGGGTCCCCAAGGTGGCAAAGAGGGGAATTCTCTCCCCATCTGCCCTGCCAAAGAGCCCACTTTTAGGCGGGCTTCCTAAAGCTGCCTATCTGGCAGCTCTCATTTCGGGGATTAAGCAGTTCAGTGCCAGTTGCCGGCTGGCTAAGCATGGCAAGGCAAACAGAGGGAGGGACGGGCACAGATGAATGGCAAAGCGAGCGAGCGGCTGCCAGCCGGCCCAGCGTGGCAGACCAGACCGGTGGCACATGCCCAGCAGCCTTTCTGCTCACTGGCTCTTGACTCTCTGCTGGCTCCGGGCCCAAATTCAGCCGGTTCGAGCGAATTGGTAGCGGCAACGTCCCGGCACTATGCCGTGCTATTTAGCCACGTTTTCTAGGATGGACGCACACATGTCAGCAAAGCACACGTGAGGAAGGCGTGCGCGGGGCAAATGGATGGTAAAAATATGTAAAACCCACCTCTGGCCCAAATGGACCTCAGCTGCTTAGGGAGGCAGCAGAAATCAGGATGAGAAAGGGAGATGCAAATAGGAGGGTAAGCTCTCCCCCTTTGCCAAGGGGAGGGGGGAGGGAGGGAATTTGGGGCTAGGGGGACACTGGAGAGACCCTTCTGTCCTCATGGGAACACTTACCTCCCCCTGGATCTCTCAGAGCACCCCGGCTTTGGGGTGGGAAGTTAGAAAGAGGACTTTACTCAGAGGAGGGATAAAATCCCTCTGTGGGGGCACCGGCCATCTGGAACGAGCTCCCCCCTGAGATAAGGAGGATACAGGACCTACGTACTTTCCGCCACGCCCTAAAAACGTTCCTGTTTCATCAGGCTGGCCTGGCTTAAACCTCCCTTTATAATGGGTTTTATACTGGGTTTTTAAATGTCTTTCATAATTGGATTTGAATTTGCTTCAGCCTAATTATTTAATTTATTTTAAATTTTTAACTTTTGTATGATATTGTATTTTAATCGGCTGTTCACCGCCCTGAGTCCCTTCGGGGAGTAGGGCGGTATACAAATTTGAATAAACTAAACTAAACTAAACTAAAATGCCCTGGCTGTGTTGGTAAATGCATGGTAAAGATGGAAGTGGGAGGGGGGGAATTAGGGAGGGAGAGGGAGAACAGAATCTCTGGGGCCTGTCGGAAGCGCCCCACCCCACCCCAATTCCCCATACAGGTCGTCCTCGACTTACAGCAGTTCATTTTTTTAAAAAAAATTGATTTATATGCCGCCCTTCTCCTGAGACTCAAGGTGGCTTACAATGCATTAAGCAATAGCAAAAATATATACTTTTGTATATATTTATACAAAGTCAGCTTATTGCCCCCACAAACTGGGTCCTCAATTTACCCACCTTAGAAAGGATGGAAGGCTGAGTCAACCTTGAGCCTGGCTAGGATTGAATTTACAGTAATTGCAGACAGCTGGTGTTAATCACAATGCTTTAGTCTGCTGAGCTACCAGGCCCCTTGGTGGCTGGCAGTGACCGCTCAAATTCACAACGGCAGCGGAAAAAGTGACTTAGGATCAGTGAGTGAGTGCGCACTTCACTTGCGCGCACCATTCAAGATGCAGCCATTGACGCTCAGCTGCTTACCTTCTAAGGCAGCCCCCGGTAAGTAAGAACAGCGGCGGTGTAGAAATCAGCTGAGCCAGAAAGAAGGAAATATAGGTAGTGGGGTAAGGCCAGCTAATCATCGGAACTACCAGTTTGCACGAATCGGCAGCAGCCCATCACTGGTTAGGAACCGTTTTTCCACAATTGCGATCTTTCCAGCATCCCTAGACGCTTGGCCATTGACTCGCATTTATGACGGACGCAGTGTCCCTGGAGGGATGTGTGTGTGTGTGTCAGGTAATCCTCTTTTGCGACCTTCTGACCAGCCAAGTCCAGGGGGGAAGCCAGATTCGCTTAACAACCGGGTTACGAATTTATCGGCCGCAAGGATTCGCTTGACAAACGTGGCAAGAATAGTCGTAAAATGGGGGGGGGGAGGGGGCAAAACTCACTTAACAAATGTCTCGCTTAACGGCAGAAATGTTGGGCTCGTTTGTGGTCGTAAGGCGAGTACAGGCCTTTCAAGGAGGAGGAAGGGGGGAGGGAGATGGAGACGGAGAAGGGGAGGACTGTGGTGTTCTCTGAGCTTGGCCATTTTTCTTGCAGACATGTCAATACCAACCTAGGTAACATCATCAGTGTTTGAAGAGATAATAAGCAGAGAGCAAACTCCACTCCCTTCTCGCACTGATGACGTTATCTAGTTGGGTTATGAAACGTCGGCACGAAAACCACCCAGCTTAGAGAGTTGCACGCAACTGGACTCGACCACGTTTAGTATCTGAGATACAGACGTGACCCACTCACGCCTTCCGGCTCTTCCCTCCCTGCAAAGCTAATCCTGGCTCAGCAGCACACGAGCGGCTGGGAATTCTGGGTCTTGAAGTCCAATGTGTGAGGAGGGTGAACAGATGAGGGAAGTCGGACGGCTGACTCAACGCTGTGCCGTAGAGACTTAGAATTGGCAGAAAATGTGGATTTATTATTATTAATTTCTTAAAGGTTTTCAAGGGAGGTGTTAAGAGAAGTCAGCCTTAGAACAGAAGAGAAGAAATCTCCCCGTAGAAACATTGGTTTCCTCCGTACACAACGTGTTCCGGATGACAAAAAGGAAATTGTCACTCCGGTGCCCGATTTACTAATTCCTAATGCCACAATTATTTGGTTACATGGCAGCTGATTGGAGGAAGTGCTGCCGTTCAGCAAACGGAAACAGTCACCGGCGTCAAAATTAATTTGTCGAGGGGAGACGCAACTCACAAACACACCCGGAGACATCCTTCCCCCTGAATGGACAGCAGAAATGAAATGATAAAACTTCCCTGCCTGCGACTACGTTTTTCGTGGAAGTAGAGGCTTAGCTCAGGTGGTAACTCAGAGTTTTTTTAACCTCAAGAGCTTTTTAAGATGCTTGGATCTGCTGCCTGGGGGATTCTGGGAGTTGGAGTCCACCCCTCTTAAAACAAGCGGGCTGGGGGATTCTGGGAGTTGGAGTCCACCCCTCTTAAAACAAGCGGGCTGGGGGATTCTGGGAGTTGGAGTCCACCCATCTTAAAGCACGCTGACTGGGGGATTCTGGGAGTTGGAGTCCACCTATTTTAAAGCATGCTGGCTGCGGGATTCTGGGAGTTGGAGTCCACCCCTCTTAAAGCAAGCGGGCTGGGGGATTCTGGGAGTTGGAGTCCACCCATCTTAAAGCACGCTGGTTGGGGGATTCTGGGAGTTGGAGTCCTCCTATTTTAAAGCACGCTGGCTGGGGGATTCTGGGAGTTGGAGTCCACCCATCTTAAAGTACGTTGGCTGGGGGATTCTGGGAGTTGGAGTCCTCCTATTTTAAAGCATGCTGGCTGGGGGATTCTGGGAATTGAAGCCCACCCACCCAGAATAGAACAGAATAGAATAGCAGAGTTGGAAGGAACCTTGGAGATCTTCTAATCCAAGCCTCTGCTCAAGTAGGAAGCCCCATGCCCGTAATGGCGAATCTATGGCAGATGTGCCAGAAGTGGCACATAGAGCCATCTCTCTGGGCATGCGAGCTGTCACCCATTGCTCTTGCAGATTCCGGTGTGCCGGCCTGTTGGTCTTCACGCGTGTGGGAGTGCTGGAAACCGGAAGAGCAGCCACCCAGTGTGCATGCTTGTGCTGGGAAGATGATATTTCGGTTTCCGGCGTGTGCATGTGTACTGGCCAACTGGTCTCCCGGTTTCTGGCACGCCTGTGTGCATAAAGACCAGCTTAACGGTTCTAACTGTCAAGGAATTTCTCTCCTTCGCTTCTCTCCTCGATTAGTTTCCATCTGACTCTAACCCACGGTGGTCTCGTCAGGAAACCGTGGTTAAATCATCCTCAGCTAAGCACCTAGTGGGAGCCAGCCAGACCCCAGAATAGAGCCTAGAGGTAAAGGTAAAGGTTCCCCTCGCACGTATGTGCTAGTCGTTCCCGACTCTACGACGCGTTGCCCATCTCCATTTCAAAGCCAAAGAGCCAGCGCTGTCCGACGACGTCTCCGTGGTCATGTGGCCGGCATGACTCCACGCCAAAGGCGCACGGAATGCTGTTCCCTTCCCGCCAAAGGTGGTCCCTATTTTTCTACTTGCATTTTTTACCTGCTTTTGAACTGCTAGGTTGGCAGAAGCTGGGACAAGTCATGGGAGCTCACCCCGTTACGCGGCACTAGGGATTCGAACCGCTGAACTGCCGACCTTTCGATCGACAAGCTCAGCCTCTTAGCCACTGAGCCACGGCATCCCTTCCATAACATATATAGTTGCTCAAAAGTTGCTGGTGAGTGAAGAACCGGAGAGCAGGGAGATTTTGGATCGTCCTCCGTTTCGCCTCCTTTGATCGATGAGCTGCCCTTTTCCTAACGCGCCTCTAAATGACCTACTTGGTCTCCCGGAAGCCATCTTGAGGATCAAGGAGAGACAACTGGGCTTATAAATCACGGGGGCCGAAAGCCCACTCGGGGCCTTCCTGCAGCCCACCAGCATCTTTCGAAGGGAGACCAGGTTCATAAATCTCGTGGAGACTTCAGACAATCCGATTTGCCCTTTTAAAGCTTCAAACTTTTGCAGTATTTCCATGACATGTGTGGGGTATGTGCTCTCCCCTTGAAACCACCAAAGTCTCCCTGTTACCAACCGGGGAGTGGTGCTGCCAGCCGTGCTTGGCTGAAATCTCACCGAGGGGGCTGCCCGCCGGCAGATGTGATTAACGCCCTCCCGGCTGCTGCTAACACCCTGCTCTTGTCGTGTACCCCTCTCCTTTTCCGCAGTGACCCCCATTTATCTCTCCGTTGTGCAAGGCCAGGCAAGAGGCCATGCTGGACACGGCTGGCTTCCCACGCAAGGCATCGACGCCAGGGAGGAAAAAGGACAAAGAGGAAGAGAGGGAAAAAGACAATGGTGATGAGGGAAGGCCAGAACAGCTGGGAACGAGGATGGCTGGGAATGATGGGGCTTCAAGTACTACACGGGTGGATGTGGCTGGCACCAGGTTGGGGGAAGAAGGCTGTGAGGAGTGAGGAGAGGGTGGCACCGGCAGGGAAGCGGAAGTGAAGGTTCAGGAGGGAGATTTGGGAGTGGTGAAAGGATTAAAATGGGTATTTCAGGCAGTTGCGAGGCTGGAGCTGCACCCCTGGACTCCTCAAAACTCTCCCAAAATTCATGACTTGGGGGGGGGAAATCTGTAGGCTACAAAATACTCTGAAGGGGTTTCGGGAAGAGATAAGAGCTTTTTTTGGGGGGGGGCTCAGGAACTCACTTCTAACTTACATGGATCACACTCTTCCTTTGAGGAGGTGTAGAGTACCTCCTCAATCTTGGCAACTTTTAAGACGTGTGGACTTCAGTTTCCAGAATTCCTCAGGGAAGAAAAGGAAGGAAGGAAGGAAGGAAGGGGAAAGGGAGAGAGGAAGGGAGGAGAGGAGAAAGAGAGACAGGAGGGAGGGAAGAAGGAAGGAAAGAGAGAGAGAAAGGGAGGCATGGAGGAAGATAGGAAGGAGAGAGAGGGAGGGAGGGAGGAAGGAAGATAGATAGGAAGGAGAAGGAGAGAGGGAGGCAAGGAGGAAGGAAGGAAGATAGGAAAGAGAGAAAGGGAGGCAGGAAGGAGAGAGAGGGAGGGAAAGAAAGGGAGGGAAGGAAGGAAGGAAAGAGAGAAAGGGAGGGAGGGGAGGAAGGAAGGAGGGGAGGAAGGAAGGACAGGGGAAAGAGAGATGGGAGGGAGGAAGGAACGGAAGAAACAAGCCTCTCTTAAGACCATATGGAAGAGCAAAATGGTCTGCCTCCCCCATCCCTACCCCCCTCCACCCCAGGACTAGACGGGGGTTTAACAAAGCCCATCTTCCCTGTGCCACAGACTCTGTCCCTCCGGGTGGCTGCCCCAGGGCTGTCTGTCTGCCACTCTCCCCCCCCATTCCCCCCCCCGGGGGCCTCCTCTCCTCCTTTACAAGACCCCTTGAGTGCCCATTCTCTCTCCCATTCAATCGGATGGGGAAAAGGCAGTCAGAAGGAAGAAAAGCAGCAGCACGTGGGCTTAATTGTCTCCTGAGGCAGACGAGGCCAGACAAGAGCGAGGGCCTCCATTTTCACCCCCAGCCCCTCCATTGTATCTCAGGGAAAAGACGCAATTAATTAAAGTCGAAGCCACAAACGAGAGATGCACACCGGCTCCCAATCTCTCTCTCTCTCTCTCTCTCTCCTCCTCCTCCTCCCCAGCCTCGTCTCTCCTGCACACCTGACACGGTGCCGTCCCGTCGCTGTGCCGAGAAACAGCTCCCCTCCCACCCATTCTTACATATTAACAGAGTTGGGAGGGGCCTTGGAGGTCATCTAGTCCAGCCCCCCCACTCAAGGAGGAGACTCTACACCATTTATTAAGAGATGAACAGAGTTGGAAGCAGAGGTGGCTTTCATCAGATTCTGGCCAGTTCTGGAGAACTGGGAGGGGAAATTTTGAGAAAGTTCGGAGAACCGGTAGTAAAAATTCTGACCCCATCTATTCTCTGCCTCCCGAGGCCCAGCTGATTGGGAGGAAATGGGGATTTTGCAGTATCCTTCCTCTGGAGTGGGGTGGGAATGGAGATTTTACAGTATCCTTCCCTTGCTACGCCCACCAAACCATACCCACAGAACCGGTAATATATATTTTTTAAACCCACCACTGCTGGACATTCTAGGAGGGTGAAAGACAGGCCTCCCGGAAGTTATAGAAATTCGGAAACGGGCTTGTTTCCGGCCTCTGGAGGGCCTCTGGAGCCTGGGGAGGCCGTTTTTGCCCCTCCCGGAGGCTCAAGGAAAGCCTCCAGAGCCCGGGGAGGGCAAAAACGCCCACCCCACTATAGTGTAGGAGGCCAACTAGGCCACGCCCACCCTGGTCACGCCCATCCAGCAACCAGGCAGGGAACCCCTGGCTAACATTTTTGAAGCCCACCCCTGCTTCCCGCACCCCCATATCATAAGTGGGGCTTAGCAAGCCATTCTTTTATTTTTTTTCATTGGGGCTGGTTAAGAGGCAAAATATTAGCCAGCGCCTAATAAGTCCTGCTTCTTTTTTTTTCCAATTTGGGGAGTTCAATTCATTGAATTGTATTAATCAAATCTCTGATAAAGTCTGGAAGGGAGCGGAAAGTTGTATATGCAATTATTTGCAAATAAATAACGAAAGTAGCAAACGGCCCCCCGGGAGACCCCGAAAAGCAAAGGAAAGGAAACGGAATGGAAATCAATGCAAACTTCCATGAACAGGCATCAAACCAACAAGGTTAATCGGGGTTAACCAGGTTAGAGGAACCCGTCCACCGGTGCAATCAATCCAACTTTACTTGCGATGATGAGTCAAGGCAGATCTGTGTTCCAAAGAGAATACGTGGATAACTACCGGTCGTCCCTCGGCTTGCGACAGTTTTGTTTAGTGACTGTTCAAAGTTGTGACGCTACTGAAAAAAGGAACCGTTTTTCACACTTACGACCGAGGCAGCATCCCTGTGGTCACGGGATCCAAATTCAAATGCTGGGCAAAGTGGCTCGTATTTATGACAGCGGCAGCATCCATGATCCCCTTTTCTGACCTTCTGATAAGCCAAGTCAATGGGGGGGGGGCGGATTCACTTAACAACCGTGTCGCTCATTTAACAAGCGCAGTGATTCACTTAACAACAGCGGCAAGAAAGGTTGGAAAAATGGGGCGAAATTCATTTAACGAATGTATCATTCAGCAACAAAAATCTGGGGCTCGGTTATGGTCCTAAGTCAAGGACTCCACGCATTTAGTGTTGGGTGACTGAACGGTTCACGAGACTGTTCGTCACTGTCACCAAATCTCTAATTTGGAAGCCTCGTTCCACCTCTCGTTGTTTTTCAAAATCCATCTATCCAGCCATATTTAGAATAGAAATAGGAATAGGAATAGGAATAGGAATAGGAATAGGAATAGGAATAGGAATAGGAATAGGAATAGGAATAGGAATAGGAATAGGAATAGGAATAGGAATAGGATTCTGAATAGGATAGGATAGGTTAGGATAGGATAGGATTCTGAATACAACAGAATAAAATAGGATAGGATAGGATAGGATAGGATAGGATAGGATAGGATAGGATAGGATAGGATAGGATAGGATAGGATAGGACAGGACAGGACAGGACAGGACAGGACAGGACAGGACAGGACAGGATTCTCGATAGAATAGAATAGAAAAGGATAGGATAGGATAGGTTAGGATAGGCTAGGATAGAATGAGAGAGAATTGAATGGAATTGAATGGAATAGAATGTGGAAGAGAAGAGAAGAGAAGAGAAGAGAAGAGAAGAGAAGAGAAGAGAAGAGAAGAGAAGAGAAGAGAAGAGAAGAGAAGAGAAGAGAAGAGAAGAGAAGAGAAGAGAATTCAGAATAGAATTCAGAACAGAACAGAAAAGAACAGAACAGAACAGAAGCTGGAAGGGACCTTGGAGATCTTCTATTCCAGCCCCCGGCTCAAGCAACAGAACCTATACCCATGATGGCACGCATGCGTCTTTGTAGGTGCTGGAGCACTGAAAACCTCCCCGGAAGCTGCCGAAAACCGGCCTGAAAACCTCCCGAAAAAAGGCCATAAAACAGACATGTGCATGCCGGCCGGCTGATCTTTGGGTTTCCGGTGCTCCAGCACACGCGAAGAGCAGCTGGCGGGCACACATGCCCGTGCTGGAAACCCAAAGACAAGCTGGCCAGGGCCTGGGTTTCCGGCACTCTGGCTGTCGTGCGCTCATGCACAATTGTTCCGGTTTGGGCACTCGTTGCCGAAAAAGTTCGCCATCCCTGACCTGTACCGTATTTCAGACAAGTGACGGTTCAGACTCTTTATTTTAACAACCCTCTGATTTTCTGCTGTCGTTGGCACATCCTTCACGGCCTTGTCTGAGTCTGTCGCCGCCTTCCTCCCCACAAAGATTCATCTCCTTCCTTGGCTTCTCCATCTTTATGGCTTCTTCAGCCCCGAGGAAATAAAACTTCCTGGCTGTTTGGGGAAGATGCCGGTTGACAAGTTCCTTGGCTGCCTGGCTGTTTAACATGAACCCGGACGGTCCTCTTTCCCTTTCTCCTTTTTACCGGCAGCCCTCGTCTTACGACCACCATGGAGCCCCGACGTTCTGTGGCTGAGTTTGGCATTTGACAAGGGAATTTTGTCCCCTTTTGCGACCTTTCTTGCCGCCGTCGTTAAGCGAATCACCACAGCGGATAAGTTAGTTGTGCGGTTGTAAAGTGAGTCCGACTTCCCCGTTGACTCTGCTGGTCAGAAGGCCGCAAAAGGGGGATCACGTGACCCTGGGAAATTGCAACCGTCATAAATGCGAGTCAGGCTTTTTAAAAAAAAATTGATTTATATGCTGCCCTTCTCCGGAGACTCAGGGCGGCTTACAAGGCGTTAAGCAATAGCCTTCATACTTTTGTATATTTTACAAAGTCAGCTTATTGCCCCCACAAACTGGGTCCTCATTTGACCCACCTTAGAAAGGATGGAAGGCTGAGTCCACCTTGAGCCTGGGGAGATTCGAACTTACAGTAATTGCAGACAGCTGGAGTTAATTACAATGCATTAGTCTGCTGAGCCACCAGGCACCAGTGTCTGAATTTTATTTTATTTTATTTTATCTTATACAGCCAACAAACATTAAATCTATAGCTACATCATTAAGTCTACATCACAACACGAGAAGGAAATAAACTTGTCCCATTACATATATAGGGTAACCTACAAAAGTCTATTACATATACCAATTGACATGCTTATCCAATATCTCCATTTATAGCTCGATTTGACATCCAATTATACCATTGATTCCAAGATATATAGGATTCTGTGTCCCCCCCGTCCTTTCAGTAACATAGTAAACCGATCTGATTCCGCACAATTCATTATTTTCTGAATTACTACTTGTTCGGATGGGCTAACATCCATCTTCCAGTATTGGGCCTGTGCCAATCTTGCAGCTGTTGTTATATGCAGCAGGAGGTACCATGCCTTTCTATTAACATTTTCGGGTCTTATCCCTAATAAAAATACCTCTGGACACAATTGTATATGCTGCCCCAACATTTCATTGAGCCACTTCAGAATATTCTTCCAAAATTTCATTGCCTCTCGGCAGGTCCACCATTGGTGGAAATATGTGCCTTCTTTAACGCCACATTTCCAACAGACTGGGGGTGTTCCAGGGAACATTTCTGCGAGTCTGGCCGGCGGTAAATGCCATCGATATGCCATTTTATATATATATTTCTTTATATCCTATTGAGCGGGTTAATTTCATATTCTTAGTCCAAATTTCACTCCTCTCAGGCTCTATTGAATAACCTAGATTCTTCTCCCAGGCATGAACCAAAGCCTTCACACCTTCCTCACCTACCTCTATTCATAAAGAATTTATAACATTTAGGTAACACCTTTTCATCCACCCCCAATAATATTCTATCCAAAATCTGCAACCTCTCGGCTAATCCCAAATTTCTGTCTCTCTCTCATATACTTACTGCTAATTTGCATGTACGTCCATCAATCTAGGCTCACTTCTTGTTCCTGAAGTAACAATTTAGTTTTTAATTTCCCATTCGTATATTTCTTTGCAAATTGATTTTTTCTCTGGATTATACAGATTCGGATAGATCACAGCTTCCACAGGTGAAACCCAGAGTGGTACCTTATTATTTATTTATTGGTTCGATTTATATGCCGCCCTTCTCCAGAGACTCAGGGCG
Source organism: Coluber constrictor foxii (assembly GCA_038048745.1). Classification (NCBI taxonomy): domain Eukaryota; kingdom Metazoa; phylum Chordata; class Lepidosauria; order Squamata; family Colubridae; genus Coluber; species Coluber constrictor. The sequence continues at coordinate 4,691,524 of CM075975.1, forward strand.
GCTTACAATGCGTTAAGCAATAGCCTTATATTATAATATGTTTTCCTAGTTTCCATCCAACTCTCAATCAGAACTCCTCGCACACGAAGTTTCGTAAAATATGCCCAACGTTCTGTGGCTGAGTTTGGCATTTGACAAAGGAATTTTGTCCCGTTTTGCGACCTTTCTTGTCACCGTCATTAAGCGAATCACCACAGTGGATAAGTTAGTCGTGCGGTTGCTAAGTGAGTCCGGCTTCCCTGTTGACTCTGCTGGACAGAAGGCCGCAAAAGGGGGATCACATGACTCTGGGAAATTGCAACCGTCGGCAATGCAAATCAGTTGCCAAGTGTCTGAATTTTGATCACAAGACAAATGGGGGGGCTGAAATGGTCGTAAAGCGTGAACAACGGTCCTCGGTTGCTTTTTTCCCAGTCCCGTTCGAACGGTCGCGAAACGAACCGTTGTAAGTCGAGGACGAACTGTATTCCAGGCTGCAGCTGACCAAACCCCCTCGGTCTTCACTTCCCAAATTGCAGCGATTCGCTTAACGACTGGCAAGAAAGGTCGTAAAACGGGGCAAAAACCCCTCCCCAAGGACTCTCTGTACAGTGAGCTTTTCTAAAGACGGTTTACAGGTAGTCCTCGACTTAAGACCATTCGTTTTTAACGGCGGTTCGAAGTTTTGATAGGATTGAAAAAGTGATAAAATAATGATAAAACAGCACCCCTGCAGTGCACACACACACACACACACACAAAAACACAACACACACAGACCCATTCTTGCCTCTGTCTCTCTTTTGGGACCCTCCTCTATCTTCAAATTCAGCCACCCCTTCCCACCCACCCCGTTTTCCTTAACCGCCGAGGTCTAATCAGATCTTCATCCTTTGGCCTTCTCCGTATCCTTCTGGCATATCTACCCAGCCAAGGCCTTAACTTCGAAGGAAGAAGCTGGCTGCTGGCAATCATTTTGCCCTCCTATTAACCGAGTTCTGTTTGCAATCTGATTTCATGTCAGAAAAACGCCTCCTCTTTTGGCGATTCTCTCCCCGCTTACGTCCCTAATTCTCCTGGGTTCCAAAAGAAAACCGAGATAAAAAGCAAAAAGAAAAAAAAGAGGAAGAGAAAGTAAAAGAAACGCAAGCAAAGGATGGGCAGGAAGTCCTCGATTTACAACCGCAACGTGCCTTCCGTCGTGTCCTTAAGACCCTGTTATTCCAACCAGCTGGTTTGACAGAATGATGAGTTTTAATGGGCATTTTAGCTTTGGGATTTTAATTATTACGGCCAATTTAATGAATCTATTTTAATTGTTTTTAACTTTTGTGTCTCTGTTGTTTTTATTATTTTATTTATTTATTTATTTATTATATTTCTATACCACCTTTCTCCCGCAGGACTCAAGGCGGTGTACAGTCAAGAAAAAATAAAAGATACATAAACATCATAAAATTGATAATTAAAATTATAGCATAGTTTAGCCCAAATAAATAAAACCCAGAATTATATAATATTTTAATCATTATTATGAGCTGTACACCGCCCTGAGTCCTTCAGGAGAAGGGCGGTATAGAAATATAATATAGAAAAGTTCGATCAAATAAATAAATAAAATAATTAATTTAGCTTTCTGTTGCTAATTGAAACATTTGCATAGCCAGTTTTGCCCCGTTTTGTGACAATTTCTTGCCACCGTCGTTAAGCGAATCCACCATAACTGTTAACCGCACGGCTGTTAAGTGAATCCGGCTCCCCCCCCCCATGGACATTGCTCGTCAAAAGGTCACAAAAGCGGATCATGTGTTCCTGGGCACACTGCAATCGTCGTAAATGTGAGTCAGTGGCCAAGCATCTGAATTTTGATTACGTCACCACGAAGACGCTGCAAAGGTCGTAAGTGTGAAAAACGGTCTTAAAACCCCTTTTTTCAGTGCCATTTGTAACTTGGAGCAGTCACGAAATGAACTGTTGTAAGTCGAGGACTGCCTGTATGGAATTGTGACCGTGGGAATGTTACCACCGTCGCTGAGTGTGAAAAATGGTCATAAGTCCCTTTTCTTCAGTGCCGTTGTAACTTTAAACAGCCCCTGAATGAACTGTCATAAGTCAAGGACGATTTGCAAACGGAACTCTTATTTGGAAATCTCTAAAAAAATCGCATCCGCTTTTTTTGCAGCCGCACCACGCTGCCGGCTCCTGCTTACCGCCAAGAATCCTTCCGGCACCGTTTCTTTTTTGAAATGGCATAGTAGTTGCTTTGTATTCTTTGCGAACAGCAAAACTGCCTTACAGATTCGCACGGGTTCGGGAGAACCTCTACAATACTGTGCAGTTCGGAGAACCCCCAAATCTCACTCCTGGTTGGCCTCGCCCACCGTACCCCACCCCGCCCAGGAGTCCCCCTGTGGCCCGTTTTGGATGCAGGTAAGTGCAGAGGGCATACAGAGGCTCGGGGAGGGCAAAAAACGGGCCTATCGGAAGTTTGGGAAGGCCGGAAAAGAGCCTATTTCTGGCCTCCAGAGGGCCTCCGGAACCTGGGGAGGCCGTTTTCGCCCTCCCGGAGGCTCAAGGAAATCCTCCGGAGCCCAGGAAGGGCAAAAACTCTCTCCCCCCAACACTGTAGTGCAGGAGGCTGACTAGGCCACGCTCACCATGGTGGGCGTGGTCTAGTCGGCTTCCTGTACTATGGCGGAGGGGGGCATTTTTTCCCTCTCCGGGCTCTGGAGGTCCACCCAGTAAGTGGGCAGAGAACCCCTTGCTAAAAATGTTTAAGCCCACCCCTGCTTACACGTAATCGCAGGTAATGTTGGATTGACTGCACCGGCTGACTGGTTCTAGAGCCGTGATGGCGAACCTATGGCACAGGTGCCACAGGTGGCACGCGGAGCCATATCTGTGGGCACGCAAACTCAGCTCTGGCATGCATGTGTGCACCAGCCAGCTGATTTTTGGGCTTTCTGGGCCCACCAGAACTCAGGAAACACACTGTTTCCGGTCTCCAGAGGGCCTCTAGGGGGGGTGAGGAGGCAATTTTTGCCCTCCCCAGGCTCCTAGAAAGGCTCTGGAGCCTGAGAAGAGCAAAAAACGGGGCTATCGGGCCCACTGTGCCATCACATGCCAAAAACAGGGGGAGCATGTGTGGCACATAGAATTATGGATGTACGCGCTCCCACCACTTTTGGCACGCAATGGCAAAAAGGTTAGCCATCACTGTTCTAGAGTCTCCACATCTTTTTTTACATCCTGACGACCAAAACTGAATGCAGTATGTATAACTTTAAGACTCTTTTGTTTTTTTTTTTAAAAAAAGAAAGAAGTCCCTTTTCTTAAATAATCTGGCTTTTCTCCTGCCTGCAGAGCTCTCTGCTGGGTGGATCTCGGCTGGCTTCACAACCTGCTTTCTGATCGCATCAGCCATGGTGATCCTGCTGGGCGCATGAGAGACCCTCGTGCGCTGGCATGGCTTCCGGGCTCTTTGCGAACAGCTGAGCCCCTCCATCAAGTCAAGGGGGTGGGTGGGTGGGATTTGCAGCACACGAGGCCTTTTTCTCTGACATGGAGGCAAATAACTTGAAATTAATTCAGAGGGCTGCCAAGATGACCGGTGGCCGAGAATGCAGACTAGACCAGGGAGAAGTGATAAAGGAAGCAGCAAAGGATGTTTAGCCCAGGGTAGACTTGATGGCCTTATGAGAGCACGCCTCAAATCGTGGCAGAGACGGACAAAAGCAGAATTCCAGGCAGTCCTCGGCTGACGACCGCAATGGAGTCCAACATTTATGTTGCAAAGCGAGACATTGGTTAAGCGAGTTCTGCCCCGTTTCGCGACCTTCCTTGCCGCTGTTTGTTAAGCGAATCACTGCAGTTGTTAAGTCCTTCCCCTGGAGTGGGGTGGGAATGGAGATTTTGCAATACCCTTCCCCTGGAGTGGGGTGGGAATGGGGATTTTGCAGTATCCTTCCTCCCAGGAGTGGGGAGGGAATGGAGATTTTGCAATACCCTTCCCCTGGAGTGGGGAATCACGGCAGTTGTTAAGTCCTTCCCCTGGAATGGCGTAAGAATGGAGATTTTGCAATACCCTTCCCCTGGAGTGGGATGGGAATGGGGATTTTGCAATAACCTTCCCCCAGGAGTAGGAAGGGAATGGGGATTTTGCAGTATCCTTCCCCTGCCACGCCCACCAAGCCACACCACGCCCACCAAGCCTTGCCCACAGAACCAATAGTAAAAAAATTTGAAACCCACCACTGGTCCTAAATCATCATTTTCAGCGACGTGGTAACTTGGAAGGGCCACTAAATGAACAGTCGTAAGTGCAGGGGGACGGGCAGGTGAGGATATAAAGAAAAAGGATCTGTGAGAAGAGTCTGACAAGAGAGCAAAGGAAAGAACCTACGATGGGAAATCTTGGGGTGGTTCATAAAATCTTTCCAAGGGGAAGAAATTGGGTATGTTGTAAATTGGACAAAAAGTAGAATTTTGTGATGGTTCCCGCCCCAACCCCAAAAACAGGGGTGTCAAACTCAATTTTTTTCCCGTGCTGGATCAGCATTCTAGTTGTCCTCTGGGGGGTGGGTGGGTGGAGGAGTTGGCTGGTGTATGCATGCCCAGACCCCGCCTCTGCCATCCTGCCCGCCTCCTGTGCGCACGCGTGCCCGCTGGGATCAGCTGAGCCTGGCCAAAGCGATGTAGACCGGGCTCCTTACCGTTTTGAGGACGGCCACATGGGCCGGATCTGACCACATTGCAGCCCCGAATCCGGCCCATCGGCCTTGAGTTTGCTCTAGAACTTTGCTAAGCCTTTTTTTTACAGCTTACACACGCAGTCCTCAACTTACAACCATTCATTTAGTGACCGTTCCAAATTATAACAGTCCTGGAAAAAGGGGACTTACGACCGTTTTTCACCCAACCACTGAAGCATCTCCACCCCGTAGTCACATGAGGGTCCTGGGGTCATGTGATCAGAGGTGGTATTCAGCCGCTTCAGACAAGTTTGCACGAACTGGTAGTGGCGACCTGCTAGTGCTCAGACACCTGGGCGCAATCCTGTCCTATATCAGTGTGTTTTTGACGCTGCACACACATGCGAGAGAATTGCTGTGTTTTGTCATGCCGCACACATGTGCGGATGGCGTGTGCTCACATTTCTTGCGCTGGGCGAACCGGTGTGAATTCAGTATGTGAATCCCATGTGCCATGATGGTGCAGTGGTTAGAGTGCGGTACTGTAGGCTACTTCTGCTGACTGCCGGCTGCCTGCAATTTGGCAGTTCAAATCTCACCAGGCTCAAGGTCGACTCAGCCTTCCGTCCTTCCGAGGTGAGTAAAATGAGGACCCAGATTGTTGGGGGGCAAGAGGCTGACTCTGTAAACTGCTTAGAGGGGGCTGTAAAAGCACTGTGAAGCGGTATATAAGTCTAAGTGCTATTTTCCTTTCCTTTCCTTTCCTTTCCTTTCCTTTCCTTTCCTTTCCTTTCCTTTCCTTTCCTTTCCTTTCCTTTCCTTCTTTCCTTTCCTTTCCTTTCCTTTCCCTTCCCTTCCCTTCCCTTCCCTTCCCTTCCCTTCCCAATGATTAGAATGCAGTTTTGCAGACTAACTCTGCCCACTGCCAGGAGTTCAATCCCACCAGGCTCAAGGTTGACTCAGCCTTCCATTCTTCCGAGGTGGGTAAAATGAGGACCCAGATTGTTGGGGGGCAAGAGGCTGACTCTGTAAACGGCTTAGAGAGGGCTGTAAAAACACTGTAAAGCGGTATATAAGTCTAAGTGCTCTTGCTATTGCTAATCCCACCTCTGCAACCTCCTGACAAGCGTAGTCAATGAAGGAAAACAGATTCCCTTAACAATCATGTTAATAACTTAACGCCTGCAGTAATTCCCTTAACAACGGTGGCAAGAAGGGTCGTAAAATGGGGCAGAGCCCACTTACCAGCTCCCTTGCTTAGCCATGAAAATGGTGGTCCTAAGTCAAAAGAGCCTGGTGGTGCAGTAGACTAAGTGCTGTTAAAGTAGCACTTAGTTGCCAGCAGCCTGCAATTACTGCCAGTTCGAATCTCACCAGGCTGAAGGTTGACTCAGCCTTCCATCCTTCTGAGGGAGGTAAAATGAGGACCCCAATTGTGGGGGCAATAAGCTGACTTTGTATAAAAAAGAACACTGCTTTGGGGGGGGGGGAGTCCTAATAAGCAGGTATATACAAAAGTATGAAGGCTATTGCTTAACGTAATGTAAGCCGCCCGGAGTCTCCGGAGAAGGGCGGTGTCAGCATTTCACGCTAATGCTGACATATGAAGAAGAAGCGGAGGCATCTGGAAAGGGACGGTTGACTCTTCACCTACTTATTTTCCCTGGAGAGAATATCCCCTAGGAGATGGGATGGGAGGGGGGAAATTCCTTTGAGTGGGAGCAGTAGATTAGGACAGAGTGACTGGGAAGATGGCCAATGAGTGCAGAGGAGTGGGAAGAGGAAAAGGAGGGTTTTGGCTGAGGAAGCCAGAGTTGGCTGCAATGAGTCGGAGTTAGAATGTTCATGCTTAATAAATAAGGGTTTTTTTTTTCATCAAAGACTTTGTTTGAAATGCAATTTATTTGAGACGACTTTGAACCCTGACAGGTGGCATATAAATCGAATAAATAAATAAATAAATAAATAATAAATAAGGTCTATCACCCCTCCCTCATGCAATTTTTTTTCTGTGTCCCCCCACTTCTGGTCACTTGGCTTTTGTGTGCGTAGGGAGCCTGTTGTGTGTTTGGCAATCAGTTACAATGTCGCTGAAATTTTCCACTTCTGGAGCAAATGACCCTTCAGACTGAGCCGAGAGCATTTGCTGACAATTAGAGATGTCATTAAAAACCAAAAATTAATTAATTAACTTTCTTTCTCAGCTTGGAAGCCTTGAAATGGGCCCGGTTGTGAGCGGAGGGCGTTTCGAATGGGGAACATTGGCGCCTCCTTCCCTGCTGGCGATGAGAAACAGAGACAGTTATCTGGGTAGCCAGAATGACCGGTCCTTCGAGCGGTTGGGGGCTGGAACCAAACAGACGGAAGTGTCTCTGGATTAAATCCTAAAGGGGCGTCGGGAGGCCAGTGGAGAAAGAGAGATTGTAGGCAGGGGTGGACTTCAAATATTTTAGCAAGGAGCTGGGTGGGCGTGGCCAGGGTGGGTGTGGCCAGGGTGGGTGTGGCCTAGTCAGCCTCCTGCACCACGGTGGAGGCGTGGGGGCATTTTTGTCCTCCCCGGGCTCCGGAGGCTTTTTTTGAGCCTCCGGGAGGGCGAAAACGGCCTCCCCAGGCACCGGAGGCCCTCTGGAGGCTGGAAACGGGCCTGTTTCTGGCCTTCCCGAACTTCTGGTAGGCTCGTTTTTCACCCTCCCCGAGACTCTGTGTCAGTGGTGAAATCCAAATTTTTTTACTACTGGTTCTGTGGGTGTGGCTTGGTGGGAGTGGCAGGAGAAGGACACTGCAAAATCCCCATGCCCACCCCACTCCTGGGGGAAGGATATTGCAAAATCTCCATTCCCACCCCACTCTGGGGCCAGCCAGAGGTGGTATTTGCCAGTTCTATGAACTACTCAAAATTTCCGCTACCGGTTCTCCGGAACCTGTCAGAACCTGCTGGATTTCACCCGTGCTCCGTGTGTGCCTTGCATTTACCTTCTGTGAAGTTTCCGAAAGGTGCCCTAATTAATTCATTCAGCTTTCAAGTTGCCACCTGAAGACTTGACTTTTGGCAATCTTTGGATGCATCTGATGCAGAGCTGGTATTCAGCCGGTTCGTACCGGTTCAGGCGAATTGGTTGCAGAGATCACGAGTGGGCCTGCTCCTCCGCCCCAGCTTTATACCATCCTATTTAGGCATGGTTTTGAGGCCAGGCGCCTCAAAAGACACTCGCGCTAGCAAAATGCATGCCTGCAAGGCCGGGCGCATGCACGGAAGACACACGTGAAGCTAGCATGTAACCAGTAGTGGCAAAATATGAAACCCACCGCTGATCTGGCGGGGCCCAGTTTGAAAAGATTAGGCTGCTGTCTAGTTTTATTTCCGAGAGAGGCTCAGGGCCCCACGTGGATTTGGGAAGGATTTCCAAAATGGCAGATCGGGCTGCGCGAACATCCTCTACCCCCAATTTCCTAGAAGAGCAAGATGGTTTTGCGGTTTAGGTGATGGAGGAAGAATGAGGAGAGCCGGGTTCAAATCCAGGGGACGGGAGTGAGGAAAGGATGGCGAAACTATCAATCAAACCAGCCAACTTCGCAGGGTTGTTGTGGGGGGGGGATTAAAGTAGAGGAACAAAGTATATAAGTGAAGCTCGTTGAGTTTTGGAGAAGAGGAAGGATAAATGAATCAGTCGAATAAGATATACCCCAAGCTGCTTTTCTCCTACTTCCGTGTAGGAGGAACCTTTTAAAAACATTTTTATTGTTCATTTTCCCCCCTCTAAAAGTAAGTGGTACGTTGGTAGTCGACTGCTTTGAAACTCATCGAATTTGGGACTCAATGCATTTTTGAGGTGAACATTTTGTCCCGATACTCATTGTTTGTTCAGTATTCGACACCCTAAGCTAGAACTTGTCAATATTGGCTGCCTTGTGATTCCCTACATTATTCCTTATGGGGAAAATCTGTTCGGTAGTCATCGTTTGTGGTACTTATCTCCCATCCTGGTACTACCACTTAATGATAAGTACCGAGGTACCACTGTATCCAGTTCAGTGAGGAAGACATTCAGAAGAATAAAAAGGATAGGAAAAAAGAGGAATTTTATATCACCGTAAGCTGCCTTTCCGTTTCATTTCATTACCCCAAAAAGCAACATTTCAAGAAGCGAAAGTCAAGAGACAGAGACAGACAGACAGAGAGACAGTCACTGTCTCCTCCAATACCCCACCACCACCTTACCAATCACCCCCTCCCCCATCCCCGTTAAGGACCCCATTTTCTTACTATGTGCAGCTGTAAGTAGTCACCGAGTCCAGAGGCACTGTCCACCCTCACCAGAATTGCGTTTTTCTGGTGCGTACTGAATCCCACGGCCAGCCGGTCAGCCCGCGTGCTCGGACGGTCATTTGGGGGCCAAATATACGTAATCAGCGCCCCTCCTTTGCCAAAAATGTACGTCGTGCCAGCTAGAAAGAGGAAGAAGGAGAAAAAAAATGGCATTAAAAATTGTTAACCTAATTTTGTGAAGATTCTTCTCTGGTAACATTGTACTGCAAACTAGGGCATACAAAACCTTTGCTAGACCAATTCTCGAATACAGCTCATCTGCCTGGAAGCTACATTGTATATCGGATATTAATACGATACGTCCAGAGGTATTTCACGAGAAGAGTCCTCCACTCCTCTGCTTGCAACAGAATATTTTATGCCACCAGGTTTGAAATTTTGAGCATGGACAACCTAGAATTACACCGCCTTCGGTCTGACTTAAGTGTAGTACACAAAATTATCTGCTACAACGTCCTATCTGTCAATGACTACTTCAGCTTCAACCGCAATAATACACAAACACACAATAGATACAAACTCAAGGTAAACTGCTCCAAACTCGATTGCAGGAAATACAACTTCAGCAACAGAGTGGTCAAGGCCTGAAATGCACTACCTGACTCTGTGGTCTATTCCCCCAAACCCCCAATTTTTACTACCGGGTGCGGACAGGGAACAACTCACCACTGATCCTTCCCCTGAAGTGGGGTGAGATTGGAGATTTTGCAATATCCTTCCTCTGTCATGCCCAACAAGCCACGTCCACAGAACCGGTAGTAAAAACTTTTGAAACCCACCCCTGCTCCACATTATCCAAATTATCTGGTTTGTTCTGAGCTTAGAGCAGGAGTTTAATTGAGGCTGTCACAGCCCCCTTAAGACCAACATTTGCAGGAGGACTTTTAATGTCCACCATTTACTCGTCGAGAAAGCTTCCTAAATGGTGCACCGGGTAGTAAAATTCAGTTTAGCGACTTTGCCGGCTGCTGGGGGAAGAAGCCAAAAGTGTAGGAAGAGATGAGTAAATCGCTCTATCCCTTTTACGAGTCTGAATTATTGTATTTTCTGTTAAGCCGTTTTTATGGAGCTGGTATCGTTTCTTTTATTTTGTTCCTATCATCTCGAGGCAAGGCAATGAATCTTTGGCCCTGGCCTGAGATGGAAGAAAGTTTTATTGATTGTTTTATATATATATATATATATATATATATGCTTAAATTGAGGTGTATAGGTTGATGGCGCTCGGCTTTACGGGAGGTAAAGCGACAGAACATGTGCAGAGTGCTTTGGCCCTCAAGCCAGCCACTCCGGGGCCTTGAAAACTTTCCTTCCTCTGCCAGGGTTTTCACTTTATCCTCTGAAGGGGCTCTTGGTGTTCTCAGAGCTGGACTTTTTTCTGTTAGACGTTTCATTACCCAACTACCCTGTTTCCCCGAAAATAAGAAAATAAGCCCCAGCGTGTTTTTTTCCCCAGGATGCTCATAATATAAACTCTACACTCCCCCCCCAAAATAAGCCCCAGTTAAGATTGACAGCTGGATGGATGCATTTAGTACCGTATTCCCCTCAAAAAGAAGACCTTAATGCGTCTTTTGGAGCAAAAATTAATATAAGACCTGGTCTTATTTTCGGGGGAAATATGATAGGGAACTTCATTGGCGCTAGAAGGGAGTAGGGTTTGCAGAGATGAGGAGGAGGAGGAGGAGGAAGAGGAGGACAGATGAGGAGATATGAAGGAAGAGGAGCAGGAAAGAGGAGGAGGAGGAGGAAGAGGAGGAGGAGGAGAGCACAAGGAGGAAGAGGAGGAGGAAAGAGGAGGAGGAAGAAGAGGATATAAGGAGGAGGAAGAGGATATAAGAAGGAGGAAGAGGAGGAGGACATAAGAAGGAAGAGGAGCAGGAAAGAGGAGGAGGAGGAAGAGGATATAAGGAGGAGGAAGAGGAGGAGGACATAAGGAAGAAGAGGAGCAGGAAAGAGAAGGAGGAGGAGGATAGAAGGTGGAGGAAGAGGAGGAGATGAGGAGGAAGAAGAGGAGGACAAAAGGAGGAAGAGGAGCAGGAAAGAGGAGAAGCAGGAAGAGGAGGACATGAGGAGGAGGAAGACAAGGAGGAGGAAGGAGGAAGACACAAGGAGGAAGAGGAGGACAAAAGGAGGAAGAGGAGCAGGAAAGAGGAGAAGCAGGAGGAGGAGGACATAAGGAGGAGGAAGACACAAGGAGGAAGAGGAGGACAAAAGGAGGAAGAGGAGCAGGAAAGAGGAGGAGGTAGAGGAAGAGGAGGACATGAGGAGGAGGAAGAGGAGCAGGACAAGGAGGAAGAGGAGGAGGAAGATATAAGGAGGAGGAGGAAGAGGAGGAGGACAACAACTGTGGGGCCCTTAGTACTCTCTGAGCTCAATTGTTTTCTTGCAAACATTTCATTACCCAACGAGGTAACATCATCAGTGCTGGTGGCGTTTGCTCTCCGTTTATATTCCATAATATTGTTATTACCTAGCATATAAACGGACAGCAAACACCACTCCTGACTAGCGTTGAAGGATGTTACCTCGTTTGGGTAATGAAACGCAAACTAGGTGACAAGCAAAGAAAGCACCAAGGATTCCTCCTTTTAACCCCGAGCTACCAATATTCTGCTTGATTGGTAATTTTCCCTTTTATCCTTTTCCTCCTCCCCCCTGGCATCCGTGTCACTGGGCTCCCTCTCTCTCTCGGGTTTGTTAGGGCGGCTATTCAAAAGCTCTGCTAATTGCCGCCACCAAGCCTTGCCAAATGACAGGCAGGCTTTGCGAGGAAAGGCCTCCCGTAAAAATAAATAGAAAATGATGACGGGGCCTCCACTGCTCCACCAGGGCACATGTCGGAATCAATGCACGATGGGGTTTGTTGACGCTTTGATCACAGAAATTTATTCCAGGGAAGGAATCTTACAATTTGTAAACATCGGGGGGGAGAGGTTGACACCTGTAAAAAAGATGTGGAGATTCTAGAAAGAGTTCAGAGAAGAGCAACCAGGATGATGAGGGGACTGGAGGCTAAAACAGACGATGAACGGTTGCAGGAATTGGGGGTGTCTAGTTTAATGAAAAGAAGGACCAGGGGAGACATGATAGTAAGTCTTCCAATACTTGAGGGGCTGCCCCAGAGAGGAGGAAGGGGGTCAAGCTATTTTCCAAAGCACCCACAAGCCAGACAAGGAATAAAATGGATGGAAACTGATCAAGGAGAGATTCAACTTGGAAATAAGGAAAAATTTTCTGACAGTAGAACCATCAACCCATGGAACAGAAGTTGCCTTCAGAAGTTGTGAGAGCTTCAGCCCTGGAAGCTTTCAAGAAGAGACTAGACTGCCATCTATCAGAAATGGTGTAGGGTCTCCAGCTTGGGCGAGGGGTTAGACTAGATGACCTCCCATCATGATTGAACTCAAAAGTGTGTTGGAAGAGATGATGAGGGGACTGGAGGCTAAAATAGACGATGAACGGTTGCAGGAACTGGGCATGGCTAGTCTAGTGAAGAGAAGGACCAGGGGAGACAGTGTTTCAATATTTGAGGAGCTGTCCCAGAGAGGAGGAAGGGGGTCAAGCTATTCTCCAAAGCATCTGAAAGCCAGACAAGGAATAATGGATGGAAACTGACCAAGGAGAGATTCAACCTAGAAATAAGGAGGAATTTTCTGACAGTGAGAACCATCAAACGATGAAACAGAAGTTGCCTTCGGAAGTTGTGGGAGCTTCATCACTGGAGGCTTTCAAGAAGAGACTGGACAACCACTTGTTAGAAATGGTATAGGGTCTGCGTGGGTGGCAGGGATGGACTAGATGACCTACAAGGTCCCTTTCAACTCTGTTAATCTGTAAATCCGTAAACCTTTCGCAGAGCAGCGGTGGGCCTTCAGCCTGTCTATAGCCTGCATAGGAAGAGTTTCTCGGCTTTTTCTTTGCTGCTTCTCTGCGACGGGACCGATGCACATTTTAGATTTTGCACAATGGTGGCAGGAGACATGAGGCAGCACGTGCCCGCCTCCCAGGTGGATGTGGAAGAACACAATGCGAGCTGCGTTCACACCGCAACATGCTTGGAGAAAAACACAGCAGGTGCATCGGCCTTGCAACACGCTAGCCAATTTGGGGGCGGGAGGCAGTTGGGGGGTGGGGGTGGGGGCGTTGAGAAGGTTCACCCACAATTCGGGGAGGCGCGCATTGCAAAATGACATCCTACCTGTCTGCATGCAATTGTAGGATGGATGGACTTCAACTCGCAGAATTCCCCAGAATAGCAAATGCAATAGCACTTAGGACAGGGGTCTGCAACCTTAAACACTCAAAGAGCCATTTGGACCCGTTTCCCACAGAAAAGAAAACTCCGGGAGCCACAAAACCTTTCCCATGACTATTTCCTGAGTGGCCACAAAACTAGCATACGTAGTTGAATTGAACGTTCTGTTTCCTTCTGAAACTTTTCTTTTCTTGGATGGTTGGCCTGTCGGGGGTTGAAAAGCTCAATAAATCGCGTGCCGGCGGATGTCGCACATTAGTGGTTATGATGCATATTTTGAGTGACAGGGAGCCGCAGCAGAGGAGTGAAGGAGCCACATGTGGCTCCAGAGCCGCAGGGTGGTGACCATTGATTTAGGCTTATATAGTGCTTTGCAATCCCCTCTAAGCGGTTTACAGAGTCAATCTACTGCCCTCAACAATCTGTCGTTTGACAGAGGTTTGAGTCAACTTTGAGCAGGTCAGGATTGAACTGCCGGCAATGGGCAGAGTCAACCTGCAATGCTTCATTCTAACGACTGGGCCACCAAGGCTCCTGCAATAACAGAGAATAACGGAAGGTTGGAAGGGATTTTTTAATCCAATCTTCTGCTCTGGCAGGAAACCCTACACCATTTCAGACGTCATCCAATGTCTTCTTGAAAACCTCCAATGATGGAGCACCCACAATTTCTGGTGGCAGGCCGTTCCACTGATTAATTGTTTTCACGATCAAGAAATTCCTCCTTAATTCTCCTCGCTTAGTTTCCATCACCATTGTTTCTTGTTAAATAAACCAGGGTTAGATAAACCTGGGAGGGGGGGACTGGTGCCCACATGGCATTTCTAGCTGGCTGGATGAGCTGGCAGGCCCCCAGGGGACCCTCATCCGAACCCCCATCCCAGGTGGCTCTGTCTATCTCCATTCTGACATTAAGAGCTCTAATTCAACAGCCTGGCCGGATGTTCTGCCCCAGCTACGGACCCCAAAGAATGCAGCACACACAATGTCCATTCAAACCTTAGTTTACTAAATAAACCAGTTTTTTTACAACAACAACAGCTGTTAATTAACTGCATTAACAGTCACCAAGAATTCACAAAATAATACTGAAAGCTTACTGTGGTTGGCAGAATGCCCAGAAGCAATTTGCAGGAAGCTGATAAGATAAGCAAACAAAGACACGAAGGTATGTGAACGAAGTTGTTCCCTGCAAATTGCTTCAGTCAGGGTTCCTCCTTAAATAGGCGAAGGGAGTGGCCAATTAGCGCCAAGCCTTACTCTCGAGGAGGCCTCCTCCTGAGGAGCCACTCCTGCCTTTTGGCAGCTCTGCGTGCCTGTGCATCGAGAAGAAGCTCCTCCTCTTCGTCCTCTTCACTTAAGGGAGCTTCTGGAGGTTCTGAAGGCCCTGGCAGAATCCCTGCCTCTGGCACCACATCTTCTCCAGCCTGCTCACTGTCCGACTCGAGTTGCACAGGCTGGTGGCGCAGCACCACACCAGCCTCTAGTGGCTAATTCGGACAGCGAGGAGGCTGGTGTGGTGCTGTATACGGGCCACAACACCGGGTGACTTCCTTGTGGTTAATCGACTCCCCACCGAGTTGGGACATCACATGATGCTGCACCATGTTATAAGCGATCCACCAAGTCACATTACAAGCACCCAGATCTAATGGGCTCAATTCTCGGGTTTGGCTTCACACAACAAAAGCCTGACTAGGTGGCTCAGTGGCTAAGACACTGAGCTTGTTGATCAGAAAGGTCAGCAGTTTGGCGGTTTGAATCCCTAGTACAGGTCTTCTGCGTGAGCAGGGGGTTGGACTAGATGGCCTCCAAGGTCCCTTCCAACTCTATTATTATTACAACATGGTGAATTGGCGAGTTCATTTATTTGCTTCCACGTAGGCCCAAAAACCATCGATTCACCCAAAAGGCTGGGTCGGTGCAACACACAACACCACAAAAAAGAAAAGAAAAGAAAGAAAAGAAAAAGAAAAAAAAGAAGCAGAGATCCATGCTAATCAAATGTAGCTTTATATTTTCTTTGTATAAATCTTTGTACAAATCTTTATATTTTCTGTCCTGCCCAGAAGGAGAAACCACAGCCAACTGTGGCCTCAGTTAAGGATGCAAAATTTGGAGTGTGAAGCTGCCGGAGTGCTGCCTCTGATTCTCTCCACAACCCCCTAAAATTAAGAGGACTTAAATCAAACTGCGAGGAATTATTTCAGGACGGGGCAAAACTCTGTGGCAGGGGAAGAAAGCCAGCGTGGTGCCAGTGTTCACAAAATGACTAGGGGAGGCGGAGGGTGGGGGCAGCAATGGGGAGAGGGGCTTATTTATTAACAGAATGGCACACACGACAACGCGGCTACTCGTATGCAAAGCGCAAGGCCCGGGTTGTAAACCCTCCCACCGGATCTTCCGTCCCGGCTAACTTAACTTACTCATTCAGGTGAACCTGTTTGCAGCCTGAGTCATTTCCCATTTTTAATTTCCCAAGGATGCAACTGGGGGGCCTTGCGGGGGCCCAGGAGCATTAAGTTTTCCAGCCCACTGGATCATTAAAAATCCCCGAGCAACTGTAAATAAAGAGGATGGCAGGCGGGAGAGTTCTTTCACAGCGGTACCAGCTCCTTAATGCATTTTGTCTCTTTAAAGTGGCACGGAGATGTGTCTCCAACCTAAACCCTTTGAAAAAAAACCACGAATCGGTGCTCGAGCGATGCGGGAAAACCTGGGGAAGGAGAGCAGGGGGATTGTTCATGTGCCGAGCGTTTTATGGCCCCCCCACCTGGACAGCACCCGGCTGGTGGCTTGACCATCCCTGTCCTACATTCCATGACTCAAGCCAAGAACACGAGAATTCACCACTACCACCCCCGGCCTGGCGAGCTGCTCCAGGCCTCGGGGAAACTAATGCATATTTCATATCTCCGCGGCGCTGCAGCAAAATGCTGTGCAAATTGAAATGTGCACGCATGCGCCTGTCGTTCGGGGAGAGAGGGCAACGTCTCACGCTCAGCTCCGATGCCACTGAGAGGAGGATCGGCCTCTAATGCAGAGTTTCTCAAGCTTGACCACTTGATGGACTTCAACTCCCCAGAATTCCCCAGCCAGCTGCGTTATGCTATGCTATGCTACGCTACGCTATATGTTACGCTATATGCTATACTATATGCTACGCTATATGCTATATGCTATGCTATGCTATGCTATGCTATGCTACAGGGGTGAAATGCAAAAGTTGTTACTACCGATTCTGTGGGCGTGGCTTGGTGGTGGGGGTGTTTAATGTGGCTGGGTGGGAGTGGCCAACTTTTCTTTTTTTTAACTTGTCAAAGCATTTTTTCTAATGCTTTGAAAAGCCTCTCTGGCGATCAGGCAATTCAGCTGGGATCGCCAGAGAGTTTTCAAAGCATTTTTTTAAAAGACCTCTTCGGCCAAGAGGTTGCAGAAAAAAATGCTTTGAAAAGCCTCTGACGATCCCAGCTGAGCCACGTGATCATCAGAGGCTTTTTTTTTTACTTTTTTAAAAGCATTTGTTAGTTGGAAGAGGTTGTAGAAAAAATGCTTTTAAAAGTAAAAAAAAAAGCCTCTGATGATCGTGCGGCTCAGCTGGCCATGCGGGGTGGGGAGCACAGGGATTTTTGCTACCAGTTCTCCGAATCACCTGCAACCATTGCTACCGGATCGGGCAATCTGGTCCAAACCGGGAGCATTTCACCCATGCTATGTTACGCTATATGCTACATGCTACATGCTACATGCTATGCTATGCTGGCTGAGGAATTCTGGGAGTTGAAGTCCACATATTTTAAAGTGGCCAGTGACACACACACTGTTCTAAAGCCTCTGTAGGGAGGCAGTCCTCGACTCACAACTACAACTGAGCCCAAAATTTCCGCTGCTAAGCAAGACAGTTGAGTTTTGTCCCATTTCACGAACTTTTCTGCCACGGTTGTTAAGCGAATCATTGCAGTTGTTCAGCCAGTCCCATGGTCGTTAAGTGACTCTGGCTTCCCCATTGACTTTGCTTGTCAAAAGATCACAAAACCCCCACAGGGAGACTGCGACCGTCATAAATACGAGTCAGTTGCCAAGCATCTGAATTTCGATCACGCGGCCATAGGGATGGTGCCACGGTCGTAAGTGTGAAAAATGGTCCTAAGTCACTTTTCATTGCACGTATCTGTCCCGGGGGGCCGTAGTTTGAGGACCCCCCCGATTTAGTACAAGATAAAAAATGCAAATAATTTTTCTGTGGACCACCAAAATCTTTCTCGCGGACCACCAGTGGCCACCACCGGTTGGTGGCCGCTGCATTAGAGGAGTTTTCCAGTGCTTATGGAAATACTGAAATCCTTTGCTACCTGCTTGTCTAGCACTTGTTGGTTGCAGCCAGCAAGAAAACCACAACATAAATATGTGTATTATTAGTAGAACTAAGTAAGTTTGTTAAATGTAACACAGATGATGGCCAACGTTCTATTTGTAGTAAAAGGAATGATATATGGCCGTGATGGCGAACCTGTGGCACATAGAGCCATATCTGTGGGCACACCAGCATTGCCCTAGCTTAGCTCTAGCATGCATGCTCTTGCCGACCACCTAATTTTCTGGCCTTCCAGCGCCACCGGAAGTTGGAAAATAGGCTGTTTCCAGCCTCTGGAAGGCCTTGGCGGGAGTGGGAGGCCATTTTTGGCCTCCCTAGGCTCCTAGAAAGCCTCGGGAGCCTGGGGAGGGTGAAAAATGGGCCTATTGGGCCCACCGTGCCATTGAGGGGGAGCACAGGGGGGTCGCGTGCACATGAGAGGGGGGCCATTGAATTATGGGTGTGGGCACTCGTGCCTGCGACCCCCACTTTTGGCACGCGATGGCAAAAAGGTTAGCCATCACTGATATATGGAATTTAACTGGTATAAAAACAATATATTGAAATACTGAACAAGATAACAGTGAAAGATTATAATTTAACAAAAACATGTGTATTATCATTAGAATTATATAACTTGTCCAAGGTAAATATGAGGAATATTATTTTAGTTGTATTAAAATGTGATTAGAAAGAGGCCAATATTCTGTTCGGAAAAGATGCATTGTATGTTTGGGTGTTTTAAAAATTAAAAAAAAACCTTTTATTTTTTAAAAAAGAGAGGATATTGTTTTAAACGTAATTAAAAATTAGAAAGGGGATAAACAATGGAAGATTATAATTTAATATAAATCTGTGTATTACTATCAGAGCTATGTAAGTTCAATAAACCCCAACAAATATGACTATCAATATTTTATTTGTTAGTAAAAGGAGCGACAGTTAGAAGTTGTAGATTGGTATATTGAAAAAAAAAATCAAAGAATGAAAAATTACAATTCAACAAAATATGGGTACTGTTACTAAAACGTAAGGTTGACAATCTTATGTCAACTGTATTAAATATGAAGAATATGGTTCTATTTGTACTAAAATGTAAAGACACTCAGGTACCACTCTGTTCGCACAATATGTTCGTAAAAAAAATAAAATAAAATAAAAAACTTTTTAAAAAAAGAAAGAAAAAAAAATAAAACCATCCATTTCTTTTGCTTCAAAGTGTTTTGTAGATTATGGGGGTGGGGAACCACCTTAAAATCTCATATATCGGCCTGATTCGTGGCAGACAGTTCAAGGACGGGTCCACTGCCCAACGTCAAAAAATTGATTAATTCCAAAACCAGGTTAAGTGTCTCCCATGAACTTGACTCTTGTTTTCTAATAGGTTTGGCCTTGCCAAAGTTTTCAACCATCTATTCAACCGTCCAGTGTCATTTTCAATCCATTTGCTACGGCAGGTTTTAAAGGTAATTGAGCTTATTTTTCACTGAAAATTGGGGCTTTTTTTTTTGCTGAATTAGCTTGCTGGATCAGTTTGGAAGGGAAGGTATTGATTGCCAAGCGAAAGGGGTGTCGTTTTACCAAATATATATTTGTACAGTTTTATTTATTTAGACATTTATAACACCGGGCAACAAACAGCATATCTGGATCAAACTTTCCTCTGGGTGTGTCACTGATCTTGGGGGAGAAAAAAATCCTGCATAAATTCATTCGGCTTTTAAACCGTGCCTCTTGTGAAGTCTCGTCACCTTCATCATCATCATCATCATCATCATCATCAGTAGTAGCAGCAATACCAGGGTGGGTAACTATGGCGACTTTATGACTGGTGGACTTCAACTCCCAGAATTCCTGAGCCAGCCCCATGGTCAAAAAATCCTGCATAAATTCATTCGGTGGTTTTTAAACCGTGCCTCTTGTCAAGTTATTAGTCTCGTCACCTTCATCATCATCATCAGTGACAGCAGCAATAGCAGGGTGAGTAACTATGGCAACTTTATAATTGGCGGACTTCAACTCCCAGAATTCCTGAGCCAGCCCCCACCATCAAAAATACATACTGTTGGAGCTTACTCGTATTTACGACGGTGTCCCCAGGGTGTGTGTGTGTCACATGATCCCATTTGGCGACCTTCTGACGAGCAAAGTCCATGGGGAAGCCGGATTCACTTAACAGCCGTGTGGCTAACTTAACGACTGCAAGGGATTCGCTTAAAAACAGGGGCAAGGAAAGTCGTAAAATGGGGCAAAAATTGCTTAACCAACGTCTCGCTTAACAACAGAATTGCAACACAATTGAGCCCAACCCAATTGTTGGGCTGAATTGTGGTCGTACGTCGAGGACTACTGGTGTAAGTTCTCTGAAGGCAGAGACAGTCTTTCTTTGCAATGCCAAAACCAAATATTCTGGGGAGGGAGGGGGCCCTCCATATATCAAAATCCTTGTCCATATGATATGATAGCAGTCTTCCAATGTTTGAGGGGCTGCCACAGAGAGGAGGGGGTCAAGCTATTTTCCAAAGCACCCGAAGGCCAGACAAGGAATAATTTATTTATTTATTTATTTATTAGATTTATATCCATTTATATAATGGATAGAAACTGATCAATCTATCTGAATCTATCTAAAATGATCAAAGGACTAAAACATGAAGAACGGTTGCAGGAACTGGGCTTGGCTAGTCTAGTGAAGAGAAGGACCAGGGGAGACAGGAGAGCATTTTCCAATACTTGAGGGGCTGCCCCAGAGAGGAGGAAGGGGGTCAAGATATTTTCCAAAGCACCTGAAGGCCAGACAAGGAATAATGAATGGAAACTGATCAAGGAGAGATTCAACCTGGAAATGAGGAGACATTTCCTGACAGTGAGAACAATCAAGTCATGGAACAGAAGTTGCCTTCGGAAGTTGTGGGAGCTTCATCCCTGGAGGCTTTCAAGAAGTGACTGGACTGCCATTTGTGAGAAATGGTGTAGAATCTCTTGCTTGGGCGGTGGGGGGGGGAGTTAGATTAGATGACCTCCAAGGTCCCTTCCATCATGATTGAACTGAAAATGGTGTTGGAAGGGATGATGAAGGGACTGAAGACTAAAATATACAATGAACAGATGCAGGAACTGGGCCTGGCTAGTCTAGGGAAGAAAAGGACCAGGGGAGACAGGAGAGCATCTTCCAATATTTGTGGGGCTGCCCCAGAGAGGAGGAAGGGGGGTCCAGCTATTTTCCAAAGCACCCAAAGGGCAGACAAGGAATAATGGATGGAAGCCGATCAAGGAGAGATTCAACCTGGAAATCAGGAGAGATTTTCTGACACTGAAAACAATTAACCAAAGTTGCCTTCGGAAGTTGTGGGAGCTTCATCACTGGAGGCTTTCAAGAAGAGGCTGGACCGCCACCTGTCAGAAATGGTGTGGGGTCTCCTGTTTGGGTGGAAGGTTGGAGTAGATGACCTACAAGGTCCCTTCCGACTCTGTTAGGTCATCTCCTGCCCTGGCCCAAATCACTAGGTTTTATTGTGGATTTCCCTTCCCGTTGATTGCTGCCAATTTTTTCACTCCCTCCTCGGCAAGAGAGACCAAGTAATTTCCCAGTTCTTATGTCAAGGTATGAGAAGATCTATTCGGAGCACGTAAGAAGATAGTTTCTAATGTCCGGAGTTTTCAAACAATTCGGCTACATCTGCCACCCAGCACCTCAGATTTAACAACTGTCGATAAAATAGATTAAAAAAGAAAAAAATCTGAAGAGTGAACGTGCCAGTGCCTGGAGACAGCAGAAGAGAAAGAACTGGGGAAGAAAAAGAAAAAAAAAATCAGAAAATACAAAGACGTACAAACAGAAGGAGCACGATCGTGGCGAGAGAAAGCAAAGGCAGTCCCAACGGTAATAGGCCCCTTGGGTGCCATCCCAAAACATCTGGAGCAACACTTGAACAACTGCTGGCATCGACAAATTCACTATCTGTCCATTGCAAGAGGCGGTTTTACTCGGAACAACCTCCATCCTGCCTCTCTCGGGTCCTTGGGATGATGGGACTCCGTAGGTAGACAAAAATGCCAAATTCGGTCTGAACATCTGGCTGCCTCTGCGACCGTCCATAGCAATAAGAATAGCAAGGACAGCTCGCGAGAAACGAGGCCAGGAGACATACGGGCAAGTCCTCAACTTACAACGGTTGGTTGAGTGACCGTTCGAAGTTTACGACGGCACTGAGAAAAAGTGGCTTACGACCGTTTTTCAGAGTTACAACTTTTGCAACATCCCCATCGTCACGGGATCAAAATTCACAGGCTCGGCAACTGGTTCATACTTACGATGGTTGCGGTGTCCCGGAGTCATGTGATCCCCTTTTTACGACCTACTGACAAGCAAAGTCAACCTGAGGAAGCCAGATTCACTTAACAACCGGGTAATGGACTTATCAGATGCAGTGATTCGCTTAACGACGGTGGTGAGAAAGGTCGTAAAACAGGGCAAAAGTCTTTTAACCCATGTCTCGCCTAGCCAACGGAAGTTTGGGGCTCCGTTGAGGTTGTAAGTCGAGGACTATCTGCATTTACAGGCCAGTGGCTTAAGTGACTGAAATTATGACGTATCTGTTGTGATCAAGGCCCAAGTAGTTATTACCAAACACAATCAGTCCTAAACAAACATATTTTATTAGAACAGCTGAGAATGAAGTAATTCTCAGCTGTTCTAATAAAATATGTTTGTTTAGGACTGATTGTGTTGGTCCAAATGAAGTCCAAAACAAATACTCCATAAACAATCCTTCAGCCTTATCACCAAACTTTGTCTTCTTTGGCACCTTGCCAAAGGCTTTTCTTGGCAAAGCCCCACGAAGTTCAGAGACGACAAGAAACAAATGTAGCAACGTTGCTTTCCTACAAAGAGCCCAAGAGCCCTTGCTGCTCTTTTAAGCCTTCTGGGAGGGGCCAATAATCTCCTGGCCTTACTCCTGAGTTGTCCTTTTTGCTTTAGCTGCTCTTGCCTTCTGGCAGCTCTTCTCATGTATGCACTAGGAACAGGCTCATCCTGTTCCTTTCCCTCTCTGCTGTCCGACTCTGGAGGCTCTGGAGTCCGCCCATCACTCCCAGACGGACCTGGCCCCATCTCTGCCTCCTATGCAGAGCCTTCGTCCAGGCCTTCCCCTGACTCCAGGGCTGGTCCATGGTCCTCCCCAGCCTCCTCACTGTCCGACTCAGCTGCCAGCTCCACAGGCTGATGGAGGACAACAACAGTATCTACCTGGGAGCTACTTATGATCCAGATTCAACATTTCAATGATCATAATCCCCTTTGCACTCAAATGAGATTTACTGGCCATTTGCTGGAACCTTTATCGAGAGAAATAAAGAGCTGTTTAGAGCATTGGTGAAATTAAGCCGGTTCTATCCGGCTCGGAACGAACTGGTAGCACCGGCGGCGAGAGGCTCTGCCCACCCGCCCGGATGTCATCACGTTCCATTTTTGACCCTCTGAGCATGTGCAGAAGGCTCTGCATGACTATGTGGAGGAGGCACCCGCGCTTATATTTGTGAACCAGTAGCAAAGGAAAATGAATTTCACCCCTGCTTTAGAGGCCTGCCTAGCGTTCACCACTTGCGTCATAACACCCACGGAGTAGAAGGATTTGTAATTGGCAGACAAACCGTACTCAACGAGTAGTCCTTAATGGTACTAGGTCTATATGGAGGGAAGTAAGCAGTGGGATACCACGAGGTTCTGTCTTAGGCCCAGGACTCTTCCATATCTTCATTAACAACTCAGATGAGGGAATAGAAGGGGAAGTTATCAAATTTGCAGACAATACTAAGCGGGCAGGAAAAGCTATCAGCCTAGATCAGGGGGTCCCAACCTTTTCTATACCCTGCACCCAGGGGTGAAATCCAGCAGGTTCTGACAGGTTCGGGAGAACCAGAAGCAGAAATTTTGAGCAGAGTGGGGTGGGAATGGGGATTTTGCAGTATACTTCCCCTGGAGTAGGGTGGGAATGTTAATTTTGCAGTATCCTTCCCATGGAGTGGGGAGGGAACGGAGATTTTGCAGTATCCTTCCCCCTGGAGTGGGGAGGGAATGGAGATTTTGCAGTATCCTCCCCCCTGAAGTGGGGAGGGAATGGGGATTTTGCAGTATCCTTCCCCTGGAGTGGGGAGGGAATGGGGATTTTGCAGTATACTTCCCCTGGAGTAGAGTGGGAATGGAGATTTTGCAGTACCCTTCCCCTGGAGTGGGGAGGGAATGGAGATTTTGCAGTATCCTTACCCCTGGAGTGGGATGGGAATGGAGATTTTGCAGTATCCTTCCCCTGGAGTGGGGAGGGAATGCAGATTTTGCAATATCCTTCCTCCAGGAGTGGGGATGGAATGGAGATTTTGCAGTATCCTTCCCCTGGAGTGGGATGGGAATGGGGATTTTGCAGTATCTTACCCTCAGTAGTGGGGAGGGAATGAGGATTTTGCAGTATCCTTCCCCTGCCACTCCCACCAAGCCACGCCCACAGAACCATTAGTAAAAAAAACTGAATTTCACCAGTGCCTGCACCCCGAGAACGCTTCTGATAATATTCTCGCACCCCTTAAAAAAATAAATAAATATGTGCCTATAATTATACATATATGCTATAATTTTGAAACTTCTAAACCCAAGGTTTTTTCCTTTTGTGAAATATCATCTTACACCCCAGGTTGGGAACCCCTGCCCTAGATGACAGGCTCAAGATCCAGACGGATTTTGGATAGACCGGAACCCTGGGCCCTATCTAAGAAAATGAAATTCAATGGAGAGAAAAGTAAAGTCTTCCACTTAGGCAACAAAGACATATAGATTGGGTGAAACCTGGCTTAATAGTAGTGACTGTAAAAGGGATCTTGGCATCTTAGTGGTCAACCAGCTAAATAGGAGCCAGCAACCAAAGAAGCCAATGCAACCCTAAATTGCATTAACAGAGGGATACAATCAAGATCAAGGGAGGTGCTAATACCACTTCTATAAAGCCTTAGTAAGGCCACGCCTAGAGTACTGCATCCAGTTTTGATCAACACACTATAAAAAAAGATGCTGAGACTCTAGAAAGAGTGCAGAGAAGAGCAACAAAGAGGATTAGGGGACTGGAGGGTAAAACATACAATGAACGGTTGCAGGAACTGGGCCTGGCTAGTCTAGTGAAGAGAAGGACCAGGGGAGACAGGAGAGCATCTTCCAATATTTGAGGGGCTGCCCCAGAGAGGAGGAAGGGGGTCAAGCTATTTTCCAAAGCCCCTGAAGGCCAGACAAGGAAGAATGGATGGAAACTGGCCAAGGAGAGATTCAACCTGGAAATAAGGAGGAATTTTCTGACAGTGAGAACAATTAACCCAGGAACAGAAGTTGCCTTCAGAAGCTTCATTACTGGAGGCTTTCAAGAAGAGACTGGACTGCCATCTGTCAGAAATAGTGTAGGGTCTCCTACTTAGACAGGGGGTTGGGCTAGATGACCTCCAAGGTCCCTTCCAACTATTCTATTCTATTCTATTCTATTCTATTCTATTCTATTCTATTCTATTCTATTCTATTCTATTCGGCTCTGCTCTGCTCTGCTCTGCTCTATTCCATTCCATTCCATTCCATTCCATTATTATATTTAATCCACTAATACCCTCCAGAACAGCAGAACCGAGTTTTTAAGAGCCAAGCTTTTCCGATCGTTCTCGCCGCCCCCTTCTTGCACGGCGCACCCAGGCTGCCAACCTCAGCCCTACATGCGCCGAATGAATCAAAGCAGGAAGGGAGAGGACGATGGGGGTGGGGGGTGGGAAAAGTAACGTGAAAATGTAGGTCATCAATGAGATGGCACGATGCTTCCCCCACCCCCTGAGTCGAGGAGGAGGGGGAAACGGGCAGCCCTGAATAATTCATCTTTCCATTAGGCCCCGAGGATTGTGGAGGGGGGGGCTGGAAGAGGGAGAGGCACCCCCCCCCCACTCCCCAAATCCAAGGACCAAGCCAGAAAGCATGTGCTGCAGAATTGCTGGTGGGGAAGGAAGAGTGGAGGGAGGTTGGACATCAAAGGAGGCCGTTCCCCTCGCTTGACGGGAGAAGATGCAGCAGAGAAAATCCCCTCGGTGTATTTCTGCACATGGATGGAGGAACGCGTTCCCGCTCCCCATTTCTGCAGGGAGGTCCAGAGCCCCCTTCTTCTGGGGAACAAAAGCCCTCACGGCCCTTTAGCAAGTCTACATAGAACAAAGCAGAATTAACCATTTAAATTTAAGAAGTTTAAGAAGTCTATTTGATCGGGAGGAGTTGGGAGACCCCCATTTCAAAGTCACTCGGTTATTACAAAGCCGTTGCAACTCCTCAGAAGGGTTTTCCGGTCTAATGGTGTTGCTTATCAGGTCAGTGGCCTATTTTGAGTGAAAGAATGTCACTCAAAAAAAAAATACAGGCCAAGTTTTTAAAACTTTTGCCGGTCCAGGCAAATGTCTTGAAGTGTCTTGGCTTGATTCAGCAAGAGAAGCTCAAAACTGGGCCAGTGGTCTCCACTCAACACGCCGCAGGATCTAGCTATAACCCGGTTTGAAATTCTTTACGTGGAATCATGAGGACTAGAAACATGGTTTTCTTTTATCATTCTAAAAGGAAACGGCCATTTACCAGTCTTCAGGTCCCAGGCTTCATCTCATCACACCCAGGCAGAAAGGAAAATACCGCTTTATAAAGACCTTAGTAAGACCACGGCTGGAATACGGCGTCCAGTTTGTGGTCCCCACGTTACAGAAAAGATGTTGAGGCTTTGGGAAAAAGTGCAGAGAAGAGCAACTAAGATGATTAAAAAGGCCTGGAGATGAAAACCTAGGAAGAATGGTTGCAGGATTTGGGTTTGGCTCGACTAGAGAAAACAAGGACTGGGAGGGGGTGGGGGGGACATGATAGCAGTGTTCCAATATTTGAGGGGCTGCCACAAAGAAGGGGGGGGGAGTCCAATTATTCTCCAAAGCACCTGAAAGCAGGACAAGAAGCAACGGATGGAAACTAATCAAGGAGAGAAGCAGCCTGAATTAAGGAGAAACTTCCTAACAGTGAGAACAATTAACCAGTGGAACTGCTTGCCACCAGAAGCGGTGGGTGCTCCATCCCTGGAGATTTTTAAGAAGAGTAGATAGTCACATCTGAAATATTATTGCTTCTCCTGTTTGAGCAGGGGCCAGTCTAGAAGATCTCCAAGGTCCCTTCCGGCTCTACTTTGATTCTGAGAGCAGGCCTCAAAAGCTCAGAGCTGCGGGGACTCAGGCGGCACACGCACGGAATGAAGAAAGAAACCAACATAAAAAGGCAAAATCCCAGTGACGCCGGCCGTGGCTTTGAAGCCCAGAGGTGTCAAATTCACTTTTTTGCAATTTTCATCCTGCCCTTCCATCTGTAAGAAAAGCCACGGGGGCTTTAAAATGGCCGGAAACTGGTGTCAGAGAGCATAAATTAAGGCAGCCTGGGCCGACATGAGAGGAGAAATCACTTAACTTCACGATGCTCTTAATCTGTTTTGGAGGGTCGGATAATAAACCGGGACCGAGAAATGATCAGGATAAGTTTTGCCCAAAGGCTGACATCAGTCCTTGAAGTTACGACCACGATTCAGCCCAGAATTTCTGTAACTAAAGCGAGACTTTTTTTTGGAATAACCTTAAACCTGAGTCTACCTTAAATCGATCAGGATCGAACTGCTGGCAGTCGGCAGAATTAGCCTGCAATACCGCCTTCTGACCACTTGTGCCGCCAGGGCTCAGTTTTGCTTAACGGTTGTGTGATTTGCTTAATGACCACTGGAAAAAAGGGTTGTAAAATTGGGGTGAGTGAGTCAATGAATGACTCCCCCTGTTTAGCGACACACGGTTTTGCTCCCAGTTGTCGTCCTAAGGCGAGGACTAACCTGTAAATGCAGTTTCCTTGCGCATAATGGAATAGGATAGAATAACAGAGGTGGAAGGGACCTTGGAGGTCTTCTAGTCCAACCCCCTGCTTAGGCAGGAAACCCTACACCACTTCAGATGTTGGTTAAGCAAGTGTTGCCCCCTTGTACGAAATTTCTGGCCATGGTTGTTAAGTGAATCACTGCAGCTGTTAAATTAGTATCCCGGTTGTTAAGTGAATCTGGCTTCTCCCATTGACTTTACTTGTCCAGAAGGTCGCAAAAGAGGATTATGTGACAGCCCGCCCCCCCGGGATGCTGCGACCGTCATAAATCAGAACCAACTGTTTGACTTTTGATTATGTGACTGTGGGGAATGCTACAACGGTCGTAAGTGTGAGAAATGGTCCAGAATGACTTTTTTCAGGGCTGTGGTAACTTCAAATGGTCAATAAATGAGCTGTTGTAAGTCGAGGACTACAGATTGTAGTCCTCGACTTGCAACAGTTCATTTAGGGACCGTTCAAAGTTACAACGGCACTGAGAAAAGTGACTTAGGACCGTTTTTCCACACTTACGACCGTTTGCGGGGTCCCCGTGGTCACATGAACAAAATTCAGGCGCTTGGCAACTGACTTGTACTTATAACAGTTGCTGTGCCCCATGGTCAGGTGACCCCCTTTTGCAACCTTCTGACGAGCAAAATCAACAGGGAAGCCAGATTCACTTAACAGCTGGGTTACTCACTTAACAACCGAGGCAAGAGATGTCGTAAACTGGATCAAAACTCGCTTCACAAATTTGTCTCACTTAACAACAGAAATTTTGGACTCAATTACAGTCATATGTTCGAGGACTACCTGTAATTGTATTCCAGGTTGCAGCTAACCCAACGATGCGACCCCCTCGGCCTTCCCTTCACAACTGCAGTGATTCACTGAACAACTGGCAAGAAAGGTCGTATAATGGGGCAAAAAAACCCTCACTTCACAAATTGTCTCACTTAGCCACAGAAATTTTGGGCTCAACTGTTGGTCATAAGTCAAGGACTACCATCTCTTCCTCTGCCTTCATCTTCTCCTTCTCCTTCATCACTTGAGACTTTCAAGAAAAGACTGGACTGCCATTTATCAGAAATGGTGTAGGGCCGTGATGGTGAACCTATGGCACACATGCCGGAGCCATAACTGTGGGCATGTGAGCCATTGCCCTAGCTCAGCTCCAATGCACAGGGCGGGCGCCGGCCAGCTGATTTTTGGGACTTCCGGGCCCACCGGAAGTCAGGTAACGGGCTGTTTCCAGCCTTCAGAGAACCTCCTGAGGGGGGAGGCCTTTTTGCCCTCCCCAGACTCCTAGAAAGCCTCTGGAGCCTGGGGAAAGTGAAAAACGGGCCTTTTTTCCCACCAGAAGTCAGCAAACGGGCCGTTTCCAGCTTCGGGGTATGTGTGGAAGGCCGTTTTCACCCTCCCCAGGCTCCTAGAAAGGCTCTGGAGCCTGGGGAGGGTGAAAAACAGGCCTTCTGGTCCCACTGTGTCGTGTGCCAATAGCAGGGGGAGCGCAAAGGATTGCACGCACATGCACGGGGCACATTGAATTATGGGTATGGGCACGTGCGCGCAATCCCCCTGCACTCCCTCCACTTTTGGCACACAATGGCAAAAAGTTAGCCATCACTGGTGTAGGTTCTCCTTCTTGAGCATGGGGGAGGGGGGTTAGACTAGATGACCTACAAGGTCCCTTCCTACTCTGTTAATCAACCCTTCGGCCTTCATGCCTTTCCAAAGATCAGCATCTTCTCCGATGCGTCCTCTCTTCTCATTCGGTGGCCAAAAGCATTTTGAATTTGTAATCGCAAAAATTCATTTGTGAGTCGAGGGTCGTCACGACTTCCTTTCCGCCCTGCAGCAGCATCCCCCCACCCCCCCAAAATATTTCACAAAATACTCTTTCAAGTCCTCGCCCCAAAAAAACCCCCAAGGAACTCGACAAATGAAGAAGCCACTTGATCAACCTTCGGTGCCCAATCGGCGGCCGCTCGTATCCAAAGTGGAAAAAAAAAGGAACAGAGTGACCTAGCAACTTGATAATGGATGAGTGGTCCTACCCCCCCGCTCCCCCCCCCCCCGCAAACCCTTCTCCTATTTGCTATTTGCAAGGACCCAAAGTCCTCCGTAATGGATCTTGAAGTGGGAAGGTAAACTTGCTAATTGTGGCGGCCGTAGCTTCCTGGAACTACTGGGTGGTGGTGGGGACGTGATGGGGGTACCCAAAACATCACTGCAGCCTCTGAGGCTTTGAAGCAGCAGGACGGAGCCTGGGATGAAAAGAAGGACCAAGTGGGGCGGGTGCTTAATAGCCATCTCCCAATATTTGAGGGGCTGCCCCAAAGAAGAGGGGCGTCAAGCTATTCTCCAAAGCACCCGAAGGCAGGAACGAGAAGCAACGGATGGAAACAAATCAAAGAAGAAAATCAACCTGGAACGAAGGAGAAATTTCCTGACAGCACAATTAATCAGGGGAACAACTTGCCTCCAAGAAGGTGTGAATGGAAAGAGTGCAGAAAAGAGCAACAAAGATGATTAGGGGCCTGGAGGCAAAAACGTAAGGAAGAACGCTTACAAGAATTGGCTATGTCTAGTTTAGTGAAGAAGGACGTGGTGGCTCAGTGGCTAAGGTGCTGAGCTTGTCGATTGAAAGGTTGGCAGTTAAGCGGTTCGAATCCCTAGTGCTGTGTAACAGGGTGAGCTCACATGACTTGTCCCAGCTTCTGCCAACCTAGCAGTTCGAAAGCATGTAAAAAAATTCAAGTAGGAAAATAGGGACCCCGTTTGGTGGGAAGGGAACAGCGTTCCGTGCGCCTTTGGCATTGAGTCATGCCAGCCACGTGACCACGGAGACGTCTTTGGACAGCGCTGGCTCTTCGGCTTTGAAACGGAGATGAGCACCGCCCCCTAGAGTCAGGAACAACTAGCACATATGTGCCAGGGGAACATTTACCTTTACCTTTTACCAATATTTCACGTGATTTTGATTCTGTGCCTCTGTTCATACAACTAAGGATTGCCTTAGCTTTTTCAGCTGCTACCGCACATGGCTGGCTCATGCTTAAGGGATCGTCCAACTAGGACTCCAAGGCCCCTCTCACAGTTTCTGTTTTTGAGCCAGGTTTTGCCTAATCTGTACTTGTATCTTTGTTTTTTTTTTCCTGCTGTAGAAAGTTAGCAGCCACCCCTCCTAGAAGAATGAAATATTTTAGGGAATATTAAAAAGGCAGAATATTGTATTTCCCCTAAAAGAGAAATAGAAATCTTAAGGGAGACAGAAACTCAGAGCCCCCAGCAGATATTTGGTGCCCATTGAGAAGGACTGGGCCAGCTTATCTACAAGACAAAAGACCTTCAGCTCCAGGGTGATGGGATTAAATCATGACCCTCCAGGACCAGTGGTTGCTACCGGTTCGGGCGAGCCGGTAGTGGTGATGATGTGACATCACCGAACCGGTTCTCTTTGACTGGGGGTTGGGCCTTCACGCCACCCCCCCCCGCGTTATACCTACCTTAATTTGTTGTTTTTTAGCCCAGGTAATAGGCGCGGCACAGTGGCAAAGTTTAACGCGTATGCGAGTGTAGCGAGCACACACACGGGGATTACATGCAAAGCATGTAAGCGAAGAGAACTGGTGGTAACACCGGTTGGAAGCCATCCCTGTCCAGGACATAGGATTATCTTTGTAGGAAGTTAGCACCCACCCCTCTCCTAGAAGAATTAAATATTTTAGGAAATATTAAAAAGGCAAAATGTATTTCCCTGGATGAGAAACGAAGAAGCATGTTTTAAAGACAAAGCAGCTTCCTGGCTCCCCCCCACCTTTGTCAATGGGCCATTAAGGCCTCAGCCAAGCTCACTCCCCCACTGTTGTCAATGGACCATCATCTGCAACACAATAGGACCCATCTAGGAACAGAAACTCCCCACATGGCACCTGGGAAGATTATATCAGCCGGCAAGGCTAGCTAAAACCCCCGCCCCCTGGGAGACTGACAACCAATCAGGATACTCTTCCTGTGCCCCAGGAAGTCCAAAGCTCAGAGAGGGTATAAAACCAAGGCACGCTCAGCATCTCGTCCCCTTTTCTGTTCAGGAACTCAAACCATGTGATCCTGTCTGTCATTAAACCATCTTTCCAAGCCGTCTCCATGTTTCTGGTGTCTTTTCCCCCACTTGGAGCTGAACTCAGAAGGATATTTCTTCCAACATCTTCTAGCAGCAGGGCTCCCCACATTGCAAAATCACCTGGGGACGTTGCATCACCTGGCAAACTTCAACCAAACTTGACTCAGACAAACGTGACCCCACGTGGCCCCATGGGAATCTGACAGCAACCAATAGAATATATTTCTTGCTCAGGAACAGGAAGCTCAAGGACAAGGCCCAAGAGAGGGTGTGAATAACCCTCATTCTCCACTCCATGTGGTCAGCTGCCCAAAAACCCATGTGGCGCTCTTCATCAATCAATCAACCAATCAATCTCTCCAATCCGCCTTTGTGTTTCTGGCATCTTTCACCCCGCTTGGAACCAAACCCAGAATGGAGATTTCTTCCAATGCTGCCTAAAGTGTAAAACCTTTTGCTTTTTCCACATTAAATTTTATTTGGCTGGATAGGGCCCCATTGTCCTATTCCAAGCCTCCCTTGAGATGGAAGGAGGGGTGGGGGTGGGGGTGGGGGAGGGAAAATTTCCTGGAATAAGAGCGGCTTCCAGATATGATGCGTCCGTGATGTCACCAGGATGAGAGCCCAGCTGGAGATCCTTGTAGAGTTTCTCCAGAAGCCTCCCAGCCTTCTCTAAAGGAGCTCTCTCGGTTTTTTTTTTTCAAAGCAGGAAGGCAGAGCTGAGCAAATTGCTGTGATTTGCATGTGTGTGTGTGTGTGTGTGTGTGTGAGAGAGAGAGAGAGAGAGAGAGAGAAAATGAATTTCTCCTACCCCCTCTTTGCACCCACCCAGCAGGCATCTCTTCCTCTGTTTCCCCCCCTCCAGGTGTGCAGGCTGGCATTAATTCCTTGCTTTTATAAAATAAATATTGATACCAGCATTGGCGTGCGGTGAATGGCAGTGTTTTGGCATGAGTAATGGGTCCTAATGGGGGTTTATTTTTAAACCAAGGAAACTGACAAAGATCATTAGAACCTTAATAGAAATTCCATCATTAGCATAAGTATGGGAGATTAAAGGCACAGATTTCTCCATTTTCTCCCTCTGCAAAGCCCTCCTTTTCTCTCTAGAAACATGGAGGAGGGGGGGAGAAGAAAGCCAAACTGGCAATCCAAAACCGGGTGTGGATTCCAGGAATTTCTGATCTTCTCGGTCTTAGTTGGGGAATGAGGATCAAATCCGATCCTGGAATTTAGGAGGAAGACGGGGTTCAGGGATTGAACTTGGGAGAAAGGAAACCCCATTCTTTCCAATTCCAGGGTTGCAACAGAAACGGCAGCAAGGAATCTGTCAATGAGTTACCCAAGGAAAGGAATAAGGGAATAACGAAATAGCAGAGGCGGAAGGGACCTTTGGAGGTCTTCTAGTCCAACCCCTTTGCTCTAGCAGGAGACCCTATAGCATTCTCAACAAACGGTTATCCAATCTCTTCTTAAAAGCCTCTTAAGAGCACCGACCACTTCTGGTGGCAAGCTGTTCCACTGATCAATTATTCTCATTGTCAGGAAATTTCTCCTTCGTTCCAGGTTCCTTGGTTAGTTTCCATCCATTTGCTTCTTGTCCTGCCTTCTAGTGCTTTGGAGAATAATTTGATCCCCTCTTCTTCGGGGCAGCCCCTCAAATATTGGGATGCTGCTATCAGATTTAACAGATTAACAGAGTCTATTCTCTGCCTCCCAAGTCCCAGCTGGTCGGGAGGAAATGGGGATTTTGCAATAACCTTCCTCTGCCACGCCCACCAAGCCACACCCACAGAACTGGTAGTAAAAAAATTTGAAACCCACCACTGCCACAATCCCTTAATCATCATCTTGGTTGCTCTTCTCTGCACTCTTTCCAGAGACTCAACATTTTTTTTTTACATCATGGGGTCCAAAACTGAATGCAATATTCCAAGTGTGGCCTTACCAAGGCCTTATAAGTAGAGTAGAGTAGAGTAGAGTAAGTAGAATAGAGTAGAGTAGAGTAGAGTAGAGTAGAGTAGAGTAGAATAGAATAGAATAGAATAGAATAGAATAGAATAGAATAGAATAGAATAGAATAGAATAGAATAGAATAGAATAGAATAGAATAGAATAGAGAAGACTAGATTAGACTAGACTAGACTAGACTAGACTAGACTAGACTAGACTAGACTAGAGAAGACTAGATTACACCAGACTAGACTAGACTAGAGTAGAGAAGACTAGATTAGACTAGACTAGACTAGACTAGACTAGACTAGACTAGACTAGAGAAGACTAGATTAGACTAGACTAGACTAGACTAGACTGGACTGGACTAGAGTGGACTAGAATAGAGTAAAGTAGAGTAGAGTAGAGTAGAGTAGAGTAGAGTAGACTAGACTAGACTAGACTAGAATAGAACAGAATAGAATAACAGAGTTTGAAGGGACCTTGGAGGTCATCTAGACCTACCCCCTGTTTAGGCAGAAAACCCTATACCACTTCAGACAAATGATTATCCAACATCTTCTTAAAAACTTCCAGTGTTGGAGCATTTACAACGTCTGGGGGCAAGTCGTTCTACTGATTAATTGTTCTCACTGTCAGGAAATTTCTCCTTAGTTCTAAGTTATTTCTCTCCTTGATTAGTTTCTACCCGTTGCTTCTTGTCCTGCCCTCAGGGGCTTTGGAGAAGAGTTTGACTTCCTCTTCTTTGGGGCAGCCCCTGAGATATTGGAAGACTGCTATCCTGTCTCCCCTGGTCCTTCTCTTCATTAAACTAGATAAACCCAGTTCCTGCAACCGTTCTTCGTATGTTTTAGCCTCCAGTCCCCTAATCCTCTTTGTTGCTCTTCTCTGAATGCCATATTCCAAGTGTGGCCTTACAAAGGCCTTATAAAGTGGCATTAACACATCACGGGATCTTGATTCTGTCCCTCTGTTAATACAGGGAGGTTGAGTGTCTAAGGAGAATTTCTCGGTTCTCCAGGTCACGGTTTTCCCAATGGTGCTTTTTTCAAGTGGCAACTGGACTTTCTGGTTAAAGTCTCTTGGAAAAGCTCCTTTGGGACAGGGAGGTTAAACCAACTCTG
Organism: Coluber constrictor foxii; assembly: GCA_038048745.1. Classification (NCBI taxonomy): domain Eukaryota; kingdom Metazoa; phylum Chordata; class Lepidosauria; order Squamata; family Colubridae; genus Coluber; species Coluber constrictor. The sequence continues at coordinate 4,726,270 of CM075975.1, forward strand.
GTTCAGATGTAGCCTACCTCTACATGGTGTTTCTCAACTTCAGCAACTTTTAAGATGTGAGGATTTCAATTTCCAGAATCCCCCAGCCAGCAGGCTTTAAGATGGAATTCTGGGAGTTGAAGTCCATATACCTTTTAAGGTTGAGGAGTCTGATAAACCGGGGGGAGGGGAAGGGGGCGCTGAGGAGCAGAACACTTTCATTCAAATGCCAACTTCAGTGTTTTAATGCCCTCTAAGGTAAAGGTAAAGGTTCCCCTTGCACATACGTGCCAGTCGTTCCCGACTCTAGGGGGTGCTGCTCATCTCCGTTTCAAAGCCGAAGAGCCAGTGCTGTCCGAAGACGTCTCCGTGGTCATGTGGCGGCATGACTCCACGCCAAAGGCGCACGGAACGCTGTTCCCTTCCCACTCAAAGGAGGTCCCTATTTTTCTACTTGCATTTTTTAACGTGCTTTCAAACTGCTGGGTTGGCAGAAGCTGGGACAAGTCACGGGAGCTCATCCCGTTACGCGGTGCTGGGATTCGAACGGCTGCACTGTCGATCGACAAGCTCAGCGTCTTAGCCATTGAGCCACCACGTCCGTATGCCCTCCATAAAGGCACAAATAACCCAGAAGAAAAATACATTAAATTATGATCATTAAAATTATGGCTCATCCTGAAAACTATTTATTTATTTATCAAATTTATACAGCCACCCATCTGACAGAAAGCGATTCTAATCCTGGCTGGGAGTACGGCAGTAAATATTTTCCCCCTATAAAACTACCTCTATTTCCTTTTCCTTTTTGTTTTTTAAATAGAAGGATGCTTAACGAAGCATTCTGCATACAGTACTGTCATATTTTTTTTGAACTTTTTTTGTTTTGTTTACCAAAGACAGTAATCAAACTGTACAGCCATTGTTACCGAAGAGAAAAAAGAACAACGCTATGCCAGCTGGTGGAATAACACCGAAAATTGTTATGTGTGCCCCCTTTCCCACCCCCAGTAATGAAGGTGGAGGGCTTTGAGTGGCATATCTGGATCGGGTTCTGCAAAAATAAAAATGGGGGAAAAATGTGCTAATTAGCAGGAACACAACTAAGTTAGCCAATTAATAAGGCTTCCTTCTGGTTGCTAGAAAAATGGCAGACTGTTACAGGACTGACCTGTTTCACACGTTTGAAAGCCCACTTTTTTTTAATCATCATCATCATCATCATCATCATCATTATCAACCTTGGTTTATTCTCCCAAGATGCTATCTGTAGCTTGGCGGAACTGAAAACAATTTAAAAAAAAAGAAAGGTTTGCTTGCGGAGAAAAATCTCTTCCACACAGAAATTCTAAGCCGAATTTTTAGCATTTAGAACGAGGACAAAAATATCTTACGGTAGATGATAGATAGATAGATAGATAGATAGATAGATAGATAGATAGATAGATAGATAGATAGATAGATAGATAGACTGTTTTCTCCAAAATAAGACATCCCCTGATGATAAGTCCAAATTGAGTTTTGAGCACATGGCAATAAAGCCAAGCACTTATTTCAGGGTTCAAAAAATAATAAAAGACAGGGTCTTATTTTCAGGGGAACATGGTAGATAGAGAGAGAGAGAGAGAGAGAGAGAGAGACAGACAGACAGACAGATGATAGATAGAGATAGATAGATAAGAGACAGATAGATATAAATAAATAAATATAGATGATAGAGATAGATATCTACCCTGTTTCCCCCAAAATAAGACATCCAATCGGGCTTTTGAGCGCATGGCAATAAAGCCAAGCACTTATTTCAGGGTTCAAAAAATAATAAAAGACAGGGTCTTATTTTCAGGGGAACATGGTAGATAGATAGAGAGAGAGAGAGAGAGAGAGACAGACAGACAGACAGACAGACAGACAGACAGATGATAGATAGATAGATAGAGATAGATAGATAAGAGACAGATAGATATATATAAATAAATAAATATAGATGATAGAGATAGATATCTACCCTGTTTCCCCCAAAATAAGACATCCAATCGGGCTTTTGAGTGCATGGCAATAAGGCCAAGCGCTTATTTCAGGGTTCAAAAAAATAGAAGACAGGGTCTGATTTTTGGGGAAACATGGTAGACTTCTAGGCAAAGGGAGGAGGTGCCAGCTGGGGATGATGGGAAATGAAGTCACGACCTTTGTTCGTGTAGGGAAAGGTGTCCGCAGAACGTTGGGTTTGCGAGGGCTTTTTTAACTTGGCGTGTTTGTTCCTCAAAAGGAAGGCGGCAGGAAAGCAATTTTATGGTCTGCTTCTTTCAGCCTGCCATCAAAATTCAAGGTTGTACCAGAAAATGTGCTTAAAGATCATTTTTTAAAAAACCAGAACCAGACACATAAAGAGAAGATTCGTTTCTCGCGCTTGGCTGTCAATGTGGTCGGGTCCAATTGTCCTAGTTTGACTCATGGCAGAGCTGGGAACCTGGCCACTGCTGTTGGTAAACTGGGGTTTGTGGTTTTGCAAGATGCACGAGCCGTGGCCAGAGCAAGCGTGGCTTTTCAGCACAAGGGAAACAGCCTCTCTTTCTCTCTCTCTCATACCCACTCATTCATAAAGATACATATACACACTCACGCATATACACACACACACCAGAAAGCAAGACAGCAAACAATGGATGGAAACTAATCAAGGAGAGAAGCAACCTGGAATTAAGGAGAGACGTCCTAACAGTGAGGACAACGAACCAGTGGAACTGCTTGCCACCGGAAGTTGTGGGTGCTCCATCACTGGGGGGTTTTAAGAAGAGACTGGATAGTCATTTTGTCTGAGATGGTCTAAGGTCTCCTGCTTCAGCAGAGGGTTGGACTAGATGACCTCCAAGGTCCCTTCCGACTCGGTTATTCTATATTCTGGATCGCCACCCATTCTGCGGGATTCAATCAGCCAGCCAGATGTTCTGGGAGACAAGCAGTCCTCCAGTGACCAGGCTCTAGTTCACGGGAGGCTTTATAGGTAACAACCAGCACCTTGAATCAGATGCAGAAACAAACCTAAGAAAGGGTCCTTGGAGGTCTTCTAGTCCAACCTCCAGGGATGGAGCGCCCACAACTTCCAGTGGCAAACTGTTCCACTGGTTAATTGTACTCACTGTTAGGAAGTTTCTCCTTAATTCCAGGTTGCTTCTCTCCTTGATTAGTTTCCATCCATTGTTTCTGGCCCTGCCTCCTGGTGCTTTGGAAAATAGCTTGACCCCCTTCCTCCTCTCTGGGGCAGCCCCTCAAATATTGGAAGATGCTCTCCTGTCTCCCCTGGCCCTTCTCTTCCCTAGACTAGCCAAACCCAAATCCTGCAACTTCCTATGTTTTAGTCTCCAGGCCTTTAATCATCTTAGTTGCTCTTCTCTGCACTTTTTCCAAAGTCTCAACAACTTTTTGGTAACATGGGGACCAAAACCGGATGCCATATTCCAGGTGTGTCAAACCTGTTGCAAGAATCTTCCCATGCAGAGGTGTTAAAGACTCCTTGTCCTCCTCATTCAACCCTCCCAATCTTTCAAAAAGGGAGAGAGAGAGAGAGAGAGAGAGAGAGAGAGAGAGAGAGAGAGAGAGAGAGAGAGAGAGAGAGAGAGAGAGAGAGAGAGAGAGAGAGAGAGAGAGAGAGCGCATCATGGCACACAGGAGATGCCAATCAAACTGCCCATCCATCTCACCTGGCATTCGCCACCGAGAATTTTCATAGATTTTTTTTTTTTTTGGATGGGGGTTTCCGTCCGTTTCCGCAGACGTGGAATTTGGGCGTTTCCCACGGTCTAAAGCTGAACTGGATCCGATCCAGAGTGGGCAGATGTCCAAATTGGCTTAATTTCTCCAAATGGAGTTGAACGCCGGTCCTGAATCAGGCCCAATTCACACACTTTCCTGGATGCCACACGTGGCCAGCGCCACCGCCGCGCGGCTGCCAAATAGCCGTTTTTAGTGTGACAGGAGGGAGCCTTCATTAAACACAAGTGGAAAACGGGATTAACCGTACTTAATGAAATGGGATTGTTAATTAAGCTTAGGGGGCAGTTAAAACACGCTTCGGATTTTTTACTTGGGGCCCGATCTATACTTGGGATCGGCTTCAACCCTTTTGCAGGAGGGGTGTGTGTGTGTGTCAGATATACATTTGAGACTCAAAAATGCTCCCACCAATGTCCATTCTTGACCTTAAAACGGGAAGTCCTTTTTCATTCTCCTTGGCCTTAGCGGGACCCCGCTTGGAGATTGGGTTCGATTCTGAACACAACACACCAGTGGTGGGTTTCAAATTTTTTTTGCTACCGGTGGGCGTGGCTAAGTGGGGAGGGTATGTGACTGAGTGGGCATGGCCAACTTGATGTCACTCACGCCCACTCAGTCACATGACATCCCTCCTCCTAGCCACGGCCACAGGAAAAGGTAGGAAAATTTTTGGAATTTCCACCTATCTATCCCCGCCCTCCCTTTGCCAGTCACCTCCGTTTCCCTTCCTTTAGCGGCCCCGGCCCTACTAGAAAGCAGCTGGCCAAACCCTTGAATTGGTCCCTCGGTCGCCACTCGTTCGCTCCATAAGCCATTTTTGTCGCCATCATGTTCTTCGTGCATGCACATTCCATTGGACTTGCAAGAGCGATGGGATGCGTGTACGTGAAAAACATGGCAACAAAAATGGCTCACAGAGCGAACGAGCGGGAACCGGGGGACCGAGGGACCGATTCAAGGGTTTGGCCAGCCAACCAGCCATCGCTACCAGTTCGGCAACCTTGGTCAAATTTCCACCAATGGTTTGCACGAACCGATGCGAACCGGCTGAATATCACTTTTGCCCCACACATCCAGAAGGATGGGGACGGGGGGGAGTGGGTTTGGGGGATACCAATGAAGATGACACCGGGATATGAGGAACCTGCCCTGTGGAAGAACTGGGAGTCTTCAAGCTGGAGGGGAGAAGACGTGATGGCCAACATGGAAGATGATCAGGGAGTACTTTCCGTGGCTACAGAGGACCAGAAGTAACACACAGAAGTCACAGTTACCTAGATTTTGGCTAAAGATCAGGCCAAACATATACAACGATATCATAATATAAATCCTTAGTAAGGCCACACCCGGAATGCCGCATCCAGTTCTGGTCACCACATTACAAAGAAGATATTGAGACTTTGGGAAAAAGTGGAGAGAAGAGCAACGAAGATGATTAAAGGCCTGGAGACTAAAATGAAGGAAGAACGGTTGACGAAACTTGAAACGGCTAGACTGGAGAAAAGGAGGACTACGGGTGACATGATAGCAATTTTCCAGTATTTGAGTGGCTGCCACAAAGAGGAGGGGGGGTCAACTTAAATTTCCAAAGCACCAGAAGGACAAGAAGCAACGGATAGAAACTAATCAAGGAGAGAAGCAACCTGGAATTGAGGAGAAGCTTCCTAACGGTGAGGACAATTAAGCAGTGGAACTTCTTGCCTCAAGAATGTTGTGGGTGCTTCATCCCTGGAGGGTTTTAGCAATAGGAATAGCACTTAGACTTATATACCGCTTTATAGTGCTTTATAGCCCTCTCTAAGCGGCTTACAGAGTCAGCCTCTTGCCACCAACAATCTGGGTCCTCATTTTACCCATCTCGGAAGGACGGAAGGCTGAGTCAATCATGAGCTGGTCAGGATCAAACTGCTGGCAGTGGGCAGAGTTAGCCTGCAATACTCCATTCTAACCATTGGGAAGGAGGGAGGGAGGGAGGGAGGGAAGGAGGGAAGGAAGGAAGGAAGATCAATAGCACTTAGACTTATATACTAGTTAAGTATATAGTTAAGACTCCCCTAGTTAAGACTAGGGGAGACATGATAGCAGTCTTCCAATATCTCAGGGGCTGCCCCAAAGAAGAGGGAGTCAAGCTATTCTCCAAAGCACCTGAGGGCAGGAGAAGAATGGAGGGATGAAAAATAATTAAGGAGAGAAGCAACTTAAAACTAAGGAGAAATTTCCTGACAGTGAGAACAATTAATCAGCGGAACAATTTGCCACGAGAAGTTGTGAATGTTCCAACACTGGAAGATTTTAAGATGTTGGATAACCCTTTGTCTGACGTGGTGTAGGGTTTCCTGCCTAAGCAGAGGGTTGGACTAGAAGACCTCCAAGGTCCCTTCCAACACCTATTCTATTCTATTCTATTCTATTCTATTCTATTCTATTCTATTCTATTCTATTCTATTCTATTCTATTAAAATTGGGCTAAGATACACAAAGTTCCAGAGTGGAAAACCAGACTGCAATATTTAATAATATAGGTACCCAGCACAATGGCAAAGAAAGGAGCCTGTGTAGCGTAGAGGGCTAATGCCTCCTACTAAAGGCAGCAATTAACACCAGCTGCCTGTAATTTCTCTGAGTTCAATCCTAGCCAGGCTCAAGGTCGACTCAGCCTTCCATCCTTTCTAAGGTGGGTAAATTGAGGACCCAGTTTGTGGGGGCAATAAACTGACTTTGTATAAATATAAATATACAAAAGTATGAATGCTATTGCTTAACGCCTTGTAAGACGCCCTGAGTCTCCGGAGAAGGGCGGCATATAAATCAAAATTAAAATAATAATAAAGAAAAATCACTTTCAGACAATGGCTAAGAAAAATACAATTTTCAAGCTTGACCAACTCTCAGCAAAATCAGCTACAGATACTCCTTGACTACCCGAAATTTAAGTTGCTAAATAAAGTAGTTATTAAGTGAGTTTTGCCCCGTTTTACAATCTTTCTCCTCACCGTCGTTAAGTGAATCACTGCAGCTGTTCAGGTAGTCACACGGTTGTTAAGCAAATTGGGCTTCCCCACTGACTTTACGGGTCAGAAAGGTCGCAAAAGGGGATCCCGTGACCCCCGGGACACTGCCACCGTCGTAAATGTGAGTCAGTTGCCAAGGCAGCGTCTGAATTTTGATCTGGTGACCACGTGAATGCTGCTGCAGCAGTCGTAAGCGTGAGTCGTAAGTCAAGTTTCAGTGCCGTTGCAACTTCCAACGGTCACTAAACAAACAGTCGTTTGTTGAGGACTACCTGTATTGGTCGATCATGTCCCCAGTCCTGCTGATCAAACAGCATTCCTCCAAAATCTTTGTTTTAAAAAGAGTTTGGTTGTTTTTTTTTTTAATTCATCGGCCCAAGTTGGAGCTGCTGCTTCATGAACTGAACCCGGAGCCCGTATCATTTTCTCCAAATAATTTCAGCTGACTCTAATGCCCCCGTAATTCCCATCGCACCAAAGGCAGAAAACCCTGTTCCCACGGCTTCCTTCTCCCTCTCTTTGGCTGTCCGGAGTTCGAATCTTCCCTCGACAGAAACTCATCGGCTGCCTTGGGCCCGGTGCGACCTCTCAGACTGACTACCTCATAGGGTTGTCGCAAGGGTGGAAACGGGGTGAAGGACCAGCGAGTAGAGTTGGGGAGCAATCAGGAGTGGGCTGCTGGGGATTCGGGAGAACCTCTAGATAAGATTCTGTGCAGTTCGGAGAACCCCCAAATCCCACTTCTGGTTGGCCCCGCCCCGCCCCCCACACCCACACCCCTCCCAGGAGTCCCCACGCGGCCAACTTTGGACGCAGGTAAGTGCAGGATGTGCGCGGAGCCTCGGGGAGGGCAAAAAACAGGCCTACCGAAAAGCATTGTAAGCCGCCCTAAGTCTCCGGAGAAGGGCGGCATATAAATCAAAGTAATAAATAAAAATAAATAAATAAATAAGTTCACGAAGGCTGGAAATCGGTCCATTTCCAGCCTCCAGAGGGCCTCCGGAGCCTGGGGAGGCAGTTTTCGTCCTCCCAGAGGCTCAAAGAAAGCCTCCGGAGCCTGGGGAGGGCAAAAACGCCCCCTCCGCCATGGTGCAGGAAGCCGACTAAGCCACACCCACCATGGCCACGCCCACCCAGCAATCGGACAGAGAACCCCATGCTAAAATTTTTGAATCCCAGCCTTGGCAGCAATCAACAATCTCTTTGGAGGACCAATTCTAACTGCCATCTGATCAAGGAGAGATTCAACCTGGAAATGAGGAATTTTCTGACAGTGAGAATAATCAACTCATGGAAAAGAAGTTGCCTTCGGAAGTTGTGGGAGCTTCATCCCTGGAGGCTTTCAAGAAGAGACCGGAGTGCCATTTGTCAGAAATGGTGTAAGGTCTCCTGTTTGGGTGGGGGGTTGGAGTAAATGACCCTTCCAACTCTGTTCATCTGAATCTATTCATCGTAAAATCCCCTTGTCAGGTTTCGAGGTCATCTCAAATAAATTGCATTTCAAACAAAGTCTTTGATGAAAAAACTCTCATTTATTAAGCACGACATTCTAACTCCGACTCATCGTAGCCAGCACTGACTTCCGGCCCAAAAACCCTCCTTTTCCTTTCCCCACTCCTCTGCACTCATTGGCCATCTTCCAAGTCACTCTACCCCTAATCTACTGCTCCAGCTCAAAGGAATTTCCCCCCTCCCATCCCATCTCCTAGGGGATATTATCTCCAGGGAAAACAAGTAGGTGAAAAGTCAACTGTCCCTTTCCAGACGCCTCCACTTCTCCTTCTTATGTCAGCACTAGAGAAAACGCAGCTTGAAATGCGGACACCCCTTTTACTGGATGGGTTTCAAAAATCTGAAACCTCTAATGATAAAAATGGTGGTGGTGGTGTGGGGGGAAGAGTTGACTTACTAAGAACTGATTGGGAAAGAGCAGCCAGGCGCTTAAATAGGTATTAAAGTAGACGCATTAAAGAAATTGTAGTTTTAAATTTGATTACTTTTTAGGATCCGAGAAGTCTATGTTTTGTTTTGTTTTGTTTTTTTGTTTTTTTAACTTCAGGGCCTCCCTTGGTATTTAATGGTTACCAATGTTTATCGCTCGGATGTTTTATTTTATTATAATCATTTCATTTCATCGTGGTTCGGCTTTACACAGCTTTGCGCCATATGCTGCTTAGAGGCTGTTTTTACCAATAAGGCAGCCTATAAAAATTGTGAGATTAACAATAATAATAATAATAAAGAAGCAGAAATCAAATTTTTGTTTGCTTCCAACCTATCCGTTCTCTCCGAATCTTGAGCTGCTTGGCGGTTTCAGACTTGCAATTCCAAGTATGGTGGTGTAAAAAAGCGAATACAATCCTGGGTTGTATAAACAGAGGCACAGATTCAAAAGCACGCGAACTTTTAGTAAGTACCGCTTTATAAAACCTTCAGGTAAGGTCACACCTGGAATACTGCAGCCAGTTTTGGTCCCCACATTACAAAAAAAGACGTTGAGACTTTGGAAAAAGTGCAGAGAAGAGCAACTAAGATGATTAAAGGCCTGAGAGACTAAAACATATGAAGAACGATTGCAGGATTTGGGTATGGCTAGTCTAGAGAAAAAAAGGGATGTGGGGAGGGATACATGATAGCAGTCTTCCAGTTTTTGAGAGGCTGCCCCAGAGAGGAGGAAGGGGGTCAACCTATTTTCCAAAGCACCAGAAGGCAGGACAAGGAACAACGGATGGAAACTAATCAAGAAATGAAGCAATTTAGAACTAAGGAGAAAGTTCCTAACAGTGAGAACAATTAACCAGTGAAACTGCTTGCCACCAGAGGTTGTGGGTGCTCCATCACAGTGAATGAGACTGGATAGCTCAGCAGACTAATGCATTGTAATTTAACTCCAGCTGTCTGCAATTACTGTAAATTCGAATCTCACCAGGCTCAAGGTCGACTCAGCCTTCCATCCTTTCTAAGGTGGGTAAATTGAGGACCCACTTTGTGGGGGCAATAAGCTGACTTTGTATAAAAATACAAAAGTATGAAGGCTATTGCTTAACGCATTGTAAGCCGCCCTGAGTCTCCGGAGAAGGGCGGCATATAAATCAAATTTAAAAAAAAAAAAAGTACATTGATCGGCATACATTAAAATGAAATTTCGTTGCCTACAGCTCTCAAAGGGTCTCCACTTCTAATATACACTACATAAACATGACAAAATAAATAAATGCAGAATTATGCATGTAGCCACATATATTATATTATTACATTCTGATTGAAAGTGACTGGTCTGTCCGGGGGATTCTCCCCATTGTTCTTGAAATGAGGGTTTGTTACGAAGACCACAGTTTTACAACTGACAACCGGCTTTTCTGCCCAAAACCAGCTCCCGAATGGAGTCCGTTCAACGTTACAATTTAAACTCCTGGGGCCTGCCATAACATCACTGGGTCAACGGTGCAGGTAGAAATCTGCTAGGGAAATCTGGAAGGGCTGCCTGCCCAGAACAATCTTCCAGAGCTGACCTTGAGGATCAACGGGGAGTACTCTCATTATGGCTACATCTGTTTTTTATGACCCAGGGAATGAGGGAGGGAGGGAGAGAGAGAGAAACAGAGAGGGAGGGAGAGAGGAGGAGAGAGAGAGAAAGAGGGAGAGAAAAAGAACGAGAAAGAGAGAGAAAGAGAAAGAAAGAAACAGAGAAAGACAAACAGAAAGAGAGAGAGGAACAAAGAGAAAGAGAGGGGGGGGACAGGGAGAGAAAGAAAGAGAGAGGGAGGGAGGACGAGGGAGAAAGAGAGAAGGAAAGAAAAAGAAACAGAGAAAGAAAAACAGAAAGAGAGAGAGAAACAAAGAGAGAGAGGGAGAGAAAAAGAACGAGAAAGAGAGAGAAAGAGAAAGAAAGAAACAGAGAAAGACAAACAGAAAGAGAGAGAAACAAAGAGAAAGAGAGGGGAGACGGAGGGAGAGAAAGAGGGAGGGAGGACGAGGGAGAATGAGAGAAGAAAAAGAAAGAAACAGAGAAAGACAAACAGAAAGAGAGAGAGAAACAAAGAGAGAGAGGGAGAGGGAGAGAAAAAGAACAAGAAGAGACAAAAAGAGAGAAAGGGAGAGAGAAAGAAAGAAAAAGAGGGAGGGAGGGAGAGAGAAAGAAACAGAAAGACAAACAGAAAGAAAGAGAGAGAAAGAGAAAGAGAAAGAGGGAGACAAAGAAAAAGAGAGAAAGAGGGAGAGGAAGAGAAAAAGAATGAGAAAGAGAGAAAAAGAGAGAGAAAGGGAGATGGGGAGAGAGAAGGAAAGAGAAAGAAAGAGGAAGAGAGAGGGAAAGAGAAAGAGAAAGAGAAGGAAAAAAGAAAGAAAGAAACAGAGAAAGACAAATGGAAAGAGAGAGATAGAAACAAAGAGAAAGGGAGAGGGAGAGAGAAAGAAAGAAAGAGAAAGAAAGAGGGAGAAAGAAAGAGAGAGAATCAGAGAAGGAAAGAAAAAGAGAGAAAGAGACAGAGACAGAGAGAGACAGAGGGTCCATGTGATGAAAAAGTCCTTTTCTCCAAAGAGAAAATCAACTCTAAATATCTGCTGGACACAAAAAAGATCCCTTTATTGTATTAACAACCAAATCTCACCTGGCCAGGATAGGATAGGATAGGATAGGATAGGATAGGATAGGATAGGATAGGATAGGATAGGATAGGATAGGATACCAATACCTGCAAAAGTCCTTTAACTTAAAAAGTTGAGCTCCCCGCAATCCCAAAATCACCAAGAAAGCAAAAAGTCCCTGAAACAGTGGGGTATCATGGGGGTTCCCATTTTTGAGCCCCAAAGACCCAGGAGCCCCAAAATTGCAGGACCTGGGCTCTCTCAGCCTTAACCTGTTCCTTTGGAGAACCCAGGACTCTGAAGCTCCAGAGAAAGTTGTTTCCCAAGGCTGTTTTATTTTTCATAAAGAAGGAGGCAGAAGGGAGAATCACAGAGTCGGAAGGGACCACGGAGGTCTTCTAATCCAGATCCCTGCTCAAACTGGAGACCCTGTACTACTCTGGACAAATGGCTGCTCAGCCTCTTCTTGAAAACCTCCAGGGATGGAGCACTCACAACTTCTGGTGGCAAGCAGTTCCACGGGTTAATTGTTCTCACCAAGGGGAAGTTTCTCCTTAATTCCAGGTTGCTTCTCTCCTTGGTTAGTTTCCATCCGTTGCTTCTTGTCCTGCCTTCAGGCTGGGCTCCAGCATGAGTCCGAAAGTTCAGAAGACTAAACCTAAACCGAGCCAGACTGAATCTTGCTGTCAACTCGCAAAGCATCCCTGGCCTGCTCTCAAGTTGCCCCAAGCAAGAGGGATGGGAAACCAATGAAACGGCACAGCAGCCAAAGACCGATGCACATTCCAGACTTATCCCTTTCAAGGCTGTATCCCAGGGTTACCCACAGCGGCCGGAGGGGAGTGATCTCTACAACCCGCGAAATTGCTCCATTGGCGAATGTGATTGATGACACACCCTGGGGGCAAGGGGGGAAACAGGGTCATGATTGGGAGCGTAAATCACGTGGGGTCAGAGCTGGCTTCACTTGGGAAGGTGCGAACATGAAGCTCCTAATAAATAACTGGATTTCTTTTGAAGTTTGGCTCATGGTGTAATTAGGGAACCCTGACACCTGTACCATTATCTTTCGACAAGTATAAAGGTGGTCCTTGACTTACAACAGTTCATTTAGTGACCATTCAAAGTTACAACGACACTGAAAAAGGTGACTTAGGACCGTTTTTTACACTTATGACTGTGGCAGCATTCCCCCACAGTCACAAAACTGAGACGCTCGGCAACTGACTCATATTTATGATGGTGGCTGTGTCCCGGGGAGGGGCTCACGGGATCTCCATTTGCGACCTCCGGACAAGCCAAGTCCACGGGGAAGCTAGATTCACTTAACAACCGGGTGGCTAAATGAACCGCGGCTGTGATTCACTTAACAACTGTGGCAGGAATGGCCGTAAAACAGGACACAAATCCACTTCGTGGTCTCACTTAGCAGGATAAAGTTTGGGGTCGATTTTGGTCGTTAAGTCAAGGACGAGCTGTATTTGCCTGCCTTCGTGAAAACCTTCATTTTTAGCAACCGCTCGGCACCGCGTGGCTGGAAGCAACTTTTCCTCTAAAGCCAGATAAGGGAAGCTTTCTGAACATGCTCCATGGACCCTTTCTCCCTCTGTCATCTGACATAGCTGACTATGGTTTCTAGGGGGAGCAGAAGGTGGAAGGACTCCCGGCCAAAGAGACGGTTGAACCTTGGCTTCTCGTCACCTTTGCTCCGGGGGTTTCATGATCTACCACGATTAGCCCCTCTCTGCCCCCTACTCCTTCTGCCCTGGAGTTGCCCGGGCAAATTCTATTTTTTGACACTTTCCAAAGGCAAAGCTCAGCTGTCATGACACGCTTAACTGGGTCAATGAGAGGGCTAATGGATTGTGGGAACCCTTAAAAAGAGGTCAAATGACTCAGCCAATTAACCTCCCTTGCGGGGGGGGGGGTGTTAGACGGAGCCCAAAGCAAAGCCAGCCAGGCAAAGGAAAACTGCTCCCCCCCCCTACTATTCAGTGGCATGGCGAGAACCCCTAAGGCCTATTGGGTCCTCCAAGAAAAAGACTTGGAGCGAAAGAGAAGCCGGAAAAGCAAGCCCATTCACAGGATTTTGAGAGGTGGGGGGGGGGCACAGAACATGCCTCCCAAATGCTGATTGGCTGCGAGAGCCAAGCCACGCCTCCCGTAACTTGCCTGGACCAATGGCCGGGGGGGGGGGTGACTCGTGCTGTGAAGCCTGGGCAGATCTTCTGGATCTCCCAAACTGTGATTATTATTTTTTTTTAACCCAATAATCGTGACTGTATAAGAAGGGCCAGTTTGGTTTAAGGCACCAGGATTGAAAATGGGAGACAGTGAGTTCTAGTACTGCCTTAGGCATGAAAGGCAGCTGGATGACTCTGGGCCAATCATCAGGAGACGGTGAGTTCTAGTTCCGCCTTAGCCATGAAAGGCAGTTGAGTGACTTTGGGTCAATCACCAGGAGACTGGGAGTTCTAGTCCTGCCTTAGGCATGAAGGCTGGCTGGGTGACTTTGGGCCAATCACCAGGACACTGGGAGTTCTAGTCCTGCCATGGGCACAAAAGCCGGCTGGGTGACCTTGGGCCAGAGCCCGTCTTTCTCTCGGCCCACAAGGTCAAACTCAGGCAATGGGCTCAGTTGGGTCAATTCTTTATTACAACCCATGATTGATTTTTTTTAAAAAAAGAAAAAGTGGAGCCTGCATTTGCGGGGAAATGCTGAGAAGGTTGGTGGGGGGGGGGGTGGAAATGTGATCACTTAGCTCCTGTGTGTGGAAGATGAAGCTGGAACTTTCTGGAACAGCCCAGCTGCCCACCCACATGGCTGTCCTTCTAGATTCGGCTGCAGCCACCAAGCTAGGGCCTGGTTCAGCGTGGGTGTGTCCCAGTGGTGAAATCCAATTTTTTTTTTAGTACCTGTTCTGTGGGTGTGGCCTGGTGGGCATGGCAGGGGAAGGATACTGCAAAATCCCCATTCCCTCCCCACTCCGGGGGAGGGATATTGCAAAATCCCCATTCCCTGCCCATACCTGGGGGAAGGATATTGCAAAAACCCCATTCCCACCCCAATCCAGGGGAAGGATACTGCAAAATCCCCATTCCCTCCCCACTCCAAGGGAAGAATACTGCAAAATCCCCATTCCCTCCCCACTCCAAGGGAAGGATACTGCAAAATCCCCATTCCCTCCCCACTCCAAGGGAAGAATACTGCAAAATCACCATTCCCCCCCACTCCAAGAATAATACTGCAAAATCACCATTCCCTCCCCATTCTGAGGGAAGGATACTGCAAAATCCCCATTCCCTCCCCACTCCAAGGGAAGAATACTGCAAAATCACCATTCCCTCCCCACTCTGGGGGGAAGGATACTGCAAAAACCCCATTCCCACCCTACTCCAAGGGAAGAATACTGCAAAATCACCATTCCCTCCCCGCTCTGGGGGAAGGATACTGCAAAAACCCCATTCCCACCCTACTCCAAGGGAAGAATACTGCAAAAACCCCATTCCCACCCCACTCCAGGGGAAGGATACTGCAAAATCCCCATTCCCTCCCCACTCCAAGGGAAGAATACTGCAAAATCACCATTCCCTCCCCACTCCAAGGGAAGAATACTGCAAAATCACCATTCCCTCCCCATTCTGAGGGAAGGATACTGCAAAATCCCCATTCCCTCCCCACTCCAAGGGAAGAATACTGCAAAATCACCATTCCCTCCCCACTCTGGGGGAAGGATACTGCAAAAACCCCATTCCCACCCTACTCCAGGGGAAGGATACTGCAAAATCTCCATTTCCAGCCCACTCCAAGGGAAGAATACTGCAAAATCACCATTCCCTCCCCACTCCGGGGGAAGGATACTATTTCTTTATTATTTATCTTATTTATTAATTAGATTTATATACCGCCCTTCTCCTGACGGACTCAGGGCGGTGAACTGCAAAAACCCCATTCCCACCCTACTCCAGGGGAAGGATACTGCAAAATCTCCATTTCCAGCCCACTCCAGGGGAAGGATACTGGAAAATCCCCAATCCCTGCCCACACCCGGGGGAAGGATATTGCAAAATCTCCATTCCCATCCCAATCTGGGGCCAGCCAGAGGTGGTATTTGCCAGTTCTCCGAACTGCTCAAAATTTCCGCTACCGGTTCTCCAGAACCTGCTGGATTTCACCCCTGGTGCGACCCAGAGCTGCGTGAAAAGGGGAAGTGTCCGTCCTGTGCAGCCGGGGAACATTGAGGTGCCAGGAAGAACGATAGGGTGGATTTGCCAAAGTTGCCTGAATAGCCTAAGCAGGAGGTTGGACTAGAACAGGGGTCTCCAACCTTGGCCACTTTAAGCCTGGAGGACTTCAACTCCCAGAATTCCCCAGCCGGATGGCTGGGGAATTCTGGGAGTTGAAGTCCTCCAGGCTTAAAGTGGCCAAGGTTGGAGACCCCTGGACTAAAAAACCACCTTCTAACTCTCTTTATTCTATGAAGAGCGAAATGACAGAGCACTGCCCCACCATCGCTGCCCCTTTCACACATGCGCCGTCATCTTGCACATACCAAAGGGGTGGAGTTTGCAATGCCACTGTGTGGTTGCCATCCTTTTGACCACACCCATAGTAAGACCACACCTGGAATACTGCAACCGATTTTGGTCATCATACTACAGAAAAAAGATGTCGAGACTTTGGGGGGGAAAAAGTGCAGAGAAGAGCAACTCAGGTGATCAAAGACCTGGAGACTAAAACATAGAAGAAGGAACGATGCCGGAATTGGGTCTGGCTAGTCTAGAGAAAAAAGAATTAGGGGTGACAGTCCTCCAGTATCTGAGGGGCTGCCCCAAAGAAGAGGGGGTCAAATTATTCTCCAAAGAACCAGGAGGCAGGACAAGAAACAATGGATGGAAATTGATCAAAGCAACCTGGAATAAGAAGAAATTTCCCAAAAGTGAGGACAATTAACCAGTGGAACTGCTTGCCTCCAGAAAGTGTGGGCGCTCCATTACTGGATGTTTTTAAGAAGAGTCTACAGTCACTTATCGGAAATGGTATAAGGTCTCCTGCTTAAGCAGGAGGCTCGACTAGAAGACCTCCCAAGGTCCTATTAGCCTATCCCAGACATGGCGAACTTTTCGGCACCGAGTGCCCAAACTGGAACATATGTGCATGTATGCATGCCATATATATATGTCCTGAGCAGATGCTCAGGACATTACATCAAAAAACTCAGGATATCATAACACCAGAACTCAGGATGTTAACGCACAGCCCATTACCCAGGTCGTTAAAGCACAGAAGAATAATGGGCACACATCAAGGACCTCACCCACACAGGATGTTACGAAACAGCTGACTAATCTGCAAACATCAACTCCATCAACTAATCATGATGTAACAACACAGGCAAGCAACCTGCTCACAGCAGCAAAGCCAGTATCCCACACCTCCCCACCAGTATTTATAGAGAGACGGCAGCGCCAATCACACTTTCCTCGCAGAAGCACGAAGCCGAAGACACTGGCCTGAAGATGACGAGTGAGACCTCATCGAAACGTCGCCAAGATACTCTCAAACTTACACGGGAAAAGACCCAAATACACCGAAACTTGTTCCTATCAGAGACACCATAATGGGGACTAGAAAAGTTAACGTCGGAAATCCAGGTGAGGTGGAGATGTGTCTGAATCCCATCCAGCTTCTCTTGCCTTTGATGGTTATCGGGGTTCTCATTTTATACTGAATCTCTGCAACAAAAAATGAGGGGGCCAGACAGGAGTTCAGGAAATGGACAGATAAAAGGGAGATACCAGAGTCAATTTATATCCCATCTTTTTTTAAAAAAAAAAAAAACAGAAACAAAAACCCACTGCTCTTTTGAGAGATATTCCCTTTGATTTTTTTATTTCCTCTTCCACCTTCCAAGGAGACTACTGTGTTTCCCCCAAAATAAGACCTGGTCTTATATTAATTTTTGCTCCAAAAGACATATTACGGCTTATTTTCCAGTTAGGTCTTATTTTGGGGGAAATACAGTGCTAAACGCCTCCGTCTGCTGACAATCTTAACTGGGGTTTATTTTCAGGAAAATGAAACTTGGGCCCCTGAAAATTAGAGCAACCCAGCTTGAGAGGCGAAAGAAAGGGAGGCGTCCATCCCCGGCAGGCAGGGGATGTTGGAGCCCCGGCTTCCGCCATGGCTGACCCCCTCAGAAGGGGGGGAAAAAAACCATTTTTTTCTCTGCCCCATAGCTTGTGCTACTGTCTCCTTACAGGCAACCCCCGTTTTCCCACCCCGAGAAAGAGGAGGAGAGATGGAGAGACGGAAATGGGGAGGGGGGGAGGCTATGTGTGCGCGGCAGGTCTTAATGAGCCCCTCAGCTACCATCTCTGCAGTGCTCCTGAATTTCGGCTGTTTCCACGGCAACCGCAGACCTGAAGCTCTCCCCTCCTTCCCTAAACTGCCAGCATATTCAAAGGGGGTGGGGGAGTGATATTAACACCTTCAGCTCCAGACCCAGGGACTGGGGAGGAAGGGAGGGAGGGGGTCCAGCCCTGTACAAAATGCCCAAGGGAGGGGGACCCCAAATCTTGACATCCTGTGGTCCCCATATTTTGGACCACTGGCTTCTCCCCTCCCCGGATTTCCTGCTTCTCCTCCACCCTCCTGACGCTGGCTGGCAAAAATATTCCCTGAGCATTATTATTAATTGTTTTTTAAAAAAGCTATAAATCATAAACCCCGAGAATTTTAAAACCGTGGGTGAGAGCTGTACAGTCTGGAATTTACTTTCCTGGGAGATGCTCGGAGCCCAACTGGTGGAGTCAGGCATCATCACCGTGAAAGGGGGGGAAAAAAATAATAATCAATGAAATAATTGAAAGACTGAAAGGTGTGATGGATGCTTCAGGGGGAGACACACCCACCCAGGGGTTTTGTAAAAAGAGGCAGGGGCGAGGAGCTCCGGTGGACGTCCCGTGTCGTCCAGCTGTTTTCCATCGCTCACCTTGTAAGGACTCAAGACGAAGGGCAAGAGGGCCACGGAGCATGTCAGGAGGGCATTTCTCCTCCTCCCCCCGACATGCACTTTGTAAAGGCATCTGACTCTTTTGCCAAAGGCTGGCAAAGAAAAGGCAGGAGGGTCAACAGGCACCCTCCATTGCACCTCCAGCTTGGGGGGCTCCATAATCAGGCTGACGAGGTGGCTCGGTGGCTAAGATGCTGAGCTTGTCGATCAGAAAGGTCGGCAGTTCGAATACCCAATACAGGGGGTTGGACTAGATGACCTTCAAACTCCCTTCCGACTATTTCTTTTGCTATTCCGTTCATTAAAGAAAGATCCAGCCTGAAACTAAGGAGAAACTCCCTAACAGGGAGGACAATTAACCGGTGGAACCGCTTGCCACCGGAAGTTGCGAAGGCTTTTAAGAAGAGACTGAATAGCCATTTGCCTGAAGTGATCTAAGGGTCTCCTGCCAGGGCGTTGGACTGGATGACCTTCGAAGTTCCCTTCCAGCTCTATTCTGATTGAAACTTATCAAGGAGAGAAGCGACCTAGAACTCAGGAGAAATTTCCCGACAGTGTGAACAATTAACCGGTGGAATTGCCACCAGAAGTTGTGAATGCTCCAACACTGGAAGATTTTAAGAAGATGTTGGATATCCATTTGACTGAAGTGGTGTAGGGTTTCCTGCCTAAGCAGGGGGTTGGACTAGAAGACCTCCAAGGTCCCTTCCGATGCTGTTATTTCGCACGGCTAACCCCTCGCGCACGCCGGACTCAAGGCTGGAGAAGATGCGGAGAGCCCCCATGGAGTGGGGGAGGCGGGCAGCGTCCCTGCGCACACGCGCTGCGCGGAATTGCAACCTGCCCGAGAGGCCTGCAGAGATGCATTTGCGAAGAAGACGACGATGAAGAAAACTACCCCCACCACCACTGGTTTTCCCCGACAGACAAACTCCCTGTGGTTGGATCAGAAATAAAGCATGCACGAGTGCGTTCCACCCAGCTCTGCAGGTATGCCTTCCCCGGAGAGGAAGAGCGAGAGCGAACGAGAGAGACAGAGAGAAAAAAAGGAGGAGGATTTTTCGCAGCAAATGGCCCCTGTGCAGCAAACCGTGTTTCCACTTCACAGGACTGGAGGCAGCTTTGCCATAAAATTCTCCCTGGTAGCTTCCAAGCGGCTTGTTCTCTCTCTCTCTCTCTCCAAACCTCCCCAGGAAAAGCCTCCTCTGCAGCTGCCTCGAACCCCAGGAAACCTCACGCACAAGGTCTCGCGTTCCAAGGAATGCCCAAAGGAAGGACCATCTCTTCACGCAAGACCGTGATCTTGAGTGAGCCTGGTCTTCTCTCTCCAGTTCTTCCCCTCCGAGATGCTTGGAGTTGTCGTTATCCGTGCTGGGATGGGTCGAAGTGGCAGAAGCCAACGTGAAGACCGGCGTTTCTCAACCGTTTAAGATTGCAACTTTAAGATGGGTGGACTACATCTCCCAGGATTCCTCCAGAGCGGCAATTTTAAGATGGGTAGTGGAGTACAACCCCCAGAATTCCCCAACTGGAAGATGGATGGATGTCAACTCCCAGAATTCCCCAATTGTAGAAAATTTAAGACAGGTGGACTTCAATCCCCAGAATTCCCCAACTGTGGCAACTTTAAGATGGATGGAGGTCAACTCCCAGAATTCCCCAGCCAGCGCAGAATTTTGGAAATTGCGGTCCCCCTATTTTAAAAGTTTCCACGGTTGTTTTAAATCCAGGAGGGTTTTTATTTTTTTTTGAGTGAGGCAATTCCAGGTGTGTGGACTTCAACTCCCAGAAACCTTCACCCTGGCAAGGGTTGCTGGGGAATTCTGGGAGTTGAAGTCCACCTATCTTAAAATTGCCATGGTTACTATGCTCACCCCAAATGTTGGCTCAGCACTTCCTAATGCCATACATCCCTGGAAATTTTACCCACTTCTGTTGCAAGGAGATCAACTTGTCCCTCCTTCCCCATCTCTTTTCCTCCCAAGGACCCTGCAAGGTAGGCCCAGTGGAGCAACATTTTCTCCAAGTTACTGGGTTGAGTTGAGCTTGGAGAGGGGACCCTCATTCCTCATCACTAAGCTTACTTTTTAATCACACGGGGCAGCCACAGTCTCACACTGGTGCTGGGCCGCGAAGGAAAATCCAGGTCACCTCCCTGCCAACCTAATCTTAATTCTCAAGGTCACTGAAAGGAAACTGGGATATAGAAATCATAATAATCATAATAAATGACGATAACAGATTGATTCGAGGTATTGTAAGAACTGCGCCATTCCATTGGGCTAGGAGACGAGCTAAATGTTGGGGCATCACGCATTCGAGCAAAGCAAGATTTTTAATTTGTGTAACCTCTTTTAGCTGCATGGATGGATTTTTATCGTATCACACAATATGATAAAACGTCTTATTTTCAAGCTTAATTTTAACCCCAGCTAGTGCATTCAGGCAGGGCACGACCAGTCCCTTTCATTACGTTTGCGAGTCAACGGACGTGTTTATATAGTATTTTATTTCATTTATATCCCACTTTTATTAATTTTTTTTATACATGACTCAAGGTGGCAAAGTTATCTAATGCCCCCTTTTTCTTCCTGTTTTCATCACAACCACCTTGCGAGGTGGGCCTGGGCCCAAGGTCACCCATGCCTTTAGGCTTTCATGCCTAAAATGAGACTAGAACTCACCATCTCCTGGTGATTGGCCCAAAGTCACCCAGGTGCCTTTCCTGGGTAAGGTGGGACTAGAACTCACAGTCTCCTGATGATTGGCTCAAAGTCACTCAGCTGCCTTTCATAGCTAAGGCGGGACTAGAACTCACCAACTCCTGGTGATTGATCCAAGGTCACCCAGCTGGCTTTCATGCCTAAAATGGGACTAGAACTCACCGTTTCCCGGTTTCTAGCCTGGCGATTTCACCACTAAACCCAACTGGCTCAGCACACCTAAGCATGACAGTCGAGAATTCAGCAGAAGTATTTACACACAAAAGGCTAAGCTTGACTAATTTAATATGGCAGTAGGATTGATTGATTGGTTGATGGATTGACTGGCTGATTTTGTAGGTTGGTGCATTATGTAGAATACAGAATAAAGCATATCAGAGGTGGAAGGGACCCTGGAGGTCTTCTAGTCCAGCCCCCTGCTCAGACAAGAGATCCTATGCCATTCCAGACAAAGATTTGGCTGTCCAATTTCTTCTTAAAAACTTCCAGTGATGAAACACCCATAACTTCCAGAGGCAAGTTGTTCCACTGGTTAATTGTTCTAACTATCAGAAAAGCGCTCACAATTTCTGAGTTGCTTCTCTCCTTGGTCAGTTTCCATCCGTTGCTTCTTGTCCTGCCTTCAGGTGCTTTGGAGAATAGTTTGATTCCCCCTCTTCTCTGGGGCAGCCCCTCAGATATTGGAACTGCTGTAATTCCAAACTACCATACGTGATCTTTTACCTGGATAGCTTGGCAGACTAAGCACTGTAATTAACATTCAGCTGTCTGCAATTACTGCAAGTTCGAATCTCACCAGGCTCAAGGTTGACTCAGCCTTCCATCCTTTCTAAGGTAGGTTAATTGAGGATCCAGTTTGTGGGGGCAATAAGCTGACTTTGTATAAAAATATACAAAAGTAGGAAGGCTATTGCTTAACGCATTGTAAGCCGCCCTGAGTCTTCGGGGAAGGGCAGCATATAAATCAAATTTAAAAAAAAACACTATATGGCTCTTACTTCGTTCACCTTACTGAATAAGCCAAGAAAATGGGTTTATGCAGAAACAAAATAATGTTTATTGTCTCAACCCAGCACAGCTGCACTTTCGTAACTCAGCCTTGGGAGAGGCCTGGATGGTGGGATCACTACTGCAGCCCAAAATAAAGCCAATAATGGAGAAAGACTACACAGGTAGTCCTCGACTTACGACCACAATTGAGCCTCACATTTCTGTTGTGAAGTTCTGTTCTGAGTTTGGTCTCACTTTACGACCTTTCTTGCCACCGTCGTTAAGCAAATCACTAACATTGATAAATTAGTCACACGGTCGTTAAGTGAATCTGGCTTGCCCGTGGATTTTGCTTGTCAAAAGTCTGCACAAAAGAGGGATCTCGTGATGTTGGGACACAGCAACGGTCGTAACTATGAACCCGTTGCCAAAAGCATCTGAGTTTTGATCACATGGTCGTGGGGGCGGCCACAAAGGTCATAAGTATGAAAAACGGTCACTAAACGAACTGTCGTAAGTCAAGGACTACCTGTAGTATTTTCCAAAGGCAGATGCCTTGGTGGCCGATCCTGAGCTCAGGGTGATTTTCCTGCAGGACTGGCCCAAAGGATTCATTCTACAAGAACCCGTAATTAATTTAATGAAATCACCCACCCCCCAAGATTTACAATTCCCAGGTCTGTGGGATTTTGAAGCAGGATTCACCATAAAAAACGTAATGTGGGGCCAAAGGTGAAAATTGAGAGTTTAAACCTGCCTTAATTAGCTATTCTATCGCACCTTGGGGTAATAAAGAACCAAGGAATGGAAGGGAAGGGAGGGAGGGGGCTTAACAGAGGGGAGGGAGGGGAGAAGAAGAACTCCGGGGACTAAAAGGTTTCCCTCTTAAGATTCCCGTCTTGCCAACTCCAAATTGCCAGGTTTTACTCATCTGGATTGCAACGGATGGCTGTGAAAGCTGGACCAGAAGGAAGGCTGAGAAGGCCAAAGGATGGAGGTCTTTGAACTCTGGGGCTGGAGAAGACTCCCGCGAGTCCCTTGAACTGCAAGGCCATCCAATCGGTCAGTCCTAGAGAAGATCAACCCTGACTGCTCTTTAGAAGGCCAGATCCTGAAGAGGAAACTCAAATCCTTTGGCCACCTAAGGAGAAGGAAGGACTCCCTGGAGAAGAGCCGAATGCTGGGAACGATGCAGGGCAAAAGGAGAAGAAGGGGACGGCAGAGAACGAGGTGGCTGGATGGAGTCACTGAAGCAGTCGGCGTGAGCTTCAATGGACTCCGGAGGATGGTAGAGGGCAGGAAGGCCTGGAGGAACGTCGTCCATGGGTTGCAATGGGTCGGATACGACTTCGCAACTAAGAACAACAAGAAGTCTAGAGAAAAGAAGGACTAGGTGTGACATGATAGTGGTCTTCCAATATTTGAGACACTGCCACAAAGAGGAGGGGGGTCAAATTATTCTCCAAAGCACCCAAAAGCAGGACAAGAAACAACAGATGGAAACTCATGAAGGAGAGAAGCAATGTGGAACTGAGGAGAAACTTCCTAACAGTGAGGACAATTAACCAGTGGAACAGCTGGCCACCAGACGTTGTGGGTGCTTCATCCCTGGAAGTTTCTAAGAAGAGATTGGACAACGTTTGTCTGAAACGGTGTAGGGTCTCCCAGTTGGAAGATTCGGGGAATGAATTCTGGTGCTCTTCTCTGTAAATGCTCCAACACTGGACATTTTTAAGAAGAGGTTGGATAACCCTTTGTCTGAAGTGGTGTAGGGTTTCCTGCCTAAGCAGGGGGTTGGACTAGAAGACCTCCAAGGTCCCTTCCAACTAAATTCTAATTCTATTCTACAGTTTGAGGGCAAAAGAAGAAGGGGACAGCAGAGAAGGAGGTGGCTAGATGGAGTCACTGAAGCAGTCGTCGTGAGATTCAATGGACTCCAGAGGATGGTAGAGAACAGGGAGGCCTGGAGGGACGTGGTCCACGGGGGTCGCAATGGGTTGGACACAACTTCGCAACTAACAACAACATTCATCTTGGGCACATTTGCCTCTCTTTGAAAGTTTAAAAGAACGAGGAGG
The DNA here is from genome assembly GCA_038048745.1 of Coluber constrictor foxii. Taxonomy (NCBI): domain Eukaryota; kingdom Metazoa; phylum Chordata; class Lepidosauria; order Squamata; family Colubridae; genus Coluber; species Coluber constrictor. The sequence continues at coordinate 4,750,425 of CM075975.1, forward strand.
TAAGATACTTCTCCTAAGAGCCACAGTGCACTAAATGCTGTTAAAGTAGTACTTAATTGCCAGCTGCCTGCAATTATTCCAAGTTCAAATCTCACCAGGCTCAAGGTTGACTCAGCCTTCCATCCTTCCGAGGTAGGTAAAATGAGGACCCAGATTGTGGGGGACAATAAGCTGACTTTGTATAAAAAAGAACACAGCTTAGGGGGGCCCAAAAGCCCTACTAAGCAGGTATATACAAAAGTATGAAGGCTATTGCTTAACGCATTGTAAGCCGTCCTGAGTCTCCGGAGAAGGGCAGCATATAAATCGAACCAATAAATAAATCATAAATAAATACTCCAGGATGTAAGAAAGGATGTGGGAGTCTCTCTCTTGAGATTTAGCCCTTCACAACGTACATCTTGCTGGAAAGGGATACCCAGATATTTCCAGTCTGGCTTGCAGGAGGGTGGGGAAAAAAGGCCCTTACTAGAAGGAGAAGGACGGAGGGAGACACCCCAAAAGAAGGATGGGAGGGGGGATAGCAGCAAAAAGAAAAGGCCTTTGTGGATGGGATGAGAAAGAAGGCAAACCAAGAATCAGATACAGGAAAAATATGAAAAAAGCACGAAACAAAACAGTGGCTGTCCTGGTTTCTCTGCCTTGCCTCTCCTCCCCTCCCACCCCCACCCCCAATAACTTGGGGGCAATTTGGCAGGTTCTGAATAAGCAACAGCTCAGGATGAATCATCTCTGTTCACGGGGCCAGGAAGGCAGAGGTGTGCGCGCAACACGCCCCCCCCCCCCCCCGCCCAGGCAAACGCACACTTTAGATATTTATTCGGTTTACAAGTTCATGGTCCGCCCACTCACTTTTCTTTTTTTTTTAAGCAACTTTGGATTCATTAATTTTTTGTAATGAGTTCAGGCGATGTGCAAAGCCAGGTCAGGTCAACGTGAAGCAGCTGCATTGCTGCACAATCCATGGATTTGCATCAACTTATCTAGGGTCTCTCTCTCTCTTTATCTCTCTCTCTCTCTCTATCATCTATCTATCTATCTATCATCTCTCTCTCTCATCTATATATCTATCTATCTATCCACTCTCTATCATCTATCTATTTACCTACTGTATCTATCTATCTAATCATCTATCCATCTCTATCTATCTATCTATCTATCTATCTATCTATCTATCTATCTATCTATCTATCTATCTATCTATCTATCTATCTATCTGCTGTATCTATCTATCATCTCTCTCTCTCATCTATCTATCTATCTATCTATCTATCTATCTATCTATCTATCTATCTATCTATCTATCTATCCACTCTCTATCATCTATCTATTTACCTACTGTATCTATCTATCTAATCATCTATCCATCTCTATCTATCTATCTATCTATCTATCTATCTATCTATCTATCTATCTGCTGTATCTATCTATCATCTCTCTCTCTCATCTATCTATCTATCTATCTGTCGCATCTATCTATCTATCTATTGTATCTATCGATCATCTCTCTCTCTCTCTATTTATTATCTATCATCTATCTATCTACTGTATCTATCTAATCATCCATCCCTATCTATCTATCTATCTAATCATCCATCCATCCATCCATCCACCCATCCATCCCTACCTACCTAACTACCTACTTACCCCGCCCATCTCTCTCTCTCTCTCTCTCTCTCTCTCTCTCTTTCTCTCCAAGGCTCTGGTTTTTCCAGTTGCAATGTCTGGCTGTCAAAGTTGGACCAGAAGGAAGGCTGAGCGCCAAAGAATGGAGGCCTTTGAACTCTGGTGCTGGAGAAGACTCCTGTGAGTCCCTTGGACTGCAAGGCCATCCAACCGGTCAGTCCTAGAGGAGATCAACCCTGACCGCTGTTTAGAAGGCCAGATCCTGAAGAGGAAACTCAAATCCTTTGGCTACCTAATGAGAAGGAAGGACTCCCTGGAGAAGAGCCGAATGCTGGGAACGATGGAGGGCAAAAGGAGAAGAAAGGGATGGCAGAGAATGAGGTGGCTGGATGGAGTCACTGAAGCAGTCATCGAGAGCTTAAATGGGCTCCAGAGGATGGTAGAGGACAGGAAGGCCTGGAGGAACGTTGTCCATGGGGTCACAATGGGTCTGACACAACTTTGCAACTAACCACAACAAATTGGTGGGTTTTTTATCCTGGTTTCAGAGATTATAAATCTAAGCCTGCTTGGGTGTATGGTTCAAACAACCACCCCACCTAGAAAATGAGTGGATGCAATCCTCAAATCCAGCCTGATGTGTAAACCCAGCTTCTTTCTCACACCCACAGATACTTGTCAGGATAAAGTGGACAGATGTAGAACATAGCGTTCCAGGGCAGGAAGGGACCTCAGAGGCCATCTAGTCTAACCCCTGCCCATTGCAGGAGACCTTATATCATCCTGGCTCAAACGGTTGTCCAGTCTGGTTTTTTGAAAAGCTCCAGTGATGGAGCAACGGACAAGACCGGGAGGCAGGCAAGCTATTCCACTGATTAATTACTCTCACTGTCAGAAAATTTCTCTTTGCTTGTCTTTAACAAGCTTTCACCCATTACTTCTTGTCCTGTCCTCGGGGGCTTTTGGCCCTCCCCCTTCTCTGCCCCTCAAGTACTGGGAGACGCTCTCATGTCAGCCTTAATCCTTCTCTTCGTTAGGTTAGACATACCTTGTTCCCTCAATTGCTCATCGCACGATTTAACCTCCATACCTTTTTGTCCTCTTTCTTGCTCTTCTCTGCAATCTTTCCAGAGTCTCGACATCTTTTTTCCATCGTGAACCAGACCTGTGTTCCAATTGCGGCCTGACCAGTGTGATATAAAGCGGCACCAGCAACTGCACTGGCCTGTTTCAACTGCTGCTGGATGATATCTAAATTTAAGTTCATTGGATTCCTCTCAGTTAACTCCAGCTAAGCCAGGTACCGCCTATGCTGTACCTGTGCGTTTCGTTCCCCACCCTATTTTGCACCACTCAGGTGGCCCTGAGGACACAGACAAATCTCTAAGTGGCCTCAATGACTCTCTAAAGGTAAATGGAAATGTTCCCCTCACACATATGTGCTAGTTGGGGGAACGCTCATCTCCGTTTCAAAGCCAAAGAGCCAGCGCTGTCTGAAGACGTCTCCGTGGTCATGTGGCCGGTATGACTCAACGCCAAAGGCGCACGGAACACTCTTACCTTCCCACCAAAGGGGGTCCCTATTTTTCTACTTGCATTTTTTTTTAACGTGCTTTCGAACTGCTAGGTTGGCAGAAGCTGGGACAAGTCACGGGAGCTCACCCCGTTACGCAGCACTGGGGATTCGAACCGCCGAACTGCCGACCTTTTGATCGACAAGCTCAGCCACTGAGCCACTGTGTCCCTCAATGACTCTCTGAAAGGATGCAAATGACCAGCTGTCTGCCAGGAGTATAAATCCTTCCGTTCCCCACCATCCAGTCAGAGCGGAAGAAGCTTCTTGGATGAGAAGTGAAACGTTTTCAAAGAATAACCAGAAAGTCCAGTTGCCTCTTGGGGGGAAAAAAAAACACCTTTGGGACTAAATGCAGGATCTTACTTTTCTCACCGATGAACTGCGTCTGGTTAAATAGGACCCAATGTTTAGAAGTCTATCTTAGCAACTCTGCATCCAGTTTTGGTCACCACACTATAAAAACAGATGTGGAGACTCTAGAAAGAGTGCAGAGAAGAGCAACCAGGAGGATGAGGGGACTGGAGGCTCAAACAGACGATGGACGGTTGCAGGAACTGGGCCTGGCTGGTCTAGTGAAGAGAAGGACCAGGGGAGACAGGAGAGCATCTTCCAATATTTGAGGGGTTGCCCCAGAGAGGAGGAAGGGGGTCAAGCTATTCTCCAAAGCACCTGAAGGCCAGAGAAGGAAGAATGGATGGAAACTGACCAAGCAGACATTCAACCTGGAAATAAGGAGGAATTTCCTGACAGTGAGAACCATCAACCCATGGAACAGAAGTTGCCTTCGGAAGTTGTGGGAGCTTCATCCCTGGAAGCTTTCAAGAAGAGATCTGTCAGAAATGGTGTAGGGTCTCCTGCTTGGGCGGGGGGTTGGACTAGATGACCTCCAAGGTCCTTTCCAACTCTGTTAATCTGTAAGGCGCTAGCTTGGTGTCGGTCTGCAAATTGGATAACTTCCCCCTTCCACCCCCTCCCCTAGACATTTTGCACAGCCATGCAAGCATCAGTGATAAGGTTCTTCTCTAAAACCCGGCCGTTTAGTAGAACTGGGCTCCAAAGAGTATTTTATTTATTCTATTGGATTTATTAAGGTCTTTCCATCTAAGAAGGCTGCGTTTAAGTCCAGCACGTATGTTACAAACACAACTAAAAAAACCACATGGCACCCCGGAGTAAAACAACACTCCCCGATTTGTAGGAAAAACTCAACGGGGGTTCCAAACACAACCCTAACCTCAGTTTTCCCCCTCTGCACAATGGGACTGCTGAGGATGTCTGCCCTAAGATTCTTTTTAGGATCTGTGCCGTCAAGAAACCCCATGATAGTTCCAGAAGTTACACCAAAAATTTTATACAGTATAGGTCGGTGATGGCTAACCTTTTTGCTGTCGCGTGCCAAAAGCGGGGGGAGCGCAGTGGGGTCACATGCACGCGTGCGTGCTCACACTCATAATTCAATGCCCCCTGCCCCCCACAAATGCACGTGTGACCCCCCCACCTGTGCAAACCCTGCTTTTTGCGCGCGATGGCACGGTGGGCCTGTTAGACCCATTTTTCACCCTCCCCAGGCTCCAGAGGCTTTCTTGGAGCCTGGGGAGGACAAAAACAGCCTTCCCCATCACCCCGGAGGTCCTCCGGAGGCCGGAAATGGCACGTTTCCCGACTTCCATTGGGTTTGGAAGGCCCAAAAATCAGCTGCTTGCTGGAGCTGAGCTATGGCAACGCCCACAGATATGGATCCACGTGCCACCTGTGGCATACATGTCATAGATTCGCCATCACGGCTATAGATAGTCCTTGACTTACAACAGTTTGTTTAGTGACAATTCAAAGCTACAACGGCACTGGAAAAAAGTGACTTACGGACGTTATTCACCCTTAGGACCAATGCAGCAGCCCCAGCCCCAGGGTCACGTGATCAAAATTCAACCGCTTGGCCAGCGACTCATATTTGCGACGGCTGCAGCGTCGCAGGGAGGGGGTGTGTGTCACATGATCCCCTTTTGCAACCTTCCGACAGGCAAAGTCTGTGGGGAGGCCAGATTCACTCAACAACCGGGTTTACTAAGTCGTGCTTCACTTAACAAACGTGGCAAGAAAAGTCGTAAAACCGGGGCGAAGGAACCCGTTTCTCACTTCGCGACGTTAATTCTGGGCTCATTATTTGCGGTGGTGGAAGTCGAGAACCAGCCGCCTTGCATTTCAGCACCATGGACAGCAGTTTCAGCACCACGGACAGCAGCCTCAGAAGCACTCTCTCCTGGGCCAGCCTTGTGCCTGGACTCTTCTTCCTGAACAGGAAGCAGTGTGTGTGTGTGTGTGTGTGTGTGTGTGTGTGTGTGTGTGCATGCCTGGTTCTTCGCTTTCTTCCAAGCTTGTTGCCAGCTGCCATGGAAACTGTGTTGGGGGGGACAAGCAATGGGCATTCGGTAGGAGAAGCTTGCAGGAGATGGAAATGGGGTTTCCGAGAAGCGATGGGGAAGCCTAGACTCCGATAGGCTGGTTTGGGTTATTTAAGCGTTTTCAAGGCCAACCGTCCTGACATCGGCATGCACAGAGGAGGAGCAAAGCTCCTGGGCCAGAGACATTCCCAAAACATCTTCCTAGCCGACGTTCGAACTCTAGTTGCTTGGCTACTGGGGTTCGTTTCAATTTGTCTCTTGGCGGGTTTTCGCTTCAGATCTTGCCTGACCTTTGCTGCATTCAGTTCTTCCCGAGTTGAAAATAGCTTTTTCTCTGAATGTACGGAGTCAAGGGTTTTTCCTTCCTAGGGATTGCTCGGAGGCAGTCCTGACAGTGGGCTTTGCAAAGATGAAGGCTCCGTCCGTTCTCGCTGCAACGGACCTCCAATTGTGTGCAAAACAAAACGCAGGGGATGATCCACAGGAACCCAAGGCTGTAAATTTAGGCCCAGCGTTTACAGAAGAAACACCCAACTTTGGCACACAGCCTGGTGAGATATTTCTATCTGGCATATTACCGGCTTTGCCCGACTGTTCACTTTAGATACCGCCCCCACGCTCTCTACACCCATCAAACTCTGCTAAACGGGCGCGCAAAAATGCCACTGGGTAAACTGACATATACAAGGGACTTAAGAGGCTGTCCGAATGGATCTTTGTGACCAATTTGGTACCTATTACAGGTAGTCCTCGACTTATGACCATAAATGAGCCCCAAATTTCTGGGGCTCAATGAAACGTGTGTTAAGCGAGCTTTGCCTCTTTTTATAAGGCAAACAAATCTTGCCACCATTGCTTAAGTGAACCACTGCAGTTTGTTAAGTGAGTGACATGGGAATCCCATGATCCCGGGACACTGCAACTGTCGTAAATATGAGTCAGTTGCCAAGCGTCTGAATTTTGATCACCTGACCATGGGGAGGCTACAACGGTCGTAAGTGTGAAAAACGGTCCTAAGTCACTTCTTTCAGGGCCATTGTAACTTCAAACCGTCACTAAATGAACTGTTGTAAGTCGAGGACTACAATCATTTGTTTAGCAAACTGTTTGAAGTTATAAAGGGCCTGAAAAAAAAAAGGAGGGCCTTATAACCAGTCCTCGCACTTACAACCACCGCCACAGCCTCAGAGTCACAGGATCAAAAACCGTATCGATTTACCGTAGTTGCAGCATCGTGTGAGAAGCAATCGATCGGGGAAGCCGGATCTGCTTAATGATGGCATGACTTGCTTAACCACGGCAGTGATTCGCTTAACAACATTTGCAAAAAAGGTCAAAATATAGAGCAAGGCTCACTTAACAACTACCTGACGTAGCAACAAGGATTCTGCTCCCAACTGCAGTCGTACGTCAAGGTCTATCTGTGTAACCTTTGCCCTATTTACGGATGAACCTTTGTGTTCATCTTGCATGGATTTTAGGGAGGGGAAAAACTTAAATTGAGGGGTGGGTTTTCTAGGCCGAGCCCCTACCTCCCAACGGCCCGAAATTATGAATTCTGAATTACTGATCGGCCGTATTCGCACCCACAATACTCACACGCAACATTACTCTGCACTTAGTGTGGTAACCCAGCTACCAAATAAATCCACTTTTAGGTTACTGGAATTAAACCAATGTGCTAAACTGGCTTAAGGAGAAAAATCATACAAGGTCAGCCAATAAACCAGGTTGTATGAATGTCAAACGAACCCAGGCAGGGGATTAAAAAAACAAACAAACAAACAAACAAAAAACCAACCCCAAAACACAGCTCAGTTAACCACGAGTAACAAAGTGGTGTGAAAAGAAATAATTAGGCAAATACCAGTTAAATCGAAGCTCAAACAATGTGTTAAAAAGAAAAACCAACAACGGGAATGCTTGATGATAAAAAACTCAAAAACACGAGGCTGTAAAAGACCCATTAAATGGCTCATGGGATCTGCTGTCGACAGTGCAGGATGGGGTGGGTGGTGATTATATTATATTATATTATATTATATTATATTATATTATATTATATTATATTATATTATATTATATTATATTATATTATATTATATTATATTATATTATATTATATTATATTATATTATATTATATTATATTATATTATATTATATTATTAATTATATTATATTATATTATCATCATATCATATCATATTATATTTATTTGATTTATTATATTATATATTATTATATTTATTATATTATATTAATTTATTTGATTAGTTTTATTGTTTTAAATGAGGTTTTATATTCTATAAGCCTCCTTGAGTCACCATGGGTGAATAGGTGGCAACATAAATTCAAGGGTGGATGGATGGATGGATGGATGGATGGATGGAAGGAAGGAAGGAAGGAAGGAAGGAAGGAAGGAAGGAAGGAAGGAAGAAATCCACCCAACTATACAAGTTGCTATACAAGAAAGAAAGAAAGAAAGAAAGAAAGAAAGAAAGAAAGAAAGAAAGAAAGAAAGAAGAAGGGAGGGAGGGAGGGAGGGAGGGAGGGAGGGAGGGAGGGAGGGAGGGAGGGAGGGAGGGAGGGAGGAAGGAAAGAAAGAAGGAAGGAAGGAAGGAAGAGGGAAGAAAGGAAGGAAGGAAGGAAGGAATCCACCCAACTATACAAGTTGCTATAAAAGAAAGAAAGAAAGAAAGAAAAGAAAGAAAGAAAGAAAGAAAGAGGGAGGGAGGAAAGAAGGAAGGAAAGAAGGAAGGAAGGAAGAAAGAGGGAAGGAAGGAAGGAGGAAGGAAGAAATCCACCGAACTGTACAATTTGCTATACAAGAAAGAAAGAAAGAAAGAAAGAAAGAAAGAAAGAAAGAAAGAAAGAAAGAAAGAAAGAAAGAAAGAAAGAAGAAGAGGGAGGGAGGGAGGGAGGGAGGGAGGGAGGGAGGGAGGAAGGAAGGAAGGAAGGAAGGAGGGAAGGAAATCCACCCAACTGTACAAGTTGCTACATAGGTAGCCCTCAATTTATGACCACAATGGAGCCCAGAATTCGGGTTACTAAGCGAGACGTTTGTTAAGCAAGTTTTGCCCTGTTTTACGACTTTTCCTTAGCGAATCACTCCGGTTGTTACGATCAACAACACGGTTGTTAGGTGAATTTGGTTTCCCCGTTGACTTTGAGGTTCGCAAAAGGGGAATCCCGTGACCTCAGGACACAGCAACGGTCGTAAGTATGAACCACCAGTTGGCAAGCATTCTGAATTTTGATGACGTGACCCTGGGGATGCTGCAAAGGTCATAATGGGGAGGGAGGAGGGAAGGGTCATCAGTCACTTTTTTCAATGCCATTGTAACTTCGGTCACTAAATGAACTGTTGTAAGTCGAGGACTACCTGCCGATTACTTAACATTAACGAATGCAGGGAAAACAAAAGGAGAGACTGAACTAATTTCTTTGCTTTCCCGTCCTCGCAGTTGTGTTTGCAAAACACACTTAAGCAAATGAACGAAACACCTAAAGCTACACCTGCAGTGTTTCTGAATTGGGGAGGGGGGGGGAAGCGAACGCAGCTTGTTCGGTTAATTGATAATTCAGCGTAATGTGTGAACTCAGCAAAAAAGGGTGGAATTCATATTTTCACAGTGTGTGAATAAACCACTCTGGCTTAATGAGACAGCTTGGCTCACAAGAAGAGCTGCATTCCCACAAGTTGTGTGCTCTGCTAAAAAAAAAGTTGGGCAAACCCAGAGAGGGAGGAAGTGGGTCTCCGAAGCTGCTTCCTACTTGGGATGTTTTTTGACATCCTAAAATTGCTTTAAATAAAAGCAGATTTCAAAAAAAATCCATTAGCGACTGCTTTGAAGCTATAATGGCGGGGGGGGGGGGGGGAAGAGGCTTATGACCCTTTTTCAACTTACGACCGTTGCCGCATATCCCGTGGACACCTGATCAACGTTCGGATGCTTGGCAACTGACTCGTATTTATGACGCTCGCAGTGTCCCCTTGGGGGGGGGGGTCCTGGGATCCCCCTTTTGTGACCTTCTGATAAGCCAAGTCAACGCGGGAGCCAGATTCACTTAACAACCATGCGACTCACTTAACAACTGCAGAGATTCACTTATAAACGGTGGCAAAAAAGGTCATAAAACAAGGTAAAACTTACTTAACGACTGCTCAGCAACAGATTGCGATTGTAAGTCAAGAAGTGCCGTTAGCTGTCTCAGGAGGTGGTGGGCTCTTCTGGGCTGGAGGGGGATTAAACAGAGATTGAATGGCCACTGCCAGGGACACTGTGGTAGGGGATTCCTCCCCTGTGCAGGGGTTGGACTAGATGATCTCACAGCCCCCTTCCCAATCCTGACGTTTAAACGATCCCGATGGTAATTTTAGGGCCGAGTGCAGGAAATCAGCTAATTTCCGCCTGCAAGCAGCTCCAGCAGTCTCTGCTTTTGGGGCTCAGTTGGAAGTGGGGGATCCCGTCGTTTCCAGAGCATAATCCGGCTGGAGTCAGTCAAAGGGAGGGAGGGCCACCCCACTTCAGGAACGCCGGATGGGGGCCCGGCTCTCACATGGGGCAGGGTCTGGCCAGACAAAAGGCTTGAAAAGCGATCCGAGCGAACTCTTCATTTTCCCTTAAAACTTAATTAAAGCCGCAATTACGTTAATTACATACGGGGAACGCAATTACTCCCTGGCTCAGTTCTCACAATATGCTTTTAACCTGGTGGCTGAATTAACCCACTTCCTGGGTTTTCCCACAGCCGAGCGAGCCGTAAGCGCCAAGCAAATGGATGGGTTCACACAATGGATTGAACCACGGGGAGGGAGGGAAGGAAGGAAGGAGGAAAAGGAGGGAGGGAAGGAGAGAGGAAGAGAGGGAGGAGGAAGGAAGGAAGGAAAAAGGGGAGGGAGGGTGGAAGGAAGGAGGGAGGGAGGGAGGAAAAGGGGGAGGAAGGGAGAGAGGGAAAGAAGGAAGGAAGAAAGAGGGAGGAAGAAAGGAACAAAGGAGGGAGGAAAAAGGAGAAGGGAGGGAGGAAGAGAAGAAAGGAGAAAGGAAGGAAGGAGGAAAGGAGAGGGAGGGAAGAGAGGGAGGGAGGGAGGAGGAAGGAAGAAAAAAGGGGGAGAGGAAGAAAAAAGGGGGAGGGAGAGAGGAAGAGAAGGAAGGAGGAAGGAAGGAAGGAAAAGGGGAGGGAGGAATAGAAGGAAGGAAGGAGGAAGGAAGGAGGAGGGAGGGAAGGGAGGGAGGGAGAAAGGAAGGAGGAAGGAAGGAAGGAAAAAGGGGAGGGAAGAATAGAAGGAAGGAAGGAGGAAGGAAGGAGGAGGGAGGGAAGAGAGGGAGGGAGAAAGGAAGGAGGAAGGAAGGAAGGAAAAAGGGGAGGGAAGAATAGAAGAAAGGAAGGAAGGAGGAAGGGGGAAGGAGGGAGAGAGGGAAGAGAAGGAAAAGGGGGAGGGAGGGAGGAAGGAGGAAAAGGGGGAGGGAGGGAGAGAGGGGGAGAAGGAAGGAAGGAAGGAGGGAAGGAAGGAAAGATTTCCGCTTTCCTGGGCTTAACCCTGTGCAAAAGCAGCCGCAGTTGGCTGAGTCATTTACCGTTGGTAGAGGCAAGCTCATTTGCATTTGAGAATTAAGTTACAGGTAGTCCTTGACTTACAACAGTTCACTTAGTGAACGTGCAAAGTTACAACGGCACTGAAAAAAAGGGACTTGTGACTGGTTTTTTCCACCCTTACGACCATGCGGCATCCCCGTGGTCATGCGATCAAAATCCAGACGCTTGGCAACTGACATGTACTTAGGACGGTGGCCGTGTCCCCAGGATCACTGTGGGAAACAGGATTCATTTAATAACCCTGTGACTCGCTTAACAACTGTGGCAAGAAAGAACGTTAAACGGGGCAAAACTCACTCAACAAATGTCTTGCTTAGAGACAGACATTATGGCCATTATATTGAGAACTATCTATGCATCATCATCATCATGGTTAAACTAGAGCTAGAAAACGGATGAACTAAGACCATTTCCCCAAGCTGGTACCATTCCCACATGCATCCTGTTATTTTTTCTCCCAGTTCAGTTATTTTGTTTACTTCATTGCCATTGCACATCATACAACGAAATTATTTGCCGTCTTCAGTGTACATTCTAACTATAAAAACACAAACACAAAGACACATCCTTCACATTCTATATAACTGAAATTGAAAACCTGATATTGCATTAATATTGCACTATACCAGTGATGGCTAATCTTTTTGCCATCGCGTGCAAAAAGCAGGGGAAACAAGGGGGGGGGGGAGGTTCATGCGTGTGCGTGCCCACACCTATAATTCTAGGCGCCCTGCCCCCAGCGCATGCACGCATGACCGCCCTTCCGTTTTTGGCATGCAATGGCACGGTGGGCCTGGTAGGTCTGTTTTTTCACCCTCCCCAGGCTCCAGAGCCTTTCTAGGAGCCTGAGGAGGGTGAAAACGGCCTTCCCCCCCACCCCAGAGGCCTTCCGGAAGCCGGAAACGGCCCATTAGCCAACTTCCGGTGGGACCAGAAGGCCCATTTTTTGCTCTCCCGACTTCCCACCAGAAGTCGGCAAATGGGCCGTTTCCAGCCTCCAGAAGGCCTCCAGGGGGTTAGGGAAGGCCATTTTCGCCCTCCCCAAGCTCCTAGAAAGGCTCTGGAGCCTGGGAAGAGCAAAAAATGGGCCTTCCATGTCCCACCGAAAATTGGCAAATGGGCCGTTTCCAGCCTCCGGAGGGACTTCAGGGTGTGGTGGGGAAGGCTGTTTTCTCCCTCCCCAAGCTCCTAGAAAGGCCCTGGAATCTGGGGAGAATCTCCCTCCCCAAGCTCCTAGAAAGGCCCTGGAATCTGGGGAGAGCAAAAAACAGGCCTTCCTCACACACACCCCAGGCCCTCCGGAGGCAAGAAACTGTTTGTTTCCCTACTTCCAGTGGGCCCAAAAGGTCTGAATACCAGCTGGAGCTGAGCTCGCGTGCCCACCGGTATGGCTCCATATTCCACCTGTGTCACGCGGGCCATAGGTTTGCCATCGCGGCACTATACCATAGAATTCAATATAGTTACTGCCCTGGGATCACAGAAGCTGTTTTTCAGCCTTGTTTTGATTGCCCTGTACCGTCTGCCAGATGGTAATAGTTCAAAAAAAAAAAAAGAAGAAAGAAAAGGGGGTGTCCAGGATGAGATGGCTCTTTAAGAATGTTTTGAACTTTCTTAAAGCAACGGGAGCTATAAAGCTCTTCCAAGGAGGGGAGAGGGCAACCTATGATCCTCTGGGCAATGACGTTAGCCCTCTGGAGTGCTGTCCTATCTGCCACTGTGCCATTGGCAAACCAGACACAGGTGCAGTAAGTTCAAATACTCCCTATGGTGCAGCGGTAGAAGGTCACCAGCAGTTTCTCATTCAGTTGTTGTTTCCTGAGAAGTCTCAGGTCGTATAATCTCTGCTGGGCCCTTTTGACCAGGGCTGCAATGTGAGCCCCCACCCCACCCTCCATGCCCAATCTAGGTCAGGTCAATATATTCCAAAACGGTTTACTCAAGGCAGAAGTTCCTTTGAAGCTCTCACCTACAGAGGTAGTCCTCGAGTTACGACCGTACGGAAGCCTGCCCATCATCGCTGTAACTTATGACGGTTGTAATTCAGGTCACCCAAGCTGCAAAAACCTGATTTTGCGACCTTTTCTTGCCGTGATGGTTAAGCGAATGCTGCGACAACTACCATGATGGTTTTCAATGATTTAATGATGGTTTAAATACCAATGGTTTGCTATGAGCCGTTTTTTTTGCTGAAAACAGGAAATTAATGCTGGGCTTTTGGCAAAACCGTCATAAAATGGTGACCACGGGATGCTGCAAACAGCTGTAAATGCCCAAAGGATGGTAATGTGACTGTATTTGTGTGTGGCTGTTACAACTACAGGTTGTAAGTACATGTAGGATGGTTCTGGCATAATGCTGAATGGTTGCTAACTGAGGGATTCGTAAGTGGAGGCTCATCTGTAATGACTTCCTAAAGGCTAATGAATCCACGAGCCACAGAATGACAGAATGTCTGTGTCGGACACAACTTTGGAGGCTGTTTCAGTGAATCTCAACCATGGCAATTGTAAGATATTGTGGACTTCAACTCCCAGAATTCCCCAGCCAGCATGTTGAAGCTGCTGTTGAGAAATGGATGTAGCCCAATTCTAGGCAGGAATCTTTACTCCACTTCTCCGAGAAATGAGAATATTCACAGCATAGATTTAAGTCCATTTTCTGGCCTCTGCAATATATTGAAGCACAGGCTGCCCCACCCCAAAAGAGTGAGCTACTTCCCCTCCAAAATTCACCAAGTCCAATGGAACTGGCCATGTCTAGTCCACTGAAGAGAAGGACCAGGGGAGACAGGAGAGCATCTTCCAATATTTGAGGGGCTGCCCCAGAGAGGAGGAAGGGGGTCAAGCTATTCTCCAAAGCACCTGAAGGAATGATGGATGGAAATTAATCATGGAGAGATTCAACCTGGAAATAAGGAGGAATTTCCTGACAGTGAGAGCAATCAACCCATGGAACAGAAGTTGCCTTCAGAAGTTGAGGGAGCTTCATCCCTGGAGGCTTTCAAGAAGAGACTGAGCTGCCATCTGTCAGAAATGGTGTAAGGTCTCCTGCTTGAGAGGGGGGGTTCGATTAGATGACCTGCAAGGTCCCTTCCGACTATTCTATTCTATTCTATTCTATTCTATTCTATTCTATTCTATTCTATTCTATTCTATTCTATTCTATTCTATTCTATTCTATTCTATTCTATTCTATTCTATTCTATTCTATTCTATTCCATTCCATTCCATTCCATTCCATTCCATTCCATTCCATTCCATTCCATTATTATATTTAATCCACTAATACCCTCCAGAACGGCAGAACTGAGTTTTTAAGAGCCAAGCTTTTCCGATCGTTCTCACTGCCCCCTTCTTGCACGGCGCACCCAGGCTGCCAACCTCAGCCCTACATGCGCCGAATGAATCAAAGCAGGAAGGGAGAGGACGATGGGGATGGGGGGTGGGAAAAGTAACGTGAAAATGTAGGTCATCAAGCTTTCAAGAAGAGACCGGACTGCCATTTGTGAGAAATGGTGTAAGGTCTCCTGCTTGGGTGGGAGGGTTGGACTAGATGGCCTCCAAGGTCCCTTCCAGCTCTGTTAATCTGTAAAATCTGTAAAACGTTTTATGTCAACCCAAGCCACGAGATCCGAGTGCGGACAACCCAAAGCCTTCGGTTCAAAGGGTGAATTTCCCCACACGGTGTGTTTTTCCATACCTGGGGAAGAAATCCCAATAGCTTAGGATTTCACTGTCTTTGTCAAGCCGTAAACCCTGATTTGCACACCCGGCCAAGGCATGGTTCTCCTAAGTGCAAAGCAGACAACCGATCGAATCTCTCTTGTGTTGTGTGAAGCCAACCAGCTAAGATGCTTCTGCAGGAATTCATAACAAGTCATTAGCTGCTTCCTCACCCCAATAAACTACAATAAGCTGTGTGTTGCCTTGCTGTGTCCCGGCAGCCAAGCACACACCCCAGCAGGTAAAGGAGACAATAGATGCACGCCACCCTGGAACTATCACGGCTGCACAAACGACACAAAACCCATCCCAGGGGAGGCAGAAAAGCAGTGGAAATTCTGCCTTTCCCAACTGGAGGCTTTCCAACTCAATGTTTCCATGCCGAAGGATTCCATGTTAGCGAAACATCCCTCGCCCGGCTGATAAGCCGGGGACTTGGCACCGAAAGCCGAATGCCACCCCTACCAGATTTTGCATGCTCCAGCCAAGGAAACGGCTTCAAAGAAACCTTCAGGGGTAAATATTTTTCCCTGCCAATGTTTGAAAAAGCTCAGACTGGATTGGATTGACCCAAGGGATTGTAAAAAAGAAAAAAAAAGGGGGGGGGGAGAGAGAGAAAAGAGCTTGGCGTTTAGGAAAATAATCGACGCACAATCGTGTCACATCCAGAGGACCCCGGAAAATTAACAAAAACAACATCAATAACAAAGAAAGGCTTTGCCGGGCTTTAAAAACTGGCCCATAAATTATGTGGGTTTTATTTATTTACTTTTATTTTTTTGGTTCTTGCTATGGAAGGAGGGTGCCAACCCAGGCCTGACGGTTCGGAGAGAGAGGCCCGGAATTGGTCCAAAACATTGGGGGGGGGGGGGGGGGAAGTCAACTTCCCAATCCTATGGGAAAAACGTTTCTGCCACTTCTCTGTCCCTCTGACGTTGGCGCCTAGGTAGAACTGAGGGTTCAAGTAGTAAGGAGGAGGGGGAAGTCCTGCATGAATCCAGGATCGCCCGGTTCCCTTCAAAGGAGAGGCCAGGGCTCACCAGGGCTGTGTCAGGTAAAGGAAAAGGCGCCATTTCACGACTTCCTGCAACCTGTCGGGAGTCGTTTGAACTGTAGTCTCCCTCCTGCCTAGCCTGTGCCAGGGATCTATCATCGCCACCCTGGAGAAGAGGACGCCAGTGAACAAAGAGCCGGGCGCTCGTCCCTCCCTCCAGGACCACGGGGGTGGGTGGGTGGGTGGGGAGAGGGTGGCATCCCAGCTGCTCCCCTCTGGGCAAAGGAGAAGCTCCGAACAAAAGATTTGCTGTTCTGCTCAGCCCTGTCTAAGCCTGGGCACGGGGCAGGGGAGGGTCCTCCGAACAGGGCCCTTCCCGAGAGCCAACGCACATGGAATCTCATTTTCTCGGCCCATTTTCACACCTGGCCGACGTGCGTGCAAGGGAGGCGCACCCCCACCCGGGTCCTCAAGCAATGCAGAGGCCATTACAGCTAATTGAATGTCCTTTGATATATTGGACTTCGCCAAGACAGCGCGTTCCGAAACAGCCAGAAGGACAGACAGGCCAGTTTGTGTCTTCCCTTTGTGCACAAACACACACACACACACACACACACACACACACACACACACAATGCCACCATCCTTACTCAAACACAAAACAAGAGTCAAATCCGGACTTCCAGCCCGGCGCCTTCCAAGTGGGTCCGAAGACCCTAGACAGGGAGACCCCCCACTCCCTTCTTACACTGCCCGTCATTCCTGACCCTCCCCAGGCGTGGGGGTGGGGGCAGCTGTGTGTGTGTATGTGTGTGTGTGTGTGTGTGTGTGTGTGTGGAGATGCAGCTGCATTTTGTGCACCTAGACAAGATGGGATCCCAGCCCGGGCATAATTCGATTACCCGATTACCCTCTTCTTCCCTCAGCTCACAATACCCTGTCTCCTAAACATCAGGCTGAGTTCAACGGAAATGCTCCTGAGAAACAAGCCAGCATTTAAAAAAAAACCTAGCTGAACCGATATGAGTTGAGCTAAGGCTGTTGGATGAAGCCATCACCACCGTCCCCCCACCATCTCCCCCTCTTCCTCCCCTCCCTCCAGGTTCCTTCAAGACAGGAAAGGAAATTAGGTCCGTGGGCCACATCCAGTCAGCCAATCGGACGGGAGCACCGATCCTGCCATCGCTTAAGCAAAGGGAGCCCAAGCAGCAATTAGATACAGGCAGGTGGAAAGACAGAAGACCAGAAACCAAATGAACAGAGACAGGCGCAAGTCATGCATTGACGATTGGGGGGAGGGGGAAGAAAACAAGGTGGAACGAGAGCGCCAACCGGTTCCCCCCACCCACCCACCCACCCCCAACAAACATGGGCTAAAAAAAAAAAGGAGCAAATGGGCCCTCCCCTCCCGGGTTACATAAGACCAGGAAAAAAAGGCAAAGGAACAGCAAAAAAAAAAAAAGCAACCAACTTTAGCTCAGGCTGGGTGGGAAGGAAAGCAAGGTGGGCATTTCCGATTCTGGGTTGACTCCGACAGCAAAAAGCGAGGGGGGGGGCAGGGGGACAGGCAGCTGGGCCATGCCTAGGAGAAGCCCAAGGGGCCTTGTCAATGTGGATATCCCCCCCCCAAAAAAGTCAGGGTAATAATGGAAAGAGCTAAAATCGGGAGCCCAGATGTAAAAGGGTTTGCTTTGAAAACAGGGTCCTGGGGTTTAAATAAAATGTCTAGTTTGCAACTGTGTGTTCTTGTCCTCCTTTCCTCTCTTCTTCCCCACCCCCCACTTGGGAAGCCGAGTCTCTCTTTTCACCCTGCTGGGGAGGAGGGAAGCCCAAGACGAACCTACAAAAGGGATACCTTCCACCTCCCTCTATGTCCCCTTTCCACTGTCCATTCACTGGCCTGTCCCCCCCCCCACTTTTTTTGCCCAAGGGGCCTTCCAGATTTGGAGGGGAGGAAGAGGAAGAGAAGGCGAGCATTGCAAAGCCAAAAGGCTTCTGAGGCTCCAGATCTGAAGAACACCCCCAAACACACATACACAACTGAATCTGGGGCAGGAGATGGAAAGCATTGCCCGGCTTGGTACACCCCCCCCCCCCCCCGAGATGAGCTGGACTACAACTCCTATCGTCCACCAGGATTCTGGGCAGCCCTGGCTCCTTCCAGCCAGCTCCGTCTCGCTGCTCCTTCGGAGCTGTCCAAGGTACCAGGGAGCCCGTGCGCATCACCGATGCGGGGGATGCCATGGGAGCCCCGCGCGCGGAAGAGACTCCGGTGGGGCAGGGGAGACAAAAGGCAGCTGTGCAAAGCGGAGGAGAGCCCACGGCCCACGGACGTCCCCGCGGAAGCCGAGCCTTGCGGGGCGCGACCCGGCGCGTCCCTTCCCGCCAGCCTCGCCCGGCTTACCGTGCCCGCCGCGGGTGAGGAAGGGCGTGCGGTTGATGGCGATGGGCACCGTCCCGTGCTTGCTGTGGAAGTGGTGCACGTGGTGCGTGGTGCTGAGGCTCGACGAGACGCGCGCCGCCCCCGCCGCGGCCGCCAACATCAGCAGCCACGGCAGCAGCCCCCACGGCCGGGGAAGCCGCCGCCGCCGGGGCCCGGGAAGCGCCATGGTGCCGGCCGGCGGAGGGCGCGTCGGGGAGGGGGGCTGCTGCCGCCGCTGCGCCCCTCACTTGCTCGGCGCGGCGGCGGCGGCATCGGCGGCCGCGTCCATGGCCCACCGACGGCCCCGATCGCGGCCCCCCCTCGCCGGATCGGGGGGCAGGGAGGGGCCCGGGGGGGAAGGGAAGCAAGAGGGAGACGATCCCCCCCCAAAAAGCGGGGGAAGGGCCGGCGAGGGGGGGTGGAGAGCTGGGTGGGACGACGGGGCGGGCAGCCCCCCTCCCGGCTCACGGCCGCCTCCCCGCCTTCAGGAGCATCCCGGGGGCGGCGGGCAAGAGCCGGCCCCCCCCGCGGGTGGCGGCGCCGGGCCAAGCGGCTGCAGCCAGGCTCGGCGGTTATCCCGGCGGGGGAGGGAAGAAAGGGAGGAGGGAGGGAAGAGGGGGGGGGAAGCGAGCTGGATGGAGGGGACGGAGGCAGCAGAGGAGGAGGAGGAGGAGAGGCCGGCGGGGGCCGGCGCTGCTAGCGATCGGGCATGGTGGGTGCGGGGCGGGGGGGGGGGAAGGAGGGAGAAGAGAGGAGGAAAATTGGAGGGGAGCCGAGAGGTGGGGGGGGGGTCGAAGCACCAAATCCGGAGAGAGCTGTAATCCGAGGGAGGGAGGGAGAGGAGGGGGGGCGAGGGGCCCGGCCCCGTCCAGTCCAGTCCAGTCCGTCCGGGTCCTCCCGGTCGAAGCGCGGCGATCCGTCCCTGCCCGGCGCGGGAGGGGGGGAGGGCAGGTGGAGAGGGTGCGCTGGGCTCCGCGGCGCGTCTCTGCTGCAGAGCGGAGGGAAGGCAGGGGCTGGAGCGGCCGGCGGGGAGGGGGAGGGGGGCGGGAGCGGCGGGGGGAGGAGTGGGGGCGTGGCGCCAGCCAGTGGCCAATCGGCGGACGGGGAGCCTCCGCCCCGCCGGAGAAACAAAGGCGCGCCCGCTCGCCGCCTCCCCCTCCCCTCCCTTCCCCTCCCCGCCACCCGCCCGATCTGATCTGCCCGGCGCATCTCCGGCGAGGCGAGATCCAGGGGAAAAGGCGGCTCCGGGGAGAGGGAGACGGGGTGGGGAGTGGGGGGGGGGGCAGCGCAGCTTCTGCCCTTGGCCTTGATTGCGCGCGTTGCATCCCCACGCGCGAGCCGGACCCGGGTTGCAAAAGACGCGGGGTGGAAGTCGCCCTGCCCTCCTCTTGGCGCGGCCCGTGGGGGGGAGGGATTTTGGGGGGGGGGTCTTTATTGCCTGCCCGGGGTTCTTCTCTTCCCCCCCCCGCCCCCCGCTCTCCGCCGCGTCTGCCTGGGATCCCATCGTCCACGGCCGAGCCCGCCGGATAAGCGAGGGTTTTGGCAGCAGGGCCGACCTCTCACTCCCGAGAGCGACTCTTTGGGGAATCGAAGCCTACTGGGAGAGAAAGGCAGCTTCCTGCCAGGATTTCGAATGAACAAGAGTTGGAAGGGACCTTGGAGGTCATCTAGTCCAACCCCCTCTGCTCACGAGAGGGGGGAAGACCTGTCCCAGGGAGTCGAACCGCCGTGGGGAAGGTTTTTTTTGGGGGTGGGGGGTCTTGCTGCCTGGCCGAAGCTTGGCCCTGGGTTCTTCTTTCCCCCCACTCTCCGCCGCATCTGCCTGGGGTCCCATCATCCCCAGCCGAGCCCGCCAGATAGGCCAGGCTGGGGCAGTAGTGCCAACCTCTCAGTCCCAAGAGTGACTCTTTGGAGAATCGAAGCTTACTGGGAGAGAAAGGCAGCTCCCTGCCAGGATTTCGAATGAACAAGAGTTGGAAGGGACCTTGGAGGTCATCTAGTCCAACCCCCTCTGCTCACGCGGGGGAGACCTGTCCTAGGGAGTCGAACCGCCGAACTGCCGACCTTTCTGATTGACAAGCTCAGCGTCTTAGCCATGGAGCTCTCTGGGTACGCTCAGAGACCACGGGCTTCCGGATGATCTCAGAAGAAAAAAAAAATCCCTGCTCCGGAGCTGCGAATAGAGGGGAAAACACCCCACCCGGAGATGATATAATCGATCGAGCCACGGCAGAGCCAGGATGGGCTTTCTCGCAGTGGCCCTGAAGTGAAGAAAAGGCGCTCTGTATATGCTCAGACAGCAGGCAGCCCTCGACTTAACAACCCTTCACTTAGCAAGCGTTTGAAATCTCAACAGCAGAGAAACAGTGATTTGCCCCGGTCCTCGTCCTTACGACCGTCGTGGCATCCCCATGGTCACGTGATCAAAATTTGGCTCTCTGGCCTGTATTACAAGGGTTGTGGCAATTGTGGGTTCGTGCTTCCAATAAGCACAGTTACTAAGGGAAGCCAACTTCCCTCCAGAAGCTGTAGTTGCTCCGTCGCTGGAGGTTTTCAAGAAGAGATCGGACACCCATCTGTCTGAAATGGTCTAGGGTTTCCTGCTTCAGCAAGGGGTTGGAGTAGAAGACCTCTAAGGTTCCCTCCGCCTCTGTTATCATTCTATTACGTCAAGTACACGACAGGTAATTGGAGCGCGAGTTCCCGAACGGCAGACCAGGAAGATCAACAAGGAAATCCATGCCAGGACACGTCTCGCAGCTAACAGAATTAACACAGCTGGATGGGACCTTGAAGGTCATCTAGTCGAGCCCCCTGCTCAAGCAGGAAACCCTAGGCCATTTCAGACAGGTGGCTGTCCAATCTCTTCTTGAAAGTCCCAAAGGTGCTTTTTTTTTCTGGAGGCAACTGGAGTTTCTTCTTATTTTTTTTTTCTTTTGAAGACGTTTCACTTCTCGTCCCAGAAGCTTCCTCAGCTTCTGACTGACTGGTGAGGAATGGAAGGATTGATCCTCCTTGCAGACAGCTGGTCATTTGCATCCTTTGAGAAGGTCGTTGAGGCCACTTGGAGGTTTCTCTGTGTCCTCCGGGAATAGATTTCTGGAGAAAAACTGCAGGAACCATTTGCACCACTCGGGTGACCCTGAGGACACAGAGAAACGTCCAAGTGGCCTCAAGGACCCTCTAAAAGGATGCAAATGACCAGCTGCCTGCAAGGAGGATCAATCCAATCCATATAGAGCCTGGATAGCTCAGCAGACTAAAAGCATTGTGATTAACACCAGCTGTCTGCAATTACTGTAAGTTCGAATCTCAGCAGGCTCAAGGTTGACTCAGCCTTCCATCCTTTCTAAGGTAGGTCAACTGAGGACCCAGTTTGTGGGGGAAATAAGCTGACTTTTTATAAAATATACAAAAGTATGAAGGCTATTGCTTAACACATTGTAAGCCGCCCTGAGTCTCTGGAGAAGGGTGGCATATAAATCGAACCAATAAATAAAATAATAATAACTGCCCCTTCCCTAGACAAATTCGTGCTTATATCCAAATAGCATCTCTGACAGAGATGGGTGTGTGTGTGTGTGAAGAAATATGAAATGTAGATAAATAAATACAGGTAGTCCTCAACTTACAACTGTTCATTTAGTGACCCCTCAATGTTACAACACCAAAGAGAAAAATGACTTATGACGGGTTTTCACAATTATGACCATTGCAGCATCCCCATGGGCCCACGGTCAAAACTCAAAGACGCTTGGCAACTGACTCAGATTCATGACGGTTGCAATGTCCTGGGGTCGACCTTCTGACCTTCAGCGGGGAAGCCGGCTTAAAAACTCGGTGATTCACTTAACAACGGGGGTGAGGAAGATGGTAAAATGGCGCAAAGCTCACTGAACAACTGTCTTGCTCAGCGACAGAAGTTTGGGGCTCAACTGTGGTCATAAGGTCGAGGACTTCCTGTCACCTCAAACTGATCTTGGCAACTGCAAAGATTTGCTATTTTTTTTTTAAAGAAAAAAAATAAATACCAGTCTTGTGGACTTGCCAGTCTTAAACGAAGAGTCACGAATAATACAAGGGGGTCAAAAAAGTCAAGATGGCAGCCACATGTGTCACGGGGTTTTGATGGTTATTCTGACTTTTTTTGCAAGCAGCGGTGTAATAAAAGGCACATATTTGTAAAAAATTAAAGTCTGGAGGCGACTTTGCTTTAGATTCAGCCTAATCAACCCTCAGGACACGAAATAAAAACAGCCACGTCTTGATCTGGCAATTTGTAAGTTAAATAAATGAATATAAACAGAAACCAGGAAAAGAAGAGAGATGCCTTGTTTATGCTTTCCAGAGCTTGCGTTCTCTTTCAAATTAAGAAAATAAAAATGTAAAGACTCATTTTGTTCTTGAATTCTCCTTTTGCCCTACTTGGCCGATATGCTATCTTCCTTTTTCTTTTGTAAAAAAAAAAAAGTACTGTATCCAATAGAAAACTATTATTTTTATTAACATGGAGAGGCAGAGCTATTTTCTGAATGGCCAGGAACCCTGAGAAAAATCACTTTGTTTTCCTCCCTGATCTTCCTTAGAAAACTTTCTCGTTTAAAAAAAAAAAGAAAGAAAAGAAATTGGTAAGCAGTTTTATAGTATGTATAAAACCCAGGAAACGGCGGCACACTTAATGTTGCTAGTGAATTAAACCATTTTCCGCTTTGTACGCTATCTTGAACTGTAAAGCAGTCAAACGAGCGGTTAAACCACGCAAAACACCCACAAAAAAATAATTACCTTTAACACTAGCTAAACCTAGAAAATTGCGGGAATTTGCACCTTTCTCTTTTAACTGCCTGGATTAAAGTTATTTGCCGGAGCGTAACCGCTAAATAGCTTGCTCTTGGGGTTAAGATGGAAAAGAAAAGCAGGATCATCCAGGTGTTGGGATGGAAATCCTTTCCAGTCTAGTGCTGCCCAAGTGAAACCTCCAAACCCATCATCCCCTACTTAGCATCGCCTGAAATTGAAATATATATATATATATATGTTTTCTGAGATTTTCGCGGGTGTTTGTATGTAGGTCTTTGGTTATTCGGGTCTTCTCCCGCGGAGAATTGGAAGTATCTTGGCGACGTTTCGACGAAGTCTCATTCGTCATCTTCAGGCTGGTGTTCTCGGCTTCGTTCCAATTCTATGCGGGAGAAGATCCGAATAACCAAAGATCTACATACATATATATATGTATGTATGTATGTATGTATGTATGTTTCTGCATCGTTGCTTGTTTTGAATGTTAGGAGGTAAAGCTTCAAATTACAACCTCTAAAGCCACATCCGAGTTGCAGGCAAAATATGGGGAAAAAGAGGCAAGGAGAACGACAACACTCCGAAGTTGTGAGTCTGAACGGCCTGGAAAGTTTGTGGTTAGCCTACAATCCTGAATCGCTCTCTCTCTATAAAACCTTTGTTTGTTTGTTTTTTCCTTTGCCCTCCCCAGCCTTATTTCCTCTTATGCCACATCTCTTTTGCTTGCGAGTCTGTTGATGGAAGGTAATTTCTTTTCATTGATTTTTTTTTAGGCTGTTCCCCTCCCGACTAAAAGAAAGAGACACAAATGCCTTTTAAGTGGTTGTATAAGCAGGCAGAAGCTACTTAACCAGACCAGGGCAAGATGCAGGGAGGGGTTGCGGGTGTGACTGCCTCCCTTCATACAACACACAACAGAGAAGAGCAACGGAGATGATTAAAAGGCCTGGAGAATAAAACACACAAGGAACGCTTGCAGGAATTGGCTATGGGCAAACCTAGTGAAAGGGCCGCGGTGGCTCAGTGGCTAAGACGCTGAGCTTGTGGATCGAAAGGTGGGCAGTTCAGCGGTTCGAATCCCTAGTGTGCCGCACAATGGGGTGAGCTCCCCGATTTGTCTCAGCTTCCGCCAACCTAGCAGTTCGAAAGCACGTAAAAAAATGCAAGTAGAAAAATAGGGACCATTTTTGGTGGGAAAGGAACAGCGTTCCATGCACCTTTGGCGTTGAGTCATGCTGGCCACATGACCACAGAGACGTCTTCGGACAATGCTGGGTGTTCGGCTTTGAAACGGAGATGAGCACCGCCCCCTAGAGGCAGGAACAACTAGCACGTATGCACAAAGAGAACCTTTACTTTTAATCTAGTGAAAAAAAGGACTAAGGGGGACATGATAGCAGTCTTCCAGTATTTGAGGGGTTGCCACAAAGAAGAGGGGGTCGAATTATTCTCCAAAGCACCCGAAGGCAGGACAAGAAACAATGGATGGAAACTCATCAAGGAGAGAAGCCACCTGGAATGAAGGAGAAATTTTCTAACAGTGAGGACAATGAACCAGTGGAACAGCTTGCCACCAGAAGTTTGTCTAAGAAATGGTATACGATTTCCTGCCTGAGCAAAGGGTTGGACTAGAAGACCTCCAAGGTCCCTTCCAACTCTGTTATTCGGTTGCCCACTGCCAACGTGAGCCTAAACCCGAGAGCGTGTTGCCTGCAAAAATTGGGGTGACCGTCCCTCTGTCCTCATGTCCCGCTTGCAGTCAGACTCCGCGCCTCATTTAAGACCAGCACACCTGTCCCCTATCCCCGCACCTATCGGAGCCCTGCTTCTTATTTTGCCCTTCTTATTCTGTTATAAGTAAAACACTTGCTTGTGGGTTCACTCTCTTCTTGAAAACCCCGAAAACTGGCTCGACCCAGGACGAGCCTTTAAGCGGGTTGTGTAAACTGAGCCAAGGGCTGCTAATCAAGATTGGAAGAGGCCTGTCTAAGGTTGCAAGAAATGGGAGGGGGGGGGGCAGGGGAAAAAAAAAACCATCCTGGGGGACAGGATCCAAGCCACTCTGCTTGTGAGATCACTTTTTCCGCTGGCCATAAATCTCCTGCCCTGAGCTGACAGACTATGATGTCAGCCCGGTAAGTGCATATTCGGGAGGGGGGAAGGGGAGGGCTGGGGGCTCCGAAGGCATCGTATGAAGCATTTTAGCCTTGGCAAGTCCTAGAATTCTGGTTTGGTTTTGTTTTTTTAATTTCCCCCCCCTTTTAGACTTCGCACGAGCTGTTGGGAAGGCCCGGTGGTGCGGATTTTGGATAACCATTAGGAGAAAAGGGTTTGACGGGGAAACCTTACCGAAAGAAACTTGGAGAGTCTTTGAGCTGCGAGGGAGTGGGGGTTGGACTAGATGACCTACAAGGCCCCTTCCGACTCTGGTTATTTTCTGTTAGCTGGGAGACGGGTCCAGGCATTGATTTCGTCGTTGATCTTTCGGTCTGCAGTTCGGGAACTCGTGCTCCCAATTACAGATAGTCCTTGATTTAACACCCATAATTCAACACGCCCCACCCCCCGTGCATGTGTGTGCGACACCCCACCCCATGCTTCCCCCACTATTGGCACACGATGGCATGGTGGGACCGGAAGACTCGGGGTTTTTTTTGCCCTCCCCAGGCTCCAGAGCCTTTCTAGGAGCCTGGGGAGAGCAAAAACGGCCTTCCCCAGCTCCCCCGGATATCCTCCTGAGGCCGGAAATGGCCCATTTCCCAACTTCCAGTGGGACCGGAAGGCTCGTTTTTCACTCTCTCCAGGCTCCAGAGGCTTCCTAGGAGCCTGGGGAGGGCAAAAATGGCCTCCCCCCCCCCCAGAGGCCAGAAACAGCGCATTTCCCGACATCCGGTGGGCCCGGAAGGCTGGAAAATCAGGTGGCCGGCACACACATGCGCGCTGGAGCTGAACTAGGGCAATGGCTTGCATGCCCGAAGATATGGCCTTGCGTGCCACCTGTGGCACACTTGCCATAGCTTTGCCATCATGGCCCTAGACCATTTCTGCTGTATTTCTCCTCCAGCCTTTCTTTCTTTTTTCTTCATTATTCTTTCTTTAGAATTAAAAAAAAAATCCAACTTCCCAAGCTGGCAAAGAGTCAAGACAGTTTTTTTTTTTTTTAAAAAAGCACAGCTTTTCTCTCCCCTTCCCCCCATTCCTCCCCGATGCTCTCAGCTCCAGCCTTCCCCTCCCCCCCCCACACACACCTTGTGGGTGCACACAAGTACAACACACATACACACTCGCGCCCAGCCTTGCCATCTCGGGGAAGATGCCGCCGAAGCCAAAGGATGGCTGGCAGCCTCTTTGCGAGCTATAAATACAAACGGGTGGGAGACGGATGGAAAGACAGACGAAGGGGGGGGGGTCTTCGCGGGGGCGAGAAAGGAGCTGAAGTGGAAACAGGCTAAAAGGGGAAAGCAGCAGGCGATGAGCGGCCTTGGCAAAAGGCGGAGAGGGTGGGGAGACACACAATGTTAACACAAGCAGTATTTGGCTTCCAGGGGGAGGGTGGGAGAACAGCCCTGAATCTACTCTCCCCCCCCTTTCAATGACGGGTGGGACACATGGGGAGGGGTTTTTTTATTCTAGGGGTGCTGCCGGATTCTCACCCAAGGATGCTCTGGGAATTGGGAGGTTCCACTGTCCCTTGCCAGCCACGCCGCAAAACGAGACGGGGGTTCTGAATTATGATGTGTACAAACCCAGAGGAACATGGTTAGAGAAGGGCTGGGATCCGACACTTCGCACGGCTGCCCACCTGGAACAGGTAGGTGAGGGCGAACCCCTGAAGAATTTCAGGATTCGTGCCACGCGGAGCAGAAACAGCCCCGGGCTAAACGGACAGAGATGTAATGGATGGTTTCGCACTTTAGGACAAGTCCTGGTTGGATGCTAACCATGGTTTGTGGAATAAGCCATTGGCCACCAAGCCGCCTTTTGAGTTTCACCCCTCTTGCCTGGAAAACCAGGAGCTGCTGACAGCCGGATGCAAGGGCAGCATTTTGGGGCTCCTGCTTAAAGCCACAGTGTTCAGACAGTAGTTTTAAACCTGGTTAGCAAAGGGACTCATGCAGAGGTGGATTACTGGGGGTCCGCAGGGGTTCGGGAGAACCTTTAGCTATGATTCTGTGCAGTTTGGTGAACCGGTTGTTGGAAGAAATCATTAGGGCAGAGAACCGGTTGTTAAATGATTTGAATCCCACCACTGGTACAGATACCTTACGATGGGGAAAAGCTAGGACCCGGAGGGGCGTTATCCCTCGGAAGGGCTCTCGAATTCAAGCCTTTTTTGTCTTTGTGTCTGTAAAATGGGCCTATAAAACAACCACCGAACCATACGACGCGGCAAAGGCAATTCCACAGATGGAAAATGAAGCTGGAATGGAGGGCGCCAGCCTGCACATCACACGTGCCCAAATGCTCTCCAACACACACACACACACACACACATCAATGTTTGTTGGCCACGCAGGGGGTTAAAAAAAAATCTGGGAAAATCAGCACGGAAATCTACGGGACTGAAACTTGTGGGGTTCAAGCTATGTTTCGATTACCTAGCCAAGGGTGCCGAATAAACTTGTATATCACCCGGCTCTCGACGGCCTCCGGTTGGCTCATGACAAGCCATCAAAGAAATTACAATCAAATCAATAAAATGGGAAGGATTAAAATAAACGGTGGCAAGCGTGACAAAGTGAGGGACCCTTCTCTTTCCCCCCAAAAGCTGGGGTGAAGATCTTCTTAGCAGTTTGGAACAACAGCAGAAATGGGGGACATTCGGATCTGGGGGGGGACCTCATTCCAGAGGGCAGGTAAACGACTGAGAAGGCGCATGTCCGGGGTCCCAAGTGGTGATGCTGTTGAGTTTACATCAAGGGAGGTACTAATACCACTCTATAAAGCCTTAGTAAGGCCACGCCTAGAATCCTGCATCCAGTTTTGGTCACCACACTATGAAAAGATGCGGAGACTCTAGAAAGAGTGCAGAGAAGAGCAACTAGGATGATGAGGGGACTGGAGGCGATGAACATACGATGGACAGTTGCAGGAACTGGGCCTGGCTAGTCTAGGGAAGAGAAGGACCAGGGGAGACAGGAGAGCATCTTCTAATATTTGAGGGGCTGCCCCAGAGAGGAGGAAGGGGGTCAAGCTATTTTCCAAAGCACCCGAAGGCCACACAAGGAACAATGGATGGAAACTGACCAAGGAGAGAAGGAACCTGGAAATAAGAAGGAATTTCCTGACAGGGAGAACAATCAACCGATAAAACAGAAATTGCCTTCGGAAGTTGTGGGAGCTTCATCCCTGGAAGCTTTCAAGAAGAGACTGGACTGCCACCTGTCAGAAATGGTGTAGGGTCTCCTACTTAGACAGGGGGTTGGGCTAGATGACCTCCAATGTCCCTTCCAACTCTGTTGATCTGTATATAATCGAAGGAACCCCGATCATGCCAATCCTGTAGGAGTCAATCAGCCAGACATAACAGAGTTGGAAGGGACCTTGGAGGTCATCTAGTCCAACCCCCTTCTTAAGCAGGAAAGCATATATCATTTCAGATGGGAGGGGGCGGGGGTGTTCTCAAGTGGCCAGGCTCTGCACCAGGTAAGGTTTTAGAGGTAACAACAACACCTTGAATCACAGCCAGAAACCAACCAGCAACGAGGACAATCTTGCCAAGCGGACTCCTACAGATTGATGCATGCCCATCGCTGCCCACCTCATGACATTCTGGACCAGTTGAAGCTTCCATGTAACCTTCAAGGGGAGCCCCACATAGAGGTAGTCCTTGACTTATGACCTCAATTGGGCCCACCACTTCGGCTGCTAAGCGAGACATTGATTAAGCTTTGCCGTTTTATGATCTTCCTTGCCACAGCTTTTCCGTGAATCGCTGCCGTTGTTAAGTGAGTCGTTAAGTGAATTGGGCTTCCCCATTGACGTCTGCTCACCAGAAGGTCGCAAAAGGGGATGGCGTGACACACACACACACACACACACACACACACACACACGGGACACTGCGACAAGTCATAAATATGAGTCAGTTGCCAGGCGTTTGAATTTTGATCACGTAAACATGGGAATGCTGCAATGGTCATTAAGTGTGAAAAAGGATCGTCAGTCGCTTTTTCTCGGGCTGTCAGAACTTTGAATGGTCACTTTTTTAAAAAAACGGTTGTAAGTCGAGAACTACTTGAAATCAGATATTCTGAGAATGCACAGAGCATCTATAAACCCTTCAGCTAAGCTTTCATAAGGAACGGTGTTATGGCGTATCAGAGCAGCCGAATCAGAGGAGGAGGGGGGTGGAGGGGGAGTCAGGGTGGGCATCAAGGCAACCCGAGAGCTCCGAGGGGGAAAAGGGAATGGAACTGTCAGAGAGAGAGAGACAGAGGCGGAGTCTGGGCCGTCTGTCAGTCCTCAGATGGAGAGTCAACAACCCCCAAGTCTGGAGGTGGCTGATGAGGAAGAGGAGAAACAGCTGGGTCCAGTGCCTGACGCATGGATGCACAGAAGGCAGAGGAGAGGAGAGCAGTGGAAATCTATGGGCTGGTCCTTGGGACGGAAGAGCCACCATTGCTTGCGAAGCCCCGCCCTAGCTCTGGGGATAAAAGGCAGGGGGCAGAGATGAATAGATGGGGCAGACAACTATTCATCTCCCTGTCAGTCCTCCAATGGAGAATCAACAGCCCCCAGGTCTGGAGGTGGCTGATGAAGAAGAGGAGGAACAGCTGGGTCCAGTGCCTGACGCACGGATGCATAGAAGGCAGAGGAGAGGAGAGTAGTGGAAATCTATGGGCTGGTCCTTGGGACGGAAGAGCCACCGTTGCTTGTGAAGCCCCGCCCTAGCTCTGGGGATCAAAGGCAGGGGGTGGAGATGAATAGATGGGGCAGACAACTATTCATCTCTCTGTCAGCCCTCGATGGAGAGTCAACAGCCCCCAGGTCTGGAAGTGGCTGATGAGGAAGAGGAGGAGCAGCTGGGTCCAGTGCCTGATGTGCAGAAGGCAGAGGAGAGGAGAGCAGTGGAAATCTATGGGCCGGTCCTTGGGACGAAGAGTCACTGTTGCGACCGAAGCCCCACCCTAGCTCTGGGGAACAAAGGCAAGAGGCAGAGATGAATAGATGGGGCAGACAACAATTCATCTCTCTGGTGGATGGACTTGCGGTGAGAGAGAAACTTTTTGCCGGTGCTGCCGGCATTCCTAATAAAGGAATCTTTCGAGTTCACGTCAGAGGGTTTGTCGTGTTCAGGGAGCTGGCTCAGATCCAATGGGCTTCCAGGGAGGACCTGAGCAAACGGAGCTTCATACGAGAGGCTGCCTGCTATAAAGTGTCCCGATGGGCTTGGTTGGGCTTGTGTGAATCTAACTATTGTGGTTTGTTCACTAAAACAGCGGCTCCCAACCTTTGGGGCACCAGGGGCAGGTTCTGGGGAGAGAGCTTTTTCTGTCAACCAGAGGGGACGTGGCTTTGCGTGCTGCCTGCATCCAACGGATGAGGCTTTGCTCGTTTGTGTGGCCTAGTTTCTGGCATACCATGGCCTTTATCCACGGACCGGGGTTTGAAGACCCCTGCACTAAAGGTAAAGTAGTTGGGATTTAGTGCAGTGAGTAAGCCATGATAAGAGACAGGATGTGAGCCACATAGGGAATTAAATTGAGGGGATCTGGGGGTTTGGCTGGGGAGGGGACGGGAGGTAGAAATGCACAAAAGGAACTCTCCAACTTAGTTCAGAGCCAAGATGCCACAAGGGGAAGGGATTCACACAACACTTTCAACCCAATTTCAACTCCTACCCTCAAAATGATGCTGTAGTGCACTGCACACCAGAACAACTAGACAGAAGGACAGTTTTTTCCCGAACGCCATCACTCTGCTAAACAAATAATTCCCTCAACACTGTCAAACTAGTTACTAAGTCTGCACTACTATTAAGCTTCTCATTGTTCCCACCACCCATCTCCTCCCACTTATGACTGCAACCTTGTGGCTGGTAGCCTTACCATTTATATTGATATTGCTTCCTGATTGCTTATTTGTAACCTATAACTATCATTAAGTGTTGTACTTTATGATTTTTGATGAACGTATCTTTTATGTACACTGAGAGCGTATGCACCAAAGACAAATTCCTTGTGTGTCCAATCACAATTCCATTCTATTTCTATTTCTATTTCTATTTCTATTTCTATTTCTATTTCTATTTCTATTTCTATTTCTATTTCATTCCATTCCATTCCTAAATTCTATTCTATTCTATTCTATTCTATTCTATTCTATTCTATTCTATTCTATTCTATTCTATTCTATTCTATTCTATTCTATTCTATTCTATTCTATTCTATTCTATTCTATTCTATTCTTTCAACCCAGTCTTGGGTTATCTTTCAAACCTAATCTTGCATAGCTTCTTCTCTGTTAATATTGGACTGCTAACTAGGGCATACAAAACCTTTGCTAGACCAATTCTTGAATACAGCTCGTCTGCCTGGAATCCACACTGTATATCGGACATTAATACGATTGAATGAATCCAGAAGGATTTCACAAGAAGAGTCCTCCACTCCTCTGTTCACAACAGAATCCCTTAGGCCACCAGGCTTGAAATTTTGGGCTTAGACAACCTAGAACCACCCCGCCTTCGGTCTGACCTAAGCGTAGTACATAAAATTATCTGCTACGACGTCCTACCTGTCAATGACTACTTCAGCTTCAACCACAACAACACATGTGCACACAATAGATACAAACTTAAGGTAAACCGCTCCAAACTCGACTGCAGAAAATACGACTTCAACAAGAGTGGTCAAGGCCTGGAATGCACTATCTGACTCTATGGTCTCTTCCCCAAAACCCCCAAAACTTTAACCTTAGACTGTCTACTGTTGACCTCACCCCGTTCCTAAGAGATCTTGTAAGGGCCGTGCATAAGCGCACCAGCGTGCCTACCGTCCCTGTCCTACTGTCCCCATTTATCCGTATCCATTTCCTGTGTTCATAACTGTGTTTATACTTACATCTGTTAACTTATACCTGTTTGACAAATAAATAAATAAATAAACTAGCTAAAAGGCACACCTCCCGTCTTCACTGAACAACCCTTCGCCCCATGGTATGAATGATTGGCTGCTTGAACAGGAAAGCTGCTTCGCAGGAGAGGCTAAAATTAGATCTGTTTAATCCCACCTTGATTATTTTTATAAATAACTCAAGGTGGCAAATGAAAGCATCTCCCTGCTCCGATTTTCCCACGACAACCACCCCTGCGAGGCGGCTGGCAGCGGGAGAGTCCGGGAGACGAGGCATTTCATCCTCAGGCGGAAGTTTTCTTGTCTGGGTTGGTGCACCCATCTTAAAGTCGCTAAGGTTTGGAAACTCTAGTGTAGCCAAACTAAGCAGGGCTAAAAAATTTGGCTGATGAGCTCAGGAGAAAATTATCATCATCCACCCTGCAGGAATTATACTTGAAGGTCAGGTTTTAATATCGCTTGCCATACATTACCTCTCTCCCCCTCCCCATCCTGCCCAAGCCCTCTCCTTCCTTGCTGCCTTTCAACGCATGCCCCCCCCCACACCCAATCTCATGCCCAAGCAGGCAGAGAAGCCTTAATAACAGCCTCCCGACACACTAATTTGCGGCTTTGAAACGCCATGTCATTTCTCCTTTAATTTTAGCACCAGGGGTTGCCAAATCGAGGGCCCCTCTGCTGCCTGCCTCACACCCACGGCTCCTACACGCACACACACGCATGTGCATGCATGCCTCCTGCTTGTGCAAAGACGGCTGCGCAAAGAAGGTCCCTCTGTCCTCTCTCCCCCCCCCCCTTTCAGCTCCCTTCACAGGACTGCTGCTATTGCATGCAAGATTTTGCTATGCCCCCCCCCAATGAAAATCATTCTCAAAATGAACCTAAAAGTGGAGGTGGGGGGGACTTTTCTAATCAACGTGCAAAGGGCAATCCAGTCAGAAATGTCTTTGAATCTTCCGGTTTGCTAGTTGGGGATGATGGGAGCTGTAATCCTTTCTTAATCAGCCAAGGGGTCTTGGGGAGCAAAGGCTACGTCTCAGAGGCAAATGGGCTTTGGGGGTATCCGCAGGAAGAGTCATAAGGAGCCTGGTGCCCAGTGGATTAAAGTACTGCTAAGTAGCACTTAGCTGCCAGCTGCCTGCACAATTACTGCGAGTTCAAATGTCACCAGGGATCAAGGTTGACTCAGCCTTCCATCCTTCCAAAGTAGGTAAAATGAGGACCCGGATTATGGGGGCAATAAGCTGACTTTGTATAAAAAAGAATACCGCTTAAGGGGAGACAAAAGCCCTACTAAGCAGGAATATACAAAAGGATGAAGGCTATTGCTTAACGCATTGTAAGCCGCCCTGAGTCTCTGGAGAAGGGCGGCATATAAATCGAACCAATAAATAAATAAACAAATAAATAAGAAGTCAAGATGGAGGATTTGGTCAGGGGACAAAGCCCCCCCCCTTCCATTTCACGTAAATCTCGACTTTTTTTCCTAACCCCCCTCGTGGTTTGAAAATCATCTACCTTTCAATATGATTCCCCATCTTTAAAAAAAAAACAAAAAAAAGCTTCGTGGACCGTTTCTATCTTTAAAGAGGGAGGAAATTAGGCTTCTGATTTTCAGAAAACTTTGGTCGGAGGCAACTTCAAAGGGTGCAGAGTCTGCATCTCTCACCCCCTCCCATCAATATGGCCTGGAAATAGCCCCCTCCCCTCCCCCAAGGACTTCAAGGAGGGGAAGCTGTGTTTTGCAAAGATCTTGGGGGTCTTAGTGGACAACCAGCTAAAGAGGAGCCAACAGTGTGTGGCAACAGCCAAAAAAGCCAATGCAATCCTAAATTGCATTAACAAAGGGATACAATCGATATCAAGGGAGGTACTAAGACCACTCTATAAAGCCTTAGTAAGGCCACATCTAGAGTACTGCATCCAATTTTGATCAACACACTATAAAAAAAGAGGTTGAGACTCTAGAACGAGTGCAGAGAAGAGCAACCAGGAGGATGAGGGGACTGGAGGCTCAAACATATGATGAACGGTTTCAGGAACTGAGCCTGGCTGGTCTAGGGAAGAGAAGGACCAGGGGAGACAGGAGAGCATCTTCCAATATTTGAGGGGCTGCCCCAGAGAGGAGGAAGGAATCAAGCTATTCTCCAAAGCACCTTTGAAGGCCAGACAAGGAATAATGGATCTTGCAAAGATTCAATCTGTAAATAAGGAGGAATTTCCTGACAGAGAGAACAACCAACCAATGGAACAGAAGTTGCCTTTGGAAGTTGTGGGAGCTTCATCCCTGGAGGCTTTCAAGAAGAGGCTGGACTGCCACCTGTCAGAAATGGGGTAGGGTCCCCTGCTTGGGTGGGGGGTTAGACTAGATGACCTCCAAGGTCCCTTCCAACTCTGTTCATCTAATCTAATCAAACCCTCTATGGAGATGACGCCTTCTTTGGCCTGCAGTGATGCTCTGGAGGGGCCTGACTGGGAATTGCCGGGCTGGCTGGATTCAGACGAAAGGCTTTTTTCCCCAGATGTGTGAAAATCACAGCAGCTGCAGCGACGGCTGTGTCGCCTCCGGTCCACAGAGAGCTGGCTCGTCTCAATGCAGGTCTTTGCTTTTCTGGGGGATTTTGCCTGCGGTGGGACTCTCCAGCTGTTGGGCCGAGTCCAGCGTTCCAGCATTCTGCAAACCCAGATAAATCAGCAACAGCGATCCGGTGCCAAGGTTTGGGAGGGAGGGGGGTGGGTGGGTGATGCTTTTCATGTTCTAATCGGTGGAGTTTTGTCATTTTACAAACAGATTGTCTACGTCTTTGATTGGGGGAGAGCCCAGAGCTGACGGGTAGATGGGCGGCTTTGTAAATGCTATCAACAAACAAACAAATGAACGAAGAAAAGGTTCTATGGAAGAGGTGGGCCAAGGCGGGAGGGAGAGCGGGCTGCCCATCAGCCACAGCTGCAAGTCAGAGGCTGGAGGCTGCCTGCTGGCTCAAACTGTTGTGGGGTAACTGCCCTGTGTACACACAGACACAGACACACACACACACACACCAGATTTGCAAGAACGGCTTGCCACTAGAGATTGTGGGTCCTCCATCACAAGAAGTGATTGGACAGCCATTTGTCCCCGGATAATATTATAGGGTTTCCTACTTGAGCAGGTGGTTGTATTAGAAGACCTAGAAAGAGGGGAGAAGGAAGAGAGAGGGATGGAAGAGAGGGGAGGAAGGAAGAGGGGAAATTAGAGGAGGGGAGACGGTTAGACAGGGAGGAAGAAAGGAGGAGAAGGAGAAAGGAAGGGGAAGTAGAGAGGAGTAGGAGAGGAGGGAAAAAGAAAGTAAGAAGGAAAGAAGAGAGGGAGATGGCAGGATTGAGAAGGAAGATTGCTGTATGACAAAAAAGATGAAATGGAAGAAAGGCAACCCTGAACATATATAAATATATTAAGATAAAGAATGAATGGTTAAAAAATAAAAGGGAATAAATATGAAGAAAGAGGAAAATTAGAATTTGAGGGCGAACATATATAAATATATTAATATAAAGAATGAATGGATAAAAAATAAAAAGAGAATAAATATGAAAAAACAGGAAAATTAGAATTTGAGGGTGAACATATATAAAAATATTAAGATAAAGGATGAATGGATAAAAAATAAAAGAGAATTAAAATGAAGAAACAGGAAAATTAGAATTTGAGGGCGAACATATATAAATATATTAAGATAAGGGATGAATGGTTAAAAAATAAAAGAGAATAAATACGAAGAAGCAGGAAAATTAGAATTTGAGGTCGAAGGAAGATACCCTTTATATAAGTAAGCAAAGAAATATCGAGATATGATTTTTAAAAGAGGGAAAAAAGAAAATTGTGGCAAAGATTGTAATTGAGTAAAATGTATCTGAATTTGATGAATTGTATAAGATGAGATATGGCTTATCTGTTCAAAAAAGATGTGGGTGAATGCGGGTGGGGTGGGGGGACCAATAAAACTTGTTTAAAAGGGAAAAAAAAGGAAGTTTACAAGAAGAGATCGGACAGCCATTTCTCTGGGAGGGTATAAGACCGTGATGGCGAACCTATGGCTGGATGTGGCACGCAGAGCCATCTCTCCCGGCATGCCAGTCAGCTGGTTTTCATATGCATGGGAGCACCGGAAAGCAGACGAGCAGCTGCCCAATGCGCATGTGCAGGCTGAGAAAATGATCTTCCGGTTTCCAGCGCACACATGAGCACTAGCCACCTGGTTTTCCGGTTTCTGGCACGCATGCGCACACGAAGGCTCGTTGGTTGGTACGTATGCATGCTCTAGAAGCCAGAAGGCCATCTTACTGGCGCATACATGGGCACCAGGCGGCTGCTCTTCTGGTTTTTGGCACATGCCTGCGTTCTCATTTTGGCTCTCGGTGCCGAAAGGGTTTGCCAACACTGGTATAGGGTTTCCTGCTTGAGTGGGGGTTGGACTAGAGGACCTCTTGAGGTCCTTCCCATTCTGTTATTCAAAGCACCTGAAGCCAAAACAAGGAACAACGGATGGAAACTCATCAAGGAGAGAAGCAACTTAGAACTAAGGAGAAATTTCCTGACAGTGAGAACAATTAATCAGTGGAACAACTGGCCTCCAGAAGTTGCAAATGCTCCAACACTGGAAGTTTTTAAGAAGATGTTGGATAACCCTTTGTCTGAAGTGGTGTAGGCTTTCCTGCCTAAGCAGAGGGTTGGACTAGAAGACCTCCAAGGTTCCTTTCCAATCTCAGTTATTCTGTTTTCCCTGCTATGGCACATCGGAATAACAACCCAAGCAGCCAGTTCAGGATTCTGTCCAAATTGCCCTAGGATTGATATTCTTGGCCAGAAAGTCCATGTTCACGAGACAAAGCCGCATTCCCACCCACCCACCCACCCCCTTTGGCTCCCGGCCCATTCTCTCTCGTGGCCGCCCTCCTTGAATGCTACCCCTTTTTCCCCAAAATAAGATTATTTCAGGGTTCAAAAAAAATATAAGACAGGGTCTTATTTTTGGGGGAACACGATAAATAGATAGATAATAGATAGATAGATAGATAGATAGATAGATAGATAGATAGATAGATAGATAGATAGATAGATAGATAGATAGATAGATAGATAGATAGGACATAGGCAGAAAAGAAAGAAGGAAGGAAACGAAGATTGATAGATCGATAAGATGTAGATAACTAGAGATAGATAAGAGACAGAGACAAATAGATATAAGTAAATATAGATGATAGATAGATAGACAGACAGACAGACAGACAGATAGATATGACATAGGCAGAAAAGAAAGAAGGAAGGAAGGAAACAAAGATCAATAGATCGATATAGATAACTAGAGATAGATAAGAGACAGAGACAAGTAGATATAAATAAATAAATATAGAAGATAGATAGATAGATAGATAGATAGATAGATAGATAGATAGATAGATGATAGATAGATAGATAGATAGATAGATAGATAGATAGATAGATAGATAGATAGATAGATAGATAATAGATGGATGGGTGGATACCCTGTTTCCCCCAAAATAAGACATTCCCCTGATAATAAGCCCAATTGGGCTTTTGAGCGCATGGCAATATGGCCAAGCGCTTATTTCAGGGTTGAAAAAAATAGAAGACAGGGCCTTATTTTTGGGGAAACACAGTAGTAGTAAACTGGGAGGCAGAACCACTCTGAGAAAGAGGACAGTTGGTGACGCATGGATGCACACACACCTACTGCCTTGTGCAGAAGGAACAGAGGCCTGCAATGAGACACACCACAGAGCAAGGACTGAGCACTCATGCACAAACACACACCAGCCAACCTCTGGCTGCCTAGACACCCCTCTGTGCCCATCCGGCTGCCCCCGGGGCACCTCCCTTCTGCTCTGGCCAAAGTTAATGGGCTGTGTAACTGCCAGCCAGGCGCATGGGAAACTACGGCGTGGCACACTTCAGATGCTCTCTCGCTCTCGCTCTCTCTTTTCCTCCGGAGGGCAGGAGTCCTCTTTGCGGCCTCCCTAATCAGCAGGCCATTAACAGTGACTAATGGGAGGCTCTTTCCTGCTGGAAGACACTGGGGGGAGGAGAAGAGATTCAACATGGGGCCCCCAGGCGCTGTGGCATCTGCTCATTGACTTTTACCAACTCTTTTCAAGCGGGGTGGGGGGTGGGGGGGAGGGACTCTGGGTCTCTATCCCAGGGGTCTCCAACCTTGGCAACTTTAAGACGTGTGGACTCACCCTTAGCATCTCAGCTTGGAAATTCATCAGCCGGGTGCTGTCACCTGCTGAAATATTTTTTTGTTTTGTTTTATAAAAGTTTTTTTTTTTTTTTTTAACAAACATACACAAATAAACACACAATGCATTTTTTCTGAAGAGAGCTTTGGCCGAGTCACAAATTTGTGCAGTTTTTAGTTATCTCCCAACACAATTTATGTATGTCACTTTTTGCCATAATATTCTTTCTCTCTAATTTTTCTTTTCTTTTCCTTGTTTCTTCTGATACGTAGCCAATATTACCATTCACCCTAATCTCTAATCTTAGTCTATTTTTCTTTTTTCTTTTCCTCCTCTAATTGCTCTCCATGTTAAAAACCCTTTGATTTAAAATCAATCCTTTCTCTAATACTTAACCCTAAACTCTAAATCATCCCATTCAAATATTTTCCCATTACTCCTTTTTCACAACATAATATAATTTCAAGGGTTCTCCCTAAATTCCATTGTTCCAATCACAGGTATTAATGTTCATAGTCCATTTCCTTCCCTCTTTTCCATTTCTTCCTTTATCAACTTATCCACCTGCTGAAATATGTCTCATCGTATCTCAGTTTAGAGTTTGCCCCCAGGAAGAGGGGAGGGTCAATTTATTTTCCAAAGCACCGGAAGGCAAGACAAGAAACAATGGATGGAAACTCATCGAGGAGAGAAGCAACCTGGAATTAAGGAGGAATTTCCTGACAGTGAGGACAATTAACCAGTGGAACAGCTCGCCACTAGAAATTGTGGGTTCTTCATGACTGGAGGCTTTTAAGAAGAGACTGGACAGTCAATTGTCTGAAATGATATAGGGCAGGGGTGAAATTCACTACCAGTTCACAAATGTGTGCACGCCACATGCGCCGAGGCTTAAAATCATAGCCAAAAAGTGACATCATGACATCCGCACGGATGGGCTGAGCCTCCTGCAGCCCCACTACCATTCGCCCCAGCTGCATTACTCTGCTTATTCAAGCAGAGGCATAGGGTCCTCTGCTAAATAAGGGGGTTGGTCTAGAAGACCTCCAAGATCCCTTCCAGCTCTGTTCCCGATTCCCACTCAGTGAAAATTGTTAGCCTCTCAATAGTTGCGCTCTGCTTTTTTTTTTTTTTTTTGCAAAAGCTTGCTTCCTTTAGCCTAACTGCATATAGCCGGAGGCGTTTTTATTTCCAAAAGCCTCTTGAATTAAACGAGGTCTCCTCAAGCTTTGGTTGGGCTTCTCCGGGGAGCCGCTTCCAAAACACCACCAAATGGCACCTGCGAGGAAACATCATATTTAATACATAAAGAGCTCAAGGCCATCAAATCGAATCAGCTTCAAGGGTTTTTTTTTGTTTTGTTTTTGCCTCCGCCCGCTCTGGGTTTCTGGAGTGCCATCCCAACTGCCATTCTAAGCTTTGGCCAGCAAGAAGAGATTAGATGAACAGAGTTGGAAGGGACCTTGGAGGTCATCTAGTCCAACCCCCCGCCAAACAGGAGACCCTACACCATTTCTGTCCAGTCTCTTCTTGAAAGCTTCCAGTGATGAAGCTCCCACAACTTCCGAACAACTTCTGTTCCATCGGTTGATGGTTCTCACTGTTGGAAAATTCCTCCTTATTTCCAGGTTGAATCTCTCCTTGGTCAGTTTCCATCCATCGTTCCTTGTCTGGCCTTCACCCTCCCCTCCCAGTCACTCCTTGCCTGGCCTGAGAAGGTAAGGGTGACGGTGGGGAATGGAGAAGTGGCCAGGGCAGAGACATAGAGATACAGAGAGGGGGTGGGGGGAAGAGAGAGAGAGAGAGATGTCAAAAAGGATTTTGTGGTTCCTGGTGTTTTTTTTTAGAAACTGGTCCTCTGCCCTAATGACCGGCTGGTTAGGCTGGGGGTGTCATGTGACTGGTGGAAGTGAGTGACATCAACTTGGCCACACCCACCCAGGTTTTGTGGCTCCCGGTGTTTTCTTTTCTGTGGGAAACGGGTCCAAATGGCTCTTTTGAGTATTTAAGCCTGGTTTAGTTCTGCAGACTAAAGCACCGTAATTAACATCCAGCTGTCTGCAATTACACCAGTTCGAATCTCCCCAGGCTCAAGGTTGACGCAGCCTTCCATCCTTTCTAAGGTGGGTCAATTGAGGACCCAGTTTGTGGGGGCAATAAGCTGACTTTGTATAAATGTACAAAAGTATGAAGGCTACTGCTTAACGCATTGTAAGCCGCCCTGAGTCTTCGGAGAAGGGTGGCATATAAATCAAATTAAAAAAAAAAAAAGGTTGCAGACCCCTGGCCTAAATCAACCAGTTGAACAATCGGGCAACCCGAAAGTCCGGGCTGGAGATGTGAGTATTTCTTATTTGCAACCCTCTCGCAACCTTGCTAGAAAGTTATCCGGGAGAAGTCAAGCACCTTCGGGCTGGAAAGGAAGAATTCCTGCATGAGAGCCATAATTCTTCTCCCTCCCCGTAAGCCTCCAGGAGCCTTGCCTATTTATGTCTTCCTCTCAGATTTACAGTCCGACAGACCTTCAAGATCGGCGGACAGCTGAGAGCCCCCAGAGGATGCCACAGCCCAGAAAGACATGTGTGAATCAAAGAGAAGATGACAACGTCAGGATCCCGCTGCGAGGTGGGTGGGGCGGTGGGGGAGCAGGTGAGGCTGATCTAAACTGCCAAGATTGTTTTGTTGCCTAATGCAAGGAGAGCTGTGCCCCGAGGCGAAGGGAGCGCAACCTCCTCGGGCATCACGCCAAGTCTTTTCGATCCAGCCCCGGCAGCTTATTCAGGCTGATCAGATCTGTGAAACCTGGCCCAGGAGGATTTGTTTTTTTTTCGTTGGCAGAATTGAAGGGGAGATCATCTGGGACAGAGTTGAAGAAGCTCCTTGGGTGAGAAGCAAAAGGTCTTCAAAGTAAAAAAGCAGAAAGTCCAGTTGGCTCTTGAAAAAAAAAAAAAAAAGCAAACCCACCTTTGGGACAAGCAGGACCTGGAGGACGGAGGATCTCCATAGACTTTTAGCCATGTACACTTTCAGATTAAGATTCTCCGCCTGGATAGCTCAGCAGACTAAAGCCAGTTATTAACATTCAGTAAGTTCGAATCTCACCAGGCTCAAGGTTGACTCAGCCTTCCATCCTTTTTAAGGTAGGTAAATTGAGGACCCCGTTTGTGGGGGCAATAAACTGACTTTGTATAAAAATATACAAAAGTATGAAGGCTGTTGCTTAACGCATTGTAAGCCGACCTGAGTCTTCGGAGAAGGGCAGCATATAAATCAATTAAAAAAAAAAGATTAACGTATTGTTAAACTGTTAATTAACAAGTTGGAGTTGGAAGAGGTCATCTAGTCCAACCCCCCACCCAAGCAAAAGACCCTACATCGTTTCTGACAGATGGCAGTCCAGTCTCTTCTTGAAAGCCTCCAGGTATGAAGCTCCCACAACTTTTGAAGGCAACTTCTGTTCCATGGGTTGATTGTCCTCACTGTCAGAAAGTTCCTCCTCATTTCTAGGTTGAATCTCTCCTTGGTCAGTTTTCATCTATTTTACCCCTTGTCTGGCCTTCGGGTGCTTTGGAAAATAGCTTGACCTCCTTCCTCCTCTCTGTGGCAGCCGCTCAAATATTGGAAGATGCTATCCTGGTCCTTCTCTTCACTAGACAAGCCAGGCCCAATTCCTGCAACCGTTCTTCA
Organism: Coluber constrictor foxii; assembly: GCA_038048745.1. Classification (NCBI taxonomy): domain Eukaryota; kingdom Metazoa; phylum Chordata; class Lepidosauria; order Squamata; family Colubridae; genus Coluber; species Coluber constrictor. The sequence goes on from CM075975.1 coordinate 4,792,574, forward strand.
AAAGTTTTAGTCTCCAGTCCCCTAATCATCCCTTCCAACACACTTTTCAGTTCAATCGTGATGGAAGGGACCTTGGAGGTCATCTAGTCCAACCTCCTGCCCCATCAGGAGATTCTACACCATTTCTCACAAATGGCAGTCCAGTCTCTTCTGAAAAGCTTCCAGATATGAAGCTCCCACAACTTCCGAAGGCAACTTCTCTTCCATGGGTTGATTGTTCTCACTGTCAGAAAATTCCTCCTTATTTCCAGGTTGAATCTCTCCTTGATAGGTTTCCATCCATTCTTCCTTCTCTGGCCTTCAGGTGCTTTGGAGAGTAGCGTGACCCCCTTCCTCCTCTCTGGGGAAGCCCCTCAAATATTGGAAGATGCTCTCCTGTCTCCCCTGGTCCTTCTCTTCCCTAGACTAGCCAGGCCCAGTTCCTGCAACCGTTCATCGTATGTTTTAGCCTCCAGTCCCCTCATCATCCCTTCCAACACTCTTTTCAGTTCAATCATGATGGGAGGGACCTCGGAGGTCATCTAGTCCAACCCCCCACCCAAGCTGGAGACCCTACGCTATTTCTGATAGATGGCAGTCTAGTCTCTTCTTGAAAGCCTCCAGGGATGAAGCTCCCACAACTTCTGAAGGCAACTTCTGTTCCATGGGTTGATGGTTCTCACTGTCAGAAAATTTCTCCTTATTTCCTTGGTCAGTTTCCATCCATTCTTCCTTGTCTGGCCTTCGGGTGCTTTGGAAAATAGCTTGACTCCCTTCCTCCTCTCTGGGGCAGCCCCTCAAATATTGGAAGATGCTCTCCTGTCTCCCCAGGTCCTTCTCTTCCCTAGACTAGCCAGGCCCAGTTCCTGCAACCGTTCTTCATGTTTTAGTCACCAGTCCTTTGATCATTTTAGATAGATTCAGACAGATTGATCAGTTTCCATCCATTATTCCTTGACTGGCCTTCGAACGGTGCGGGAACAGGAAAGGATTTCCAGAAAAAAAAAATGCAGACTACAAGGAACCATTTGTGCTTCAGTTGAGATGCAGAGAACACAAACACATCCCTAACAGCTTTTTGTCTGTGTTCAATAGGGAAGGAAGGGACACAGGGGAAAAAACATTCCGCAGAAAACACAGCTCCAACTTCTCAATGAAAGAATAAGACTCCAGAGTTGAAGAAGCTTCTTGGATGAGAAGCAAAACATCTTCGAAGAGAAACCAGAAAGTCCAGTTGCCTTCTTGAAAAAAAGCACCTTTGGAGCAGCCCTAGTTAGCTTTTTCCAGAGCTGCATTCACATAATATATTTAACCTGGTAATCGAAGTAACCCACGTTTTCGGTTTACACATCATTGCTGTCAACTCGTAAAGCATCCCTGGCCTGCTCTCAAGTTGCCATAGGCAAAGGGGATGGGAAAACGGCGAAGCAGCCCGGCAACCAAAAACAAAAGCACATTCTAGACATATTTCTCTCAAGGCTGTCTCCCGGGGTTACCCACAGCAGCCGGAGGGGAGTGATCCAGGGGTGAAATCCACTTACCTTCACTACCGTTTCTCAAATGGGAGCACTCACACGTGACACCTCTGCACGTGCGCAGGAACTTCTGCGCACGTGCAGAGAGTCAAAGACGGGACGTGATGGCGTCACTGGCACTACCGGTTTGCCCGAGCCAGATAGAACCGGCTGCATTTCACCACTGGAGTGATCTCCACAACCTGCGAAATTGCTCCGTTGGTGAATGTGATTGATGACACACCCTAGGGGGAGAGGGGAAACAGGAGCAAGTCTGGGTTATAAATTTCATGGGGTCAGAGTTGGCTTCACTTGGAAGTGCTGACATGGAGCTCCTAATAAATAACTGGATTTCTTCTGAAGCTTGGCTGGAGGCTGATGATTTAATTAGGGCATCCTGACAACTGCAAGCCTGAATTACAAGGGCCGTATAGATTAATGTTATGTTTATTATCCTCAACTTACGACCACAATGGAGCCCCAAAATTCCGCTGCTAAACGGGACAGTCGTTAAGAGAACCTTATCCCATTTTATCACCTTTCTTGTCACAGTTACTAAGAGAATGACTGCAGTTGTTAAGTTAGTGACACGGTTCTTAAATGAATCTGTCAGAAGGTCGCCAGAGATCATGAGTCCCTTTTTTCCAGTGCCGCTGTAATTTCGAACAGTCACTAAATGAACTGATGTTAAGTCGAGGACTGCATGTATAATATAATTATCAAAAATATGAATCAGTTCCCAAATGGCTGGATATTGATCATGTGACCATGGGGATGCTGCAGCAGTCACGAGGGTGGAAACGGTGACAAGTGACTTCGTTCAGTGCTCCTTGCAACTTTGAAACGGTCACTAAATGAGCTGTTGTAAGTTGAGGACTACCTGTAGTCCAAGGAAAAGAGAACAAATGTCTTTCAACTTCTCAGTAATTTCATCCGTTCAAAACGCTCCCGTCACAATCCAGAATATTTAAAACCCTCCAAACAACCTTCCATTATTTTGTTCCAAGCTCTGACATACAATGAAACAACTAGCTATACAGCCAGTCACTTAAAGGCTCCCTGTTAGGACTTCAACTACCCTGTTTCCCCCAAAATAAGACATTCCCCTGATAATAAGCCCAATTGGGCTTTTGAGCGCATGGCAATAAGGCCAAGTACTTATTTCAGGGTTCAAAAAAATATGACAGGGTCTTATTAGATAGATAGATAGATAGATAGATAGATAGATGATAGATAGATAGATAGATAGATAGAAAGATAGATATAACTAGAGACAGATAAGAGCCAGAGACAAATAGATATAAATAAATAAATATAGATGATAGATAGATAGATAGATAGATAGATGGATGGATGGATGGATGGATGGATGGATGGATGGATGGATGGATGGATGGATAGATAGATAGATAGATACCCTGTTTCCCCCAAAATAAGACATTCCATGATCATAAGCCCAATTGGGCTTTTGAGCGCATGGCAATAAGGCCAAGCGCTTATTTCAGGGTTCAAAAAAATAGAAGACAGGGTCTTATTTTTGGGGAAATGGTAGCAAAATTCCATTCTGTGCCACCATACGCCAATTTAGGTAGTCCTCGACTTACAACAGTTCATTTAGCGACCACTGGATGTTACAACGGCATTGGGGAAGGGGGAAAAGGAGAATTTACGACCACTTTTCCCCAGTTACGACCTTTCCAACATCCCCATGATCAAAATTCAGAGGCTTGGCAACTGGTTCGTACTTATGACCGTTGCAATGTCCCGGAGCCCTGTCATCCTCTTTTGTGACCTTTCGACAGGCAAAGTCAAGGGGGAAAGGCCTGATTCGCTAAATCACCCGGTTACTAACTTTATCAGCGGCCAGTGATTCAATGGACATTCCGTGGCAAGGAAGGTCGTAACACGGGAGAGGCACCAAACTCACTTAAGAAAAGTCTCGCTTAAACCAGAGACAGGTTGGGCTCCATTGGTGGTCGTAAGTCCAGGACTATTTGTATATTCTGCACCCCGGCATGTTTAAGGGACTCTGGCAATCTCTCTAACACGATGTACTCAGCAATAATATTCCCACAGCCTCCCCTGTATGTCAGCGACTGTGTCCTCTCTAAGAGGAAGCTGCCGAAGGGGGAGGCCAACCTAGCCTCTTTTAATAGATGGCAATCGTGGGGGTATCTGAGGGTGGGGGGAGAGGTGGCCCATGTGCCCCTTCTTTCCCGGGTGCTTCAGGGCCACGGTGTAATAGGGCTCATTAAAGACTTCTTCAGTCTTCCCCGCCAGCCCCTTGTCTCATTAAAACGGATTGGGCTGTCAGACCCAATATGCAAGTGGCTTTATCAGTAGTGCAGGAGCTGGGAAGGAGGGGGGGGGGACAAAAGGGGGGGGGGCTGTGGAGGAAGCAGGAAGAGGAGGGGTCCTGGAATTGGGTTTCTCTGCTGTAAGACTCTCCTTTGGGGGCATGGGGAGGAGGAGGGGGGGTGCTACAAGAGAAGTGTGCAGGCCTCCACAGGGAAAAAAAGCAGTAATAGAGTTAGAAGGGACTTCGGAGGTCATCCAGTCCAACCCCCTGCTCTGGCAGGAAACCCTATTGTGGCGACCAAAACTGGATGCAATATTCCAAGCACGGTCTTACCAAGGCCTTATAAAACGGTACTAACCCTTAGAAGGAAGATATAGGAGTAGAAACGTAACAACAAATCAGAGGAAACAGAAAAAAAATGCAGTTTGTAAAAAATGAAATTGTGTACACTGTTATTTATATGTATATCTGTAAATAAATCAATATTAGACTTGTATGTATAATGGATACATCTATCTATCTATCTATCTATCTATCTATCTATCTATCTATCTATCTATCTATCTATCTATCTATCTATCTATCTATCGGTTCGATTTACATGCCGTCCTTCTTCAGAGACTCAAGGCAGCTTACAATGTGTTAAGCAATAGCCTTCATGCTTTTGTATATATCTGCTTAAATAGGGCTTTCGCCCCCCCACCTCAAGCAGTGTTCTTTTTTATACAAAGTCAGCTTATTGCCCCCACAATCCGGGTCCTCATTTTACCCACCTCAGAAGGATGGAAGGCTGAGTCAACCTTGAGCCTGGTGAGATTTGAACTCGCAGTAACTGCAGGCAGCTGGCAGCTAAGTGCTACTTTAACAGCACTTAATCCACTGAGCCACCAGGCTCTTAACATTGAAATAAGGGAGAAAAAAATGGATAAGTAAGAAATGTTTAAGCATTGTGAAACTGTTGGAAAGAAACTATTGTTTAAAGAGCCTTTTTTGTGTTTTGAAAAAAATGTTTAATAAAAATTATTTTTAAAAAAAACAGTACTAACACTTCATGTGTTTCCCCCTGTTGCTTCTTGCCCTGCCTTCTGGTGCTTTGGGGAATAAGCTGACTCCCCCTCTTCTTTCTGGCAGCCCCTCAACTATCGGAATGTTGCTATCGTATCAGCCCTGGTTCATTTTAGGACTGTTGCAGCGTCCCAGGGTTACTGCTGATTCCCCTTTAGCGACTTTTTGACAAAGCAAAGTCGACGGGGAAAGCCTGATCCACTTAACAATCAAATTACTAACTTATCCACTGCGGTGATTCACTTAACAACTGTAGCAAGGGAGGTCATCAAATGGGGTAAAACAAATGTCTAACTTAACAATAGAACAGTTGGGCTCAATTGTGGTAGTACTCTCAGAATTCTGAGTACAACTCAGGAAGCTCAAACTGCCCAAGGAGCTGCTGATCCAGTTCTACAGAGGAATGATGGAGTCTGTCATCTGCACCTCCATCACTGTCTGGTTTGGCTCTGCAACCCAACAAGGCAGACATGGACTTCAGAGGATCATTAGAACGGCAGAAAAAACCATGGCTACCAAGCTGTCTTCCATGGAGGACCTGTATGCTGTATGCGAGTCAAAAAAAGGGCTATGAAAATATCTACAGACCCCTCGCATCCTGGACATCAACTGTTTCAACTCCTACCCTCAAAACGATGCTATAGAGCACTGCACACCAGAACAACTAGATACAAGGACAGTTTTTTCCTCGAACGCCATCACTCTGCTAAATAAATAATCCCCTCAACACAGTCAAACTATTCACTAAGTCTGCATTACTATTAATCTTCTCATCGTTCCCATTACCCACATCCTCCCACTTATGACTCTATGACTATAACTTTGCTGCTTGTATCCTTACTATTTATATTGATATCGTTTCCCGATTGCTTATTTGTACCCTATGATTATCGTTCAGTGTTGTACCTTATGATTCTTGACAAATATATCTTTTCTTTTATGTACACCGACGGCATATGCACCAAAAACAAATTCCTTGTGCGTCCAATCACACTTGGCCAATAAAGAATTCCATTCCATTCCATTCCATTCCATTCCATTCTATTCTATTCTATTCCACTCTATTATTATTTCTATTCTATTCTATTCTATTCTATTCTATTCTGTTCTGTTCTGTTCTGTTCTGTTCTGTTCTGTTCTGTTCTGTTCTGTTCTATTCTATTCTATTCTATTCTATTCTATTCTATTCTATTCTATTCTATTCTATTCTCTATTCTCTATTCTATTCTATTCCACTCTATTATTCTATTCTATTCTATTCTATTCTATTCTATTCTATTCTATTCTATTCTATTCTATTCTATTCTATTCTATTCTATTCTATTCTCTATTCTCTATTCTCTATTCTATTCTATTCCACTCTATTATTCTATTCTATTCTATTCTATTCTATTCTATTCTATTCTATTCTATTCTATTCTATTCTATTCTATTCTATTCTATTCTATTCTCTATTCTAGTCTCTTCTCTATTCTCTATTCTATTCTATTCCACTCTATTATTATTTCTTCGTTCTGTTCTGTTCTGTTCTGTTCTGTTCCGTTCCGTTCCGTTCCGTTCCGTTCCGTTCCGTTCCGTTCCCTTCCCTTCCCTTCCCTTCCCTTCCCTTCCCTACCCTTCCCTTCCCTTCCCTTCCCTTCCCTTCTCTATTCTAGTCTATTCTCTATTCTCTATTCTATTCTATTCCACTCTATTATTATTTCTTCATTCTGTTCTGTTCTGTTCTGTTCTGTTCTGTTCTGTTCCGTTCCGTTCCGTTCCGTTCCGTTCCGTTCCATTCCATTCCATTCCATTCCATTCCATTGGCTTGTCAGAAGGTCAAAAAAGGGATTGCATGACTGCAACGGTCATAAATAAGAACCAGTTGCCAAGAGGCTGAAGTCTGATCACATGACCAAGGGGATGCTGCAACATCACAAGTGTGAAAAACAGTCCTAAGTCACTTTTTTTCCCAGTGCCACTGAAACTTGGAACGGTCCCTAAACGAACGGTCCGTAAGTCGAAGCCTACCTGTAGGCACACTTTAACCTAGGCTAAATCTCTCCAGGTTTAGCATATTTTACAAATGCAGCTGCCCAGGCTTTAACTGACATGGCTAAGCACAAACCCCGATTGCTGGTTTTAATGACCATGGAAGGATGTTTGGAATAGTTGTCATTCCTGTTGGGGTGGGATGGGGGGGAGGGAAGAGGGGGGGGGAAGAGTGGGTCTCTTTCCGTGAATTAAAAGTTTCCACCTCTCATTTGCCATCCTCCATTTCACTTCGCTGCGTACCTTCTCAGCAGATTAAGCTGAATCATGTTGTAATTAAAAACGAAACCTCCAGGCCCCATTAAAAGATACCTGTGAATACCCGGTGACTGACAGGGACGGCCTCCATAAGTATGGAGGGAATGTTCCGTCCTCTCTCTGCACACTCAGCAGAGGCTGAGCCATTTTTTAGCTTCCTAAAAGAAGGAAAAGTTCCTTAAAAGTAATTTAAACTGGAGACCATGAGTTCAAGTCCTGCCTTGAAAGGCAGCTGGGTGACTTTGGGCCAATCACCAGAAGACGGTGAGTTCTAGTCCCGCCTTAGCCATGAAAGGCAGCTGGGTGACTTTGGGCCAATCACCAGGAGACAGTGAGTTCTAGTCCCGCCTTAGCCATGAAAGGCAGCTGGGTGAATTTGGCCAATCACCAGGAGACGGTGAGTTCTAGTCCCATCTCAGCCATGAAAGCCAGTTAAGTGACTTTGGGCCAGTCCCTCTCTCTCAGCCCAACCCACCTCACAAGGTTGTTATTGTGGAGAAATGTAAATGTAAAAATTTGTTACTACCAGTTCTGTGGGCGTGGCTTAGTGGGGGGGGGGTTTAATGTGACTGGGTGGGCGTGACCAACTTTTTCTTTCTTTTTTTAAAACTTTTCAAAGCATTTTTTCTAATGCTTTGAAAAGCCTCTCTGGAGATCAGGCAACTCAGCTGGGATCATCAGAGACTTTTCAAAGCATTTTTTTTACCACCTCTTCGGCCAAGAGGTTGCAGGAAAAAATGCTTTGAAAAGCCTCTGATGATCCCAGCTGAGTGGTGCGATCATCAGAGGCTTTTTTTTTCTTTTAAAAGCAGGTTTTCGTCGGAAGAGGTTGTAGAAAAAATGCTTAAAAAAATAAAGCCTCTGATGATCCTGCAGCTCAGCTGGGCATGGGGGGGGGGGGGCGCCACAGGGATTTTTGCTACCAATTCTCTGAACCACCCACCACCATCTCTACCAGATCCGAACCGGGAGCATTTCACCCCTGCTGCTGGCTCCTATTTAAGTGATTGTCCACTAGGAGTCCCAAATCCCTCTCGCATTTACAACTATTGAGTTACTAACTATTGAAATCCTGCAAGTCCCTTGGACTGCAAGGCGATCCAACCGGTCAGTCCTAGAGGTGATCAACCCATAGATTGCTCTTTAGAAGGCCAGATCCTGAAGAGGAAACTCAAATACTTTGGTCACTGAATGAGAAGGAAGGATTCCCTGGAGAAGAGCCCAATGGTGGGAACGATGGAGGGCAAAAGAAGAAGGGGACGGCAGAGAATGAGGTGGCTGGATGGAGTCACTGAAGCAGTCGGCATGAGCTTAAATGGACTCTGGAGGATGGTAGAGGACAGGAAGGCCTGGAGGAACATTGTCCATATTGAAATGCAGCGGTATATTAGCGGAAGTGATACACTTGGGGATCGTAGCCCTCAGATTATTACCTAGCCTATCTTCCACTTCTCCCCACAACGTCTGCCTCACCCAGAAGGTGGTTCGGTCAGAGTTGGTCTCCCCACCCATCTGCAATCTCTCAAAACATCTCAGCCTTTCCTTGCCGGCTGCTGTTAAAATCCACTTTACAACAGGCAGGTAATTATGACGAATGTTGTTCAGAGGTGCTATTCAGCTGGTTTGCACCAGTTCGGGCGAAGCAGTAGCGGAGATCATGGGTGGGCCTGCCCACCTGCCCCAGTTCTATGCCATCCTATTTAGGGACTGTTGTGGCCCGCCAGCGGAGATGGTGGCAGACTTAGATAGTGAGGAGGTTGGGGAGGAACAGGGACCAGTCCTGGAGTCTGGGGATGTCAGGGTGGAAATCAGCCCTGTTCCCCTCCCGGGGTAATTGCATTTAATTAGAGGTGAACCGTAGCTTTTCCTTGAAGTATACTTTTAAAGAAAAATAAACCGGGATACATTCTACGAAACTTATTATAAAAAAAACAATCTTACTAGCTAATTAGTTACATCTTGGCAGCATTCCTGCCTTACCTCTTGGCAGGCGAACAAAAGAAGAAGGAAAGAATGTAGACATGCGCAGTAGCTTAGAGATAAGAGAGTTTCAGTTACCGTAAATCTTAAAGTTCAAGCGCAGCTGGCAAACAAAAAAACAAACAAAAACGCAGTGACAAGGGAAGGCTCTGATGAGGGCTCTGCGTCAGAGGCAGAGAGGGGACCAGGGCCATCTGCCAGTTGTCAGCTGCCTTCGGTGTCGGACATCAGTGGGGCAGAAGAACAGCTGGAGCCTGCTTTCAGAGTGTGCATGCGCAGAGCTGCCAGGAGAAGGGAACAGCTAAGGAACAAGGCTCGACTCAGGAGTAAAGCCACGCGGTGGACAGTGAATGGCCCATCCCAGAGGGAATAAAAGAGGAGCAAAAGGGGAGTGGAGTTTGCAGGAGACAATTTAGTTCACTTAATTGGTTCGTGACTCCTTGCCAAGTTTTGAGGATATCGGCCTGGCAGCTCTCCAAGCCAGATAAGGTCTGTGACTGTAAATTCTCTCTTGAAAAACTTTGCCGGATATGAATGAAAGAAATTCACAGTAACTCCATGAAAAGGGGTTTTTGTCGGGACAAGGAGTCTGCTTCCTGTTCTTGGAATCCTAGATCAGAACAGGGATGATTTCGAGGCCGGGCCGCATACACAGGAAGTGCACACGCAAAGCGCACAGCGAGCTGGTGGTCACTATACTGGAAACCCACCACTGATGTTGATCCTACTTTAACCTTTAGATGTCAAGATTTTCTGGCAAACCCCACCCTCCCTTTCTAATCTCATTGCTTTGCCGACTGGCAATTTGCACGACGCCACGCCCTTGGGGTAGAGCGGCAAAAATATTTCCTCACAACTCGCTCCCTAAAAGCGTTGCTTTGGGCTTGCCATTAAAAAGGGTGAGGGGGTTTAATCAACAGACCCTCCTCCCCCCCACACCCCCGTACAGAAGCGGTTTTGGTTTTCATGAGCTCCGACACAAACTACGGTAATCTGATTCGGACTAATGAACAGAGTGCCTGTAATTATCTTTCAGGCTTCTTGCTTCTCCAAAATCTCCGATCCGTTTCTTTGCTCCGAGAGGACAGCCAAAAAAGAAAAAAAAAAACCTCAAAAAACACAAGTTTTTGAAAATGGGGGAAGGGAGGCATTGTAAGCTAAATTTCATTTAGACATGAGTAGAGGCCCCACGCGTTTACCACTATGCTTTCGGGGAGAAAATATATTTATAATTAAGGTTTAAGTACCGTGTTCCTCCCGAAAATAAGACCGGGTCTTATCTTAATTTTTGCTCCAAAAGATGCATTAGGTCTTATTTTCTTATTTTGGGGGTAGGTCTTATATTATGAGCATCCTGGGGGTAAAATCAGGCTAGGTCTTATTTTCCAGTTGGTTCTTATTTTCGGGGAAACAGGGTAATATTTGTTCAAATCACAGAAAGGCGCAGAATGGAATAGAAGCCCAAATCTATCCCCACCTCTGCTGTTTGATGAACCCTTTGTTCCCACTCTGCTTATTTTGATCCCTGATTGTAAATAAATAAACTTTGAAAGGTTCTTCTCGGTTCACAACAATCTTGCCGTCTCATTGCCGGCAGCCACTTCACCCTGAGATCACTGGCTCCCCAAGGATTTATTTATCCCGGTAATTTCCAAGCGATTCCCTCCAGAGAATATCTGCAACCAGATGCCATGGGGTTTAACCCTGCTGCTGATTCACACGCAGATTCTTTCTCTTTTTAAGCGGCATTTAAAGCCCAACCTTCTGTTTCTCATTAGCTCTGAATGCTTGCACAACAAGAAAAAAAAAGAAAGGGAAAAAAAAAACAACCCCCAAATCCAAACATTCATTCAGGAGCGAGCAAGTGAGAAATAAAAGGTCCCAGAACGCAACTAAGCAAACAAGTAAATAAATAACACTCTGAAGGAAGGATGCTTAAAAGACGTGTTGGGGCAAATGTATAAACATTTTAAATTGTTATTGCTGTTAGGAAGGTGGTGAGGGTGGTAATGATGCAAACACATCCAGAATGCAAACCCGCGTTGGGCGGCTGAGACTGCACAGATCTTGTGTCTCTCACCACTGTCTACCCCGTATTTCTCAACCGTAGCAACTTTAAGAGGGGTGGACTTCAACCCCCAGAATTCAGCATGGTTTAAAATGGGTAGACTTCAACTCCCAGAATTCCCCAGTCAATATGCTTTAAGATAGGTGGACTTCAACTCCCAGAATTCCCCAGTCAATATGCTTTAAGATAGGTGGACTTCAACTCCCAGAATTCCCCAGTCAATATGCTTTAAGATAGGTGGACTTCAACTCCCAGAATTCCCCAGTCAATATGCTTTAAGAGGGGTGGACTTCAACTCCCAGAATTCCCCAGTCAATATGCTTTATGAGGGGTGGACTTCAAGTCCCAGAATTCCCCAGTCAATATGCTTTATGAGGGGTGGACTTCAAGTCCCAGAATTCCCCAGTCAATATGCTTTAAGAGGGGTGGACTTCAAGTCCCAGAATTCCCTAGGCAGCATGCTTTAAGATAGGTGGACTTCAGCTCCCAGAATTCTCCAGTCAATATGCTTTAAGAGGGGTGGACTTCAACTCCCAGAATTCCCCAGCAAGGCTGAATTCTGGGAGTTGCAGTCCACACTTCTTAAAGTTGCTGTGAGGTTGAAAAAAAAAAAAACCCCAGCCTACTCTTCCTTGGCTTTTCTGCCTTCCGAAGTTTTTATCCCACCTTCCTTCTCTCTTCTTTTAATACATTCACCGCTTGAACATCAGCCTTTCCCTTTGACAAACCTGTTGGATCTTCAGGCACTGCATAGCACAACACTCCCGAGACTTCCAGCGGGCCGACTCCCCATCGTGAGGGAAGGACGAGCGTAAGATGGAGGGGAAATTGGGTGGAACTCCACGGAGGGTGCCCAGTTCCTTCAATGCTCAGCCCTCAAGTGCATCCAAAGGTGATTTGTGGCATGAGTGGGTAGCTGTTTTTTTTTTTTACAAGTGTGTCTTTTGGAGTGGAAGTGGGGGGCAGAGGGGGGCTGTCCCTAACCCATGTATCTCTTCTACCCTCCCCTCTCCTCCCCCTGGAGATCTGCCATCTCGGCATGCAGAACAAGCCAGATCAAAGAGACGCCTCCGAGAACCTGCCTTTCGTAGAATTCGAGTCCCGCAGCCGCGTTTTAATGAGGATCCATTTGCAGAGATCTGGTTCGGAATCGTCCCCGGGTTTTGTTGAGCTCCGATTAAAGGCTGAGCAGAAGGACCCCTTTATCCCAAAAGGGTAGGGGGCTCACCCACCCACCTAACCACCCAGAAATCCCTGGGCAGGACTGTGTTCCTGTGGCCGCTCACCCCCCTCCCCCAATGTCCACCCTCCCTCCCTCCCAACTCTCCGGCTACTCACGGTCATTGCACACCGGGCCGCCGTAGGAGGTCATGGTACAGTCACACGTGTAGCCGTCCCATTGCTGAAGGCAGACGCCCTGGTTGGCGCAGGAGTCCTCCGTACAGGTGGTGCTGGGGCCTGGGGAGGAGGGGGAGGGAGGAGAAAGCAGAGTCAATGGACAGTGAGATGGCCTGCCAGCGGAGCTGGTGGCAGACTCAGACAGTGAGGAGATTGGGGAGGAACATGGGCCTGTCCTGGAGTCCGGGGAAGGCTCTGATGAGGGCTCTGCGTCAGAGGCAGAGTGGGAGCCAGGGCCATCTGACAGTTGTCAGCTGCCTTCGGAGTCGGACATCAGTGGGGCAGAAGAACAGCTGGAGCCTGTTCCCAGTGTGTGCAGGCACAGAGCTTCCAGAAGAAGGGAACAGCTAAGAAACAAGGGTCAACTCAGGAGTAAAGCCACAGCTGGACGGTGAATGCCCCCCCCCCCCCAGAGGGAATAAAAGAGGAGCGAAGGGGAGTGGAGTTTGCAGGAGACAATTAGTTCACTTAATTGGTTCGTGACTCTGTGACTCCTTGCCAAGTTTTGAAGATATCGGCCTGGCAGCTCTCCAAGCCGGATAAGGTCTGTGATGGTAAATTCTCCCTTGAAAGACTGCTGGATGTGAATGAGAGGAATTCACAGTAACTTAATAAAAAAAGAGGGTTTTGTCGGGACAAGGAATCTGCGTCATGCTCTTGGGAAGCCTAGGTCAGAACCGATAGTTCCAAGCCAGACCACTACTATCAGGGCAGAGCGGCAAACGTCCCTGAGAATTATAGGTTAAATTTCCAGGAGATGCCAACTTGCTTTGGAAAATCTGGGCCCCACTGAGCTGTATTGGGAGGGGGCAAAGGTAGGTGTGTTCACACAACGTTAAACACTAAAGCGGAGTTCTCAATCTTGGCCGCTTGAAGAGATATGGACGACTCCCAGAATTTCCCAAGCAGCAACCTAAAAAGTGGGCGGGCTCCAGCTCTCAAAATTCCTCAGCTATCATGGTTTAAAGTGGGTGGGCTTTAAATCCCAATTTTCCCCAGCCAGCAACCTGTAAGATGGGCGGGCATCAGCTGCCAGAATTCCCCAGCCAGCATCCTGTAAAATGAATGGGCTTCAGCTCCCAGAATCCCCCAGTCAGTATGCTTTATGATGGGTGGACATCAAGTCTTAAATTTCCCCAGCCAGCATGCTTTAAGGAGGGGTGGGATTCTACCGGTTCAGACCGGTTCGAGCAAACCTGTATCTCCGGCGATCAGCTAGGAGCGAACCGGTTCACTCTGACAATCAGCCGCCCACCCGGCCCTGCACTTTACTGACCTATATCTTCTCAGCTGATTTGCACGGCAGAGCGGATTGCCGCAGGGGTGGGTTCTACTTACTTTTACTAACGGTTTGCAATGGGATCACGCGTGCACACTCGCTTCGCTCGGGCACATGCGCAGATCGCCGATGATGAGATCCGGGGCAGTGGGTGGGGCCTCCTGCCGGTTTTACTACCGGTTCTTGCAAACCGGTCCGAATTGGGGGCAACCCACCACTGGATTGCCGCACCTCAGCAGTAACGTAGAAGGTAAATTTTCGTAAAACTACGCATGTGCAGCGTATGCACAAAGCATGCGATCGCCGAACCTGTTGTTAAACCGGTAGGATCCCACCACTGGCTTTAAGACATGTGGATTTCAACTACCAGTATGCTGGCCGGGGAATTCTGGGAGTTGAAGGCCAGACCTCTTTTTTTTAAGAGGTTGAGAAACAATGGCTCTAAAGCCAGGTAAATAAAATTAAATTCCTGTCTGGATTCACTCATCTGGATGTGTGCATGAATCTGTTTTCGGACCTCGCACACAGCTGTTGGGCTGCATTCGCACAAAAAACTATGTTAACACAACCAAGGTGCGTTTGGTGAATGAGCTGTTCAGGTTTTTGCTTGATCTGATAAAGTCTGGGGTTACGCAAACACCATCGCTGTGTTCACGTAATGTTCGGATAAGGGGACCATAATGTCCTCACCTGCATTTGAGATGTGGACAGATGTTTACCTAGCTTAGTACTCAAGCCGGCTCTCCTTTGCTTAATCATAGTTTACTGATTTAACTAATTGGCTGGGATGGCACGGAAAGCTGCAATATAGTCGGAAGTTGTTCGTTCAAATTACGTGGGCTTCACCCCAGACAAGTGGCAGACAAGGCCAGCTCTATCCCACTTAGCGTGTGTTGCGTAAGCCGAGGTGCGGTTACACAAGCGGACGCCAGAAAGGGAAGACAAAGCATGATGACAAGCACCCACCCAATTTAGAGGTCTCTTCACCAAAGACGCAGACGGCCAAGAGGCCTCATTCACAGAACATGCAAGGCCCAAAGGGTTGGTCATTGGCTGACTGGGTCACAGGTTAATTCACTGGATGGATGGATGGATGGATGGATGGATGGATAGATGGATGGATGAATGGAAGGAAGGAGAGAAGGAGAGAAGGAAGGAAGGAAGGAAAAAGAGGAAAGGGAAAGAGGGAGGGAGGAAGCAAGACAGGGAGGGAGAGATGGAGGAAGGAAGGAAGGAAAAAGAGGAAAGGGAAAGAGGGAAGAAGGAAGAAAAAGAGGAAAGGGAAAGAGGGAGGGAGGAAGCAAGACAGGGAGGAAGCAAAGGAGGAAGGGAGAGTGGATGGATGGGTGGATGGATGGACAGACAGATGGACGGATGGATGGAAGGAAGGAAGGAAAAAGAGGAAAGGGAAAAATGGAGGGAGAAAGCAAGGGAGGGAGGAAGCAAGGAAGGGAGAAGGAAGGAAAGAAGGAAGGAAAAAGAGAAAAGGGAAAGAGGGAGGAAGGAAGCAAGACAAGGAGGAAGCAAGGGAGGAAGGGAGAGTGGATGGATGGATGGATGGAAGGAAGGAAAAAGAAGAAAGGGAAAAATGGAGAGAGAAAGCAAGGGGGGAGGAAGGAAGGAAGGAAGGAAGGAAGGAAGGAAGGAAGGAAAAAGAGGAAAGGGAAATGGAAAGAGGGAGGAAGAAGGAAAAGAGGAAGGGGAAAGAGAGAGGGAGGGAGGGAGAGATGGAAGGAGGGAGGGAGGAACAAAGGAGGGAGGGAAGGAAAGAAATAGAGGACGGAAAGGAAGGAAGGAAATGGAAGAAGGGAGGAAGGAGAAAGAGGGAAGAAAGGAAATAGAGAATGTTCCTGTTCCCTTCTCAAGGACAACATGCCCTGCCACAAAACAGCCACTTTCTATTTCTGAACGGGGGGTGGGGGTGGGGGGTGGGGGAGGGCTGGGGAAAAACGAGTGTTGAGTTCCCCTCTCTTTTACTCTGCCCGGATTCAGCACCCATCGTTCTTCCAGCGCTTCCAAAGGCAACCGGCCTCTTCTATCTGCTCTGGGTTCCTGCCTTTTTGGCCCTTTCTCCTTCCCGCCTCCCCTTTTCTCCCCTTTCCCCCACTCTGCCTCTATCTTGACCGCTGGGCGGGAACCCAACCAACCAATGCGACACACAGCTGAGACCCCCCCCCCCGCCCATGCCCCTTCGCCCTCTCACCGTCACAGCCCCTCTCGACGTGCCCGATCCGGTGCAGGGCGTCGGCGATGAGGTCTGGGAGTCGGCCGTTGAGGTCCACGGAGGCCAGGCAGCCCTGGAAACCGTCCCGAGAGGCGACCAGTTTGGGCAGGTTGTTGAACATGCTCTTGCTCAAGCCTCCGATGTACAGCTCCCCTGCGAGGCCCAAGAGAGGGGCGTTAGCAGCCCTGGTGCCCTTCCCGGGGGGGGAGGAAGGGGGCAAGGCAGGGGCTCCCCTTCTTTCAGACACAGAAGGGGGTCTTGGAGAACTATCTGTCAATCTGTGCTATCTATCTATCTCTTATCTCTATCCAACTGTCTGTCTTCTGTCTGTGGCTGTCTATCACTTATATCTATCTATCTATCTATCTATCTATCTACCTACCTACCTACCTATCTATCTATCTATCTATCTATCTATCTATCATCTATCTATCTATCTATCTATCTATCTATCTATCTATCTATCTATCTATCTTCTATCACTTATTTCTATCATCTATCATCTATCCATCTATCTATCGACTATCACTTACCTCTATCTATCTATCTATCTATCTATCTATCATTTATATATCTATCTATCATCTATCTATCATTTATCTCTATCTATCTCGGTATCTATCTATCTATCTATCACTTATCTCTATCCAACTGTCTGTCTTCTGTCTGTGTCTATCACTTATCTCTCTCTCTCATCTATCACTTATTTCTATTTATCATCTATATATCTGTCTATCATCTATCTATCTTCTATCTATCCATTCATCTATCAACTATCATTTATATCTACCTACCTACCTACCTACCTACCTACCTACCTACCTACCTACCTACCTATTTATTACTTATCTCTATCTATCTATCTATCTGCCTGTCTATCTATCATCTATCTTTATTTATCATCTATCTCTGTATCCGTCCGTCCGTCCATCCATGATTCCACTCTCTCTCTGTTTCCCTCATCAGCCTCGATTCCTGGCCACTGTCCCTTCTTTCTTGGCAGCATTTCCAGAGGGGCTTTGCCCTCATCTCCTTCTTCCGAAGGCTGAGAAAGGGGGGGGCTGATCCAAAGTCGCCCTGTTTTTAGCCTCACAAGGCAGACCAGACTGCGGGCGGGGGGGGGGGGGGCGGGGAGTTGCATTTTGTATTGGGGTTTTTTCATCCTTATATGCCCCCGCAAGAGTGAATTGAGTGGCCGTATAAAGTTTTCTTAAATAAATACAAGTCAGTTTTACCTGTTATTGCTACAGCTCCCATTTACAAGTCTGAATGAACTAACTCCTTTGGGTGAACTAAAGAGGGCCTTATCTGAGGCTTTTTGTCCAGTTAATGTCTTGGCCTGGGTTCGAGCCCCACTTATGTGGGCGTTGCAGAACTCACAGCCTCTCCGTTCCTTAGCCCGGTGCCTTTAACCACTCCACCAAGCTGCTTCTGCACTTTGAACCTGGTCAGCATCTAAAGCCGCATTTTCCCAGCCTCTCCTCCTTATGAGAGTTCAGATGGATTTCTGCAGAATTCACAATGAATGACTTGGGCCGGTTCTCTTGGGTCAGATTGGCTAGCATGGGGATGGGAGACCTAGGGGAGATCCCGGGATTGGAGACTAGATTGACGAATCTAAAAATAACCCCAGAGGATCATGGCAAAGAAAACTACAGGAAGCCCCGAAGGGGCCACAGCACCCTCAACCCAAAGACTTTACGGGTAGTCCTTGACTTATGACCACAATTAACCCAATAGTTCTGTGGCTGAGCAAAACATTTTTGCCCCGTTTTACAACCTTTCTTGCTGTTGTTAAGTGAATCATTGCCCTTGTTCAGTTAGCAAAGTTAGCTCCAGGTGAAGCTGTGGGAAAGGGAGGGGGGGAGAGGTAGAGATAACTGTGGAGGGATGTGTAGCCAAAATAACATTCTTTCCCGTGGGAGCCAAGGAAGTTCCCACCAGGCATTGGAAGGGTGTGGACCAGAGCCAGCTGGAGTTGGGACTGCAACGTGATTGGACCATGTGATGGGCACGTGACCTGGGGGGGGGCATGTGAAACCAAGATTGAATGATGGCTTCTATTAACTGGGTTTTATTGCTGGTTTAACAAGTTTCTTGAGTCGGTTCCATAGATTTTCAATGGGGTTAAGAAGGTCTGGGCTATTCCCAGGCCATTCCAGCAGTGGAACAGGATGATCTTGAAACTTCCCCCCCCCCCAAAAAAAGTGGTGTTATTAGCCATCAAACCTCAAAAAGACACTTTTCCCAAAGCGTATTTTTTCCACAATTTTGGCTACTGCTGCATGCTTTGAGGAAACTCTAGGCCAAGACTCAAGAGTTTTGATTGCTTTGGGGTTATTCCTTGGAACCCCGATACTGGCTTCCCCATGGACTATGATGGTCAGGAGCTCGCAAAAGGCAAGAATAATTTACGCTCAGAATTGGAAAAATGATCATATACCATCCGAAGATAATAATCTGATTAGAAAAGGTTTGGATTGTGCGGAGACGGACAAATTAACAAAGGAGATGTAAGAAAAAGAGGAAACAGAATATTACTTAGTGTCAGGGGTGAAATGGAAAATGTGTTACTACCAGTTCGGTGGGCGTGGCTTGGTGGTGGTGGGGTAATGTGACTGGGTGGGCGTGGCCACCTTTTTAAAAAAAAAAACTTTTCAAAGCATTTTTTCTAATGCTTTGAAAAGCCTCTCTGGCGATCAGGCAACTCAGCTGGGATCGTCAGAGACGTTTCAAAGCATTTTTGTTTACCACCCCTTCGGCCAAGAGGTCGCAGAAAAAAAATGCTTTGAAAAGCCTCTGATGATCTCAGCTGAACCGCGGGATCATCAGAGGCTTTTTTTTTTAAAACTTTTAAAAGCATTTTTTCGTCGGAAGAGGTTGCAGGTTGTATTCTACATAACAAAGATCTACCCTCCTTCATAGGAGCCATAATAGGAATTGCCCCTTTCATGACCTCATCACCCAGCAAGGCTCAACCAAGCTTGGGACTCAAACACACAACCTACAAAGTGAGCCCTGCATGGCCCCGTGGGAGTCTGACAACTGGAGGTGGGTTTCAAAAATTTTCACTACCAGTCCGGAGGGCGTAGCTAAGTGTGTGTGTGGGCGTGGTCAACTTGATGTTACTCACACCCATGCCCACTTAGTGACATGACACCCCCCACTTAACCACGCCCACAGAAAAAGGTAGGAAAATGTTTGGAATTTCCACCTATCTACCCCCGCCCTCCCTTCGCCAGTCGCCCCCATTTCCCCTCCTTTAGCGGTCCTGGTCCTAGCCCTGCTTCCTCCCCCAGCACAGCCTCTTTGTTCGGGCTGCTTACCTTCTGCGGCAGCTGGTCCAGAGTCCGGAAGGCAAACTGACCAGAGTTGTTGGTGTTTCTGCTTTCCCCCAGCTGGAAAGCAGCTGGCAAAGGAACCTCCCCTCTTTGATTTGATTTTTGAATTTATTGAATTTATATACCGCCCTACTCCCGAAGAACTCAGGGTGGTGTACAGCCATAAAATAAAACATATAAATACAAAACTTAAAATAGACTAAAACGAAATTAAATAAGAGTTGAGAGTTGCTCTGCAGCTGCGGCAGCTAGCCGCAGGCCACCGAAAAGTACCGCCGGAAAACGCTGCTGCCATTGTCATGTCCTTGGCGCATGCGCATCCCATTGGACTTGCAAGGCAATGGGATGCGTGTGCACGAAGAATATGGCGGCGACGAACATGGCGGCCGGGGCGAGCGAGAGGCAACCATGGGACCAGTTCAGGGGCCATCGCTACCGGTTCGGCAACCTTGCCCAAATTTCCACCAACCGGTGCAAACCGGCTGAATAACACATCTGCCATAGATCCAGAAGTTGTCACCTTCTCCCCTCCCCCCCCCCCGCCCAAAATGCAGCTTTTTTGCTTAGACCCAAAGTGCTTTTTCTTTTCTTTTTAAATTATTTCTTCCTTCCTTAAGGTTTGAGAGGCGCTCAGAGCAGTTTTGTTAAAGGTCACAGCCCACATTAGATTAATTATGATGTCTCCAGCTCTCTCTCCCCCTCTGTTATGCTCTGGATTCCTTCCGTTTAGCTTATTGAATTAGGGGGTTTTTTTCTCTCTAAAAAAACCAACAACAAACTAAAAAAAAAAAAATACCAGAAGACCGTTTTCAAACTGTCACACTTAAAAGCTAATTTAAATCCCCCAGAGCATGAAACCACGACCGCCTCCCTTCCCTCCAAGCAAAACATTTGCCCGTTTCAGTTGATATTTCATTCGGTTCAAGCTATGCGCCGAACACGCTCGCTCGTCGTTCCAAATAAATTGGCGTCAAGTTCAGCGTCTCCGTGACAAGATTACGAGCCACTGAGACCTTAACCGCAAACGTCCCTCTTCTCTCCGTTGTATGGCTTCCCCTTTGCTATTGTAGAAGCAATTAATTTTTTTAAAAAACCTCTGGATCAGGGATGGCTAACCTTTTTTGCCGTCGCGTGCCAAAAGCGGGGGGAGCGCGGGAGGGCCACGCATGCGCGTGCCCACACCCATAATTCAATGCCCCTCCCCCCGAGCATGCATGAGTGACCCCATCGCATTCCCCCCGCTTTTGGCACACGATGGCACAATGGGCTCAGTAGGCCCATTTTTAACCCTCCCCAGGCTCCAGAGCCTTTCTAGGAGCCTGGGGAGGGCAAAAACAGCCTTCCCCACCACCCAGAGGACCTCCAGAGGCCGGAAATGGGCCATTTGCCGACTTCTGGTGAGCCCAGAAGGCCCGAACGCACACCAGAGCGGAGCTAAGGTAATGCTCGCATGCCCACTGATATGGCTCTGTGTGCCACCTGTGGCACACGTGCCATAGGTTTGCCATTACGGCCCTATATCATGTCAAAACAATTGGCTGTCCAATCTCTTCTTGAAAACCTCCAGTGTTCGAAAATTCACAACTTCTGGAGGCAAGTCGTTCCACTGGTTAATTGTTCTCACTGTTGGGAAGTTTCTCCTTAGTTTTAGGTTGCTTCTCTCTTTGATAGGTTTCCATCAGAATAGAGCTGGAAGGGATCTTAGTCCAACCCCTTGTTTAAGCAGGAGTTCCTGTGCCAGGGATGTCAAACTCAAGGCCTGAGGGCCAGGGCCAGCTCACTGGGTGCTTAGATCTGGCCCACAGTTCCACCCCGGAAACAGCGAAAGACTGAGCCACGCTGTCCCCCCCACCCAGCCCCTGAGATCAAACACAACGCTGATGAAATCGAGTTTGACACCCCTGCCCTATGCCATTCCAGACAAATGGCTGTCCAGTGTCTTCTTAAAGACCTCCAGTGTTAGAGCATCCACAATGTCTGGTGGCAAGCAGTTCCACTGGTTAATTGTCCTCACTGTTAGGAATTTTCTCCTTAATTCCAGGTTGCTTCACTCCTTGCTTAGTTTCCATCCATTGCTTCTTGTCCTGCCTTCAGGTGCTTTGGAGAATAATTGGACCCCCTCTTCTTTGTGGGCAGCCGCTCAAATATTGAAATACTATTATCATGTCACCGCTAGTCAGGGGCTGGACCAGGGATGAAATCCAGCAGGTTCTGACAGGTTCTGGAGAACCGGTAGCGGAAATTTTGAGTAGTTCGGAGAACTGGCAAATCCCACCTCTGGCTGGCCCCAGAGCAGGGTGGGAATGGGGATTTTGCAGTATCCTTCCCCCAGGAGTGGGGTGGGAATGGGGATTTTGCAGTATCCTTCCCCCAGGAGTGGGGAGGGAATGGAGATTTTGCAGTATCCTTGTCCCTGGAGTCAGGAAGGAATGGGGATTTTGCAATATTCTTCCCCTGCCACGTCCACCAAGCCACACCCACAGAACCGGTAGTAAAAAAAAATTGGATTTCACCACTGAGCTGGACTAAACCAGAAATGCTTACGTTTTGTGTGCCAGAGGAAAACCACAGATTCCTTTTCAGCGAAACGTATTTAAATGCAATCAGATAAAATGATTCTTTGAATGGGCAGGCCAATGTAGAATTTGGATCAACCCATCCATCCATCAATAGACAGGAAGCTATTTATTTTCAAATAGGGTTATCCAAATATAACAACAACGAACAAATATATAATCTAGTAATATCCACGCTTCTTAATTACCCCATTAAATCAATAACAACATCCTTTTTTTTTAATATACTAATTCTGGATAACGAATTTAATTGAGGTGAGCAAACATTTAGAGAGTCAAGGGGCCATTAATGATTTTGCTGCCTACGCAGATTATTGAATGAAAAAGTTAAATCTCATTAGACGTCAGTAAAAAGTAACGTTGCAAATGTTTTTCCAATCCAAGGCCACTGGCTTCCTAAAATCTAGCCATGGATTTCCAAAAAGGTCCTGAACCCCTAATTAAAAACCCCTAGACTTGATTGGTCGTCTTTTCCAATTCTTGTTCGGCTTTTCAAATTTCTCAGCCAGATATACAAACCTATGAATTATTCCATTTGGAGACGACTGTGTCATGAAAACCGCAGAAAAGGAATTCAATAATAATAAAAAAGTATTAATGAGATGAATGATACTGATCCATTATTAAGGAGATTAATATTAATCCATTATTATTATTAACGTTAATCATTCTTAATGAGATTAATATTAATTCAGTATTTGAGGGGCTGCCAGAAAGAAGAGGGGCGCTCAATTTATTTTCCAAAGGCAGGACAAGTAACAATGGATGGAAACTAACCAAGGAGAGAAGCAACCTGGAATTAAGGAGAAAACTTCCTGACAGTGAGAACAATTAACCGGTGGAACAGCTTGCCACCAGATGTTGTGAGTACTCCAACACTGGAGGCTTTTAAGAAGTAGGTCAATTGAGGACCCAGTTTGTGGGGGCAATAAGCCGACTTTGTATAAATATACAGAAGTATGAAGGCTATTGCTTAACGCATTGTAAGCCGCCCTGAGTCTCCGGAGAAAGGCGGCATATAAATGGAACTAACTAACTAAATAAATAAATAAATAAATTCTGTTATCTCAAATGTTTCCACCGTTCTCCTAATTTCTTAAGATCTTCCCCAAATTCCCTTAAGGTGTTTGCTATCCCCTGAATTTGAGTCATCTGCAAATTCGCTAAACCTAATTTCCAACCCTTCCCTGAGCCACAAATAAACACATCGCACCGAATGGAGCTCTACGAAGTATTACTTGTTATCCCTTTCCGGCTCAATGCACATTTTTTCTTCCTTTGGGTTGACTTGAGAACTGGCAGGGGTTAGAAAAAAAAGGGACAGGCTAGTTTTGAGGCAGGGCAGGATTAGGCCCGCCAGGGCAGATGCTGCGAGTGGCATCAAACATCTGGCCAAATCATCAACTGCGTTAGAAGCAGCTCCGTTTTGGTGCCCACAAACCTGGTTGCAAGTCATCAAATGGGGTGGCGTTTTCCAGAAATAAAACATACCGTAAGCAAAACTAGATGATTAAATAAGTTCTTGTGCCCAGCACGTTTTTGCCAGAATAGTCCTTGATTTACAACCATCCGTATAATGACCGTTCAAAGTTATGACGATGGAAAAAAGTGACTGATGACCGTTTTTCAGACTTACGACCATTGCAGCATTCCCGTGCTCACGTCATCAATATTCAGATGCTTGGTTCATATTTACGACGGTTGCAGTGAGACCCCTTTTGCGACCTTCTGACAAGCGAAGTTAATGGGGAAGCCAGATTCACTTAACAACCGGGTTACTCACTTAACAACGGTGGCAAGGAAGGTCATACAGTGGAGCAAAACTCACTTAACGAATATCTGGTTTAACAACATAGATTTTGGGCTCAACTGTGGCCGTCATATATTTCTGCCTGTAATATATTTCTTCCTTCCTAAACTTTGTATTTAGGAGCCATCATAGATTTTGGCCTGCAATTTTTTTTCCCCCTTTGAAAGTCTAAATGTCGCCCCCTGGTGTCTTAAACCAGGAACTGCTGCTTTGATGACTTTTAATGGCTTTCCAGAGTTTGGCACTCCGTATTATCCCCTGGTTATGGGTTCTGTAGTTCTGACTGCAGGGCTTGGAACAGGGGTGAAATGCTCCTGGTTCGGACCAGATCGCCCGATCTGGTAGCTATGGCAGCGGGTGGTTCGGAGAACCGGTAGCAAAAATCCCTGCCCCCCCACCCCACCCCACCATGCTCAGCTGAGCCACACGATCGTCAGAGGCTTTTATTTTTTTTTAACTTTTAAAAGCATTTTTTCTACAACCTCTTCCGATGAAAAAATGCTTCTAAAAGTAAAAAAAGAAAAGCCTCTGATGATCATGCGGCTCAGCTGGGATCGTCAGAGGCTTTTCAAAGCATTTTTTTCTGCAACTTTCTTGGCCGAAGAGGTGGTTAAAAAAATGCTTTGAAAAGCCTCTGATGATCCCAGCTGAATTGCCTGATCAGCAGAGAGGCTTTTCAAAGCATTAGAAAAAAAATGCTTTGAAAACTAAAAAAAAGCAAAAGCAAAAATGTTGCCCCTCCCCAGTCACATTACCCCCCCCCCCAAGCCATGCCCACCGAACCGGTAGTAACACATTTTACATTTCACCCCTGGCTAGGAGTTGCTCTTTCGGCACCCTGGAGGACCTCCACGTTGTGGGAATTTCATGGCTCACCTTTGAGATCCAGGTTGCGGGCTCCATTGGAGTGCTGTGTGACAGTGCGCGAGTCGATCTTCAGCGTGTGGACGTTGTTAGTGTCACGGGACACGATGACATTGTGCCACTGGTTGTCGTTCACTGGCTTGTCTGAATTTCCCTTCATCAGCGACGGCCCATTGCCCAGGTCGAAAACGTAGTGGATGTACCTACCGGGTGGCCAGAACAGAAGGAATGAGGGGTGGAAAAAAAGAGAGAGAGATTTAATTCAATCCAATTGATTCTACCGTTCAAGCCCACGTGAGAACATGGGAAGTAGGTGACTTGCGTCAGCCAGCCAAGCCACACCCTCCAGACAAAAACAGCTGGACCAAGGTGGAGAATTCCTGTCCAATTCCTTCACCGGACGTAAATATTTTATATTTTTAAAGATTATTTTGGCCTCCAAGGGCCTAATCTTACAAGCAGGAACCAGCAGTTCCCCAGACAGGAGGATGAAAAGGCCAACCCAGAGCAGGCACCTTCCCAGGCTACCGAGGGAGCCATTTAACTCCAAAAGGGCAGGTGGAGGAGATTAAACTCCAATGCCTGGACCTCCGTCAAGACAGGGGCCTCTCTTGCACGGCCATCTCTATCCTCCACCTGCAATAGGAGACCCCAGTGCTGGGCTGGGATCAGAGTGCCTGGAGAGCCCAGAAGGTGAAGAGTGGCGGGTGCAGGGAGGGAAGGAAAAATCTGAGATGGTCATGTGGCTTGGTTGGGAGTCCTTAAAAGAGGGGGGGAGGAGAAAAGAGGGAGGGGGGAGGACAATTGGAGAAGAAGGAGAAGGGAGGGAGGGAAGGAGGAAAAGAGGAAGGGCAAGAAGAGAGAGGGAGGGAGGAAGGGAGGAGAATTGGAGAGGAAGGGGGAGGAAAGAAAGAAAGAAGGAAGGAAAGAAAGAACAGAGGAAGGGCAAGAGGAGGGAGGGAGGGAAGGAGGGAGGCGAATTGGAGAGGGAGGGGGAAGGAAGGAAGGAAGGAAGGAAAGAACAGAGGAAGGGCAAGAGGAGGGAGGGATGGAGGGAGGGAGGGACGGAGGGTGGGAGGAAGGAAGGAGAATTGGAGAGGAAGTGGGAGGAAGGGAGGGTGGGAGAAGGGAAGGAAGGAGCCCTTGATTCAGTGAAAGGTAACCACGAGACCTGATCATTGCCACGCGATTACAATCACCAGACAGAAATCAAGGAGCGATGGAAAAATGGGTGAGTGGAAAAAAGGAAAAAAGCAAGGAGAGAGGGAGGGAGGTCAGGAAGGAAGGAGAAAGAAGGAAGGAGAAAGAGAAAGAGAAAGAAAGAGAGGGAGGGAGGGAGGGAGGAAGGAAGGAAGGAAGGACATTTCTTTAAAGCAGAATTTGTCAAGGACCAACAGATGCTAGGAGTGGGCAACAAGAATGGAACAAAATCTTCTCCCAGTGGGCAAATGGCCGTTGTGAGGGAGGGTGCAGATTCTGTCCCGGAGGTGGGATTAAACCCCCCCCCCCCGCAACACGGCAGAGGACACAGAGTGACCACCGACATTGGCAGCAAAGCCAGCCTAGCCGGGCCCCAGCAGAGCCTGAGGGCCGATGCCATCCGTCCGCCCGTCCGTGGCGCCTCACCCTTTGACCAGCTCCACCACGATGAAGTCGTTGCCGTTGCCGCTGTTGAAGAGGATGAGCCCGTCGGTGGCCGTGGTCTTGAACTGGAAGAAGAGGTGCATGGAAGCGTAGGCCTGCAGCGTGGCTAGCGCCAAGTAGCTAGCTTTGCTTTTGAAAGTGACCGGGTCGGCGATGATGCTGCGCAGGCCGAAGCGGGCGTTGAGCTCGCAGTAGCTGATGTCGCCGTTCTTGCAGAGGTCCATGTAGGGCATCCCGTTGAAGACCAGGCTGCTCAGGTGGCCGATGAAGTTGGAAGGCACCATGGAGATGAACCGCCGTTCCGTCATGATGCCCGTCTCGATGTTGTGGAACTCCAGGCGGGTGTGGGCGCCCGCCATCTGCCCTGCTTGGGCCGAGCAAAGGGCGGGAGGGCAAAATATTAGCATGCCAAAGGCCTCGGGAGGGAGAAAATCGCGCCCAGGAAACGCCGGAAAAGAGGCTGAAGGAGGGAAGTGGGTGGCATGGAGCCGAGGCTTCCAGGAGCCTGGCAAAGCCCCCTCGGCACCAATCGATCGATCAATCAGGATAGAGCTGGCAGGGTCCTCGGAGGTTTGCTAGTTCAACCCTCTGCTTAAGCAAGAGACCCAATACCCATGATGGCAAAACTATGGCATGCGTGCCACAGGTGGGCACGCAAGCTCAGCTTTCGGGCCTTTTGGGCCCACTGAAAGTCAGGCTGGGGAAGGCCGTTTTTGCCCTCCCCAGGCTCCTAGAAAGGCTCTGGAGCCTAGAGAGGGCGAAAAATGGGTTTACTGGGCCCACCATACCATTGTGTGCCAAAAGCAGGGAAAGCACGGAGAGGTCGCACAGATATGCACGGGGGCGAGGCGCATAGAATTATGGGTGTGGGCACATGTGTATGCGACCCCCCCCCGCACTCCCTCCGCTTTTGGCACGCAATGCAAAAAGGTTAGCCATTGCTGCCCTATACCATGTCAATCAATCAATCAATCAATCAATCAGAATAGAGCTGGAAGGGACCTTTGAGGTCCTGTAGTCCAACCCCTGCTCAAACAGGAGACCTTATATCATTTCAGACAGGTGGATGTTCCCTTGTCCACTTCTGTTTCCAGCTTCCCTTCTCTGCTCCCGTCCACCCCTCTGAATCCAGACTGCAATGCTATTAATCATCATCCTTGCGATTACCGCTAGTCCTCCACCTACGACCACAATTGAGCCCCACATTTATGTCGTTAAGTGAGAAATTCGTTAAGGGAGTTTTGCCTCATTTTACGACTTTGTCTCACCACATTTGTTAAGCGGATCACTGCGGTTCTTAAATTAGTCACACGGTTGTTAAGTGAGTCCGACTTTCCCCATGGACTTGGTTTGTGAGAAGGTCAGAAAAGGGGAAATCCCATAACCCCAGGGCGTTGCAATAGGAGTCAATTGTCAAGCATCTAAATGGAAATGATGTGGCCATGCAATGCAATGGTCGTTAAGTGGGAAAAATTGTCACTTTTTTTTCAGTGCCTTTGTTAACTCTGAACGGTCACTAAATGAGCTGTTGTAAGTCGAGGACTACCTGTAATTGCTCTCAATCCTCCTCATTGCTATTTAATCGTGGTCTAATTTTTGTGGGCTGGATTTGCACGCGTCACTTGAGGACTGAATTAAATCTGCTTTTCCGGCTCTGCACGATCCGGTAATTTCATGCAGGAGCCAAGGAAATCGAATTGAAGTGAATACTAATCACACCAGCCAAGTCCACAATTACACCTGTTTGCGTGCAAAGCCACAACACGGCAAACCAGGTTTGTTTTGGTTTTTTAAATGTTGCAGAATGGCAGCTGGACCAAAATCCAGCTGTTTTTATTTCCACTCCTGGATTGATTGCTTGATTTGACTCTCCCCCTAGTGGCCAAAGCGGGTAATTGTTTTAAGATTCTGCAGTCAGGAAAAGAAAAGGGGCCGTTTTCTGAGGATGTTTGCTGCCCTCTTGTGGCCGAAAGGAAGACCGGCAACAGTTCATTTTCCACTCCCAGGTGAACGCAAGTTAACAGCTGAATTGTGTTACTGTATTTTTCAGAGTATAAGACGCACCTACATTTTTTGGTGAGGAAAAGAAGAAAAAGAAATCTCCCTCTGCCTCTGAGCAATTTTGCCTCCTTGCAGCAAATAGCCTGCTTTACTTTCAG
This sequence comes from Coluber constrictor foxii, assembly GCA_038048745.1. Classification (NCBI taxonomy): domain Eukaryota; kingdom Metazoa; phylum Chordata; class Lepidosauria; order Squamata; family Colubridae; genus Coluber; species Coluber constrictor. The sequence continues at coordinate 4,821,063 of CM075975.1, forward strand.
TTTCGTTTTCAGCATAGCTTGATTAGCGCAAGGGGAAAAAAATCTGCTCCAGCAATTTACCTCCTTGCAGCAAGCAGCAGAGCCCTGCGCAAAACAGCTGAGAGCAAAACAGCTGAGAGTTGGGAGGCCGATCCAATCAACTTGGGCTAATCAGGCTGTGCTGAAGCTAAAAGGAGCTGTTGCTTCTTGCTGCTTGCTGCAAGGAGCTTTAGTTTAGTTTAGTTTATTCATGCCGCCCTTCTCCCGAAGGACTCGGGGCGGCTCACAGCAATAAAACAACAGAACAATAAAAATTAGCACTAAAATAATCCAATTAAAATCCCCAACAGATTAAAACTAACAACTCCCAGCAGATCAGGAGATTTGTTGGAAAAGCCATGTCTTCAGGTCACCACAGAAAGAGCGGAGGTCAGGGGCCATCCGGAGTCCAGCGGGTAATTCGTTCCAGAGGGTCGTTGCGCCCACAGAGAACGCCCTCATCCTGGTACCTTGGGCCTGTGCCATGAAGGGCTTTATAGGTAAGTACCAGCACCTTGAAGCGGATCCGAAGGACCACCGGTAGCCAGTGCAGCTCGCGCAGGAGAGGTGTAACACAGGAGTAACAGGAGGCTCCTGTAACAACCTGCACGGCCGCATTCTGGACCAGCTGCTGGGAGGCAGAGGTGAAAGGGTGGGGGCCAGTGGGTGAGCGGGGCTACATTCGGTGTATAAGACGCACCTAAATTTTCACCCCCTTTTAGGGGGGGGGGAAGGTGCGTCTTATACTCCGAAAAATACGGTAAGTTTATTTAATGCCCCAAAATCCAGTAGCTCCTTTTCCAGCTGTGCTTTTTTATCACAAGCAGAAATATTTGTGAGCTGGGTGACACTCATGCACAAGGATGGCCTTAATGCATGCATTAATTTACAACCATAATTGAGCCCAAGATTTATGTTGTTAAGTGAGACATATTGTTTAGTGAATTTTGCCCCATGTTACGACCTTCCCTGCCACAGTTGTTAAGTGAATCTCTGCGGTTAGTCACACAGTTCTTAAGTGAACTCGGATTCCCCATTGACTTTGCTGGTCAGAAGGTCGCAAAAGGGAATCACATGATCCCCAGGATGCTACAACCGTCATAAGTGCGAGTCAGTTGCCAAGCCTCTGAATTTGGATCCACGTGACCATGGGGGACGCTGCAACGTTCATAAGTGTGAAAAACGGTCCCCGGTTGCTTTTTTCAGCGCTGTTGTATTCGGTCACTAAACGAACTGCCGTCACTTGAGCGCTACCGATATACAGATCGTCCTCAAGTTACAACCATTCATTCAGTGACCGTTTGAAGTTACGACAGCACTGAAGAAAGAGAGTTAGGACCATTGTTCACGCTTAACAACCGTTGCAGCGTCCCCGGGGGTCATGTGATCAAAATTTAGCCGCTTGGCAGCTGACTTGTACTTATGACGGCTGCAGCGTCCTGAGATCCTGTGAGATCCCCTTTTGTGGCCTTCCCAGAGGGTTCCAACAAGCTAAGTCAATGTGGGGGGGGGGGGGAGTCAGAAAGGCTTAACAGATTTGCTTTAACAAGCACGTGATTCGCTTAACCCAGGGGTCAGCAACCTGAGGCTCTGGAGCCGCATGTGGCTCTTTCACCCCTCTGCTGCGGCTCCCTGTCACTCAAAATATCACTCACAGCTGCCAATGTGTGACACTTGCTGGCACGGGATTTATTGAGCTTTTCAACCCCGGGGAGGCCAACCATGGATAAATCCAAGAAAATAAAAGTTTCAGAAGAAAACAGAACGTTTAATTCAACTACATTTGCTAGGCCGCTCAAGAAATAGTCAGGCACCGGAAGGGTTTTGTGGCTCCCGGTGTTTTCTTTTCTGTAGGAAACGGGTCCAAATGGCACTTTGAGTGTTTAAGGTTGCAAACCCCTGACTTAACCATTGCAGTGATTCGCTTAACAACCATGAGAAAAGTGGTCATAAAATCGAGCACGGCTGTCTTGCTTAGCAGCACAAATTCCAGTCCCAATTGTGGCCACAAGTCTAAGGCATTGTCTAAGGTAGGGGTCTCCAACTTTGGCCACTTTAAGACTTATGGACTTCAATCTCCCCAAATTTCCTCAGCCAGCAAAGCTGAGGAATTCTGGGAGTTGAAGCCCACAAGTCTTAAAGTGCCCAAGGTTGGAGAGCCCTGGTCCAAGGAGTTGTGCGAACCCACAAGCTTTGTCTCACAAGCATCATTCTGTTCCACTCTGGCTTACCTTCCACGGTGACATTGTCCACGGACAGCTGCAGGTTCTTCCCACGCCGGACAACCCGGACGGTGTGCCACTCGTTGTCATTGAGTTTGTGGCCAGCAAAGAGAGTTTCTGGCCCTTTACCTGTGGGCAGGATGGTGAGGTCAAGAGCAGCTGTTTTCGGAGAGCGGCTGGGTTCCCTGCCCTCCCGCAGACAACTCCCCCGCCCCCAAATTAGGGAACGCAGCCTGAGAGACAGAGAATTCCCAGGCAACAATTTCACAGCACCTTTCATCCCTGCGGTGTGTGTATACACTCATACACACACTTACTTACACACGCAGCCCTCGGAAAGCAAGCACGGGCATTCAAACACGCTCCAGACAAGTCCCACTTTGGTGTGGTTACCGCCACCTTCATTCCTTATCAAACCTTTTTGGTAAATGCACACCTCAGATTGGTGTTTCTCCTTTATGATGGCACGGGGGCCAGGTCCCAGAATTCCCCAGCCTCCGGAAGCCCACACCTAGAACTCCACCCCTACCTCTCTCGCCAAGAGCCTGCCAGTTCCCCGACTCACCTGCCTCTAAGGATTAGTGCGCGTTCAGGATTTTGCAGCCAGGCTCACCTGACAAAAGGTGTGAGCCCTGAGCATCCTTCTACAGGCCAAGGGGCATATCTGTCTAGGGTCTTGATTTAGATTTAGATTAATGGAGTTGGGAGGGACTTTATAAGTCATTTAGTCCCCTCCCCCTTGCCCAACCAGTGATGGCAAACTTTTTTGGCACCAAGTGCCCAAACTGGAATGCAACAAGTGTGCATGTGCGCGCGCCAGAGCACAGGAAACTCAAAGACCAGCTGGCCAGTGTGCATGCCTGTTTTGGTGGCATTTTTGGCCGTTTTTGGGGGCGTTTTTAGGCCGGGTTTTGGACCATTTTCAGGCTGTTTTTCAGGCAGTTTTTCAGACCATTTTCAGGCTGTTTTCAGGCTGTTTTCAGGCAGTTTTTTGGACCGTTTTCAGGCTGTTTTCAGGCTGTTTTCAGGCAGTTTTTTGGACCATTTTCAGGCTGTTTTCAGGCAGTTTTTCGGACCATTTTCAGGCAGTTTTTTGGACCGTTTTCAGGCTGTTTTTGGACCATTTTCAGGCTGTTTCCAGGCAGTTTTTCGGACCGTTTTCAGGCTGTTTTCAGGCAGTATTTTGGATCATTTTCAGGCTGTTTTCAGGCAGTATTTTGGATCATTTTCAGGCTGTTTTCAGGCTGTTTCCAGGCAGTTTTTCGGACCGTTTTCAGGCTGTTTTCAGGCAGTATTTTGGATCATTTTCAGGCTGTTTTCAGGCAGTTTTTGGACCATTTTCAGGCTGTTTTCAGGCTGTTTTTTGGACCCTTTTCAGGCTGTTTTCAGGCAGTTTTTTGGATCATTTTCAGGCGTTTTCCGGACCATTTTCAGGCCGTTTTTGGCCTGAAAAACAGCTTGAAATGGCCCAAAAAACGGCCTGTTTTTTGGCAGTTTCTTGGCCCATTTTCAGGCTGTTTTCCGGTGCTCCGGCACCCGCGAAGACCAGCTAGTCGCACGCATTTGTGTGCAGGAAACCAGAAGAGCAGCTGGCAAGGGCGTGTGTGCCCACAGGGAGAGCTCTGTCTGCCACCTTTGGCACGCATGCCATAGGTTTGCCATCACGGCCCTACACCATTTCTGATAAATGGCCAGTCCAATCCCTTCTTGAACGACTCTTGTGAGCCAGGCAGGCTTCTGTTGAGGGGGGAGGGGGGCTAATAAAAAGGGGATTGTGGGTAGAGGGGGATGGATCCTGGCCAAGACCCCCAGGGGGCTTCTTTCTGTACTTTTAGAGCAAGTCAAGAAGACGATGAGAGGAAGCAGGTAGAAAAGCAGCTTTTTCCCTTGTGTGGCAGCACCCAGGAAAAACTTGCCAAAAATAATTGCCGATCAATTTCCCGCTTCAGGAAGTCTTTGCATCATGGGTTTTGTGGCAGATTAGAAATATCCATGGAAAAGAAGAAGAAAGCCATTTTGTCAGGGTAAAACTTGAAGAGCTGACCAGCTGCTACAATGATGTAATGCTGGGAATGAGTCAGCAAAGTTTTTGGGATGATATCATTTTAAGAGCCTGTCATAAGAAGAGGCCCTGTTGGGGCCTATCTCCCTCTCCGTGTGTGCTTCCATGCTATAATTGCTGATTGTTTGAGGTCTGACTACAGTATGTGTATGTATATATTCTTTGTAGATCAAACCACTATTTAAAATAAAAAATCTCTGTTTGCTGTATTTGCTCCTGGATTGTCTCACAGACCTTGGACTCCATCACTGTGGGGCCGCTTAGAAGAAGGGCCCTGCCATCCTGCCTCTGTTTGCTCATTTTTCCCTAATCAATAGGGATTTTACTAATGAATTCACCCCTATAATATGCAGGGGAGTCTATAACATTTCAGACAAATGGCTGTCCAATCTCATCTTAAAAACCTCCAGTAATGAAGCACTACAACTTCTGGTGGCCAGTTGTTCCACTGGTTAATTGTTCTCACTGTCAGGAAATTTCTCCTGAGTTCTAGGTTGCTTCTCTCCTCGATTAGTTTCCATCCGTTGCTTCTTCTCCTGCCTTCTGGTGCTTTGGAGAAGAGCTTGACTCCTGTTGTGGCCCCGTCCTCTGAGCCTATCCCTTTGGAGGAAGGCAGCTCTGAGCAGGAGGAAGAGGAGCCAGCCAGATCTCCCAGCCCTCCCCCTCTGGCACCGGCTCAGGTGCCAGCTGAAAGAGAGCCAAGTAGTGGGGAAACAGGTGTCTCAGATGAGAGTGAGGGAGAGACGTCATTCCTGGACGCACGCCAAAGAAGGCGAGAGAAAAGGGTACTGCAGCTGCGACGTATGAGAAAATCCTGAGTCATTGGATTGGAGTCACGGGATCAATGACTCACTGGACCACACCCAGAAGCATATGTATATAAGACAGTACGGTGGGTCACGAAGTTCGTGACGAACAAAGCTAAACAAACGGAGCAACCTCATAGTCTTGGAAGCTAGATGAACGGCAAAGCTACGTAGGAGATTTTCTTGTTTGTGTAAACCAATAAAGTCCTTGGCAGACGGTGTGCATATCGCTGCCAAGGTTGAGATAAGAACTGCGGAGTGTGCCAAGTGATTATTAACCCTCGGCTGGCTGTGTTTTTGTGGGTCTCTGAAGGGGGGGACAGATCAACTCCCTCTTCTTTGGGGCAGCCCCTGAGATATTGGAAGACTGCTATCATGTCTCCCCTAGTCCTTCTTTTCATTGAATAAGATATCCCCAGTTCCTGCAACCGTTCCTTATATATTTTAACCTCCAGTCCCCTAATCCTCTTGGTTGCTCTTTTCTGGACTTGAATGGGTAATATCATTACTCCAACCAACACTGACAGGCAAGCCATTTGTTTATACTCACTCTCTTCTAGCACTGATAATGTTACCTAGTTGGGTCATGAAACATCTGCGAGAAAATCACCCAGCTCAGAGAGCACCGAGGACTTTACAGTTTCCTTATGAAAAATGGGAGAATTCACAGTCCCTTCGGTTTTTCCAGCCTCTAACCCTCTCCTCCCCCATCTCGTCTTCCATCTTTCGGCCCCTCTCCCTCAAAAGCTCCCCTCCCCCCCAGTTACACAGCCGCACATGCAAACACACAGATGCACACGTTTCCTCTTGCACAAGCCCCAAGCGGGGTGGGGGGTGGGGGGAGGGAGTGAGGCCCCAAACTGCCGGGTTTCAAAGCAAGCGAGCTGAAGAAAAGGAGGTCTTGTAAACATGGATGCAGAGAGAGAGAAAGAGAAAGATTCCAAAAGAGAGAGAGAAAGAGAGAGAGAGAGAGAGAGAAATAAACAATGAGAAGGCAACTTACTAGGGTTACAGCCTATCCTGACACAGTCTGAGACGGGGGCCCGGGGTGGGGAGGGGGAGAGAGAGAAGAGAACGAGAGAGTTTTATATCCTTCAAGGAAACATTTTTTCACCAAACACCCAAAAAAAAATTACAGCAAATGCAGGCCACCATCCGGGGACGGGCACGCCACGAGGGAGACGCTTGCTTTGGCACCGAGGTACCAGGATTCCAACTAGTAATCTCTGGCAAACCGAGGGGGCTGGGAGCTTCTCGATCCAAGACACAAAACCCCAATTTGGTTCTGGCTGTTTTGTACACTGGCACCACCAGAAGCGCTCAAGGTGGGGGCAGGCAGCAGGTTTATCCCACTTAATGCCAGTGTGTTCTCAACCTTTTGGCCACTTTTAAGGTGGGTGGGCTTCAACTCCCAGAATTCCCCAGCCAGCACAGCACAAAAGACGCCAGGCGATTTTGGCAGGATGGGTCAGTGGTGAAATCCTCCGCGGTTTGCCACCTGTTCGCTGTCTGTGCAGTGCTTGCCAAATGCGTGCTTTGTGTAGAAAAAGGAGGCTTAACAAGGTAAGTAGAACAGTGAGGTGGGGGAACAGCTGTGTCGCGCTATTTAGATTCGCTAGAAAGTAGGATTTCCTGCTTTTTAGCAAATATATATCTCGCAGCACAGCTGATTGTCGGAAATACCCACTCGGATCAACCGGCAGCTTTTTATTTTACTATCGGTTCGCCAAACCAGTAGCTTTTATCATTATCGTTTTGCCTGAACCGGTGCGAACCGGTAGGATTTCACCACTGGGATGGGTGGTGTCTTCCGTGCCTGATGAGGTCAGCTTTCTGGCTGGGGAATTCTGGGAGTTGGAGTCCACCCGCCTCAAAGTGGCCCAAAGTGGTTGAGAGAAGCTGCCATCCATGTATGCCCAGTTTTGGACAGTGCCCAAAAGGGTGCCCTCCCTGGGCCATGGCAAGCATTTTGAAAACTGCAGGATTTTGCACAGTCCCAAATTAGGGGGCTGGGGTGGTGTCCCAAGAAACCAGCCACGAGAACTTCTGATGCCAATCTTGAACGCTGCCGGTTTATTTCGCCCATCAAAGTTTTGGGGGCTCCCTCGGCGCTGGCAAGCGGTTCCCTTGTCATGATCAGCTGTGCAGAGAAAGGGGGGAAGAAATTGGGGAGCGGCAGCCTTTCCTCCCCCCCCGCAGCTCCATGCCTCCCCCTCCCCCAAGACAAATAGACTGCCACCCACACCCTTTCTGCAAGCTGCACAGCTGAGCCACGGCGTCCCGTCAACCTCGGCAGAGCAGTGGGTGCAAGCAGCCACAGGACCGAGAAACTTCTCTTGTGGGAAGAAGACAGAAATTCCCGGGGCAGGGGGGGGGGGGGAGGTTGGGGGGGAATGTCCTGGGAAGCAGGAGGGGGAAGATTGCAGGTGACGGGTGGGGTGGAGAGAGAGAGAGACGGAGTTTGGGTCACTGTGGCTGCTTGCTCTGGGTTGGCTTTTTATGCACCAATGAAGGGTCAAAAACCCACAACGAACGGGAGGGACGGGAGTGATCCAGGAAGCAGAATCAGCTCTCTTTCTCAGCCCGGCCATGAAAATGGTAGCCTAACGGTCAGGAGAGAGAGAGAGAGAGGACAGCTGCCCTTCCCTGGCTAGCAAAAGGCGGGGAGGGAAGGACTCTCCCACCCAGGGGTGGGATGCTGGGGGTTCGCAGGGGTTCAGGAGAACCTCTAGCTAAGATTCTCTGCAGTTCAGAGAACCCCCAAATCCTACTCCTGGCTGGCCCCGCCCACCCCACCCTGCCACTCCCAGGAGTCCCCATGTGGCCCGTTTTAGATGCAGCTAAGTACAAGGTGTGCACGGAAGCTCAGGGAGGGTGAAAAATGGGCCTACCGGAAGTTTGGGAGCCCGTTTCCGGCCCCCAGAGGCCCTCCAGAGGCCGTTTTTGTCCTCCCGGAGGCTCAAAGAAAATTTCCAGAGCCTGGGGAGGGCAAAAACACACCCCGCACTGTGGTGCAGGAAGCCGACTAGGCCACGCCCATCCAGCAACCGGGCAAAGAATCCCTTGCTAAAATTTTTTAATCCCACTCCTGCTCCCGCCCCAGAAAAAGACTTAAACTTTGCACCCATGTTTGACCCTTGGGGGGGGGAGATGCTGGTCGATGAACCTGTTTCCCAAGGCTGCCTCTTTTCATCCCATTCCAGGTGCAGAGAAATCTGAGTAGATTTGGGTGTGTGTGTGTGTGTGTGTGTGTGTTATATCTGAGGACTCAAAATCCACCTGGATCACAGCAGGATCTCAAAGTGCCCCGGGGGGAAAAGACCAGGGAAAGCGAGATCAGGCATTTGGCTGCTGGTATTAGAAACCTTTATTTCTGGCTGGGTTTTATTCGCTTCCTGTGGATTGCAACTAACGGCAATATTTGCTGAAAAAACAGGCAACCCCCAGGAAATCCATGGGATTACTCATGAGTAAAAAAAAAAAAAATCCATCGGGGCATTATTACCAGCCCTGACTAAAAGAGCGTTTTGAATTAATAGTCCTCACTTACCAACTTAGCAGTCGTTAGAAGTTAGGAAGATTTTTTTAAAAACCAGTTTTGCAACCAATCCTCGCATTTTTAATGGTCATGTCCAGAGCCAATGAGAAAGATGGCAGCAAAATTGCAAGTCGCCGTCACAGGGTGTCTTGCTTGACATTGATTCGGTTAACAACCCAATGGGAAGGGATGTTGTAAGTCCAGCACAGTCATGTAATTTATTTATTTATTTGTTTGTTTGTTTGTTTGTTTGTTTATTTATTTGCTTAATGGCCAGAGGGCTTAGTGTGACTGTAACGGAATGTGAGAATGGCCTTGGATGAAAGGAGATGCTGCCTAAAGAACATCCGATAAAAGAATGAGGAGCCCTCAGCTGAATAAGGGGAAGGGAGAAAAAAAACTTCATTAGGATCAGGGCTGGGCCGCTGGGGGTTCGCAGGCATTCGGGAGAACCTCTAGCTAAGATTCTGTGCAGTTTGGAGAACCCTCAAATCCCACTCCTGGCTGGCCCCACCCATCTTGCTCCACCCTTCCTAGGAGTCTCCACAAGTTCCGTTTTGGATGCAGGGCATGCGCAGAGGCTCAGGGAGAGCGAAAAACGGGCCTACTGGAAGTTCAGGAAGGCTGGAAATGGGCCCGTTTCTGGCCTCCAGAGGGCCTCTGGAGCCTGGGGAGGCCATTTTCCCCCTCCCAGAGGCTTGAGGAAAGCCTCCGGAGCCCGGGGAGGGCAAAATTGCCCCCCTTCCCGCCGTGGTGCAGGAGGCCAACTAGACCACACCCACCACGGCCATGCCCACCCAGCAACCAGGCAGAGAACCCCTTGCTAACATTTTTGAAGCCCATCCCTGATTAGGATCCATCCTAACTTATAGATGGTAAAAAGAGATCGTGGGAGCCTGGCGGGATTACGTTAATGCAGCCTTACAATTAAATAGAACTGATTTCAATCTCTCGTGTTTCCTTTGCAAATCTGAAAGTACAAATCTCCTCTGTCTCTTTTTATCACCTGAAAATTTAGGGTGGGTTTTTTTCCCCCCTGCCTGTTATTCAGCTGAGGGCTCCTCTCCCTTTTATCTGATTGTTCCTTAGTCAGCATTTCTCTTCTCCCCTCCACCCCTCTTCCAAGATTGTTCCCACATTCCCTTGCAGTGACAGAGTTGCCAGCCAGTAAGTGAGGACGAGGTGTAATGGTCTCCTCCAAGTACGGGTGAGGCTTTGATGCCCATGGTCCTTAGCCTGCATGAAGCGTTCCATCACCTCGTAGTTAATTTGACTCTCCCACTGATGGGAGATGAACATCTGGAGGTAATCCTCGACTTATAACAGTTCATTTAGTGACGGTTCAAAGTTACTACAAGACTGAAAACAGTGACTTATGGCCATTTTTCACAGTTATGACCAGTGGTGAAATCCAAATGTTTTTACTACCAGTTCTGTGGGTGTGGCTTGGTGGGTGTGGTGTGGCTTGGTGGGCGTGGCTTGGTAGGTGTGGCAAGGGAAGGATACTGCAAAATCTCCATTTCCACCCCACTCCAGGGGGAACGATATTGCAAAATCTCCATTTCCGCCCCACTCTGGGGCCAGCCAGAGGTGGTATTTGCCAGTTCTCGGAACTACTCAAAATTTCTGCTACCGGTTCTCCAGAACCTGCTGGATTTCACCCCTGGCTATGACCATTGCAGCATCCCCAATGGTCATGTCATCCAAATTCAGACACTTGGCAACTGACTCATATTTATGACGGTCGCTGGATCCCCTTTTGCAACCTTCTGACAAGCAAAGTCAATGGGGAAGTCAGGTTCACTTAACAACCAGTGCTACCGCCTTAACAACTGTAGCAATTGTGGCAAGGAAGGTCGTAAAATGGGGGTCAAGACTCACTTCACAAATGCCTCACTTAGCGACATAAATGTTGGGCTTGGTTATGGTCATAAGTCGAGGACTGCCTGTGTTTGGTGCCACAGGAGTGGCCAAGTGTCTCAATTTGGAAGCATTTTTTCTTAGAAATGCGGAAAATGTTTGGAATTCAAACCGGTTGCTTTGACTACCCCAGAGGTCATCCAGGCTCCTAACATCTGTCCCGAACTTGAATCACAGCTGTTTGGGACTCAGAACACTTCTGAAATCATCCAGCTGAAAACGAGCTTCAGATGAAAAACGGGATGTTCTGAAGTGGAAATACTGAGAATTTGAAATGTTTTGCATCTCCTTCCTTAACAAAGGGGGCCTTTACTCATGAGTATCCCCTCTGGAGACGGGGCATCTGCAGGCTTTTCCAAAACAAACAGCCAGAAAAGTAGAATATTTCCGCATTGGGCTCCAAGCCAGTGTAGCGGATTTGCATCTGGACTCGAGCCGGTGGATTTTGCAATGGTGAAAAGGAGTTTTTTTTCTGAAGATTCCTCTGCCGGAATTAAATTATTGGGGTTCTGAGATTCACGCCAGTAGTGGGTTTCAATTTCGTTTGCTTGCGTGCACGCATGTATTCGCACGCACACACAACACTTCTGAGACATCTAGGCGGGTGGTCGGAACTGCCCACCGCAGCCGCTGCTACAGATTTGCCCGAACTGGGGCAAACCAGTAACAACCCACCACTGGTTCACGGCCCCACCCACCATATAGTTTTCACAGTGTGGCTCTCTGGACAGAGAGAATTAGATGCTGAGGAGGGGGGCCAGCAGGTTACCTAGGTTGACCGTGAGTTTCATCTGCCCCCCGTCCAGCTCGAGGCGAAGCGTGTCGGCCGATTCCTTGGAGGTGGTGGCCATCATGAAACCGTACGCTCGCTGCGACATAAACCGGAGGGACACGTCTTCGGCTTCGGTGTGCATGACCGTGGGCAGCATGATCTTCATATACATGCTCCCGTCGTAGCTTAGCACAGTGGCCTCTGTCCGGGGGTCGGGGGGGGGGGGGGAAGAGGGAGGGAGAGGAAAGAGAAGCAAGGCAGGTAAGAACGGAGGAGAGTAAAGCAGATGCTTTGCTCTAAATCAGCAACTTTCAGGCATGTGGACTTCAGCTCCCAGAACTCCCCCCCCCCCCAGGACATTTGGGCAAATCAAAGCATGGTGGGTGGATACCTGCATCTCTACCTACCTATCAGGTGCAGGTGAGGAAAGTGAGGTTACTTTACCCCAAAGCCACCCAATGGCTGAGTTTGCAAAATATGCCAGGCTGGCTATTCAATGAACCCCTTTTTCTGCCTTCACAAAATATACTTACTCACTAAATTAAAGGGAGGGAGGGAGGGAGGGAGAGAAGGAAGGAAGGAAGGAAGGAAGGAAGGAAGGAAGGAAGGAAGGAAGGAAGGAAGGAAGGAAGGAAGGAAGGAAAGAGGGAAGGAGGGAGAGAGAGAGAGAGAGAATTGGAGATGAAGGGGAAGGAAGGAAGGAAGGTGGGCAAGAAAAGAGGGAGGGAGGAAAGGAGGCAGGAAGGAAGGAAAGAAGGAGGGAAGGAAGGAAAGAAGGAAAGAAAAGAGGGAGGGAGGAAAGGAGGCAGGCAGGAAGGAAGGAAGGCAAGAAGGAAGGAAGGCAAGAAGGAGGGAAGAAGGAAAAGCACAAAAAGAGGGAGGGAGGAAAGGAGGCAGACAAGAAGTCAGGCAGGAAGTTAGGCAGGCAGGCAGGCAAGAAGGAAGGAAGAAAAGAAGGAAGGAAAGGAGAGAGGGAGGGAGGGAAGGAGTGGGGGCAAGAAAGGGAGGGAGGAAAGGAAGCAGGCAGGCAAGCAGGCAGGAAGAAAAGAAGGAAGGAAGGAAGAAAAGAAGGAAGGAAGGAAGGAAAGAAGGAAAGAAAGAAAGAAAGAAAGGAAGGAGGGAGGGAGGGAGGAAATGAGGCAGGCAGGCAGGCAGGCAAGAAGGAAGGAAGGAAGGAAGGAAGGAAGGAAGGAAGGAAGGAAGGAAGGAAGGAAGGAAGGAAGGAAGGAAGGAAGGAAGGAAGGAAGGAAGGAAGCCTTGATTCACCGAAAGCTAACCACGAGACCTGATCATTGCCCTGGGATTGCAACCACCAGACTTCAACCAAGCCCAGTTCACGAGGTTGTGTGAACCCAGCCTGAGAGCGGTGGCCTACCCTCCAGCCCCACCCACCCCCTCCTCACCTCTCTCACACAGCCGGCCCAGGTAGCCGGTGCCCAAGCAGTCGCAGATGAAGCGGTTCCAGCCCTCCCGGCACAGGCCTCCATTGTGGCAGGGAGAGCTCCCGCATTGCTTGAGGGTCTCCCGGGAGCAGAAGCTGGAGACGCCGGAGACGCTCTGCACCTCGGCCAAGCGGCGCACGTCCCGGCTCTTGCCGTCAATGAAGAGGTCCCGCACGCAACCCACGTAGCCGTAGTTCAGGAAGGCCGTCCAGACCTCCGGAGGCAGGATGAGGTCCAGGCGGTTCTCGGGAAGCCCCCCCAGGTACATCTCGCTGTCCAGGTCCAAGATCTCGCTGTCCCCGCTGGCCAGGAAGGGGGTGCTGCGGCTGTTGACCGAGATGGAACCTGGGAGAGAGAAGGGCTCAAGTTCAACACAGGGGACAATCGGATAAAAGGGAGAGGAGCCCTCGGCTGAATAACGGGTGGAGAAAATAATTTGGAAAGGATCCACTCTTAACTTTTCAGGTGATAAAAAAAGAGAGGGGGAGATTTGTACTTTCAGACTTGCAAGACTGAGGTCGGCCTCCCAAGAAGACCAGACGGAAAACAATCCATCAGTGAGAAGAGAGCTGGAAGGGACCTCGGAGGTCTTTGAGTCTAACCCCTGCTCAAGCAGGAGACTTTATACCCATGATGGCAAACCTATGGCACAGGTGGCATGCTTTGCCCTACTTCAGCTCCAGAATGCATGCGTGTGCCGGCCAGCTGATTTTGGGGCCTTCTGGGTCCACCAGAAGCTAGGAAATGAGCCGTTTCTGGCCTCCGGAGGGCCTCTGGAGGGTCGGGAAGGCCGTTTTCGCCCTCTCCAGGCTCCAAGAAAGCCTCTGGAGCCTGGGGAGGGCAAAAAATGGGCCTACTGGGCCTACCGTGCCATCAAGTGCCAAAAGTGAGGAGGATAAGGGGGTTGTGCGCATATGCGCGGGGCGAGGGCGGGTTGAATTATGGGTGTGGGCACATGCACACACGATCCCCCTCCCCCATGCTCCTCACGCTCTTGGCACGCGACGGCAAAAAGGATAACCATCACTGCCCTATTGTCACGCTAGATTTCAGACAAGTGACTGTCCAGTCTCTTCTTAAAAACCTCCAGCGATGGAGCGGACACAACTTCCGGTGGCAAGCAGTTCCACTGGTTAATTGTTCTCACAGTCAAGAAGTTTCTCCTTTATTCCAAGTTGCTTCTCTCTTCAATTAGCTTCCATCCACTGTTTCTTGTCTTGCCTTCTGGTGCTTTGGAGAATAATTTGACCCTCTCTTCTTCTTTGGGGCAGCCTCTCAAATATTGGAAGACGGCTATCACATCCCCTCTAGTCCTTCTTTTCTTTAGACTAGCCAAACCCAAATCCTGCAACTGTTCTTCATATGTTTTAGTCTTCGGGCCTTCAATCATCTTAGTTGCTCTTCTCTGCACTTTTTCCAAAGTCTCAATTATTTTTTTTTTATATAATATGGTGACCAAAACTGGGTGCAGCATTCCAGGTGTGGCCCTTACTAAGGCTTTATAAAGCGGTACTAATACTTCACGTGATTTTGATTTATACCACCAAGGATTGTATTCGCTTCTTTGGCTGCTCCTGCACACGGATGTCATTGTACTTTATTGTAAGACGACATTAACAGAATCTTGCAAGTCTCAAAAGTACTAATCTCCTGTCATCTCTTTTTACGGCCTTGTAAGTTAGGACCAGTGGTGGGATTCAAATAATTTAACAACCGGTCCTCTGCCCTAGTGACTGGCTGAGTGGGCGTGGTCATGGTGGGCGTGGCCAGGGGTGTGTGACAGGCAGCACTCGGCCTCCTGCAACCCCCTGGGAGCCAAAACAGGCTCTGGGGGAAGGACGCATTGCACAGACACCCCACACCCTGTTTTGGGCCTAGTAGGTCTCCCTGCAGCCTCCTGGAAGTGAAAGAGGGCCATGGGGGGTGCACCGCATCCCACACGTCCTGTTTTGGGCCTAGGAGGCCTCTCTGAAGCCTCCTGGGAGCAAAAACGCAGAGCGTGGGTGCTCCTAGAAGGGGCTGGGCCAGCCAGCAATTTAACTATTGGCCCGAACCGGCTGAATCCCACCACTGGTTAGAATGGAGCCTTCTCTTTATCAGAAGTGTCCAAACTCAAAACAGGAGCCACCTGGCACAGTTACGGGATGTACCTTTCTGAAACAGATCCAACCACCTATTTCAAGTCCAAAAAAAGTTTTGAAATTTCAAACATTTTGCATGCCATCGAATACTTGCCACGGTTTTCGTTTTAAGTTGTTCTTAATTAAAACGCTTTGCAGGTAGTCCTCGGCTTACGACCGCAATTTGAACCCAACATTTCTGCTACTAAGCACTTGTTAGGTAAGTTTTGCCTCCTTTTACAAATCTTACTCGCCACAGTTGTTAAGTGAATTACTTCGGTTTTTAAGTTAGCAACACGGCTGTTAGGCGAATGTGAGTTCCCCATGGACTTCGCTCGTCGGAAGGCCTCAAAGGGGAAACCAGATTCACTTAACAACTACGTTACTCATTTAACAACTGCAGGGATTCACTTAACAAATATGCCAAGAAAAGTTGTAAAATGGGGCAAAACTCACTTAACTAATGTCTCACTTAGCAACATAAATTCTGGGCTCAATTGTGGTCATAAGTTAAGGACTCCCTGTATTAAATTCACCTGTTTTCTGGAATTGCACAATCCCTTCAGCCGTTAATCAACCTCAAGGATCCTAAGGACATCGTAAGCCACACTAAAGCTAACCAGAGCTATCATGAACCAAGCTTGTTATGCCAGAGCTGTCACCGGATCAGAAACTGAACGGTCAAAGATCCTGTTGAAATCACAGGACCTTACCGGCAAATAGGTTTTAAACCAGGGATCCCTGCAGATCCTGAATGAAATAGGAGACAGGGAGGGATACAGCCTTCCTTTTTTGGGGAAGGGGTGTCTTTTAATGACCCCGTAAAGCCTTGCATCAGGGTAGAATCGGGGCAACTGAATGGAGCTGAGTGTTTATTGGCCAGATGCTCTTCCTGTTGCCAATGAGGAGTTTTGTTCAGAAATATCTGCCTTTACCTAGGATCAAACTCACAGCCTCCTGATTGTGAGGCGAGAGCGCTGCCTCTAAGCCACCGCACTACTTGGGATATAGTCAGGGGTGGGATTCAAAAATTTTACAAACCAGTTCTCTACCCAGTTGCCGGGTGGGCGTGGCCTATTCAGCCTCCTGCACCATGGCGGATGAGGTGTTTTTGTGCCCTCCCCAGTCTCCGAAGGCTTTCCTTGAGCCTCTAGGAGGGTGAAAATGGCCTCCCCCAGGCTCCAGAGGCTCTCTGGAGGCCAGAAACGGATATAGCACGGAGACAAAATGGGAAAAAAATGGGCAGCGGAGTCTCTTCCGAAACTCCCTCTGCTCTGCTGCCAACACAACAAAATGAATCTACGTATTACTATGACTTTCTCGTCTGTCTGTCCGTCACCTTCATTTAGGCAAAATGGTGCATCACAGGGCAACAATTTTTGACTCACGGTCTCTCAATTCTGCTCACTTAAAAGAATGAGTCGAGCCTCCGCTCCCCATATCGTTGAAATTTCAAGGATCTCCGTACCAACTACGTTGGCAAACCTGTGGCTGCAGTACTTCCGCAGTCATAGGACGGTGGTTTCGGACAACACTCTCCGCCAGCTTCCCATCAAGTCAATGGGGAAGCTGGCAGGAAGTCAAAAGTTGGAAGTCCCGCCTGCTTCCACTGTCTTTTTTTGCCCGCCTGTGGTCACTTTGTTAATGTCTCCGGGTAAGTAAATATTGACAAAGGAAAATCCAACCGGTCGTAGAGGTTGTCTAGTATAGAATTAAAAAAAAAAAATAGAAATTGATCTGGAAGATAAACTACAATCTTGTCTCCCTCCTACCCCTGAAGCATGGCAGCTTCTATTTCCTTGCCCGTCTTTGCTGAATGGAAGACAACGATGCACGCCTCGGAGGCATACCCACCCTTGCGCCCATCGCGCTGGAAGTCCACGTGGCACCACTCCCCGTCGTTCACTTTCTTGGTGCTGGCCCGCATTTTGATGCCCCCCGAGCCCATGTCCAGCAGCAGGTAAAGGTAGCCATCCAGAAGTTCCATGGCAAAATAATCAGCCTTGTGCATGCGCTCCGACCGGCTCTCCTTGGGCAGCTGCAGCCGGCCGTGGCTGAAGAGGAGAAGCCCGTTGGGTTCGGTGGTCCGGAAATCAAAGGAGATGGAGCCGGTTTTCTTGGTGTTCCATTTGGGCAGGGAAATGTAGGCCTCGGGCGACTCGAAGGTGACCGGATCGAGGGCGGCGACGTTCTCGCAACGGAAGACCAGGTCCCCATTGATCTTCATCTTAGGGTCTCCTTCCTTGGCCAAGCGCGACAACTCCAGTTTGAAGTCATTGTTCTTGTAGACCACCTACAAAGGAAGGAGACGAACATCGATGGAGCTTCTCAATCATTCCAGATCGTGGTTGTCTCAAAGGCGCTTTTTCAAAAGGAAAACGGACTTTGTTTTTCCTTGAAGAGGTTTCGCTTCTCATCCAGGAGGCTTCTTCAGTTCATGAAGAAGCTTCTGGGATGAGAAGAGAAACGTCTTCAAAGAAAAAGCAAGGTCTAGTGGTTGCCTTTTGGAAAAGCAGGAGAAAAGCCGCAGCGTCAGCAGAGACATCATCAGTGGCCCTCTCCACTGACTGCCATTGCCAGTTTTGTCCAATTTGAATCGCCTGGTCAGTTTTGATCAACTAGTCTAGGGGTCTGCAACCTTAAACACTCAAAGAGCCATTTGAACCAGTTTCCCACAGAAAAGAAAACACCGGGAGCCACAAAACCCTTCCCGTGCCTGACTATTTCTTGAACGGCCACAAAACTAGCATATGTAGTTGAATTAAACGTTCTGTTTTCTTCTGAAACTTTTCTTTTCTTGGATTGATCCATGGTTGAAAAGCTCAATAAATTCTGTGCCGGTGGGTGTTGCACATTAGCAGTTGTGACGCATATTTTGAGCCGCAGCAGAGGGGTGAAAGAGCCACATGTGGCTCCAGAGCTACAGGTTGCCGATGCCTGAACTAGTCCATTGCACTGGGTTGAATTGAATTCAACTCGGAATAAGGTCCGCATTGCAGGCCTCGATGCCAACAGATTGAAGAGTTTCCCAGTTTGGCATTACATCTGTGGCTGTTCCAGCCAGCTGGAGAAGACCTTGCCTGAATAAAGCACACAGGGAGGGAACAGTTGACGTTGCAATATTGTCTCCGAATCAGAGGCATCAGATCCAATTTTTTAAAAAATCAGATGAGATTCATGAATCTACCGCCAAACGAAACAGTCACGCAAAATTACAACAGGTAGTCCTTGATTTATAACCATGACTGGGTCCAGAATTATGACCATAAGTCATGCCAGCTGCTAAGAGGGTTGACTGTGCCATAGACGTAAGCCCTTCAAGGTAGGCCAGGCTAAGAAACCCCAGTTATAAACGCTAATGCTATTTTTATTAGAGTTTTATAGAAAAGGAACTCTGGCAAGCTTGAAAACAGCTCACCCCTCCCTGCCTTTATTTACATACCCAAAAAGGAAACTCCTGTCAGAGATGCTTTCTGAGGGTAATCCTTGACTTACGACCGCAACGGAATTTCCGTTGTCATGTGGCTCAGGATGGAATTTTTGGCCAGGGTTGTTAAGTGAAACAAAAGGTGATCACATGATCCCAGGATGCGGCAACCCTCCTAAATACATGCCGATCGGGGGTGGGCTTCAAATATTTTAGCAAGGGGTTCTCTCCTTGGTGGCTGGGTGGGCGTGGCCATGGCCTAGTCAGCTTCCTGCACCACGGCGGGGGACGGGATGTTTTTGCCCTCCCCGGGATCCTGAGGCTTTCCTTGAGCCTCCGGGAAGGTGAAAATGGCCTCCCCAGGCTCTGGAGGCCCTCTGGAGGCTGGAAACAGGCCCATTTCCGGCCTTCCCGAACTTCCGGTAGGCCTGTTTTTCACCCTCCCCGAGCCTCCCCGTGGACCCTGCACTTAGCTCCATCCAAAACCGGCTGCGTGGGGACTCCTGGGGTGGGTGGGTGGTGCCAGCCAGGAGTGGGATTTCGGGGCGTTCTCCAAACTGCACGGAATCTTAGCTAGAGGTTCTCCCGAACCCCTGCAAACCTCCAGCAGCCCACCCCTGATGCTGATTGCTAAGAACCCAAATTTTGATCCAGTGACTGTGGCAATGCTACGATGGTCGTAAGTGTGAGGACCAGTCATAAGTTGCTTTTTTTCAGTGCTATCGTAACTTACAAAGGAATGTTTGTAAGTTGAGGATCACCTGTGCAGTTGTGGCCCAGACTCAGGTTTCTTTTATCTTATCGCTGTCTTGGTTGTGGCTCTTCCTCAAAGTCGGTCTCACAGCTGCACATCTTACCTGAACAAAACTCCATTACTAAATATAACCATCATCCTTCTCCCAGGTGAGTCCATAGCCTGGAGAACCACAAGCATGCAGAAAGAGACGGGCGCTGCCTATAAACCAGCCCCTCCCGAGTCCTCCAAAAGTAGGGAGGTGGTGGCTCCCAGAATTCCTAGCTCCCAAGACCATGAGGACTAGAAACTTTACATAATAAACTGATTTATAAGGCTGCCCGTCTCGCAAAGGCAACGCTGGGCCAACAACATATGAAAACAATGAAAACGGTATTAGTGGTATATGCAGGAGGACGCAGTGAGTCACGTGCAGATCTGTACACTGGGGAAACAAAACAACCACTTCACAAATGCATGGCACAACATAGGAGAACAAACCCATCAGGACGCGATTTGGCAGTCCATCTGCATTTAAAAGACAAAAACTGCTCTTTTGAAGACAGCAAAGTGCACATTCTGGACAGAGAGGACCGCTAGTTTGAAAGATGGCCAAAGAGGCCATCTGTGTCAAAACTGAATGGCCCTCTCTCAACAGAAGGGAGGGGGATACGACATCATCTCTCTCAAGGGTCAACAACCTGCGGCTCTAGAGCCGCATGTGGCTCTTTCACCCCTCTGCTGCGGCTCCCTGTCACTCAAAATAGTGTCACAACCGCCAACGTGCGACACCTGATTGATTGAGCTTTTCAACCCCCGGTACGCCAACCATGGATAAATCCAAGAAAAGGAAAGTTTCAGAAGAAAACAGAACATTTAATTCAACTACATAGGCTAGTTTTGTGGCCGCTCAAGGAATAGTCAGGCACGGGAAGGGTTTTGTGACTCCCGGAGTTTTCTTTTCTGTGGGAAACGGGTCCAAATGGGTCTTTGAGTGTTTAAGGTTGCAGACCCCTGATCTATCTCAAGTCTACTACACAGTCCTTTTCAGCAGTCCGAAGAAGGCTCCACACCCATTTGCACCACACGGGTGACTCTGAGGACAGAGACAAACCTCCAAGTAGCCTCAACGCCTCTCTAAAAAGGACGCAAAGGACCAGCTGTCTGCAAGGAGTATCAATCCTTCCATTCCCCACCATTGAATCAGATCTGAAGAAGCTTCTCGGGCGAGAAGCGAAACCTCTTCAAAGAAAAAGAACCAGAAAGTCCAGCTGCCTCTTGAAAAAAGACATATTAGTGAAATAAATAAAAAAGCCGTGCTAAGAAACGTGGAGAGCGGACGAATCAAACAAAGGAGATGCTGCCTGAACCTTTTTCCCCTAAGAATTAAATTCAATCCCGCCCGCCCGCCGCTTCCCCTTCCCCACCTGGTTCCCAACCATCCCGTCCCTGGCAACTCACATCCTTGAGGCATCCCATAAAATTGTTGCTAACGGGGGATCCGGGCAGGTCCGCCGTGTTGGGACTCCCTCCGATATAGAAGAAGTCGTCCGAGCCCAGCATGGTGTAGTCCTCTTGAGTGTATCCGGTGGTGGTCAGGATTCCGTCCACGGAGATAGTCACCTGTCCATCGTGAGTGCAGGGGTTGCGGGGAGGGGGTGTGTTGGGGGGGGGAGACAAGGAGACAACAGAGTGTTAACCAACCACAGGAGTGATGGGAGAAGGGGGTGGGGGTTCAGGAAATGGGGGCTGCCAACTTATTTTTCCGGTCTGGTTGTCTCTTCGGAGAAATGCCACGGTATTTTTTTTTCCCCCCTCGAACGGGGTGTTTTGGGGATGGGTTGGGGAGGAAGGCGGACAGACAGAGCAGCTGTCGAGGGGAGAACATCTGCACAAGATTTGATGGTCCAGAAAGGGAACTGAGCACCATGTCTATGGTATGCAACCTAGCCACCCTCACAAGCTCTGTTCTCAGCATGCCCACTGCCCGATGCTCTGGTGAGTTGCAAATTGGCTCGGCCAACCGAGGGGTTCCCTTTCCTGCAGCTGTTTAGGGAGGAGAGCCGGAGGGAAGAAATCCAAATTTGGGGGAGCAGGTGAAACACAGACGAGGCCGAAGACGGGGCGCTTATACCTGCTTTGGTAGAAGAAGAGTTACTTGGCTCGGCTGGAGCCCTTGAAGTTCCTGGTTTTTTGCACTGCCGACATCCTTCGGGACGCTTTTAGCGGCTGGGTTCGCACAACACGCTTGGCTCGGATGAACGCTTGGTCCATCTGAACCGCAGTATCTTGCGGGAACCCAACTCTCCCTTCAACCTGACATGGAAACCAAGCCAGCCCCATCGCTTCTATGGGCATTGGATGCTTCGCAAAACACTGGAGCTGCAACTTGTTAACCTGGGTTTAGAACGGAGGGAGGGGAAATCCCAGGCAAGCAACTTCCCACTCCTCATCTTGTTTCCTTTGTCATTTTCTTCTTTGCTGGCTACTAGATACAGATACGGATTAACAGAGTTGGAAGGGACCTTGGAGGTCATCTAGTCCAACACCAACACTTCCCGCCCAAGCAGACCCTAGACCATTTCTGACAAATTTCTTCTTGAAAGCTTCCAGGAATGAAGCTCCCACAACTTCCGAAGGCAACTTCTGTTCCATGGGTTGAAGGTTCTCACTGTCAGAAAAAATTCTCCTTATTTCTAGGTTGAATCTCTCCTCGATCAGTTTCCATCCATTGTTCCTCCTCTGGCCTTCGGGTGCTTTGGAAAATAGCTTGACTCCCCTTTCTCCTCTCTGGGGCAGCCCCTCAAATACTGGAAGATGCTCTCCTGTCTCCCCTGGTCCTTCTCTTCCCTAGACTAGCCATGCCCAGTTCCTGCAACCGTTCATCGTCTGTTTGAGCCTCCAGTCCTCTCATCCTCCTGGTTGCTCTTCTCTGCACTATTTCTAGAGTCTCCACATCTTTTTTATAGTGTGGTGACCAAAACTGGATGCAGCATTCTAGGTATGGCCTTACTAAGGCTTTACAGAGAGGTATTAGGACCTCCCTTGATCTTGACTGAATCCCTCTGTTAATGCAATTTAGCATTGGCTTTTTTAGCTGCCGCGGACACTACTGGCTCCTATTCAGCTGGTTGTCCACTAAGACTCCAAGATCCCTCTCACAGTTGCTACTGGTTTCACCCAGTCTATATGTGTACTTTTGATTTTCCTGCCTAAGTTGTAAGACTTTACTTTTCTCTACATTGAATTTCATTTTGTTAGATAGGGCCTGGTGTTCAAGTCTGCCTATCCACCTACCTATCCTTCTATCTATTTATCCACCTAACTATCCACCTATTCATCCACCTATCCATGTAATCACCTCTCCACCCATCCACCTCTCCACCCAATCCAAAAAGGTTAGCCATGACTGTTCCAGGGCATCCGATGGGAAGGTTGGGTGTTCAGATTTCTATTACAATTTCTGATTTATTGTAGGGTTTAGAGTTCTTAATCGGGAGGGAACTTTTCTATCAGTTGCAAAAAAAAGGAATTCTGGCAGGATATTCTACCCAGTGGTGAAATGTAAAATTTGTTACTACCGGTTCTGTGGGCGTAGCTTGGGGGTGGTGGTGGTGATAATGTGACTGAGTGGGCGAGGCCAACTTTTTAAAAAAAAAAAAAACTTTTAAAAGCATTTTTTCTACAACCTCTTCGGCCGAAGAGGTTGTAGAAAAAATGCTTTTAAAAGCCTCTGATGATCCCAACTGAGCCTCATGATCATCAGAGACTTTTTTAAAAAAAACTTTTTAAAGCATTTTTTCGGCCGAAGAGGTTGTAGAAAAAATGCTTTTAAAAGCTTCTGATGATCCCAGGTAAGTCGCACGATCATCAGAGGCTTTTTTTTTTTAACTTTTAAAAGCATTTTTTCGGCCGAAGAGGTTGTAGAAAAAATGCTTTTAAAAGCCTCTGATGATCCCAGCTGAGCCGCGCAACCATCAGAGGCTTTTTTAAAAAAAAAACTTTTAAAAGCATTTTTTGGGGCCAAAGAGGTGGTAGAAAAAATGCTTTTAAAAGTTAAAGAAAAGCCTCTGATGATCGCGCGGCTCAGCTGGGCGGCGGGGGGGGGGGAGGGATTTTTGCTACTGGTTCTCTGAACCACCCTCCTCCATCACTACCGGAGTGGGCGATCCGGTCTAAACCAGGAGTACTTCACCCCTGATTCTACCGACTTCTCCCCCAAAACACTGATTTTACTACTGGGGAAAATAAAACTTGGCACTTAAAAACAAACAAGCAAGCAGGCAAACCAGCAAAACTATCTCGGAATCCCAGTTTGTTTGTGCAGGCAGTCCTCGACTTACGACCACAATCGAGCCCAACATTTCCGTGGCTAAGGGAGGCAGCTGTTAAAAGAGAGGTTTGCCCCGTTTTACCACCTTTCTTGCCACGGTTGTTAAGTGAATCGCTGCAGAGTTCGGAACAAGGTTGTTAAGCGAATTGGGCTTCCCCATTGACGTTGCTTTGTCAGACAGTCGCCAAAGGGGGGGTCATGTGACCTCTAGACACTGCGACCGTCATAAATAGGAGCTGGTTGCCAGACCCTACATTTTGATCATGTGACCACGAGGATGCTGCAACGGTCATAAGTATGAAAAAAAGGTCCTAAGTCACTTTTTTCAGTGCCGTTGTAACTTCGAATGGTCACTAAATGAACCTGTTGTAAGTTGAGGACTATCTGCATTGCCAGCTTTTCTCAGGAAGAGGGACATACAGGCAGTCGTCAACTTACAACCACAATTGAGCCCAAAATTTATGTGGTTAAGTGAGAAATTTGTTGAGTGAGTTTCGCTCCATTTTACGACCTTTTCTTGCCACATTTGTTAAATGATAAATTAGCAACCCGGTTGTTAAGCGAATCTGGCTTCCCCCTTGACTTTGCTTGTCCAGAAGGTCGCAAAATGGGATCACGTGACCCTGGGACACTGCAACTGTCGTAACTATGAGTCAACTGGCCAGCTTCTAAATTTGGATCACATGGGGATGCCGCAATGGTCGTTAAGTGCGAAAAATATTCACAAGTTACTTTTTTCCAGTGATGTTGTAACTTCGAACGGTCGCTAAACAAACTGTTATAAGTCGAGGAGTACGGGTATAAACCAAGCGAATCCCGTTCTTGTTTTAGAAAGCAGATCCTCAGCTGGAATGATTGATGAGTTGCCTGCTGAAAAAGCCAAAATCCTTGCTTGTCTGCTGTTTTTTCACCCCATTGCCGTTGTTGGCTTTTATCTTTTATTTATAGCCAGGATATTGACTTGTGTCGGCTCGCAACCGCAAGCCATTTGGGGTGGTTTAAGCCCACGGAAATGCAGGGAGG
This sequence comes from Coluber constrictor foxii, assembly GCA_038048745.1. Taxonomy (NCBI): domain Eukaryota; kingdom Metazoa; phylum Chordata; class Lepidosauria; order Squamata; family Colubridae; genus Coluber; species Coluber constrictor. Next base: position 4,845,479 of record CM075975.1, read on the forward strand.
CTTAATGGTTGTGGGAGCCAGCTTCCGAAAGCTGGACGGCCAAGATGGGGGTTCTGCATTTGTCTACTTCCTGGGATTTTGTTTTTCATTATTTGAAAAAAGAGTGTTGTGGCCGGCCAGCGTCCAGCAGAGCTGGCAGCAGATTCAGACAGTGAGGAGGTTGGGGAGGAACGTGGACCAGTCCTGGAGTCTGGGGAAGGCTCGGACGAGGGCTCTGTGTTGGAGGCAGAGTGGGGGCCAGGGCCATCTGGGAGTTCTTTGCTGCCTCCGGAGTCTGACATCAGCAAGGCAGAACAGTGAGAGCCTGTTCCCAGTGTGTGCATGTGCAGAGCTGCCAGGAGATGGGAACAATTAAGGAAACAGGGTCGACTTGGGAGTAAGGCTTGGAGGTGATTGGCCCCTCCCATAAGACATAAAAGAGGAGCGAACGGGACGTGAGTTTTTTCAGGAAGCAATTCGTTCATCTGGTCGGCAAAAGCTCTGGAAAAGCTCTGTTTGACTCTGTGCTAAGTTTGGCCTTGCCCTGCGTGTGGCAATTAGTTCTCTGGCAGCGTTTCAAGGGAGATAAGGTGGGTGTTTGTAAAGCCTCCCCTGCAAGACTGCTTGAGAAGCCTTTCGGACTGGGAAGGACAATAATTCACAGCCATGTGAATTAAAGAGGTTTGCGGGGATTAAGATTGTGCTGTATACTTTCTACGGAAGCCCAGGTCAGAGCGAAGAGGGGAAAAGCTTGGTAAGCAGGATTCCCAAGAGCTTCTTGGCTCTTTCCCAAAATGCATTTGCTCTCAGGGCGGTCTTCAATTTAAAAAAAAGGAAAAAAAAATCCCAAGGAAAGGCTGAAAGCCCCAAGAGATTTGGGTAGAGGTAGTCCTCCAGCGTACAACCGCAATCGAGACTAGAATAAACAAGGCAGTTGTTCAGTCAGCAGCACTCAATTTTATGACCTTTCTTTTGGCACAGTGGCAACAACGATCTACTGCTGTTGTGAAGTAATTGTGTATTTGTTCAGTGAATCTGAACTTCCTGTTCACTTTTTTCTTTTGTCAGAAACCAACTGGGAAAGTTTCAAATGGAGCTGTGGCGGTGCAGTACAGTGGTTAGAACGCAGTATTGCAGGCTAACTCTGCCGACTGCCAGGAGTTTGATTCCCACCTGCTCAAGGTTGACTCAGCCTTCTGTCCTTCCGAGTTGGTAAAACGAGGGCCCAGATTGTTGGGGGCAAGAGGCTGACTCTGTAAACTGCTTAGTATAAATTCTATTCTATTCTATAATAATATTCTATTCTACTTCTACTTCTACTTCTACTTCTTCTACTATTATTCCTATTCCTATTCCTATTCCTATTCCTATTCCTATTCCTATTCCTATTCCTATTCCTATTCTATTCTATTCTATTCTATTCTATTCTATTCTATCCTATCCTATTCCTATTCCTATTCCTATTCCTATTCCTATTCCTATTCCTATTCCTATTCCTATTCCTATTCCTATTCCTATTCCTATTCTGTTGCCATGGTGATGCAGTGATTAGAATGTAGGCTAATTCTGCTGACTGCCAGGAGTTCGATCCTAACAGGCTCAAGGTTGACTCAGCCTTCCGTCCTTCCGAGGTTGGTAAAATGAGGACCCAGATTGTTGGGAGCAAGAGGCTGACTCTGTAAACCGCTTAGAGAGGGCTGCAAAGCAGTATATAAGTGCTATTGCTATTCCATTCAGCAGCTGGCCTTGGATCCTGCCTGGTTCAGTTCCAGAATGCATAAGAAGCCGCTGGATGAAATGAGCTTGCAAAGAGGAAGACAACTTGTAGGTTTCTTGCTACAGACAATGTGCCGTGAAGATGAAAAGAAGCATTCAAAAAATAATATTTAACAGAGCCAAATGCAACACTACATTTAACTGGTTTCACTTAGGAAGCAAGGACTCTTAAGGGAGTGGTTTAGGCTGAGGAAAGAGCCGGTTTGAGAATTGTACTTATAAAAAATGATTTTGGAACATTGCGTTGCCTACAATTTGAGTCGATGGGCTGCAAGAAGACGAAGATAATTGAAAGTGTCAGCAGACAGAGACACGGGTTTTTTTTTTCAATTTAAAGGCAGGAAGAGTTCTGCTTTGTTTTGCATCGCTCTGAGCCCAGTTTGGATTTCGTATCTTGAACCGTGCGTCAAACTTTAGGAAGGATTCAGAAGAGATTTAGGTCACAAGGACAAGCAGGTAACGGCGAGAAGAAAGCGGAGGAGTTGGCTGTGTGGAGAAGATTTAAAGGGATTGTGATCACGCGCTCCCAGGACCGTGGGAAAGAAAAGAAGGAGTGAAGCAACCAACAACTAAGGAGAAACTTCCTAACCGTGAGAACAATGAACCAGCGGAATGACTTGCCTCCAGAAGTTCTGGATTGTCCATCACTGGAGGCTTTTTAAGAAGAAACCGGACAGCCCTTTATCTGGAATGTCAGAAGGCACCTTGGAGATCATCTAGTCCAGGGGTGTCAAACTCGATTTCATTGAGGGCTGCGTCAGGCTTGTGTTTGACCTCGGGGCAGGGGTGAAATCCAGCAGGTTCTGACAGGTTCTAGAGAACCGGCAGTAGAAATTTTGAGTAGTTCGGAGAACCGGCAAATACCACCTCTGGCTGGCCCCAGACTGGGGTGGGAATGGGGATTTTGCAGTGTGCTTTCCCTGGAGTGGGGAGGGAATGGGGATTTTGCAGTATCCTTCCCCTGGAGTGGGGAGGGAATGGGGATTTTGCAGTATCCTTTCCCCTGGAGTGGGGAGGGAATGGAGATTTTGTAGTATCCTTCCCCTGCCATGCCCAGCAAACCACGCCCAGCAAGCCACACCCACAGAACCGGTAATAAAAAAATTTGGATTTCACCACTGCCTCGGGGGAGGGTGTGTGTGGCTGTTGCCAGCATGGCATCACTCATGTCATCACTCATACAGGATCCAATCTGGCTCGGTCATCCACACCAAAGGTTTGGTGTGCCGGAGCCCATCCTTGAGACGGAAGTCTCGGAGGACAAAACCTATGGTCCCAGCGACAGGCTCCGATTGGCATCCTGCAACATTATCCTTGGACACATATATGGGCCCTCCATTCATTCATGTAAATCCTGTTTAAAGAGCTGTAAGGTGTTAATTAGACTCTTCAGTTTGCACTTTTGAAGGACGCAGTGACTCCGGCATGGCTTCAGTTCGGAAGAAGGGATATCAACTGAACAAACATTGTTAAGTGAGGCAATCTTACAGACAGTCCTCGATTTACGACTGCAGGTGGGACCAGAAATTCCACTGCTAAGCAAGACAACTTGTTCAAGTGAGTCACGCCCAATTTTACCAACTTTTTGCCTCAGTTGGTAAGTGAATCTGGCTTCCCCCTCCCCATCCTGCTAGGAAGGCCACCAATGGGATGCTGCAATCATTGTAAACACCTGCCAAGCAGCCAAAAAAAAATGTTTTTCTTTTTTTTTTCTTTCCAATTTTATAGCACTTTTATTGTGACGTTCCTGGATTATTTCATGAAAGGATGAAAATCAATTTCATCTTTTAATAACTCAACCAGCGATTGTTACAAAAGAATAAAAACGTGATTGACTCTTACCTATTTCTTTATAAAATGCAATGAAAACATTGAAATACGTTTAATGCAGAGGTGGGTTTCAGGAGGTTCTGACCAGTTCTGGAGAACCGGGAGTGGAAATTTTGAGTCGTTTGGAGAACCAGTAGTAAAAATTCTGACTGGCCCTGCCCCCATCTATTCTCTGCCTCCTGAGTCCCAGCTGATCGGGAGGGAATGGGGATTTTGCAGTATCCTTCCCCTGGAGTGGGGTGGGAATGGAGATTTTGCAGTATCCTTCCCCTACCACTCCCACCAAGCCATGCCCACAGAACCAATAGTAAAAAAAAATTGAAACCCACCACTGGTTTAATAGTATTTTTATGAAGAACGGGGCCAATGAAGGCAAAAGTGTTTGATCGTGTGAGAGGGGAGATGCTGTACTGTATGTGCCAGAACAGGTGAGTCCTGTTGTAACTTCAAACAATTGCTAAACGAAGGATTGTAAGTGAAGATCTACCTGTTTCACATTTTCCATCTCATCTTAACAAAGAGCCAGGCCCAAAGAGGAACGGGGCACCAAAGATCCACAAAGGATGCTTTGGGTTTTGGTTTTGGTTTTTAAAATTTTTGCACGTTCCTCTTTTGGTGATCCCGTTCAGCCATGCCCTTTTCTCAACCAGGTGCATATCCCAGAATTTCAGTGCTGGTAACTCCCTCCTTGCACAAACAAGTCAACTACATCTGAACGGAAGGGCTAAGTTCTTGCAATAGGACGAATCACAAATATAGAATAGAACAGAATAACAGAGTTGGAAGGGACCTGGGAGATCTTTTAGTCCAACCCCCTGTTTAGGCAGGAAACCCTACACCACTTCAGACAAAGGGTTATCCAACATCTTCTTAAAACCTTCCAGTGTTGGAGCATTCACAACTTCTGGTGGCAAGTTGTTCCGCTGATTAATTGTTCTCACTGTCAGGAAATTTCTCCTTAGTTCTAAGTTGCTTCTCTCCTTGGTTAGTCTCCACCAGTTGCTTCTTGTCTAGCCTTCAGGTGCTTTGGAGAATAGCTTGACTCCCTCTTCTTTGGGGCAGCCCCTGAGATATTGGAACACGGCTATCATGTCTCCCCTAGTCCTTCTTTTCATTAGACTAAACATACCCAGTTCCTGCAACCGTTCTTCATATCTTTTAGCCTCCAGTCCCCTAATCCTCTTTGCTGCTCTTCTCTGCACTCTTTCTAGAGTCTCCACATCTTTTTTTACATCATGGCGACCAAAACTGGATGTCGTATTCCAAGTGTGGCCTTCCCAAGGCCTGATAAAGTGATATTCACACTTCACGTGATCTTCATTCTATCTCTCTGTTGATGCAGCCTAGAACTGTGTTGGCTTTTTTGGCAGCTGCTGCACACGGTTGGCTCCTATTTAAATGGTTGTTCACTAGGACTCCAAGATCCCTCTCACAGTTAGTACTATTGAGCAAGGCACCACATATACGGTACCTGTGCATTTGGTTTTTCTTGCCTAAATGAGCTAATCACCAAGGTCCTTTCCAACTCTTATCCTTTTTTATCCTTTATCGCTTATCCCTATCCTATTCATTTTAACCCAGATTTTGAGGTTTTGCAAATCCAGCTGTTTAATGTATGGGGAAAGAGACACCTGGCTATCAGAGGCAGAGGTGAATAAGTGCCAACCCCTTAAAAACGTGCATCATTCAATTCAGCATTTCTCAACCCTGCCCACTTTTAAGACGGATGGACTTCAACTCTCAGAATTATAGGGGATTTCTGGGAATCGAAGCCCATATGTTTTAAAGTGGCCAGGGTTGAGAAACACGGATCCACTTACTTGAATTAACAAACTTATCCCTGTTCTGGAGTGGACAGGTAAGTCTGGTCAGAAGCTTGGAAGACATTTGGCTCAAATACATGGACATCTCCTTTTCTGTTTTGTGTCTGAGAAGACATTATGTTCTGGTCAAATTTGCACACTAGCTTATACTGTGTTGGTTTTTTTCCCCCCGTTTGCAAAGTTGGGTGCTGCCAATTCGGGCGAACCGTTAGTTCTGACCATCGGCTGGTCCCGATGGTTATATATCTCACTCTCTGGCTCGCAGCTGATTTCCGCGCCCCTCCTGCTCTACGCGGCTGCCCGAGAAAGTGTGTTGGAAGCCACGTGCAGTAAATCTTCATGAGTTTGAAGCTGCATGCACTCACATTTTCCCTTCTGCACTAGGCGACCCGCTTGTTAAATGATGTGAAACCCACTTCTGCCCGTTTGTCATGGAAACACAAAGAGCAGCATGTGTCTTACCAGGCGATGCGAATCAGAGAATCCAACCGAACCACAAGTTGATTCGCTTGCGGTTCTCAAGGAGAGACGCAACCTGGAACTAAGGAGAAATTTCCTGGCAGTGAGAATAACTGACCAGTGGAACTGCTTGCCTCCAGAAGTTGTGGGTGCTCCATCACTGGAGTTTAAGAAGAGACTGGACAGCCATTTTGTCTGAAATGGCATAGGATCTCTTGCTTGAGTAGGGGTTGGACTAGAAGGCCTCCAAGAGTCCCTTCCTATTCTGTTATTCTGTTATACTGTGTATTACAAGAAAACCGAAAATGTGGGTTCTCACAGCATGCTAAATCCCTCCCCAACAATTAAGTTTAATGCTGCTGTTTGATCCTTCCCTGACTTTTTGTTGTGTCTTGGGAGTGCTCAGTTGAACTGCGTTTTGCTAATCTGGGTTAAACGCGTTGTGTGAATCAAGTATATGTATTTAGCCGACTAACCTACTTCCAATTTGCCTAACTAGCCTTCCTTCATATTGGTGCCCTCCAGATGTGGTAGATTATTTATAACCCAATCATCCCCATGCTGTGTGAGGATGATGGATGTTGGAATCCAGCACGTTCATAAGTACCTTTAAGGCAGTGGTGGAATTCAAATTTTTTTACTACCGGTTCTGTGGTGTGGCTTGGTGGGCGTGTCAGGGGAAGGATACTGCAAAATCCCCATTCCCCCTCCACTCCAGGGGAAGGATACTGCAAAATCCCCATTCCCTCCCCACTCCAGGGGAAGGATTCTGCAAAATCCCCATTCCCTCTCCACTCCAGGGGAAGGATACTGCATAATCTCCATTCCCCCTCCACTCCAGGGGAAGGATACTGCAAAATCCCCATTCCCCCTCCACTCCAGGGGAAGGATTCTGCAAAATCCCCATTCCCTCTCCACTCCAGGGCAAGGATACTGCAAAATCCCCATTCCCCCTCCACTCCAGGGGAAGGATACTGCAAAATCCCCATTCCCTCCCCACTCCAGGGGAAGGATACTGCATAATCTCCATTCCCTCCCCATTCCAGGGCAAGGATACTGCAAAATCCCCATTCCCCCTCCACTCCAGGGGAAGGATTCTGCAAAATCCCCATTCCCTCTCCACTCCAGGGGAAGGATACTGCATAATCTCCATTCCCTCCCCATTCCAGGGCAAGGATACTGCAAAATCCCCATTCCCTCCCCACTCCAGGGGAAGGATACTGCAAAATCCCCATTCCCTCTCCACTCCAGGGGAAGGATACTGCAAAATCCCCATTCCCTCTCCACTCCAAGGGAAATATACTGCAAAATCCCCATTCTCTCTCCACTCCAGGGGAAGGATACTGCAAAATCTCCATTCCCTCCCCACTCCAGGGGAAGGATACTGCAAAATCCCGATTCCCTCTCCACTCCAGGGGAAGGATACTACAAAATCCCCATTCCCTCCCCATTCCAGGGGAAGGATACTGCAAAATCACCATGCCCTCCCCACTCCAGGGGAAAGATATTAGAAAAGCTCCATTCCCGCCCCACTCTGGGGGCAGTCAGAGGTGTTATTTGCAGGTTCTCCGAACTACTCAAAATTTCCACTACCGGTTCTCCAGAACTTGTCAGAACCTGCTGGATTTCACCCCTGCTTTAAGGCAAGGGCTGGGTTAACTGTTTAAATCATGCCAATTTTAAATAATTTTAAAAGACGCCATGCTTTTGGGTACGCTTATTTCTTCCTCCATGGCTGTCTAAATTCTTTTCTGAAAAAGATTTTGTCTTTTGATATCTATCTAGTTATTTGTTTTCTGAGGTTTTCGCGGGTGTTTGTATGTAGGTCTTTGGTTATTTGGGTCTTCTCCTGCGTAGAATTGGAAGTATCTTGGCGACGTTTCGACGAAGTCTCATTCGTCATCTTCAGGCTGGTGTTCTCGGCTTCGTGCTTCCTGGAGCAAGCAAGCTATCTATCAATAGCACTTAAATGTATATACCACTTCAAAGTGCTTCTACAGCCCTCTCTAAGAGGTTTACAGAGTCAGCCTATTGCCCCCCAACAATCTGGGTCCTCATTTTACCCATCTCGAAAGGACAGAAGGCTGAGTCAACCTTGAGCAGGTCAGGATTAAATTGCTGGTAGTGGGTAGAATTAGCCTGCAATACTGCATTCTAACCACAAGGAAGGAAGGAAGGAAGGAAGGAAGGAAGGAAGGAAGGAAGGAAGGAAGGAAGGAAGGAAGGAAGGAAGGACGGTTTCACAGCTCTCTCTAAGCGGTTTACAGAGTCAGCCTCTTGTCCCCAACCATCTTGGTCCTCATTTTACCGACCTCGAAAGGAAAGAAGGCTGAGTTAACCTTGAGCCAGTCAGGATTGAACTGCTGGCAGTGGGAAGAATTAGCCTGCAATACTGCATTCTAACCACTGTGCCACTAGGTCTGTCTGTCTGTCTGTCTGTCTACCTTTCTAACCTACCTTCCTCTCTATATCTTAAGGCTAACAAATGTAGAGGCTCCTGTATCACACTGCACACTTCAACAACTGCCCAGGAGTTTCTCCCACAATATTCTTATTAGTCCTGGAGAGGTTGCAGGGCTCTGTGGTTTTCTTCAGACAAGGTTGACCGAATTAGCAAACGTCCCCTTGGAGTCAAATGTAACTTCTGGTAGCTTCATGGACAGATCTGTACATTTTCTCTGCAGCAACGCGGAACTTTGTTCACCACAGCCTTACAGAACAACAGCGTTGGAAGGGACCTCGGAGGTCTTCTAGTCCAACCCCCTGTTTAAACAAGAGACCCCTATACCGTTTCAGACAAATGGCTGTGCAATCTCTTCTTAAAAGCCTCCAGTGATGGAGCACATACAATGTCTGGTGGCAAGCTGTTCCACTGGTTGATTCTTCTCACTCTTGCCTTCAAGGGGAGAAAGAGATTTCCTCAATATCTGGCCTTGAGATTTCTTGCTCTACGACGGTCTAACCCAAGTCCCAGAACTGGCCAGGACAGAGCTGTCCTTCCAGAAGGCTACCTAATGTGATGAGCTCTATAGATAAAGGTAAAGATTCCCCTCGCTCATATGTGCTGGTCATTCCCGACATTAGGGGGCGCTGCTCATGTCTGTTTCAAAGCCGAAGAGCCAGCGCTGTCTGAAGATGTCTCTGTGGTCATGTGGCCAGCAGGTCTCAACGCCAAAGGCATACAGAACGCTGTTCCCTTCCCACCAAAGGTGGTCCCTATTTTTCTACTTGCATTTTTTACCTGCTTTCGAACTGCTAGGTTGGCAGAAGCTGGGACAAGTCATGGGAGCGCACCCTGTTACACAGCATGAGGGATTCGAACCGCTGAACTGCCGACCTTTCGATCGACAAGCTCAGCGTCTTAGCCCCTGAGCCACTGCATCCCTATATAAGTTCTAGCGAAGTATAAAAACTTGCGCAAACTTTGAATTGACCTTGCTGGATGGTTTGGGGTTTTTTCCCCTCCCTCTTGGCTATTTCCTGTTTCTCGACAGTTCACAAACGGGAAAGGCATTTATGTATTTCGGTTTGCATTAATTGCCTTTTAAATACACTAGGGGGTTTTGCTAATGAAGCGAGGGGATCTCTGGAGCCCGGCGTACAGATGGAGGCCAAAGGAAGGCTTCCCAATGCAAAGGCTTCTTTTGCAAATCACGCAGTGCCACTAAACAGGACCCGGGGTGTGTGTGCATTTCCCCTCTAAACGGGCCAGGCCGAAAGGCGCTTGCTTCCCCCAACCTGGGGGCTTTCTAGGCGAGCCAGAATTATAGTTCTCCGCCACTTGCAGAGTCAACAGGTGGTTGAGAATTCAAAAGCAGTCACAGAGCACCAGGTTCAGTGGGGGGTGGGGGGAAACGGGCTGGGGGAGTTTCTAGGACAGTGATGGCTAACCATTTTGCCATCGCGTGCCAAAAGTGGGGGGGGGAGCATGGGGAGGGTGTGTGCATGTGTCCATACCCATAATTCAATGCGCCCCACCGCCCTGCGCATGCGCAGGTGACTCCCCCCTCATGACACACACACCCCCGCGCTCCCCTGCTTTCGGCACGTGATGGCATAGTGGGCCCAGTAGGCCCGTTTTTCGCCCTCCCCAGGCTCCAAGAAAGCCTCTGGAGGCTGGAAATGGCCCGTTTGCCAACTTCCGGTGGGACCAGAAGTCCCGTTTTTCGCCCTCCCCGGGCTCTAGAGGCTTTCTAGGAGCTTTGGGAGGGCAAAAACAGGCCTTCTCCACCCACTACAGAGGCCCTCTGGTGATCGGAAACGGCCCGTTTGCTGACTTCCGGTGGGCCCAGAAGGCCCGAAAATCAGATGCGCGCGCCGGAGCTGTGCTAGGGCAACACTTGCGTGCCCACCGATATGGCTCTGCGTCCCACCTGTGGCACACGTGCCATAGGTTCGCCATCACGGTTCTAGGACATTGAAAAACTCCTGAACTCGCATTTGGGAAACGCAGGCAGTCCTCGACTTACAACCATAACCGGGACCAGAATTTCCGTCGCTAAGCTGGTTAAGCGAGTTGCACCCGATTTTGCCACCTTTTGGTTGTTAAGCAAATCGCCGCAGTTGTTAAGTGAATTGTGTGGTCGTTAAGTGGAACTGGCTTCCCCCCACTTCAGTTTTATTTGTCGGAAGCCAGCTGGCCAAGTCGCAAACGGCCATGCCCCCAGATTTGGGATGGTTCAACTCTTGTAAATATATGTTGGTTACCGAGCAACCAAATTTTCTATGGAGATGCTGTAGAGGTTGTAACTGCGAGGACTGGTCAGAAGTCACTTTCTTCAATGTCGTGGTAATTTCAAATGGTCATTAAACAAATGGTCATAAGTTGAGGACTACCTGTATCCATGTTGGTGGTTTCCAACTAGTCCAGGGGTCTCCAACCTTGGCAACTTTAAGACTTGTGGACTTCAACTCCCAGAATTCAAAATTCAAAATTCAGAATCCAAAGCAAAGCTGGTTGAGGAATTCTGGGAGTTGAAGTCCACACGTCTTACAATTGCCAAGGTTGGAGACTCCTGATTCTAGTCCAATCTGGTACTTTTCATTGCTGGACTTGAAAAAAATCTAAATTTAACATTTCAACCCTTTTTTACACTATCCCATGGTGGTTTGTAAACTATAGTGACCACGTGCTATAAAAACACTGAGAATTCTGCTTACTTGATAAACATGATTTAAGCAAGCCATTGTTTGATGTCCGAACCCAGTCTTGGAGGGGTTTGAGTACAGCAGGATTTTGCGTCCTCAGGAATGGAGGACACTTACAGATTAGCAGAGTTGGAAAGGACCTTGGAGGTCATCTAGTCCAACCCCCTGCCCAAGCAGGAGACCCTACACCATTTCTGACAGATCTCTTCTTGAAAGCTTCCAGGGATGAAGCTCCCACAACTTCTGAAGGCAACTTCTGTTCCATGGGTTGATTGCTCTCACTGTCAGGAAATTCCTCCTTATTTCCAGGTTGAATCTCTTCTTGATCAGTTTCCATCCATTCTTCCTTGTCTGGCCTTCAGGGGCTTTGGAGAATAGTTTGACCCCCTTCCTCCTGTCTGGGGCAGCTCCTCAAATATTGGAAGATGCTCTCCTGTCTCCCCTGGTCCTTCTCTTCACTAGACCAGCCAGGCCCAGTTCCTGCAACTGTTCTTCATATGTCTTAGCCTCCAGTCCCCTCATCATCCTGGTTGCTCTTCTCTGTACTTTTTCTAGAGTCTCCACATCTTTTTTTATAGTGTGGTGAGCAAAACTGGATGTAGGATTCTAGGTCTGGCCTTACTAAGGCTTTACAGAGTGGGATTAGTACCTCCCTTGATCCTGTCTTGGTTTGCTTGTTTCTTTTCTCCAAGAAATTCTTGGGCAAACCTTGGCATGATGAGAAAGCTTAGCTGGAATTTCACCTCTCAAATTCCACCAAGACTCTTAACAAGGTATAGTCCTTGACTTACGACTGGTTGCTAGCCACTGTTTGAAATTACAATAGTCTGGAAAAAGAGAATTTGCAAGCAGGGTCTGAAGTTTCAACGGTTGCCTTCTCTTCCCACATGGTCCCATTATCGCACAACCACATTTATGGCTGTTTCCGGTGTCCTGCAGTCACATGACTGCTTTTTAAAGACACTTTTGCCGAAAACAAGCGTTTTTCTGATTCTGGGGGCTTAATGACTGCTGTGTTCACTTAATGGCCACGCAAGAATGGGTCAATCACATGACCATTATGACTTTCAACTCATAATTGGAGAACTGTGTGTGTGTGTGTGTGTGTGTGTGTGTGTGTGTGTGTGTGTGTGTGTGTATAGACTTGCAGATCAGATTTCGGTCTCCCCCCCCTCCCGTCTCTCTAATCTTTGATACATGTTTATTTATACATCTAAAAGAGATTTATATATCTAAAAGTTAGCAGACTTCATGACCTCTAAGATGGCTCGAACCTAGAATGTTTTCCCAACCTTTGGTAAGTTTATGTTGGGTGGACTTCAACTCCCAGAATTCCCCAGTCAAGCAAGGCAGCTAGGGAATTCTGGGAGATGAAACCCAACCCTGCTTAAAATTGCCAAGGTTGGGAAATACTGGTCTAGATGCTGCTCAAACACGGGTTTTTGAAAATGACAATTATAGCTCACATATCAACTCTTTTTTTCTTTTAAAAAGTTGGAACTAGTTTGGGGTGTGGGGGGAACCCCTCAACAGCTCCGAGACCTTTTTGGAATCTAAATATCAGATGCTACCTTAAAAATGTGGACTTTGCTTTCTCTGATGCTTGTGTGTCCAATCACACTTGGCCAATAAATTTTTTTTAAAAATTCTATTTTGCTGAAAACAGGATGCTGGAGCTACAATCGATTGGGAAAATCCTGGATGATCTGCCCTGAATTGTTCAGAATTTCTGAAACTGACTTACTTCCCTGTGGAAAATCTAAATCATTTCCCCCTACATATTGTTCTGCTGAAAAGAAGGACGCTTGGGAGAATGAAAATATTTTTTGAGTTCCATTTGCGAGCTCCTGGAATCTTGAGCACATTTATTGCACCAGTGAGTCGACTGCGTTGGTGTTTTACTCACAGAACAAGTCCACACATCTTTAATTTTTTTTTCACTTTTCCCATTGCTCACAAACCCTCCTGGATCTGATTTACCTTCACAAACTGACTCCATTTTTTCCCCCTCTCCATGGCTGATTTCCCTTCCAAAATAGGAACAGGCTATCTTCGAACAAGCTAACTCTGTATTCTGTATCTCAAAATAAGAAGTGAATAGAGAAGACAATGGACAAGATCCCCCCTTCTTATTCGTTCTTTCCCTTTTTTTGTTTTGAATTCATAATGAGGACTAGAAACATTTAGCTTCAGGATTACATTTCCTTCCGATATGAATGAAGATCTGCAACGAAGAGGACTTCATTCTTCAAACGAACTGTGCATCTCACAATGGCCGTCAGCTCGCGCCCAAGATCCATTTAAGGCATCGTTGTAAGGTAGTGAGAAGGTGAGGAGTACAGAACGATCCAGCTAGGAAGCCAATCCCAAATCCTGCCACCTTTCCGATATTTGACAGTCCAAAGATCAAAAAGTTTTAGCCACACCAGACACCGAAAAAAATATTTTGGAGCAGGTCTTAAATCGCCTTGTCTCCCAGAGAAGCGTGCACTCAACCAAATCTTCCAGCAGTGGGCAGTGCTGAGCAGCTCTGGACCAAAATCTGAGCCATTCAAATCCAATTCGATCATCAGATTTTGGGGGGGAGCATATATATAAAGACATTAAACTGAGACTATGGGAGTCTTTTCAAGGCTGCAACATCACAGCTTTACTAAAACAGATGAACACATCCTGGAGAAGTCAATATTGTCCCCCTACCCCTCCACCCCACCCTCCCAATATATATATATTGTTTTTCTGATCCATCAAGACTTGTGCAGAACAAGGAAAGTTTTGGGAAATAAAAAGAGAGAGAGAGAAAGAGAAAGAGAGACTGTGCAGTTGTCTCATTGCAATTCCATTTTATTTTTTGGGGGGGGCTGCCTGGGCAAAGCCAAGAAAGGGGCAGACTGTTGGTGGGGGAGCTGAGCCTGTTGGGACATTTCAAGGTGGGGAGGTTGTGGGGTGGGGGTCTTCTTTCCAGTCCAAGCAATGAAGGAAGGGGAGGATGGAAGAGAAAAGGGGGCAGGGAGGAAGGGTCTCATTAGTAATTAGTCAATTCAACATGCAAACGAGGTTAGAAGGCAAGAGAGGTGGGGGGGAGGGGTGAAAGAGAAAAGACGGGAGTGGGGGGGAAACAGCTGGGAGGGGGCCGGTTTTGATAGCAGGCAATGACCACCCCACCGGGACTTGTGGCCTGGGGGTAGAAAAGTTAGCCCAGGGCCAGGGGTCTCCAAGCTTGGCAACTTTATGACTTGTGGACTTCAACTCCCACAATTCCTCAGCCTTAAGAATCCTGGGAGTTGAAGTCCACAAGTCGTAAAATTGCCCAGTTGCGAGATCCCTAGTCTACATGACCTCTCAAAGTCCTTTCCAACCTCCAATTCTACCTTGTTCCAGCCCTCACTCAAACTCCAGAGGTAAGAACTGATGCTAACTTTCTCTCTCTAGAGGAGGGCTAGCCAGACCAGGTACAGATGAAGTGACTAGGTGGCTCAGTGGTTAAGACGCTGTGCTTGTCGATCAGAAAGCTCGGCAGTTCGGCGGTTCGAATCCCTAGTACAGGTCTCCTGCGTGAACAGGGAGTTGGACTAGATGACCTCCAAGGTCCCTTCCGTCTCTGTTACTGTTACACCTTTTGGTGGCCAGGAGCAACCGGATAGTTGGAAATCAACCGACCGCCGGGTGTGAATGCCCCGCAAGTGGGAGACCCTTAAATTCAGGACTCCTAATCTAAACTCACTCAAATGGGCTGAATTTGCCCGACGTGCAAAGCCAAAACAAACAAGCTTAAAAAGAAGCAGAGATTTGAATGTTGGGCAAACACAGCTGTTCTGTTGGAAGCAGGGCAGCTCCCCGTGTTTTGAGAGGGGAGAATGGTAGGAGGGGCAACTTCAGTCTGAGTCCTTGGTTCTTAGCGGAGTTTTAGGACAAGTGGTCTCTCTCTCGAGCTGTTCTTATTGGAGGAGACCCTGCCTTGGAGATCCCGCCGTCCGTCCCCCCCCCCCCCGGGAGTCTTAATTTCTCGTTTTAATTTTACCCCCAGAGCTTGACCAAAAAGCTCTCCCCTGCCTGGGGAATCAATGTTAGTCTTTTGGGCCGAGCGTAGAAATTATTTTTGGGACAGGCGGAAAAGGAAGTTGAAGCGTGTCCATCCCACACTCCAGACCCCTCGGCTTCTGGCCCAGCCCTCCAAGCAAAAAGCAAGGCTCCCAGGGATCAGGCCCAAACCATTTCCACCTGGGGGGGGGGGCTTGGGCCAGAAATCCTAGGGCCGTGATGGCAAACCTTTTTGCCATCGCTTGCCAAAAGCGAGGGGGTGGGGAACGCAGGGGGGGTCGCACACATGCATGCCCACACCCATAATTCTATGTGCCCCGTCCCCCATGCATGCATGCGTGACACCCTCCCCCCATGCTCCCGACGCCTTCGGCATGCGATGGCACGGTGGAACTGAAAGTCGGGAAACAGTCTGTTTCCGGACTCCAGAGCGCCTCCTGATGGATAGGGAAGGCTGTTTTCACCCTTCCCAGGCTCCTAGATAGGCTCTGGAGCCCGGGGAGAGTGAAAAACGGGCCTTCCTCACCCCACCCTCTCCCGGAGACCCTCCAGAGGCCAGGAACAGCGTGTTTCCTGACTTCTGGTGGGCCCAGAAGGCCTGAAAATCAGCGCACGCATGTGCACCAGAGCTCAGCTTGCGTGCCCCATCAATATGGCTCCACGTGCCACCTGTGGGCCTGCACGCCATAGGTTCGCCATCACAGTGCTAGGGCCATGCTGGCGAACCTATGACACATGTGCCCAAAGCAGCATGGGAAGCCATGTCGCCTGGCATGCGCAGCCTTGCCTGCTGGTCTTCCAGATTCCTGGCGCGCATGTGCGCTAGAAGCCAGAAGTTTGGCTTTTCCAGAGCGCGATCCCATCCTGCGCATGGCCGTGCTGAAAACCGGTGTGCGCATGCACGCCAGCCAGCTGATCATCGAGCACACATGTGTGCTAGAACCGGGAATTTCGGCTTTTCCGGAGCGTGGCCCCGATGAGCGTGCACACGCACTCCACATTTTTGTATGACCTTTTCGGCACTTGGTTCACCATCACTGTCCTAGGGATTTTCCCTGTGTTAGAAATAGAGGTAGTCCTCGACTTACGGCCACAACTGGTATGTTGCTAAGGGAGAAATTTGTTCAGTAAGTTTGGCCCCACTTTACGACTTTCCTTGCCGCCTTTGTTAAGCGAAACACTGCAGTTGTTAAATGAGTCACCCGGTTGTTAAATGAATCGGGCTTCCGCACTGACTTTGCTTGTCAGGGGGATCGCTGCAACCGTCATAAATGTGAGTCAGCTGTCAAGCATCCGAATCTAAATCACGCGACCACGGAGATGCCGCAATGGTCGTTAAGTGTGAAAAACGGCCATAAGTTGATTTCTTCAGCGCCGATTGTACCTTCAAATGGTCCCTAAATGAAAGGTTGTAAGCCGAGGACTACCTGCATGCCCTCTTCAACCGCTTCTATCATGTTTCACAAGCCCCTGTTTGAGGGCCGTTTTATACATGCCCCACGTTTGCCCTCTGAAGGGGAAGGAAGCAGGAGGAGAGGAAGGGGAGGAAGAAGAGGAGGAAGAGGAAGAGGAAAGGGAGGTCCGAGTTAAAAAAAAAACCACCGGGGGCAATCTCCTTAGACAAACTTAAAAGTTCAGACACAGAAATGGCAGTTAGTAGGAACAATCAACACAGTCTTTAATTAGTATACTATTAGTACAACAGGAGTTAATTACCAGCTAGCATTCATTATGTCTCTCCATTAATTATTTAATTAATTGTCAGAAAGAGAGAGAGAAAGAGAAAGTGAAGAAGAAGAAAGGAGGAGAAGAAGAAAGAAGAAGAGATCGGCAGAGAGAAATCAGATGGAAACAGGAAGCTGTGCAAGGCAGGGGGAGGCGAGGAGAAAGGATTCCGCCATGCGTGTTAGATGGGATGACTGGCACCTAAGGGGGTGGGGGGTGGGGGCGTGGAGAGGAGGTGCCGGCGTGCAAGAGGAATGAGAAAGAATGGAGAAGGGCAGGTAAAGGTGTGCAAGCGACCAAGGAGGCAGAAATCATGGTGCTTTTTTTAAAAAAAGATTTCTAACGGGAGCACTCAGCCTTCCCACGTTCCGTCTTTCCGTACTGGACAAAAACTCGATCCCCCACCTAACCCTCCCCGACAAATACTCAAGGGGAGCACACACACACACGCACACACAGCTTGCCTCCCCCACCCCTTCAAACAACCTGGGGGCTCACAGAAAGGCACACACTCAAGAGGAAGAAAACCCAGCCGTCCTGGGTGGACAAACACACACTCAGAATCCAGCAGCACCTAAGACGGGCTCGGACGGGCCCACAAACCATCATCCAGACCCAATGTATCCAGAGTGCGCAAACGCCTATGCTGGCCCGTTCCTGCCTCTCTTCTCACAGTCATCATCTTCATTTAATACCCCATAATCCCTTTGCGGTAACTGAATGGAGCTAGCAGAGTCTTTGAAGGGCCAGATGCCCTTCCTGTTGCCGGTGCGGAGTTTTGTTCGGCAGATATATTCTCAGTGTGCCCAGAGAGAGAAATATCTGCCTCTACCTAGGATCGAACTCACCACCTACTGATTGTGAGGTGAGAGCCCCACCTCTAGGCCACCGCATCACTTCGCTCCTGCCTCTCTCTCACACACAATGGCAGATGCCAAAACTTCAGAGGTTTCTAAATGCCTGTGGACTCTGGAGAAGGGCGGGCTTTGCAAAACCTTGTGCCTTTCTACGTCCCTCAAGGACGCAGAGATGACACACACACCCTTTGTGTAACATGCAATTGTGTGAGTTTTGTGCCTGTGGGTTTGGCGCCTTGGTTGGGTGTCAGGAAAGCCTTGCGTCTGGAATTCTAGGGTCTCGGGGGCTCCAGGTGGAAGAGTGGGGTTACTGGGAGAAGATATTCTCTGCTTGAAACTTGAGAGCTATTGGCAATTGGTAGCTTAGAGAGTGAGATAATCTACTTTAGCCTTTTGCATCCTTGACAACTTGAGTGGACTCCAACTCCCAGAGTTCCCCAGTCAATTACACTGGTTGGGGAATTCTGGGAGTTGAAGTCCACATCTTCAAGGATAAGAAATACGGGTTCTTGTCTAATATTTCCTATTTCCTACTATTTGTCAGTAATTGCCCATTTCTCGGGTTTCAGTTATTTCTCTGGCTATTTTTGTCCCTGCTCGGCCAACAATTTTAGAAGTTCATGGCAATGTGAGACTACTAATTAATGAGTTTGGATCTCCTCGTCTATCCGCTCACAATCTGGTGGTTAGAAATGATTGGAACTGGGAAATGGGCTCCTTGCATATATGTGCTAGTCGTTCCTGACTCTAGGGGGCAGTGCTCATCTCCGTTTCAAAGCCAAACAGGCAGCGCTGTCCGAAGACGTCTCCTTGGTCATGTGGCCGGCATGACTCAACACCAAAGGTGCATGGAACGCTGTTCCCTTCCCACCAAAGGTGGTCCCTATTTTTCTACTGGCATTTTTTACCTGCTTTCGAACTGCTAGGTTGGCAGAAGCTGGGACGAGTAACGGGAGCTCACCCCATTATGCGGCAGCACTAGGGATTCGAACCGTTGAACTGCCGAACTTTTGATGGACAAGCTCAGCGTCTTAGCCACTGAGCCACCGCGTCCCTACTGTCAGTCAATAGGAGTGCTGATTTACCATCAACGTATCAGGTACTTAGAAGCTAAAGGTGCCAGCAGCGCAAGGGAAAAAAACAGCTAACAACTTAATAGCCGGCCATCAACATACTAATTAACAACTAAAAGCCGCACGTAATCAGGCACCATATAAGTACAACGTGTAGAACACATTGTGAAGTGAGACGTTCCCCAAGGAAGGGCTCCAGGATAAGCCTGGAAGCTTGGAAGAATAAAGCTTTAATTCTGGTGACCGATTCAGATTGGATCCCGCAACGTTATCCTGGGACATTTAACAGTTACAGAGTTGGAAGGGGCCTTGGAGGTCATCTAGTCTCGTGCAGGAGACCTGTCCGAGGGATTCGAACCGCTGAACTGCCGACCTTTTTGATCGACAAGGCCCCAGTGTCTTAGCCACTGAACCACCTAATCAAGTATATTCATTCGTGGGATTAAAATATTTTCAATAATGTTTTAATTTAAAGAAAAAAAGCCTCCTCACCCTTTTCCCTCTCACGTCAAAATTATACTGAAACTTTGATTGATAATATCCAGATCCCAACCCTTACGCCACTTCAGACTTCATCTCAAGGGTTGCATTCACACAACAGGCTGAATTTGTTTTAGCTATAAAACAATCTGGACTGGATTTTGCTTAAAACCTCAACCTGTTTTTGGGTTGGCTTATGTTTCAATGCGCTGTGCCAGTCAAGACAACACGCTAACTCAAAACCCAGGTTAAGGGATGTTGTGTGAATCCTGGAAGCCCCTTTTAGATTAATTGAACAACTAATCAGTGGAACAGCTTGCCACCAGAAGTTGTGAATGCTCCAACACTGGAAGTTTTTAAGAAGATGTTGGATAACCATTTGTCTGAAGTGGCGTAGGGTTTCCTGCCTAAGCAGGGGGTTGGACTAGATGACCTCCAAGGTCCCTTCCAACTCTGTTATTCTATTCTATTCTATTCTATTCTATTCTATTCTATTCTATTCTATTCTATTCTATTCTATTCTATTCCATTCCTAATTTCTATTCTATTCTATTCTATTCTATTCTATTCTATTCTATTCTATTCTATTCTATTCTATTCTATTCTATTCCATTCCATTCCATTCCATTCCATTCCATTTCATTCCATTCCTAATTTCTATTCTATTCTATTCTATTCTATTCTATTCTATTCTATTCTATTCTATTCTATTCTGGGATGCAAGGGGGTAAGTTTTGACAACTAGGAGTACTAAACAGGTAGTCCTTGACTTACGACCTTAATTGAGCCCCAAGTTTCTGTGGCTAAGTGAGACATTTGTGAACTTTGCCCCATTTTATCTCCGTCAGGAGATCACAAAAGGGGGGGGTTGTCCCATGACCCCGTCATAAATATGAATCGATTGTGAGGCATCCAAACGTTAAATCCCCTTTGACCATGGGGATGCTTACAAGGGTCATTAAAATGGTCATATAGATCACTTTTTTTCCGGTGCCGTTGTAACTTCGAACGGTCGCTAAATGAACTGTTGTTAAGCCTGCTTGTGGCTGAGTTGCAAAGGCAGCCGTAACTTAAGCAAGCCTCCTCCTTCAAACTCGGATAAAGTTCCTGGATGTGGGAAGAGAAGAGAGCCAGTCCAATAAAGTCACGGCCAAGTGTCTTACCTCACCTATCCCCCTAGATCCGTGATGGCGAATCTATGGCACGCATGCCGGAAGTGGCACACAGAGCCATCTCTCCAGGCATGCGAGCCTTTGCCCGTTGCCTGTTCCGGGTCCTGGTGTGCTAGCCAGCTGGTTTTCACACGCATGGGAGCGCTGGAAATCAGGGAAGTAGTCACCCAGTGCGCATGTACACACGGGGGAAATGATCTTCCGGTTTCCAGTGCATGCATGCGCACTGGTCAGCTGGTTTTGCATGCGCATGCATCAGTGGTGAAATCTGAACTGGTTTACTACAGATTCGCTGGTTGTGCATGCTTACTGCGCACCAAAACTGCACTGCACGCACGCATGCGCAGTGCACACCACACACCAAATGCGAGGTGAGTGCGTGCGTGCGTGCAGTGCACGCCCAAAGGAGGCATGGGGTAAATAGAACAGCGCATGGGAGGGGGGGTGATCAGCTGTGGCGCGCAATCTTCGGAGCCTTTTTTATTACTTTTAAAAGCATTCCTTACAACCTATTCGCCAAATAGGTTGTTAAAAAATGCTTGAAAAAAGTTTTTAAAAGGCTCTGATGATCGCACAGCACAGCTGTCAACGTCGGAGCCTCTTTTTTAACTTTTTAAAGCATTTTTAAGTTCCGGAGAACCGGTAGTAAAAAAATACTTTAAAAGTTTTTTAAAAAGTTCCGACGATCGCACGTTGCTCAGCTGATCGTCAGAACTTTTTTCTTTTTACATTTTTTACTACCAGTTCGGCGAACTAGTAGCCTTTTCACTACCAGTTCGAACAAGCCGGATTGAACCGTTAGCATTTCACCCCTGGCATGCATGCCAGAAACCGGAAAACCAGGTGGCTGGTGTGCTGGAAACCGGAAGATCGTCTTCCCGGTGGGCGCGTGAGCACCGGGTCGCTGCTCTTCCAGTTTCCAGCATGCACATGCACACACTCCTGTTTGGGCCGAAAAGGTTTGCCAACACTGCCCTAGATTCTCACACGCAAGCGCTGGATTCCTTTATTCTGCCTTTGCAATGGTGCTTGCTGGTTCCTCAATGCCATTTGCACTGAGGCTCTCCTCCCCTCCAAGGGATCTTGCCCACAAACATTTTACATCTGGTTCACATCTGCAAGGACTGACTGGCCCTGCCCATCCCAGGAGTCTCCACGCGGCCCGTTTTGGATGCCAGATAAGCGTAGGGCCCGTGCGGACACTCTGGGAGGGCAAAAAACAGACCTCCCGGAAGTTCTGGAAGTCCTTCCGTTTTCGCCCTCACAGAGGCTCCAGGAAAGCCTCCAGAGCCGGAGAAGTGTAAAAACATACACACACACATAACCCGCCGTGGTGCAGGAGGCCGAGTAGGCCACGCCCACCATGGCCATGCCCACCCAGCAACCGGGCAGAGAACTGGTTGCTAAAATTTCTGAATCCCACCCGATAACCCCCTGCTCAAGGAGGAGACGCTATACCCGTGATGGCGAACCTATGGCACACGCATGACACAGGTGGCACGCGTAGGCATATCAGTGGGCACGCAAGCTCAGCTCCGCCAGCTGATTTTCGGGTCTTCTGGACCCATCAGAAGTAGGGAAACGGGCTGTTTTCAGCCTCCAGAGAACCTCCAGGGAGAGGGGGAAGGCCGTTTTTGCCCTTCCCAGACTCCTAGAGAGGTCCTGGAGCCAGGTGAGAAAGAAAAATGAGCCTACTGGGCCATCTTGTGCCAGGAATGCGGGGAGTGGGGGGGTCATGTGCCCTGGGTCGGGGCACATAGAATTATGGGTGTGGGCACACACGTGACACCCCCCCTCCGCTCCCCGCTCCTGGCACGCAGTGGCAAAGAGGTTAGCCATCACTGTGCTATACCATTTCACACAAATGGTTGTCCAATCTCTTCTTAAAAGCCTCCAATAGAGGAGCACTCACAATTTCTGGTGGCCAGCTGTTCCACTGGTTAATTGTCCTCACTGTTAGGAAGTTTCTCCTTAAGTCCGGGTTGCTTCTTTCCTCGATTTAGTTTCCATCCATTGTCATGGAAGCTGCCTTTATTCCTAGCGGCCCAACAATTCTGCCAATTTTTAACCTCCACTTACAACAGTTCATTTAGTGACCATTCGAAGTTACAACGGCACTGAAAAAGTGACTTATGACCATTTTTCACACACAACTGTTGCAGCTCTGTGGTCATGGGGTCAAACTTCAGACGCTTGGCAACTGTCTCATATTTATGATGGTTGCAACATCCCGGGGTCATGTGGTCTCCCCTTTTGCGACCTTTTAGTGAGCAAAATCAAGCCAAATTCACTTTAAAACGGTGTGACTAAGTTAACTGTGCTGATTCACTTAACAACTGTGGCAAGCTAGGTGGTAAAATGGGGCAAAGTTCACTTAAGGACTGTCTCGCTTAGCAGAAGAATTGTTGGGCTCAACTGTGGTCGTAAGTCGAAGGACTTACCTGTACAGTGTTTGAAAAAGCCCAGGCATTCTCATCTTTCCATGT